>OX415235.1:51475851-52675851 GCA_948330725.1 Sherardia arvensis
TCAAGGTCAAAAAAATATTGAAAAAGGTAGTTAAAAGATAATTATGAGGGGAAATTATTACCTCAAGTCCATGTAATGCTCCATAAACAGTTTGAGCCTGCATTTTATCAAATATGTCATCCTTTTTTTGAAGTAAAATTTTGATTTCAGGAAAGTAGAATACCAGAATTTGATCTTGATTATACATTATCGACTTATAAACGCGTTAAACTGATAACCGATACCAACCTCAATCAAGGCATCCCCCTGAACTGGCACAGATAACTTGTATGATTCATCCACTCCATGCTGCAACTGCATTCATCCCACATATGTATAGAAATGGAAGAAATAAGCACAAGTTTGGCATAAGTATTCTTTGAAAACCAAAAATTTTGCAGAAAAAAATTCATTTAGATTGATAGAATGACTAAAATTAACATGTTGCACCTCATCACTTGGTGATAGAATGACAATCTGAATGGCCTTGATCACAGGGCCAAAGCTCGACGCGTTGGATTCGATGACATGGTCTCCAACAACAACATCAAACATCCTCGAAAACGCTTCTTTGAGTATTCCAGATGCATCATCATACTTGGTTCTTTGAGTGCTCAGCTGGAAATTTTGATCTACAGAAATTGTTGCATTTCCTTGGCTAATCGACGCAGGCATTGGCCATATGTCAGCTCCAGAAACTATAGCTACTACTAGAAGCACTAGAACATGAATCAAAACAATCTTTTCAGCAGTACTTTTCCTTCCCATCTCACAACTTCTACTCAACAAAAGGCTACTCAATGCTGATTTTCTTGAAAAGAATGAAAGACAGTCTGATAAAAGACAAGATATTGGAAAGTTACTTATGCTCATTAGGCACACAAGTAGAGGCTATAGTTTGGATATCCGTCTGTCAACTCAATCTGCACATTTTCCTTATCGATGTAAAGCAGTTTAAGTTAAAAATTTTTACTTCATGTTTGCTTCTTCTCCTTATTTTGCACTATTATATGTCATCTCATTATTAGACTTGCTTTCATCACATACTCAATCATTTTCAAATTTCTCCCATTCCGTGTGCAGATTGAGATGGGACGGAACAATAAAAATATTATCTTACAAGTAGCCAACCCATAAGTATGAGAAAAGTCTCGAAAAAGTAAACTATATTTTCCATACAATGTGGAACTTAATTTATACAGCCAGCTAGAGATGATTATGTAAATAGTTTCTCTCATTTTGCACTTTTATTGGGATTGCGAATCATAATTCGAGGAATTGTTAATTGTTGTTTGGATTGCGAATCATGTGAGGAGATCGATTTATAAATCATATTAATCATAAGATGTGCCGATTGGTTTTGCTGTTTAAAAAAGTCAATGATTTGTGATCACCATGGCCAATTCTTTAAACTACAAAATTAAGAATTTCCCGCCACACCGCTTGTTTGGAATCAACCAAGAAAATATCCTTGATACATCTTACTTTTACAGGATAGTATTTTTACAAAATAAGTCAAACTAATAATAGTTTGGTTAGTTTTGTTATTAAATAAGTGTGAATTGTTCAAATCAGTGTTGTTTTTTTATTAGAATAGATTATATTTTATATCCAAAATATTTGATCTGATTTTCAAATCGATATTTTGTTTTCAATCTGGTTTACATGTCTTGTTTTATTTTCAATTTGGTTGTTTCGGTTCGTGATTCTGTGTCTTTTAAGGTGTTGGAAGTTTGGTGGACTATTATGGATTAAGTGATGTTGCCTACTTGCCAATTGCCATAGAGATCGATGCATGAGAATCTCCTGTTTCCAAACAGTTTTGGTGGCCACATGATTAGCAATAATATCCCCAGTTATTACGGTTTTATCGGATTGGATCTTTACTTTTTGTGATGGCACAAATGATGGTTGATATGTACTCTTAGGGTCTATTTTTGCCTCATCTTACTGATTTGAATTGAAGTGAAAATTATTATATTGAAAAATAGAATCAGCATATTTAAATTTACACGAATTTGGATCAAATTATATTTTTGATTAACTGAAATGAAGTAAACTGAACTGAACTGCTCAACTCTACTTATTAAGATCAAGAAACATGGCTTTATATTAATTAGATGTCAACTGTAATGTAATCACTATTGGATGTTTTCCAGTAACATGAATGTCTTAAAATTCATATCAGAGGCTCATCTCATCATAACTAAACTAATTAAACTGAAAAAAATTCAGATTAGCCGATGAACAAGCCCTAATTACCTTTAAAAAAAAGCTTTAGATCAATAACCTTAATTACAGACGCTGGAAAAATATATACAAATCAAGCCCAGCATTACATTAAATCTATATCATCAATCAATAGTGCAAAACAACAAGGCTATATTCAATAACCGGGTCTCCACTCTTAGGATCAAAAGTGTAAGTCACGGCGGTGGCGGCTCCCCTCGCCAGCCGGAAAACACCAGTGCCACCAACCACCGGCAACTCTCGAAAGTCGTTAAAAATCGGATTCCTCCCAAAAACACTCAAACTACTTCCTTCATACTTCCCACTGGTGAAGACAAAGCTCACGGCGGTGAGCAGAGCTTCCTCCCGCCTCGAAGCCGATGAGTAGGTCCCCTGGGCCCGCCCAACGGCTTCCGAGTCAGGTTCAGGCCCAACCGTCAACAGATGATCCACCACCATGACCAGCCCAAATTGGGACGTCCCACTGGGCCCTGTACTAGCAATGCCAGGTTTTGATGAAACCCTAACCGCTGAAGGATTTTCGCTGTAGAATTTCTCGTGGCTGTAGAAACGAAGCTTCGTGATCTTCTGCTTTGCGTTCGGAAGCTTTCTGAACCACTCTTCCACGGCGGCGGGGCTGCTTTCTCCGCCGCCGTGAACCGGTGGTGCCGCCACAGTCACTGTTATGAGAAGCAGAAATAGTGCGAAACTTGATGCTTTCATTTTTGTTTCTTCGTTTGTTTCGTCAGTAAAAATGAACAGAAAAAGTAGTTCTTTAATTGTTGTTGACCATATATAATTATATGTAGAGAAGGTATTGTTGACCAATATTAGTAGTACTAAAACTATGCTTAGTACGTGTTAGCGTTGAAGATTAATCTTAATTAATTAACTAAAAGCTCCCAATCACGCGATCGAGGCTAGGAGAACCCCAATTTAATAAATCTTTTGCGATATATATTGTGACATTTGTGTTTGTTTTGATGTTGGATTTGTTCAAAGTTACTCCTCCGTATGAGTCTAACTATATAGTAGATATTGAGTTTGAGAAAAAAATGATAGAAAATTAATGATTTTATTACATCGCACACATCACATTCCAGTATATTACTTTTATAATTCAAAAACGGCCAATTACGGCTGGGCTCAAGATATTTTAATATTATATATTCTCCGTTATAGATGAGGTATAATTAGAGAGAATTTGTAGAGAGTTAAAAAAATCTAGAAAGAAATTGAACAAGAGAAGAATCGAGGGATCCAAAATTTTTATATTATGTATTTATTTTGTCATGACTAAAAATATCACTGGAAATGATTTGAATAAATCTAAGTGAATCGGGAAAAAGTTGACCGGGAGAAAAATGAAGGGCTGCACTAATTTATTTCACACTAGACCCCGAATATTAGTAACACTCAAAATATATTATCTAATAGCCTTTAAAAAAAAAAAATAAACGGATCCAATTATATATACATATGCAAACCATTCACAAAATTGTACAAATATTAGACAAGACGAAAAGGTGTTAAAATATGAGCAGCAGTGTTCTCTATGATCTCAACCTGATTTTGTGGAAGGCTCATGGAGATGACCCAATCTCCATTCTCAGACGCGCTTGGCAGCTGCACTGCAAAAGTCATTGGGATTTTTGCAGATGGAGCCATGTACGAGGCGAACACCGGCGAGCCCCACCCGAAATCTATCCTCTTAGCCGGAAAATCCCTCATGGATGACACAAGTATGGCCGGATCCCGCTTGCTGATTTTGGTAGCCGGCATCTTGTACACAACTAGCTCCGGCCGGTGAGCCTCTACGAAATCAATCAGGCCAAGAAAATGCTCCTTAGTTTTAGCTGAATCGAGAAAGTTGTGGACTTCATCGGCTATGGATCTCAGAGGCATTTCTTTCAACTCGTCACATTTCTTCATCCCGAATGACTGGGATACCACATTCCCAAAATAGCTACTCAATGCTCCGTCGCCGGCGATTCTTGTCCTCCCATCAACGGCCATTCCTAGTCGGCAAGTGTCATCTCCGGTGGAGGCAATTAACTTCCATAAGAAAGCGCTGAAAGCCTCAAGCTTGGTTCTTGAACTAGGGTTTTCATGGTTGGCTAATAGTTGGAGGCGGCAGATTTGGTCTGTAGAAACTGAATATATGCGTTTAACTGGCGGAGATGGCAGAATGCCATCTTTTTCATAAGGTTTTAATTTTGAGACTGGCATGTAAAAATCAGTTACTGAGGAATCAAAGGTACCGGTGGAACGAGGGGATAGTAGTGATCGCCGGAAAGAGGGAAGGTTGGATATTGACTCCGATCGAGCCAATTCTGCCCATGACTTCCAAAACATGTTAGCGGAGTAGCCGTCGGCGATTCGATGGTCGAACGTGCATCCCACCACAACTCCACCACAGCTTAGCCGAGTTATCTGCATTTAAATTCTTACGTTATATAATATATATATACACATATATTAAGATTTACCTCTCAATTTAATCATGATTTAGTGGCATAATATTAATAATTTACATATTAGAGGACTTGTTCTTATCCATAAAGACAATTTCAATTATTTGTATAAATACACCTTAAGCATATGGGTCGGATGGATGACCCATTTAGCCACGGGTTTGACCTGAACATAACTCATTTATTTTCAAATTATTCATGTCTAACTAAATATAGACCCATGCAGTATTTCATGACGACCCAAACCCACTAAATTCATGTTCAGATCAGGTTAGATTTTCATGTCGCGTTCCAAATTGGTAGGCGTTCAAGTAAATGGAAACTTTATATTGAAAATGAGGCTGCGTTTAGTTCACGGGATTTTTGAAAACTGAGATTTTGCAAGTTTAGGATTTCAAATTCGTGTTTGATTCACCAAATTTTACAAAATCCTATTTTTGATCCCAAAGTTCAGACTTGCAAAATCCTAAAAACCAATCAAAAATTTTGTTTCAGACTTACAAAATCCCAACCCAACTAAACAAGAATTTTGCAAAACCCGACTCTCAAAATCCCAAACAAAAACCCGAACTTTCAAAAATCCAAAACAAAATCCATACTCTCAAAATCATCTCCAACAAAATACACTGAGTGATTACCTGAGCGGCAAGTACGCCATGTTTCAAGACAGGCAATAGTTTACCTTCAATGCTCTCGCCTGGCCTGTACAAATCGAGATCTCGGAGCTCAACATCGGCATAAGCTTCTTCAAAGTCAACCCCTCGATCGTTGCACAGAAGCTCCGCCTCTCCGGCACCATTCACGGCCATCTCACCGGAAAATGCATAGTATGGAACTAATGCTTGGCTCAATGCATTCTTCAAAACGCTTACGACGGAGCCGAATGAATGCGAGGGAGGCTTCTTGTAGCTTAAGCATACGCTCACGTCGAGCTGAGTGGGATAGAGTAGGTCAAGGTTGGATTGCGGCAACCGATGACCGGACAGCCGTCGATGCGCCGCCGTCACCACCGTCTTGGCTAGCTTATTCAACCGGAAAGAACCCATTCTTCTTTCTGCTATTATGTGTGTCTTCTTCTTTTCTTTTGTATATACGGAGACGTTGATTCCCTGGTCTTGAAATATATATACCGATGGGAGTTTATAAAGTGACTATTAACGTTGATTCCTTTCACTCTATATTTACTAAAAATGTAGAATAGAACTGTGTAATTTTGTAGATTGGATCCTTATAATATTTTTTTTTCTTAATATTATAAATTAGGGATGGCAATTTGAAACACGACACGAAAACCCGACCTGGACACGAATTTAGTGGGTTTGGGTTGACACAAAACACGGCATGAGTCTATATTGGGTTAGACACGAGTGACTCGAAAATAAATGGGTTAGGTTCAGGTTAAACCCTTGGGTTAAATGAGTAACCTGTTTGACCCATATATTTAAGGTGTAATTGTTCAAATGATTGAAATTGCCTTCATAAATGCAAACATCATCATTTGAGCTGCATAAATATTAAAATTTAGTCTCATATTCAGTCCGGTTATTAATAAATGAGTTTCGCGGGTTGGGTTTGGGTAACCCGAATTTTTACTGGATCGGGTTTGGGTCAAGATTTTGTGACCCGAGATATTATTGGGTTGGGTTTGGGTTTAGCATTTCCAACCCGTCAACCCGCCGACACGAACCCGCCAACCCGAGCCGATTACCAGCCCTTATTACACACAATACCGTCATGATAGTCAATGAGACAACTGTGAAAGCTAATTATAAAAATAATCTTACCAATAATTTTCTGTCATCAATCGTGCTTGATCTTGATATATGGAAGTATCTTCATCCATCGTGCCTAAGATATGCCAAACCAGTTGGATCTCTAACAGCGGATCTTCATTTATTGCAAATCTACTCGATCAAAACAAAATATTAAACGCTTGTGATATGTAAGAAATAAACATGACAAAGAATACAACTCTGAACTAGTCCAGAAACTTAAAAGGATTCGACTACAAAAAACTAAAAATAAACCTATCAATTTGTTGGTTTTACTTGTGGTATAAGACTATAAGTCGAGGTAAATAAATGGGATAAGTCATTCTTTTAAGAAGTCCAACAAATGCACTAAAATAATTTTTTTAGAAAATATAGTTTTGGTCATTTATGTGATATCCAACAGATTTTCTGTAAGGTACTCTAAAATAGAAATCGAAGGAGAGAGAATATTTGATATTCTACATGGGATGAAACAATTTGGTGCTCTAAAACTGAATGTTACTACTTTTATTCCTTATTTATCCCAAAAAAGTTTTATCTGACTATTAATCATACTCTTTGTTAATTTCATATTCTATTTTAGACAAGTTTTTAGACCATCTGCTGACCTTGCTCTAAGTGGTAGCCGCCTCACGGACGGAGCTCCACTACAGACCGTCGGAAAAGCACATGTTTTTTACTAAGCACGCGTGACTACGTGATGTCACATGCGTTGGTGGGACCGTCGAGGCGTGAACTAATTGGAATATCGCACTTCGCCGAACACATGGACAGCCATCTCGACGCAATTCCTGTAGCGCGTAGATGCACGCGCCACCAGTCGCGGGGTTTGATAGATTTAGAAATCTGGATTCTTTTCATTTTCTCTATTTATTATGTTAGATGATATATGTGCTTTATCTGCACTACGAAAAAATCACTCGGGTTCTAGTCTCTATTCTATTCTATTCGATTCTCAGTGTAGGAGAAATGCAAGTCAGAGTAGTTTTGACAACTTACTTCCGGCAATTCTGTGAATTGATCTAAATTTATAAAATTGGTTGACTCTGACTTTAGTATCGGGGTTGGTGCAATTATCAATGTTTTACCTGTCAGATGGTTAGATACTTTTAGGCATTAGACTTTATGATGTTCATATGTATTTCATCGCACTTTTTAATTAGTTTTATGAACAACCCTGCTCTGGATACAGTTTAGATTCTCAACTTATTATGTAATCTCACAAATTACCTCCCTTTACTGAAATTATCAATGAAGGTTTCGGAAATCTAATAAATATCTCTCCGTCTATGGTGGTTTATAATTTTAAAAACCAATCTCTTGAGTAACATGAGGAGGTTATATTAAAAAAAACCGTCTATGGTGTTTAATTACTGGATTGATTAGTGGGTTATTTTTTGTATTTTTAGTTCTAATTCTATTTATGTAGAATATTTTTTCCCCTAATTATACCATATTTATTCATTTTCATTTTTGGTTATGGTATTTTACGATTTTATCTGGTTCTACATGTTTCATTCTTTTTATATTGCACCTATTTTCGTGATATTTGTTTTTCTGATTTTCTCTGATTTTCAATTGATTTGGTTAATTTGGTAATTTTGTAATTTTGATCAATTCAATTTCATTCGGTTTTGGTACCTCTCTTTTCCTCAAATATGGTCTTCCATTCTCCATTACTGTGTCACTATTCAATTTCCTAAATTTTTATAAAAATATACACACTTTCCTACACCTTTATAGATACGTCCCTCGTCGATAATTAATATAATTTTCTATTTGACGGTTAAGGGTGAAATCGAGTTTTAATAAAAAAAATTTAAGTATTAGATTGATTACACTAAAAGAATTAATATATTTTTAATTGAATATTATATCATTATCTCAAAGTTAACTCAATCTCGTTCCAAGTAAGTAACAAATATCTTGACATAAAATATAATAATTCTCAATATTTATAATTAAATATTTTTGTTCAATGTTCAGCGCAACATGAATAGAAACAATCATGTACTATTACTACAACTATATATTACAATAACATGAATTTTATTATACACGAAATTCAGTTAAATAAAACTTAATAAATATTTTAAAAATCCCATAAAATATATGTCCTTTGGCTTTTTTCAAAAAGTTTTATTTTGTTATTGCGGTTATAATATATTTTTAGTTTAACTGGATTTTATTTCAGAATTTATGAGCTAAAATATGCTCATTTATTTTAATTATGTTCACATGGTTTAAGTTAAAATTTTCGGGTGTGCATGATTAGTAATGTGTTGTTGGTGTTTCCGGTCTAATTTTTATTTTAAAATGAAGTTAATTACAAATTGATCATGTTGGTTTCAGATTGTTTATTGTTGAATTTTTTTAACCGGTGGTACAATTTTTTAAATTGTTGTCTGTGTTGATAAAACAATATAAATAGTCTCATGGAAATATTAATTACCTTTTGAATATTATTTTCATTATCTCAAGTTTATATTTGTTATAATTTTTTTTATATTTGTCATATTTATAACCTCGGCTAGAGAGACAGTCTCGTCTAGAACGAGTCTTACATTACAGAAAACCTCCACTATACTGGGCTTCTCCGCCCATGAAATTATGTGGCCGGATTGAAGTTTTTGATTTGGGGATAGGATAAATGTTTCGCACAATTTACACTATGGTACAAATCATACTATTCTAAGACCCGTTTCATCACTATATAATTAAATTAAACTCAAAATACTTTACGTACTATTAATAATTCGTAATACAAGTCGGTGAATAAGAAGTCGCGCATCAACATAGTAACTTAATAATTAAATATCCTCATTAGTTATTTTCAGTTTTAAATACAAATGAATTTACTAATTCATATGTTGAATATGTATCCGGGATGATTGTTCATTTTTGTTGAACTAGACTAAATTGAATTTTTTAAAAAATGTGTTAAAAATAGTGTTATAAAGAAAACAGTAAGGAAGAAAAATCAACAAATCAAATTTGAATTGAGCTGACATTAATAAATCTAGATAATTAAGCTGTAGTAAACTTTATGTATAAAATTTGAGTTTTGAAGTACATGATATCAAATTTACCAATAAACAAGGATTATTTTAAATTCAAGAGTACATCATATCTGTGTTATGCTTTGTTGTGTGGAAAGAGACGGACTGGAAGTCCTTTGGCTGGAGATGGCCCTAGATCAAACACAATCTTCTCATCTGCAATCATCTTCTCCCACCTGAACCTCTTCACCAAATGATGCATGAAAACCAGAATCAAGAGTCTGGCATACTCGGCTCCCGGGCATATTTTAGGGCCTCCTCCAAATGGTGCATATGTGTACGGCGCAGGGCCTTTTCCTTCGAATCTCGACGGGTCGAATTTCATCGGCTCAGGGAAAAGCTTCGGGTCTCTATAGGTTGAATGGACACTCCAGTGAACCATCCAGCCTTTGGGAATGGTGAATCCCTTAAATTCGCAGTCGGTTATGGCTTCCCTGAAACCCCCTTGAAGAGGTGGTGCAAGTCTGAGGACTTCTCGAGCTACATTCCATGAGTACTTCATGTTCTGGATGTCTTTCCAGTTAAGTAGTTCCCCCGGAGCCTTGGATTGGGAAATCAGCATTTGTTCTGAGCAGAGACACAAAAGCAAGAAATGAAATGGTCAGTGCAGGTCTGGTTTTGACCTGAAATGTCCCTGGTTCTACTAATACAGGTCCAGTGACTTGAAATAATGAAGGGTGTCAGTAAACTGGCCCTGCACCTAGAAGCCCCCGAACAAAATTAATCAATTCACATAAGCTATTAATGAACATTTAAATAAGCTATTCATGAACATGAATTATAAGCGCATGTCTGACTTTGACTTAAAATGTCCCTGAATTTATTAATGCAGGTTTAGACTACAGTGAAATAATGAAGGGTAATTTTGTCTTTTCCAACCCTACAATTAGTCTAATGGACCTGCACGTATCAGCACTCTGAATGAAATAGTGTAACTTACCTTTGTAAACTTCTTGATAGATCTCAGGATACTCGGCCAAATACTTGACGATGAAGGTGCATACGGAGCTGGAAGTCTTATAACCTCCAATCAACAAGCCTAGGATCTTATTAGTAACATCAGATTCATTCATAAATTCCCCATTTCCATCACTAGTTGTCAGCATGTGGGACAAGATATCTTGAGCATTACAAGCCTTGCCCTCTGACAAATCAATTTTCCTCTGCATAATCATGGCCAGAAGCTTCTTTCTGATATGGTTCGAGGCCTTACCTGCCTTGTTATAAGGCGTTCCAGGCAGATCGATGGGAATAGAAACGAGCCCGGCACTGATAACGCCACAATCTTCGAGAAATGTCGCGACTTCATTCGGATCCTCAACTGAGACAAACAGCCTTAGAGCAAGGCAAAGGGTGTAGTCCTTGCTGAGTGGCAAGACCTCAACCTGATCCATGTTTTCCCATTTAGTGGAGAAATGCCGATGCGCGACCTGATCCATTGTTCCAATGTATCTTTGCAGGCCTTCTGGTTTGAAAAAGTTTGGGAGCAGTCTCCTCAGATTCACTGCCTCTTCTACTGATGAGGTTTTGTTGGAGGAAGGGAAGATCTTTTCGACAGAGCTAGGCCACCATGATTGAACAATCTTGCCCTCATTTGTGAACAAGAATTTGTTGCCCTCAGCACCACAAAGAACAGCCCCTTTCTTCCCAAGCAAATGAGTCTTGAAGACTTGGGATGAGTACTTAGCCATCCTGTCAAATATGAACTTTTCCGGGCAGCCCTTCCAGCCACTTGAAATGAACTCGTAGCTTTCCCCGACCACCGGGAAACCAGTCCTTCCCGGAGGCAGGCGGCCGCCCGATTTCTTTCGGTGGAAGAGAAGAGTGAATGAAATGGATACAAGGATTGCAAGCAGGCTAAGATAGAAGATGCCCATTTTTTTGGTTTTTTTTTTTTTTTTTTTTTTTTGGTTTCAGATTGTTTTTTGTGTGAGTGTAGTACTAAGGAGCGGGCTATTTATAAATTTGAAAGAGGTGCCCGGGCTCAACACAAATCCCTCCATATATATTACCATGTTTTATTAAATTTCCCTACTTGAATATAATGAGAATGAAATTTGTGCGTAATAAATTTAAAATGAGTGAATTTGTAAATTCACTGTCTAGTATAATTTAATTGAATTCATATTAGTATATTTGCTTTATATCATCACTTTTTGTTTTTTGAGTAAAACACCAAACGTGGGGAATGTTTTTATATATAGATTTCTCAACCCTATGTAGTCTTAAGTGGCCAAAATTACATGACTGCTTAGAAGCAAGTTTGAAGAATAAGAATAATCCTACACTAATAACCTACACAAAATATACACACTTATGCATCTTCATTGTCAAAGCCTAGACTCAAAACCTTTTTTTTTTAAAAAAATAAATATTTCATTCAATTTCAAGGTTCTGGAAATCGTCCATAAATGAATGACAAGAAATTGGGGGATAATTCCAAACATTTTAAACAGTAACGTACTAGTCTTTGCAAACTCTGCTAGATAGTGAACTACGATATTCTGGCTACAAGGTATCCAAAAGGGACATTTACACTCAACACCCTCCAACATACTTCTAAGTCTTACCGTTTCAAAGCAGTTCACCGTACAATCCACCTCGCCTTGTACCATTTGAACGACTTGGAGAGCATCTCCTACCAGACTGATCGGCTACGGAAGTACAGGAATCATGAGGATTTGCCTCCTCCATCGCCAGACATTCTGCGAGAATAGGATCCGACACATTCAGCGTTCTCCTAGATGCTGTCCGAATGAATCTGCCCGCTTGGTCCATTACCACAACCCCCGACGATAGACCGCATTGAGTTTCACTTTGGTGATTCTCTAATAAGTTTTGAGTCTAATTTTAGCGAACACTTTTATATCAACTAATGCAATCAACTAGTTAATTAAATCCACCATTACAATCATTTAATCAAATCAGTTAATGTAATCAGATAATCACTTAATTAAATCAGATAATGCAATCACCATACAATTAACTCTCAGACACCCCATTTATTGTCTTGTATTATATGTAGATTTAGATTAGACCTTCCATGCATTAAAGTAAATATCATATATTGATTGTTGTTTTCAAGAGATGTTATCGATGTACGTAGTCTTTAATTAATTTTATTTCGGGTAACATGCATGTTCATTCTCTTGGAATTTCAGTGCATAATATATTAAGCATTATCATGGCCAATTAAAAACTGAATTAGGTTTGTTCTCGAAGTCATGATCATGAGATCTTCGAATATTTCCAAGAATAAAAATCCTCAAAATATAATACATAATGTGATATCCATATTGGTTGACTTTTACGATACGGAGATTCAATAAAATCTCCAGATCATAAACTTTGAAAGAAATAATTATAAGTCTGTAATTTGTATATTACAAAAACAGATTAGAAGGATTCTAGCCAGGAAAGAAATGCAAGTTTCCTCTCTGTTTTGATATCGGAATTGATGGGTATGTTGATAACATAAAATAATTGAGTATGTTTATCAATTTCTTCGCAAGCATTTTTGTAACAGTAATTCATTTCATATTATTGAAAACGTCCAATATCTATTGACAAGAAAATTAATCGAAAGAATTGCATACAGTATCACCTACTTCACTTTGCTTAGCATAGCTAGCGAATGAACTAACACATTCCGATCTCTAAAAATACAAAATGACGGAGTAAAATTATGCAATCTAAGGAGATTACTTGCAGTCGATTATTTGTGCATATCATGAAGGTGGCTCCTCCTCACCTCTGGTTCATTTCGCCGATGAATATCACGTCCGTTACTCCAAACTGAATCGTCCGAGAGATATAAATTAATTTGTAAGATATAATTTTTTTTACTTTTTCAGTAATTATTTTATTCCATAGAGTTCGGGTATGGAAATAGTTTTATATATCGGTTCAAATTCCAAGTATATATTCTCAAAGTCACAGCCAATCAATATTACATCATTTTCTAGCTTCAACTAATAGCTAGTTGACTTTAATTAATCAAATGGGATCCTCTTATCGTGGAATAGAAAATTAGTAGTGCTCCATAATATGAACATGATTGATGTTTTCATAATAAGTACATTATTGATATATTTAGTATACTATCGATAGCATGTCCGGAACTCTAGTAGTAAAGTACTCATAAAATTTCGAGAATATATGAATTCCATTTTGTAAGAGCATTTATATAATTTTATATTTGAATATATTAAATTTAATAATAATTATTATTATTATGATGTTAAATTACCGAAGATAGATAGAACTTTTATTGGCCATTCCTAAACCGTCCTTAGACAAGATAGATGGTGTAGGAGAACTCCAAATATACGGCAAAAAGTGTAATTATATAGACATTTCTAATAAACCATCTCTGAATCTGAAACTACGGATACTAATTGTCGGTAATAGAAAAATTATTAAAAGGGGAATTTAAATAATAATGGTCACAACCAAATGAGAACTTTTATAGTCTTTATTTTTTTCAAATTTCACTCTTTGTACAATTAAGACTGGGATGGAAGAAGTCACAACAACATTGTATCCTCGATCCCTATGACATTTAACATACATTTGATCGTAAATTTAAATTATTATATAAGCAATAGTATTACCATATGACAATAACATGTATTTTCTAAATATTTAATATCATTTAACTAATGTTATCGGTGATTATACATACCTTCAAAATATTATTAATAGTATGAGCATGTTCTCATAATCGGTTTATAACTTAGGCCAAAATTGAATTAAACTGTTGAATTGAGGTAAAAATCTGTTAAAGACAATAATAATATGACTATATTAGGCTAAACTTTATCAAATCTTATTGTTTTAGAACTGAATTAAATTAAATTTAAGTGAAATAACAAGAAAAATTATATTTAACTTTCACCTTTCACGGTTAATATAGTTTAAGTAACCCACCATGATCAGTATTCATGTGGAAGCTATTCTCTTCTGATATATATAATTAATGCAAACTAAGGAAGATCAAGACTACAGCTTCAATACACATAAGATTTACTTCACAGGATCATCATGTGGAAGCTTAAGCTGTCGGAATGTGACGAGACCGATGACCGGTGGATCACGAGCTCGAACAACCACACCGGAAGAGAGTTCTGGGAGTTCGATCCTAACCTCGGGAGCTCTGAAGAAAGGGCTCTCGTGGAAAAATTCCGGCAAGATTTTCAGGCGAACCGATTTGAGGTGAAGCACAGTTCCGATCTCATTATGCGAATCCAGGTACGTGGAACAATCACCATTCTTCTTCTTCTTGTATTATTTTTGTCTGAAATGTTTTTTGTGTTGGTTGTAGTTTGCGAAGGAGAATAGTTCATCTGAGATGAACTTGCCGGGAAAAGTTACGATCAAAGAAGGGGAAAGAGTCGGAGAAGAAGCGGTGGTTACGACGTTGAGAAGAGGCCTGAGGTTCTACTCGACGATGCAGGCGGAGGACGGCCACTGGCCTGGTGATTATGGCGGTCCATTGTTTCTGTTGCCCGGTTTGGTACGTTTTCTATTTGGGTGCTTCTATATGCGTGATCAGTGTAATTCGTAAGGTCCAAATTTTTAATTTGGATACGTATTCAATCATCACATAGACTGGATTAGGTTCAAGATTAGGGTTTTAAAAATTTATTTATAAACACTAATTAAGTAATAAAGGATGATTATAATGTTTTCTCACTTCCATTAGATCTGTTGAAATAAATTGGACATATAGTAAGTCACAACCCTAATTATGTACTTGCACCATATTTTCTTATACATTATTTATTTTGTAAGCAATGCATTGAGGGAATTTTATGTTCATAACAAAATTTATTCATATAATAAAACATAAACGATCGGTTGTTGCAGCTTAATATTAAATCATATACACATAAACATTCTTGTTCATTGATGACAACATGCAAATAATATTCCCACTTTTTAACTATCCTTCCGTCGCAGTTGAATCTACAAATTTTTCGGTCAATTTTTTAAGAGTATGTTTAACCATTAATAATTTTATTTATATATATTAACGTCTAAAACTAATTCAATACTTGAAAAATAGAGTGCATCGTGAATTCAACAACATCTCGCATGATAATATTATTACTAATATACTTATTAAAATTTATAATCAAATATGATCTAAATAAATTGTGAAAAAAAGCGTGGATTCGATTAAGACGGATGGAGTAATATAAAGTAATTGTGACCGTTTAACTTTCTTGTGAACAGATTATAGGATTATATGTGATGGGAGCCATTGAAACAGCACTGTCAGAGGAACATCGAAAAGAAATTCGTCGCTATCTCTACAATCATCAAGTTAGTACAAAATTTTATTTGATAAATTGTCAATTTTGGACTTAAATGAGGGACCAAAATTTGGATTTTTTATTAAATATGATTATTCATGCCCCTTCAACGATTATCAAGTAAATTAAATTAAAGTACAAATTAAGGGCCACTTTTCTTTGTTACATATAAATTTAAGTACAAACATAATTTTATAAAATTTATAAGTTGGGACAAATCATACAAGTACGGACCACACTATGATTTAGATGTTGAAAATTGACAGGAAATGTTTATATTTTAGGGCCCTCCATAAGTGTTTTGTATACATTTCTTTTTCATCAAAAAGAAATTACACTTATATTTATCAGTGTGAGTTATTGAATGCATATATATCCAGAAATATTACTAGTGTTAAAATAATAATTAAATGTTTGTTGAATTTCTTAAGTTAGATTAATAATATTGGTTTCAGAATGTAGATGGTGGATGGGGTTTGCATATAGAGAGCAGAAGCACCATGTTCATCACAGCCCTAAATTACGTTTCTCTAAGGCTTCTCGGAGAAGCAACAGATGGCGGCAGAGATGGCGGCATGTCGAAAGCTCGAAACTGGATTCTTGATCATGGTGGCTGCACTTTCATACCATCCTGGGGGAAATTCTGGCTTTCTGTAAGTTAGTATTTTAACATTTCATCATTTCTGAATAGATTTATAATTACTATGCCTAATCAATCAGGTACTTGGAGTTTATGACTGGAGTGGCAACAATCCCCTGCAACCTGAAGTATGGCTTCTTCCCTACTCTCTTCCAATACATCCAGGTGTGTATCAATTCTTCGAGTAAATGATTTCAATTTGGATTGAATCTGTAAAAAACTAACTGGAAATGAAATGAAATTTACTCTCAGGTAGAATGTGGTGCCATTGTAGAATGGTTTACCTGCCAATGTCATACTTATACGGAAGGCGATATGTTGCACCCTCAAACAGTTTGATCATGTCTCTGAGAAAAGAGCTGTACTTAGAGCCTTATCACCAGATTGACTGGAACTTGGCAAGAAATCAATGTGCAAAGGTTCTAATACAAAACCCTAACCTTTCATTTTCGCGTATCGAACAAAACAAATACTGGTTTTTTTTTCTCTTGTGGATGGTGTATAACCTTCTTGATTCATGTAGGAAGATTTGTATTATCCGCATCCTCTATTGCAAGACATTCTCTGGGCTGGTCTGGACAAGTTTGTTGAACCCCTTCTGAAAAAATGGCCTTTCTCTAAGTTGAGGCATAAAGCTCTGAGTACTGTTATGGAGCATATTCATTATGAGGATGAAAACACTCATTATGTCTGTCTTGGACCTGTTAACAAGGTATTAGGATCAACTCATTCACATACATTATTTTGCCAAGTGTGTAAATCAATTTCTGTTCTGCATAATTCCCTTATGCAGGTTTTAAACATGTTATGCTGCTGGGTAGAGAATCCAAATTCCTCATCAGTTAAATCGCACATTTCGAGAATAAAGGATTACCTGTGGCTAGCAGAAGATGGGATGAAAATGAAGGTTTTAATCAAATTACATAGTCTTTGTTTTCAGTGGTGGAACTAGGAATTTTTTTCAGGGTAGGCTCAAATCTCGCCTTAGGCTGAAAAGCCCTGATTTTTGCCGGAGAACAGTAATTTACGCATGGCCGTCGGATTTCTGGCCTACCCAAGTTTCAATCTAGTTCCGCCACTGTTTGTTCTAATTTATCAATCTTGTGTGATATTTGATTGTGCGTGTTTGATTTCGATAGGGATATAATGGATCTCAGCTGTGGGATGCATCTTTAGCTGTTCAATCAATCCTAGCTACAAATCTCTCAGATGAATATGGTTTGATGCTTCAGAAAGTGCACAATTTTGTCAAACTATCTCAAGTACTTCTTCACTGATCAATGCACATTTGATTTTATTATCCTTAATTATAATCTATTCAAATAGCCATATTTATACTCAAATTTCTCCAAAGGTTACTCAGGACAGTCCTGGTGATCTAAAGTACTGGTATCGCCACATTTCAAAAGGCGCGTGGCCTTTCTCAACACCAGACAATGGCTGGCCTGTATCAGATACTACCTCAGAAGGCCTCAAGGTTAGTCTTTGCACCATCTCAGAAACTTATAAATTAAGATCTGAAAGTGGCGGATCTAGAAAACTTATCCGAGTATGACTGAATAGCACTAACAGCAACGGTAGTGGCAGATTAATAGGTTAAAATAGCTAAAAGTTCCAAAACTCAATATTTATCCATTATTCTAACAATTTTTAATATGGTTCTATGACGAATTAATAAAATAAAATAGGTCAAAAATTTAACAATTCAATAATTATTGACTTCCCGTCAAATTTTGTTATGGCTTGAAACTTAGGATACATAAATCCACCCAATTTATTTGTAGGATTGTGTTTGGTTTGATTATATTTCGAATAATTGTAATATTACATTAGCCTTGATTTCTGTTATATATTCTAGGCAGCACTTTTGCTATCGAGGATCTCATCGGAAGTTTCTGGGCAGCCCATGGATAAAGTAAAGCTTTATGATGCTGTAAATGTGGTTCTCTCCTATCAGGTTTTCTATCTTCCTTTGCTTATCTACTCTATTCAGAAATCGTACGTAAAATTCAATAATTATGCTTCTGAAAATCACTTGAAATTTTGCAGAACAACAGTGGGGGTTTTGCATCTTATGAGCTCACTAGATCTTATCCTTGGTTGGAGGTAACGATGACGCCAATAACAACCCCAAAATATATATTATAGGCTATATATTACTGTAGTTCGGAACAAAAAACATAATACGATTTTGAATTCCGACAATCCCAATCCTAATTTAGCAATCTCAAATATATTTGTCCGGTTCCGTCCTTGAATGACGCCATTGTAATTATTTTAAGATGATTATATTTTTGCAGATAATCAATCCTTCAGAAACATTTGGAGACATAGTGATTGATTATCAGTAAGACCAGTCATCTGCCTCTTCACATTTCGCATTTACATTACTTTATTCTACTAAATTTATTCAAGTATATATGTATAATCTTTGTAGGTACGTGGAATGCACATCGGCAGCAATTCAGGCTCTAACTTTGTTCAGAGAACTCTACCCCGATCACCGGAGAAAAGAAATCGCCGCCTCTGTAGAGAAAGCACTAGACTTCATCGAGAGCGTTCAACTTCCCGATGGATCGTGGTAATTCCGGGATCTTTTCAAACTTCGTAATTTTAGGGCTCCATAAATTTTGAGGTTAATTATTCAAATTTTCGAAGATCTGATTCTGACTTGAAATACGACTTAAAGGTATGGATCGTGGGGAGTCTGCTACACCTATGGAACGTGGTTTGGCATAACAGGTTTAGTGGCCGGAGGAAGGACTTACCAGAATAGCAAAAGCATTCAAAGAGCTTGTGCATTTTTACTATCCAAGCAACTTGAATCTGGGGGATGGGGAGAGAGCTATCATTCTAGTCAGAACAAGGTAAATAAAAAAGAGTCTCATTTTCAGATCTCAATTCCTATTTACAGATCCAATTTTACATAATATTCTTAAAACGTTTGCAGATCTCGATTCCTATTTGCAGATCTAATTTTACTTAGTATCTTAAGACGTTTGCAGATCTCAATTCCTATTTACAGATCCAATTTTACTTAGTGATTTAAAACGTTTGCAGATCTCAATTCCTATTTGCAGATCCAATTTTATTTAGTATTCTTAAAACGTTTGCAGATCTCAATTCCTATTTGCAGATCCAATTTTACATAATATTCTTAAAACGTTTGCAGATCTCGATTCCTATTTGCAGATCCAATTTTACTTAATATTCTTAAAACGTTTGCAGATCTCAATTCCTACATATCCAATGTTACATAGTATTCTTAAAACGTTTGCAGATCTCAATTCCTATTTGCAGATCCAATGTTACTTAGTATTCTTAAAACGTTTGCAGATCTCAATTCCTATTTGCAGATCCAATTTTACTTAATAATTTTAAAACGTTTGCAGATCTCAATTGCTATTTTCATATCTAATTTTACTTAATATCCGTAAAACGAGATCTGTAAATAGGGAGGTGAGATCTACAACCGAATATAAGTTTATCTTGTGATATTACCATGCTTCATATTTGTTGATCTCAGGTATATACAAACCTGGAGGGCAACAAATCGCACAACGTAAACACTGCTTGGGCTCTATTAGCCCTTATTGAAGCTGATCAGGTATATTTTGTTTCAAAAACGCATGAATAAAACAACTTGTCTGATCAAAATAAAACTGTAAAATAGATCAATTTTAATATGAAAATAGATCTAGATCTGGTAAAAATTCAAGATGTACACGACTATCTTGTAATGAGATACACTGAATTAGGCTAAGAGGGATACGATTCCCCTGCATCGTGCTGCGAAAGTGTTGATAAACTCACAGAAGGAAACGGGTGATTTTCCCCAACAGGTATACTTTTAACCGAACCTTGCAACATTTAAGCCCTAATTTGCTGGAGTTTATATATGTAGAGTAATTCGGTTCAATTCAGTTTAAATCAGTTCATTTAAGTTTGGTAAATTTATAGTTTGATTATATTCAGGTAACTTTAGGCATACTGTTCTATTTTTTCAATGTATTAATTTTCATTTCAGCTCGATTTAATTCAATTCAGTTCTAAGTTCAATTCAGATCAATAAGAAATAAACTCAGCCAAACAGACTCTTAATCCGAAAAAATTCAAAGTATTCTTGATTTTGTTTTGCAGGAAATCGTAGGAGTATTCAACAAAAATTGCATGATAAGCTACTCTGCGTATCGAAACATATTCCCAATATGGGCTCTTGGGGATTACCTCAACAAAGTACTGATGGATGGGAAGCAAATGGCAATTATTAAACAATAGAAATCAAGAATAGCAGCATTTTTACATGTAATTGATTTAATGACATGACATGACATGCTTGCGCCAGGTTCTTTGCACAATATTCTAATTATTATTAATCTTTTTAATAATATTAGCATCAACTAGAAAAAAACACAATAAGTTTTTCTATTGAAATACAAGTGTGAATAGTTCACATTAGTTTCGATTTGGTATATTAGATCCTGTATTTGTAATACTTGATTTAGTTTTACACATCGATGCTTTGATCTTGACTAGCAAAGGTCGTGTTATGTTCTCGATATGGTACACATGTTGAGCTTCAGTTCGTGATTGCGTCTTTCAAAATATTAGTATCATGGAAAATATATATCATTCTCAAGTTCAAGTATTGTTACAGTTGTAGACTTGTAGCACATCTCTGTTTTTTTAAAAGCAAAAACATCACATTATCATTTCGTTCACCTGTAAAATGTTCAGAATCGTTTGATACAAGGAACGACTGGGATAAGGCACAAGAAGTGAAAGAGACTGCACTAAGTTTAGCAAACCGAGCAGTCATGTGTGCCTGAACATTTTCAGAAAGAGGAACCCAAAAAGACATTTGAAAACCATGTAGTAAACTCTGAATGATGTAGCACATCTCTACTTGACGTAGTGATTGATGTATGTGAAACTCCTATTCGCCAAACGATTTTCGTGTTTCGCAAATTAGTATCTCTAAGGATTGTGAAACTGTTTAATTGGATTCGATCTATAAATTTGTAAATAATACATGTGGTATCAGCTTGGCTAATATATAATTTAGTTCCACTATAATAATTAGTAAAATTGAATGTCAGTTCCACTGTACTCAGTTATTCACTATTAGATGTTTCCCAATTCTATGTCTTTTATTAAAAAAAACTAAACCATAACACGCTAATAAGTGTGAATTTTGATTACCAAACATATGCTCAATTTCAATAAGTACCGGATTCTCCGTACTTTTTTTTTAAATTAGTTAAGTTCAATTCACCTAATTAATATTTTTATTTTTCATTTTAATTTAGTATATTTAATTTTTTGCAGTTCAATTCGTTTCATATAAATATATATTTCAATTCATTTCAGTAGATTATTTACATTTATCACTAAAATTTGTTCCATTTTTACCATATGCAACTATATATTAAAATGATTACAATTCAATTCAGTTCAGTTAACTATATTTATTTATTTTTCAGTTCAGTTTAGTTAAGTTTGATACATTTATTTCATTTAAATTTAATCAAGTTCAATTATCAAACGCAAAAATGAAAAAAAATAAAAAAAAATACCAACCATATATATCTGCATGTTCAATATTCTCTCGGGATTCCAGATCTGTGTTTCATTTTATTTATTTAACATGTTCACGGGCACCACTTTCAAAATCCCGACTAATAATTATCTTTGATTCTTTGTCACCCAAAGAATTTTATAAACCGAATTATATATGTTCTCGAAGTCATAATGATAAGATCTTCGAATATTTTTAAAGAATAAAAAAGTGCATGTTTCCTCAAAATATAATACATTATTACCTGATTTAATCGATATTAGTTGATTTTTACGATACCGAGATTTTTCGAATCTCCAGGTCATAAACTTTGAAAGAAATAATTATTAGTCTATTATTATTGTATATTATAAAAACAGATTCGATGGATTCTAGCCAGAATAGAAATGCAAGATTGAGCTAGATCTAGATCGAGAACAAAATACAGCATTTAAAATTTTATCGAAAATAAGATCAATAATTTGGAAAAAAAAAGTCTAATAGATCAAAATGAAGAAAAATAGAGACGTGGATAACTCACACATATTTACTCATTATAATTGTTTATTAAAGATTTTAATTAGTCTCACACGCTCATACTTAAGCTCAATTTTGAGTGCTTCTATTCAATGCTTAATTATAACCCATTCATTTCTAGCTTCAAATTCAATTTTTATAAATGAACATTTAACTTTTTAAATTATTAAAATATTCAAATAAGTTGCAGGAAAACACGTAGATTTTTAAGAGAATAGGGTGTTAAATGATAGTTTGTTGCATAAACCGTGTGACTAAAGTAAGCATATCATTAATGGAACTGACAAGGACTTGTTTAGTCCTGACATCTTGATCAAAATAATATAATTTAGAGAAAAGTGTTTATATAACCATCAGTTCTAAATTATGTGCAAATATAACCTCCAGTTCTTAAAAAATGCAATTATAACCCTGCTAATAATTTTATTGAAATTCTATAGCCGAAAAATCTATTAAAATATAAAAAGACGATACAACCCTTATGGATTTAAAAGGCTAAATGAGTTTTTTTGGTTAATCGGATTTAACAATTATGTGATAATTATTTGCTCTTCTCTCTGCAATTTCGCTGAATCTTTTCTTGGCTCTGAGATGTAAAGATCTAGTTTTTCTGCATTTCCCCTGGTTCCCGGTTCTTGCTATCAGATAACAGGCTATTATTGAGGGCAATTTTGTCATTTCAAGTGATTAAATAGTCATAAATTACAGTAAACACAAGTCAACTATTGCAAAATTATAGCCATTTGAAGTCAAAGCCAATTCAGGGTTATAATAGCACATTTTAAAAACTGAAGGTTATATTGGCACTTAACCAAGAACTCGGGGTTATCTATACATTTTACCCTATAATTTAAAATCATAACTTAAAAGATCTATAAAATGAAAGTCGATCCACCCCACATTACTTGAAATTAATTGTTGGAGCTCTCCATCTCGATCTCGATCTGATAATGGTTTTCGTACCTGCTATAATATACACATTAGCAGTGCTTCTCCTCACTGGCTACATTTACAGATGGAGGAATCCAAAGTGCAGAGGATTAGTACTTCCTCCTGGTTCTTCCGGATTTCCATTGATCGGCGAAGCTTTCGAGCTACTCCGCCCCAGTTCATCTCTCGACCTACTTCCCTTTCTAAAGAGTAGAATCTCGAGGTAATCAATGTAATATCTTTACACCATTGAAGAATATTCCGATGATAACATGAATGAATTTCAGGTACGGCCAGATTTTCCGAACAAATATTGCAGGCAAGCATGCCGTCGTCTCTGCGGACCAAGAGCTTAACCGCTTCCTGCTTCGCCGGGATAGAGAGCTAATGGAGCCGATAGCGCTGAGTTCATTGGATCTATCGCTCACTGATTTTCAGATTCTGGGAAAACATCTGCGCAAGTTTGTACTGCATCAGTTCGGCGTGGAGCTATTGAAAGAAAAGTTACTGGAGCAGGTTGAAGAAACCTGTAACCAAACTCTTCACCAATGGTCTACTATGGATTCTGTTGAAATGAAAGGAGCGGCCATTACTGTTAAGAAACTACCTTCCTCTCCATATATATATATATATATATAATAGTGTTTACTGACCCTCCTTATATGCATATGTAGATGACAGTCAGTCTAGCTGTGAAACAATTCTTCAGTGGCGACCTTGAAATCGAACCACGCCAACTCAGTCAGATGTTAAGGGATTTTACACAGTGGCTTGTGTGCTTGCCCTTAAACTTTCCTGGTACTACTCATCACAAGAGAATGAAGGTACTGGACAAAAATTATTTCAATATTGTAACCAACTAATTAATTAATTTGTTACTTTATGATTAATGGTCAGTAATAATCAGGGGCAGAACCAGACAAAATATGTTTGGAGTTGCTAAATAGTATCGGGAGTTGCCGGAATTCAAAACCGTATTATATTTTTGTTGCTATAATATATTTTTTGGGGGCTGCCAGTGCTGCCCCGTGCAACCCCTGATTACTCCCTCTGTCCCAGTTAAAATTACACAATTTTTCCTTTTCAGGTGCTCCAATCCAAATTGCATATATATACTTTCCTTTTACAGGAATACTTTTTCATTTTCCTCCACTAATTTCACCAACTTTTCACTCAAACTCAATTTCAACCATTCATATTACAATCTATAATTTAACTTCAATGTTCTCTCTTTTGCGCCTCTCACTAGGACGGAGGAAGTAAATGTTTACAATAACTTGTTACTTTTGTTTAAATAGTTTATGTTTATACATATATAATAAGGTTCTTAATTAGTCTTAATTGTTAGATCGAGAAGAAAATCAAAAGATTGTTCAAGGCTGTTGTTCAGAAGAGGCTAGCTGCAACAGCAGTTGATGAGAAGAGCCATCGTGGGGATTTACTTGACGAAATCATTCAAGAAATTGGTGGATCTCATGATCAAGAACAAATTATTGGAGATCGAGTGGCTCAATTCTTTTTCAGTCTGCTATTCGTCACCTCAGAATCGATCTCGACAACGTTGACACTGGCATTCAACCTGCTTCATGATCATCCTGCAGTTTTGGAAGAATTAGCAGTAATTCAACACAAATCCATATGCTTTTTACAAGAATTGAAATAGCAGTAATCTTAAAGTATTGTTATTTCTCCGCAGGCCGAGCAAGAGGTGATCTTGGAGAAGAGAGAGAATATAGATTCACCGTTAAGTTGGAGTGAATACAAATCCATGACATTTACCGATCACGTTATCAATGAAGTTCTGAGGTTGATGAGCGGAAATCCGTGGCTTTTCCGTCGAGCGATCAAAGATATCCCTGCAAATGGTACTAAATATACTCTTTTCTACATATACAGCTTATTTTTGCTGAACTGAACTACACAGAATTGAACAAAACTTAAATAAAATAAAAGTATTAAAAACAATATCAGTATAACAAAAATACAATGTTTTGGATGAGAACTTATGAGAGGATGAACAATTTCTCATATGTTTATTAGGTTAATTTACGTGTCATTCTAACGCAATTTCTTCATCTACCATATTTGAATAGATTAAAAAAACGGCTGAACTAATAACAAAATCACTCGAATTAATTGAATAGTCATGTTTACAACATTCAAATGAATTTTTGGTTAAATAGATAATTAAACATGTCATATTACAAACATATATACTAATCTCATAAAACTGTTAAATAAAAAGCAGTAATTATACATGCAAGTCCAGATTTACTTAATACGAAAAACACAATATGTAGTCCTAAATTGTGTTAGTGCACCCAAAATATTATATTTTGGACCTGCATTAGTAAACATGGACCTGCATGTATTACTACTCATAAAAAGTGGTCATGTCATGTCATAAGTTTATAATAGAACCATCCTAGACAAGACTTTCTCCTAAATTAAATTAAGATGAATTTCACCAAACCATATACTCAAAAACTAAAATCAAACCAAATCGAAAATAGTTATGAAGTTTGACTGATGATTTGGGACTCGGATCACTATTATCTGTAGGGACAATTTGATTTTGACAAATATAAAATTAATCTTCATTAATTATAACTAGGGCCTAGACATATATCAGTGAACTGTGAACATTTCAAGTCAATATCAACCAGACCTGCAAAATAAAAATATCCTTACACCTAAAATTCCTCCATTTATATATTTAGCATCTACATTTCACAGTTGAGATATTAATAGTTTATTCTCGACAGGATATGTTATTCCTAAAGGGTGGGGTGTTTTCATTGCGACCTCAGCTTCACATCTCGATCCTAATCAATTTGAGGACCCTCTTTCATTCAATCCCTGGCGCTGGAAGGTACAGTATGTATTAATAAATTCACCCAGTTTTTAAATAACAGAAGTTTACTTAATTACTGTGATTGGGCATTATATATATATATATATATAAAATATGTGTAGGCGTTTTTATGAAATTACCACCCTCTGATCATGATTAGCTAATCTAATTACTGTTGCATCATATATTTATTAATTTACAGAGCATAGAACCAGAGGTGGTGTCCAGATGCTTTCTGCCATTTGGATCTGGGATGAGGCAGTGTACAGGATCTGAATACGGCAAGGCATTTCTGTCTACTTTCTTCCACGTCCTGGTCACAAAATACAGGTACTTTGATAGTCTGAATTTTGATAGTCTGAATTTTATTTTATAATTTTGAGAGTGTTTAGGTTTTATTTGGGATTTTGAGAGTCTGGTTTTACAAAATTCTTGTTTGGTGGGGTTGATATTTTGTGAGTCTAAAATAAAATTTGGTTCGTCCAGATTTTGCAAGTTTAAAATAAAAATTGTAAGTGTAAAATTAAAAATTATAAGTCTGGACTTAGAAAACAAAACCAGACTTTGGAGTGGGACTGGACTTTCTAAATTTATACGAACCAAATAAAATTTTTCAAAACTGGACTTTGAAAGTACAGTTTTTCAAAAATCAACCCTTAGGGTTTGGTCTGAGAGTATTTCGGAGTCTAGATGTTGAGAGTTTAAATTTTTCAAAATCTTGTTTGTTGAAGAGGATTTGTAAGTCTGGAAATTGAAATCTCCTTTGATATATATGTCGGGATATGGTAAATGTAAAACAAAAATCTTATTTAGTAGAAAAGATTTTTGATATACAAAAGAATAAATTTTGTATGCCAGAATCTGCACTTTTAAAAATAATTTGAACCTTTCAAAACTAGACTTGCAAAATCCACGCTTATTTTTCTGGTCAGGAATTAAGTTTGTATTTAAATGGCTCTTGTTAATTATCTGGCTATTGTTTTATACTTTATAAAATTAACGGTTTTTCTTTATAACTATTCTCCATAATAATTATATATAAAATCAGGGGCTTTATTAATTAATATTCAAAAACGATTTCCTTGTTATGTACAGATTTACAATGGTAAAGAGAGGAAAATTCACGAGGGCACCGATATTGGCGATTTCCGATGGATTTCATTTCAAAATATCAGAAAAGAGCAACTAGTATATACATGTTCACCGACTTAGGCGATTTCCGATGGATTTTATTTCATGCATTATATTTCCTTAAATTGCAGTATTTGAAATTATATATTTGTATATTATTACACACAGTATTTTGCCCCTTGTATACTATTAGAATTTTAAATAAAAGCATAGAGATGCATAATTTTAAGCAAAGTAATTCACTTCCTTTATATATATTTGAATTATGAACGGTCCGCAATTCACTTCTTAAATTACACATTTGTTCTTATTTAAGAAATCCTACTCGTTTTCTTGAAGTATTACACTTGTC
Source organism: Sherardia arvensis (assembly GCA_948330725.1). NCBI lineage: Eukaryota > Viridiplantae > Streptophyta > Magnoliopsida > Gentianales > Rubiaceae > Sherardia > Sherardia arvensis. Next base: position 51,503,683 of record OX415235.1, read on the forward strand.
AATTGTCATTGTAACACTATATTTTCTAGTAAAAAAATGTGTCAAAAAACCCTTATGAGGATCCATAAAATGTGTCACACTCTATGTTACTAAAGAGATTAATGTTTTTTTAGTTATAAACCACTAAAGGCGGAGGGATATTTATTAGATTACTCAAACTTTCATAGATAATCTCCTCAAACGGAGCCTTGAACCAATTTGTGAGATTACATAATAAGTTGAAAATCTGAACTATATCTAGAGCACGTATACGATGTTCCTAAAACTAAAAACTGCGACCAAATACATATGATCATCCTAAAGTCTAATGCACAAAATTATTTAACCATCTAGCAGGAAAACATCAAAAATTGCATCAACTCCAACTGTAAAGTTAGAACCAAGTCTACAAATTTAGATCCATTCAAATAATAGCCAGAAGTAAGTAACCAAAAATACTCTAACTTGAATTTCTCTACTAAGAATAGAATAGAGATTAGAAGACAAATGAATTTTCCATAGCGCACATATTTCATCTAATTAATATAATAAATAAAGAAAAAGAAAAGAACCTAGATTTCTACATCTACCAAACCCTTCATGGAGGCGGCTCGCAACAGTGACTGGTAACGTGTGCATCCGCGCTCGAAAAGCTGCGTTGAGATGACAGCGCGTGTGTTCTTCAAAGCACATAAGCATGATACGCCAATTAGTTCACACTGCGACCGTCCCACCAATGCGTGTGACGGCATGTAGTCACGCGTTCTTGCCGGAATCTCTCTAAATTAACCGAATCTAGTAAAAAACCTTTACTTTTCCGATGTATGGATCGCTTACATATCAATATCAGAGTTGATCTTTACATGTTTATTTCTTACATATCAAGAGTTTGATATTTTGTTTTGATTGAGTGGGTTTTGCAATAAATGAAGATTCGTTGTAAGAGATCCAACTGGGTTGCACTACCAGAAAGAGCCAAATGTATCAGCGGTATCTTTCCACGCTTTTAATGATAAACCGTTGTTATTTGGGAAAAAAACCGTTGATACCTGTCTATCAACGCTTCTTAACTGTTCATGTGCCTTTGACTCAAAATTCAACGCCACTTGAACTGGAAGCTTTCAACGAAAATAGACAAAGTGTTAAAACATGTGTCTAGGTGGCAAGTGCAAGAGGGAGGGATTTGAAAATTGTTGATGGGTCCTACTCTACTTTCAACGCTTTTGAAAATTAACGTTGAAATAACTGATGACTAGACATTTATTTTCAAGTCAATCGTGAAAAATGTTGACTGGGCCTTATATGAGTCCAAATATTTACGGAATAAGTCGAGCCTTTTCAATGGGTTTTAACCTGTGTTTATGGCCCATTGACCCAGTCCAAACATTTTAACGATTTATATGTTAAATATCATAAAAGCAACACGTGTGGTTGCGTCTGTAACCCTTTCAACGGTTTTCTCGTTTCGTTGAAACCATATTATTTTTAAAAATATATACATTTTGTTTTTTTTGTTTTTTGTTTTTTAAACGTGTCACGTCCCTAATCATTCACGTTTGTCAAGAACAATTCGCCATATGTTGACAAGTGTCAAAATAGTAGTGAAACACGTCTATCACTCTATCAACGATTTTTTTGTGACTGCTGAAACAGATGAACTTTTCAAAAAACTTTAATTATTGATCAATTTTAACTTTCGAACTCCATTGTTTTGATGATTATGATAAATTTACTATGTATGTTATACTAATCACGTACATTTAGTTTAAAAGTAGTTCATTCGGAGACACATGTAGTGAGACTTTTCATAACTCATACAACTCTTCACTAGTAAAACAATAACTAGTTATCTAATCATATACACAATGGCGCCATTCTCCCACCATTATTGTGAACTATTGTTTTTGCAAAATACATGAAATGTATAAAAATATGATTTTTGTCACAAGTATACCTGCATACATTGAAACTATTGTAAAACTCTAAACCCACAACCCATCAAACCCTAAACCCATAACCCACCAAACCCACAACCCATATAATAAAGGATAAAAAATTATGGTAACTAAATCAAATGCAATATATCAAAGGTTAAACTTGTAATTGAGTTTCCATAACATACTCGTAAGTAAATTTAGTTTAACACAAAATGATAAATTTAAATGGAATTTTAAATAATCAAATGTCAAATTTGACTTAACTTTCTACAGACACTAACTAAATTGAGGTTAACTTATAAAAGATCAAATCTACTCAAAATTGAATTGGTTTTAAATAACTGCTAAAAGGTAAAATCTTACCTGAGTTTCTGTAAACATTAGTAATTACATTGAGTTTAACTAATGAAAGATTGAATCTTACTATTATTCTTATGAACACTAGTAACTAAATTTAGTTTAGCTAACAAAAGGTCAAACATTACTTGAATTATTATGAACACTAGTATACTCAATTAATTAGTGTAACTAGTGAAAGGTCAAATCTTACTTGGTTTCCTATGAACTCAGTAACTAAATTGATTTTAGATATTAGAATACTATTTTTTTGCGTTTCTATATGAAAACTGTTATGTAAGTAAAGTATAACTTTAAAAGGTCAAGATTTACTCAAATACCAATGAACATTAGTATCTATATTGAGTTTAACTAATAAAAGGTCAAATTTCACCTAATTTTTAAAAGATAATAACTGAATTGAGTTAAACTAATGAGCAATCAAACTTACCTAGCATTCTACGAACACCGTTATCTGAATATTACTCTAGCAGTAGTAAATGAATCATAGAATGTCAAATATTACTTATTGGGTCAAATATTACTCGAATTTCCAGAGACACTAATAACTCAATTACAGAAGGTCAAATATTACTTATATAAGGTCAAATATTACTTGAATTTCAATGGAAACTAGTAAATGAATAAATTGAATATTCTTAGTGAAATTTAAAATTTTACTTGACATTCTATAAAGTAATTCTGCTTGACTCTTTATGGACACTAGTAACTAAATTAAGTTTATCAATCAAAAAGTCAAACCTTACTTATATCCCTATTTATTCATAATAAAATTTGGTTTAACTAATAAAAAGGTTAAATTTCACTTGACTTTTAAAACTAAATTGAATTTCATGAATAAAATGTTAAATAATACAGTGTATCTTGGAAAACTATAGAAATAACTGAGTTTAATTGTTTAAAAAAGATTTGGATAATTAATTATAAAAGATAAAATCTTACTTCTGTAATGATTGTACTACTAAACAAAGTTTTTATTTAAATTTAGATTTTCAAAGAAATATTAGTATTAATATTAAAATTTCTGTAATAAAAAACCTAAAAGAAACTGTGTTTATTTTCGTTTAATCCAAACCCTCCATTTTTTTTGAAATTGAATCTCATCCATCTGTACATATGTCTGTATAAAGAAAATCTAAACCCTATGGGGAATAAACTCGCAGCTTCATAACTCATCAACAACCGCATACTCTTTTCTCTAGATCCGACGATGTAGAGTTCGAAAACTCGACGCCGGCGAGCTTTAATCATCAACCTGATCTAATGGGCTTGCCTCGGCGGCCCTGCCTGGGGAAAGCTGCAGCACCGCCGCCGGCAGCTTTTGATACCACTCGAGCACTCCGGCATTATGCCCGATCCGGTGCATACTCCAGCTACTCGCACAACCACAAATATGAAACTTGAGGTAAAGTCTTTATCTTTTATCACACTCGATTTTGTTGCCATATAATTGGGGATTTTAGGGTTTTGTTTGTATGTTAGTAATCTGGTATGATAAAGCTTTTAATTTGGTTTGAAACGTTTTGGTATATGCTGATTGTTTGGTTGGGAGTAGCATGTAGGAATTTGAATACATTACTTGCCCTGTTTGTACAAAATCTTTATTTTTTCCTGTGGCTAGGGGTGCTAATCTTTTAGTTACTGAGTATTCCGCTTTGCCTACTTATGTTTCTTCCAGTCCTTTAATGTGACAACTATGTGGTTTAAATCAGCAAGTTCAACGGGAATGATTATCTTTATGCTTTCTGGTTGAATTTTGAGGGGGCTTCAAGTGTTTTCAGATTCTAAGGTCATTAAGTTGGTATTCTACTCCACTGTATGTTCTCTGTTTAAGCCTAAAGAGTATAATAGCACTCTCTTTTTCACTCTGGAAAATCTGGATGAATATGCTGCAGGTAAGAACGTTCCAGTGGGAGCTATTTGATTACATAGACGAGAGAGTGCAATCAATGAATCTTGTAGCTGAAAGTACTTTACTTTACATTGAATTTCATTACCTGAAAATTTTCTTACTTCTGTAGTGCAGGCTGATTGCAAGGCCATTTTATATGCAAAATATGTGTGTTATAATGCTATAGGATTTGGTTCCTCTTGATGACTAGGAAAGTATGGTGTGTATGCTGTTATGTGTGGCTGTGTGGAATATAGTATAGTTTTCATCGTCTGAATGATTATTTTCATTTCGTGACAATGTTACCTTTGTATAAACTCTTAATTCTCATGGCATGAAATAGGATTCAAGAGTTTCTTATGAGATTAGAGATTCTTCTGAAAAAAAGGTCAGATTTTTAGAGATTGCTAATTTTGTGTTCAATTCCGACTTTATACATATTTTCCTGGTTCTTATTTATTTAGGTCTTTGAAGATTCAAGATTCAGAGCTCAAGTTATCCCAGATTCTTAAAATAATGTCTTAGAATCAACAAAATGATGGCATGGTACTGATGGCATGACATGGATCTCTAAGTTCATGTGTATATGCTCTGGTTGTGTAACATCTCCCAAGTTCATGTACAGATGGAGCTACAAGTAAGATTTACTGAATGTTTGAGTCCTTGAAAATACGGATTTGATCTAATGCTCGAAAGTATAGGTTCCTTCTTTAACTTAGTTGTTTTCCATTCAGGCTCTTGCATGGTTAAGAACACGTCAGCTTTCAAAAACAAGCTGAAGGCACTGGAAATTGAGTGACTGGAGGATTCATGAATGAAAAGATGATGCAGATGAACAAGTATGATTTTTGAGAGGCAAAGTTTCAAGAGTGAAATTATTTTTGAGAGCATTACCAATGACTAGTTTGTTATTTTTTGGGGTTTTAGGTGTAGTTTAGTATACTAAGATTATATATAATTAGTAGTTTATGATTTTGAATGTGACAATTTTGATTTTAATAAATATTAATATTTTAATATTTGCAATATATTATATTTTTAATTATTTTATTATGATTTTCAATTTAAATTCTAATATTTCTAATTTTAGATAATAAAATGTATCAACGGTTTTTAAGTGTTGATCTATATCGTTGATATCTATTGGATCAGGCCCATTTTGTCCCATTTTGTTACAGGCCAAAGCCCAATGATAGCAGATTTATGAAAGCGTTGAAACGTGATTAGTCAACTAAAAACTCGGTCAAATGTCCAGTCATACTAGTGGGGACATGGATTAAGGGACCAGTTAAAAAAACCATTGAAATGCCATTTTTCCTTTCAGCGCCCACCTACACAACAGTTTTTTTGACACGTGATTTCCAAATAAACCGTTGATATGCACGAAAAAAACCGTTGTTGTAGCTATACATTTCTGATAGTGTTGGCATATCTTAGGCACGATTAATGAAGATACTAGCATATGGCACCTTCATCGGAGGCACGATTGATTGCCAGAAAATAAACTAGCTTTCACAGTTGTCTCATTGACTAATAAGAAATTATTTTTGAAAGAAAAAGTATTATACAACTTTCGTGTAGTTGACAAGATCGAAAGCTGTTAAAGCAGCACAACCAGGAGCAAAACCACTTGGCGACGCGGGTAGAACTCGGCCTACTATAAAATTTGAAACACAACCTATATTACTGTTTTCTGGTAAAAAATTAGGCCGTTCCAATCTCCGACGAGACTTTCCGGCCTCCGGCCACCACAGTCAAGCTACTAAGCTTACCCTAAGATAATTTCCTGATTCCGTCACTGAGCACAACCACAATCTAATCAAATAAACGATCTTTTTCTAGGGCAACGTATTGAACCATTACAAGATTTTCGTCGTACCGTCTCACCATAAATTTATAATATGAATTTGAATGAGTATTAAGTGCTTATTTTACGTGTTTTTTAACTTTCATTTATTATTCTAATTAAATCACTCAGTTACAGTTTTTAAAATATTAGCAAATGAATTTGAATACAACAAAATTGAACTAACACTTGAACTAACTATAGATACATTTACAATATTTGAATGATTTTTTGTTAGCATAGATAGTTAAAAGTATCATATGTATACTAAGAGTTTAATAAAACAAACAAATAAATGTACTTTATAAAAATGTGAAATTCAAAGTGGTTCTATCATAAACATATAAAAGGACGGTCCTATACAAGACTCTCTCTCACCAATTATCATCTACAGGGTTTAGACGTGAAAAAGTTAAGTTTTAAAATTTTACTCAGATATCTCAATCAATTATAACATAAAAAAAAGTACACACATGTCATTTATTAATTGCACTCAATCATGCATTGTTTGACTTGTTCAGGTTCAAGTTTCGCGTTTCGATCAATCCGAGGTTTCACTTAATCGAATGGGGGGTGTGACAGTCTTTTGTATTTAGCATATATATACCTAGCTAGGGTTTAAATATATAGATATGTAGGATCTTATTTGTACTATATAGCTGTGTAAATTATAATGCAGATCAGTTTGGGAAATTCCCCTATTTCAAAAAAGACTTAATTAACCAACAAATTAGTATCATAACATAAACAATATACTGAAGGACATACAAAGAAAAGGTACATAACTCCACACTGAAAATCAACATAATTAATAAGTAACAGAAGAAGGGATTTTGGCTACAAGTTTCAAAGGTTTTTCCTCCATCATAGTAAGACCTTGTGATGATTCAATGTTCAAATCTCGTCTGCTCATTCCAGGAGGCAATTCCCAGTGGAAGGAATGCAGAAGATTGGCAAGAAGAAGATGAACTGTAACTAACCCCATTCGGTAACCAGGGCATCCTCTCCTCCCTGATCCAAATGGAATCAGCTGAAAATCGTGTCCTTTCAAATTTATCTCAGAGTTCAAGAATCTGTCTGGTAAAAACTCATCTGCATTCTCCCACATTTCTGGTTCTCTTCCGATAGCCCACGCATTCACAAGAACCATGGTATTGGCTTGAATATCGTACCCGTCTACGCTGCAGTTCTGTTCTGTAACCCTAGGAAGTAAAAGTGGTGCAGATGGGTATAGCCTGAGTGTCTCTTTGATAACTGCAGTGAGATAGGGCAAGTTTTGTGCATCATCCTCATCCAGAAACTCTTTTTTGCCCCCAAATTCATCTTTAATCTCAGATAGTAACTTAGCCATGGAGTCCGGACTCTTCATCATTGCTGTCATTGCCCAAATCACAGTTGTTACAGTTGTCTTTATCCCAGCAACCATCATATCCTGCAATACAAAACCAAAGTTATATATATAGTCTCCTGATTTGTACAAAAAGATATGATATATATGGCCTGTTTTCTTGAGATTATAGTTTAGTTTACTTCATTTCAGTTATTCTTAATATCATATTAATCAGTTCAGTTTAGATTTATGAAAATTCAGTGAAGTGGAACCCTAAAAAAATAATTGGAAAGAAAAGGCAGGGGGTTCTATATATATGCAGGACCCGTTTAATTCATCGGGTCCAAATTAAACCCGAAGTGACAATAATGTCCTTCTTAAATATATGTTATAGTTTATGAAAAAATAGTTTATGATTTGGACACGAAGTCAATAATTACGTAGGCGGGTTTAGTCATTCAAGATTAGAGATTTAGAAGTTTATTTCGTAAAAACTAATTAACGAAATAATGATAGGTAATTATGATATTTTCCCACGTCCATTAGACATGCTGAAGTAAACTGGACGTGAATATAGCAAGGTACGTAGAGTATTACATACCATGAGCATAGCTTTGATGTGATCCAAGGTTAAGTTCGATCCGTGTCGCTGTAGTTGAAGCATGATATCAATGAAATCACCATCCATTGAATCTGGCCTGTTTGGTTGAAGATGCTCTTCAATTAGTAGCTGAAAAATGATAATTGTATATTGGCCACGCTCCATGGTAACGTGCATTGTAGTGCAAGTGCATCCAACTAAGACCACAATTAATAATACTTCTCTGATTTGATACAAAATTGTATATTACAAAATTGCATGGTCCTATCATGCAATTCACTCAGCAATTAGCGGTTAATCTTGCAAATTGCGAATTTCGAGAATACGTTAATAATTGCTTGATCTTGGCGATAACATCTTTGATCTCTTTATTAGAAGAGTGTTTTGAGCTGATAATCGGCGACTTGAGTATTGATGAGTCCGTCTTTAGATGAACTCTCTTCCGATCAACTGTCTTTTGAGCCGCAATAAGTGTTCTCCAGCGTATTCTACCTCGGCCTGCAAAAGAGTGACACATGATTTAAATTGTGGGCGCTTCAACCTATGTGCTTTAACTTGACTGAATTTCACTTTTAATAATTTAGTAACATCAATTATTATTAAACATGAGTGATCTTAAACCAAAATTGTTCAAAGCATAACAATCTCAAATAGAAATACACTTGTAGATCTAATTATCTATGCATCAATGTTAATAAGCCATCTAATAATCTAATCCTATAAAATATATGCATGCCACGGGCTTCTTTATCTTATATTTTTATCGCGATAGAATTTTAAATAGCGTTTACCAACTTCAGGATATATGATTCCCTCATAATTAGGATCGCTGAATCAAAACTTAATTTAATTTATATATGTCCATGAGATATCATGGCAGGCAAAAGAATATCAATTATGTAGACGCTCCAACTTATTGATTCGTTTGACTAATTAAATCAAGATTAGATTATTTAGTTTGTCTAATGAACGAGTATTAGGCGTGGAACTGTGGAAGTAGGCCTGGCAATTTTTACCCGTTACCCGCGGGTAAATGGATAATTTATTTTTTCATCCATATGAGTACGGGTAAAATATGGATACGGGTAAAATACGGGTATCGTAAAATGGGTAATTTAAAATACGGGTCCAAACGGGTTGGGTAAAATATATACGGGTCTAACCCGCGGGTTTACCCGTTTTATATAATTTTTACCCGTTTTACCCGCGGATTTTTACCCAATCCGTATTTTATCTGACCCGTATTTACCCAACCTGTTTTACCCGTTTTTAAAATAGATAAAAAACGGATACACATTTTTTAATATTACTCATTTTACTCACCCATATTTTACCCATATACCCGTTTGCCAGTCCTATGCGGAAGTGAAACTGTAAAATAAGACGTCTATATATGAGAAAACCTGTTGAAAACTGTTAATTGTGTTAATAAAAAATTTAATTATGATTTCCAAATAATTTGGATATACAGTACGGATGAAAAATGATGTATTAAAAAATTAAAAAAATCAATAATCTTAATTATGTAAAGAAGATTAATTCAAGGAAACACGGATACTGATCATCGTAACTTTAATTTGTCCGTAGACTTGCACACAGTCCAATAATGTTATCGTTATATATTTTAAATCATCATGATGTATAGTTTTATATCATCAGCTATTTGTATTCTATTATTTCATAAAATAATTATTAGCATTAATTAATATTATAGAAAGCCTTAAAAGCAGTAAAACACAAATTATTGCAGTGAATAAATTACAAAAAATAAATTATATTGCAGATTTATCATGCTGTTTCTCCAATTAGAATCACAGATTAAAAAGATAAATTAAACTGAACTTATCCGAACCGGAAAGTTAACGTGTATTGAAAAACCCTCACTTTGTTTTCGATATTAGATCGCAGTATAGATTTCGGGCAATAAATTGCCACATTTACCCCAACAGGGTTTCGTGTGTAATATTAAGTTTCAAACCTGATCATGTAATTCTATTCCACTTGGATGGTTTTAACTTAAAAAAAAAATGTGTATTGAAAAATAGAATGGATTCATGCATGCTATATGACTCAAAACTTTTCAAAATTAAAAATAACCATATGATTCATGCATGCTTATATACAATGGAAATGATAAATCAAGATTCATGATTTCCTAAATCATAATTGACTCAACACTAAAAATTAAAACCGTATTACATGAATTAATTCCTTACAGTACTACACCTCTACAAATATTTCTCTGAAATGTAATACACAGTCCGGTATTTAGGGACGGATCTAGCTTGACGGGTAATACATGTACATTACCTCTGAAAACCATGATCTCTTCCATTATCAGTATCAGATTTCCTCTTACTCAGCTCCGGGCTCAAGAACCGGAGTCAGATTACGTTGGAAATTAGTCTTTACATCGAAGCTTTCAGGTGATTTCAAGCGCGAGGAAAGACGATAAATGAGAGCTTTCTGGTGATTTTTTCAGGACAGGCTTAGCTTCATAGTTTAGATTTGTATTTAGGTCAGAAATTAGAGATTTATTTTACAAAGATATTCAATTTCTAAGATATGTTTTTATTTCCAGCTAGGAATACTCTGTTGAGGTATGCCCCAAGAGCCCATATTGGAAAAATATTTGAATAGGCTGAGTAGTTTATCATGCAACTTTTGTTGAAGACCCCAGTGGTTTCCTACAAAATAAGATTGAAATTAGATTAATTAATCACATTAATTCAATTAATGTAATGAATTCTTCATCTTTTTTAAATAATATAATAACTTAAGTGAGTCTCCACGATAAAATTCCAGTTGACAGATGTAATAAATTCCGATTAACATGAATACGACTTGTATTATACCAGTATATATAATTCCATAGCACATATGTATGATTTGATAAAATTTAGTTAATTTATCCATGTCGTTATTAATTTCAATATATTAATTTTTTATTGTTAATACAATATAGTTTAAATTAGAAAATGACTTGAAAGAACTGCACAACAATGCAAAGTCTTTTGAAAACCTAGCTATTCTAGATAATATAGAGTTACTACTGCGTATTTAAACTCAAGTTATACACTTTTATATTAATATATTGATCAATTAAAAATAAATATATAATTAAACATATTATAATGTAAAAATTCAAAAACTTTCATATTAAAATTTTTAAATTTTTAAATAACAAAATATATATAGAACACAATTCATACCTGCTGCGGAAAGTCCCCATTTTCCATTTGTGAGTTGATCAAGACTTTTGCGGCACGGTGTAGGGGAGTAGGATTCCTCTCATGCTGATTCATAATATTAATTAAAATTAATTTAGATTATTATATGTCATGGAAAGATTTAAATCAGTAGTAATAAAATTATGATATTAATTTAGTATTAATGAGATAGTCATGATTTTATGATAAATTTATGATATCAATACTTTAATTTTACTCATGTTACTAATTTACTGTACCTGCTTAGCTTTTATAAGGCCTAACATCGCCCATGCAGTGTTCACATTGTGTGATTTGTTACCCGCAAGACTGGTAAATACCTGAGGAAGAGAAACCAACAAATTAGATTTAACCTAATTTCTACGACGACGGAATCAGAAATTTATTTTAACATCGCAGATTAAATTTTTTTTGGATAGATTCACTTTAGTCCAAAGAATCCTAAATTTAGCCTAGTTTCGCCACTAATATCCGATTCTCATGAGATTAATTTTTACTGAACTAAATTAATAAAATATTTAAAGTGAAATGAACTGTAATTCACCAAAACAAAATGAAATTCACCTTATTTAGACAAGATAGATAACTTTCTCCCCATCCACCACATTTCAGCTGCTTGGATAGTAAAAATTCACAAGCCATTTTTATGCTTTTGCTATTTTTATAGGTTCTTCCTCCTGCTACCAAACCTGCTATGCCGAACCACGTCGCATAGGTATAACAAACTCCCCAACATCCATACCTAGAGTAATATTCGCATCATCATGATAAAATTTGGGTGTTGTTATATCAGTCTGATATATAACTCGTATAATAAAAAATATGGTATGAATTTACGAACAATATCCTTATTGATTATGTTTATCAAAAAAAGGAATTGATAGGTGCAGTCCAACGTTACTTTTATGGTCCGTATTTGTATTTAAAATACCTAGTATATGTATTCTTATTTATGCGAACCATATTTACTTTTGACTATAAGTAACTTTATAAATAAATACGGACTGCATAAGTAAATACTGGATTGCATCTGCCCTAAAAAAATTAACAACTTTTAGAGACGGTGTTGTAATTCAATAATATTTCGAATCACGTGAAATAAAATATCGAACTGCGCACTACAGTAAAATTTTAACCTTCTAATTTTGTGCAAAAACTAATAAATGATAGATTTTAATTACCATGAGCCATCAGGAAGCTGTTTCCTTTCGATGAAGTCCAGTGCTTTTTCTACACATGATTCAATCTCTTTCTTGCGATATCCTGGGTTTAAATTGCTGAATAATTTCAGAGCTTGAACGACGGCAGAAGTGCATTCCACGTACCTAAATTAAGATCATCAACAACTAATGTTGATTAATTATATATATATATATATATATATATATAAATTATGAAATAGATCGATTCATCTTACGAATAATCAATCATGATATCCCCGAATATTTCTGATGGATTGATCATCTGTTAGAAAGAGAAATAACCATATAAATTTAATACTCATGATTTCCAAGGTACGCACTCAGTCCCAACTAAATCTGCAAATTTCTTTATCAATTTTTTCAGGATATGTTAGCCGTTGATAAATTTATTTGCATATATCAACAACGTCTACAAATTTAATGTTTTAAAAATAGAGTGCATTGTGAATCCAATTCATAATATTAGTATTACTAATATACTTATAAAAATTTATTATCAATATGATCCGAAACATTTAAATGTGCGGAATCGCTTGGGACGGAGGGAGGGAGTAATTAAATCGGGTTTCAAAGTAGACCTATTTAATCTTACCTCCAACCAAGTATAAGATCTAGTGGGCTCAAAAGATGCAAATCCTCCATTGTCATTCTACCATACATGAAGTGAAAGTGATTGTGAGATTAATTAAATTTTCTTATTTGCAACAAATTAAACTGATTAATATGCTTAATTAAAAACCAACTGACATGATACGAAAGAAGAACATCAACAGCATCATACAGCTTTTCTTTTTCCATAGCTTGTCCTGAAACATCATGTGACATTTTTGATAGCAGCAATACTGCCTGAGGCATAGAAAAAGTAGCAGTCAGAATACACACACATATTTGAAGATGTCTGCAAAACAATCCAACTATTATATATTTTAGTTTCTAGAAAAATTTTATGTGAAATAATTAAACTAAGTTTCCGGTTTAGATTGGATTTTCTAGTTTATAAATAGAAGCCCTGGCGATAGATGATTGGTGATATGGGGTACAACCCATTAGAGGCCAACTTAGAAATGGTTCTCCCTTGATGTCGGCTATGCTGCCAGTACATGAACGGTGACAGCAAGAACATCATAATGACCCCTCCCCGGAATCCGGACACAAGTTGGAATCACTTCATGGGATGCCTCATTCACTCTTGTCATCACTATATATACAACATCAACCAAATGTAAAAGGTATGTTTTATCAGACTTTTTACATATTCTTATTCTCTCTCCTCTGTAAAATATTCTCGTTCATCATTACACCGGAGTAACTACACTCAAGGTATTTCCGGAGTCAATATATCAGGTGAAAGACACCACGTAACACCGTAGGGAACTAGAAAGACCGGAGCAGATCGGTAGCATCAATTATTGGTGTGTTTTTTGAAAGGAATTTTTCTCCTAGTTTTAATAAAGTTTGAATTGGATTGAAATTGTACTGTTTACGCGCTTCCCTGATCTGTATTTATTTTGAATCCTACATTTTATATTTTTGTTGGGATAATTCATACATCAGTCCAATTAAAAAATATAACCCTAAAATTTTTGCCTTATGAGGAAATTATAACCTTTAGGCCTTCGGCAGTACAATCGGACACTGCCCAACCGTTGTCTTGAGTGGAGAAAGGCCATGCACCTTTTGAATTGTGTCGAAACCAGGATTCATAATCTCCAGATCCATTCTTCATAATCTATTTAACATATTCAATTAGGTTAGTTTAATATGAATCTGGAAAATAATTAAAAACAAATGCAATTTGGTGCTGGATAAATTAATTAATTACTTGTGAAGATTTAATAAATCTGTGTGCCTTTTCAAGCATTGAACCATATTCATCTGGTAGTTGGGTTGATATTATTGCTTGAACTGCAAAAGAAGCATCCCACAACTGCGATCCATTATATCCCTGTCATTTAAACGATTATAATCATATTACACACACAACCGTGAAAAAAAATTACCACTTTTTCCTTCGTCTTATCATATCAGTAGATCAGTTTAGTAAAATTTAGTGGAATTTAACTCGGCGAAACTATAATTTAGTAAAATTCAATCAAATAATTTTTTTTTCAGTTCAGTTCAGTTCAACCGTAAATAATCTTAAGATAAAAGGTCTTAAGTAAACTATTGAAACCTTCATTTTCATTCCATCCTCTGCCAACCATAGGTAATCCTTTACTCTTGACAAGTGTGATTGAACTTTTGTTGAATTGGGATCATCCACCCAACAACAAATCATGTTCAAAACCTGCACAAAAAGTTAACAGACATTATTTAAATGGAATTAATAGGTGCAATCCAGCATTAGTTTCGTAGTCTGTATTGCACTTAAAGTTCCTGATATACCCTTATTTATGGAAATCATATTTATTTTTGAATAAATACTGAGGACATTAATGATACTTCATGAATAAATACGGACTGCATAAGTAAATGCTAGACTGAATGTAATAATACCCTATTTAAATCAGTTAATAAATTTTTTTATAATTTTTTTAACTAAATGGGAGGGTGTACCTTATTAATAGGTGCAAGACAGATATAATGAGTATTTTCATCCTCATAATTGATATGCTCCATAACTTTCTTAAGAGCTTTCTGCCTCAACGCAGAGAAAGGCCAGTAACTCTGAAGAGGTTCTGCATAATTATGCAGAGAATCCCAGAGAATGTCTTGTACACCAGAATGCGGACTATACAGATCTTCCTGCATTTACATCAGTATAACTTTTAGCGTGTCGGTTTTCATTTCAGTTCAGTGCAGCGCAGTTCAGAAAAATAAGTCAGGAAGAACAGACCTTTGCACATTGGCTTCTGGCTAGATTCCAATCAATCTGGGAATAAGGCCGAACATAGAGCTCGTTCCGAAGCTCCATAATCATTTCATTCATCGGCATCACATACCTCTTTCCATACAGGTATGACATCGGGAGGTATATCATTCTAGCATGGCACCACATGCGCCCTGAAAATATAAATGTTAGAATATCTTCATCATCATTGATAGAATTTTAGAACATTTTCAAATGATACTTAATCCTGCCGGAATTTATAAGTAGAGCAGGGCAGTTTAATTCAGTTCAATCAATAATATATTTTAATCAAATTTAAGTAGATTTATACATACTAATTCTAATTTTTAATACGTTAATTTTTCAGTTCAGTTCAGTTTATTTTAGATAAATAAGAAATAAGTTCAGACAAACAAGGTATTAATATCACCTGGGTGAATAGGAAGAAAGTATGGAAGGAGCCAAAGTTCAGGAGGAAGAGGATTATTGCCACCCCAATCATACACTCCAAGTATCTGAGCAAAATATACCAAGTGTTAACTCAGTCACTGTTATAAGTAACTATTTTTACGTTAGTTATTTGAGAATAATATTTATCCGGATGATCCTGATATAGGCTCTATCAGGTACCAATAAGATAATGACACGTGTACAATTGTAATGTTTTAATTGGTTAAGATATTTTTAGTAAAGTTCTAAAACCCTAATTTAAAATGTCTAAACCCGTCTGGGTAATGATTAAACACGTGGCCCAATCATAAATTAGTTAAAGATGATGTGTCGTTATTTAATGGGGAGCCCTATTTGCAGAGCCACATTCCCTATTTGCAGAGCCCAAATCCAACAAAAATACAAAATTGTCCTTAATAAATAATAGTACATTTTCTTTAATTTTGACCCACTTGTTCCACTTAATTTTATTTCTTTAATTTTGACCCACTTGTTTCACTCGTTCCACTTAAAACAAGAAGCTGCAGACGAATATGAAGCCGTGGACGTGTGTTGCCTGCTGTCTGTGATTTCAGGTCGGTCTGCAGATGGAACGAGGGGCCGTAATTAGGTAATCATGTAGAGAAAAACAGAAGTGAAAGAGCACGGTATTTAGATGGTGTAGCAAAGCAAGTACCTTTATTCTCTTGAGCCTCTCATTCGCCGCCCTGTGTTGCTTGAGACTAGAGTTGAATGAATCCACCTTCTGGTAAAACAACAATGCGAAAACATTATTAGCGTGAAGTAAACAACCTAAAAGTCGTAAACTAAGACAGGCGAAAACAAGGCACGTACCCTCTTCAGACCAACTCTCTCCTTCCCGCCTCCAAAAGCAACCTCCGGCACCGGAGAGTGGCCATGGCGGTGAGGGGCCCCGCAGATTCAGGATATGGGTTTTGCTGCCGAGGATGCGGGGAACCCGAATCTGCCCTCGGCCGGAGCCGAATCGCCGCCGAATGGCGGTAGCGGTGATGGTTGGCTTTTTCGGTCGGATTTTGATTTACCCGATCGGCGGCCAAATTCGTCGGATTTCGATGATTTTTTCGGGGAATCTGGGGTTATGGGGTGCGGGCTTTCAGATCCCTAGGTACCCATAACGTGAATCAGAGCAGTGGATGGTGTTCTTGAGGATTTATGTATTTTCGGGTTTTTTGCAAAATTTTCTGAAAGTTTCTCCCTAAAATGAAATTAAGTGGAACAAGTGGGTCAAAATTAAAGAAAATGTACTATTATTTATTAAGGACAATTTTGTATTTTTGTTAAATTTGGGCTCTGCAAATAGGGAATGTGGCTCTGCAAATAGGGCTTGTGTATTTAATTGGTGCCTGATATTGCCAATATCATGATGATCCTGATATATATTAAACTGTAGTTATTTTGGGCAAAATCGTCCTAGCATACATTTGTGAGAGGCCAACTCTTATTTCTTATTTGGGTGCTGATATTACTAGAGAAAAAAATAACATTCATAGCAAACCTTGTACTTATTAACTAATTTACCCTTTATTAACTTATTGAGCAAAATTGTTCATTTGACAACGTACAAAGCATCTAGGTAGCTGGATTTTTTTCTCAAGTCAACCACATAAATCAAACTACAAATTTAGTAAATAAACATAGCTCCCCGTTCATATAACATTGCATATTGGCTTATTTTACAACTTATATGAATCTGGTTTGCTCAATAGATGTTGGAAGAAAACTTAATTAATTTAGATTCATGTGATGATTAGTCCCGGACTATGGCAGAACGAAAATCAAGTCCAATCGAAATGTTTGTAAACAAGGCGAAACCCACGTAAGTACACATTTTGGTGAAATTTTAGCAATTTCGATCTGCAAATTCTAGTGCTCGGGTTTTGGACGAGATACTTTGGCAATTTATTGGTTCCGGTTAGCCTAATATCAAGGATTAGATGGAGCTAAATTGATTTTAAATCAATTAATTAGAGTAAAAATAGTGAAACTAAACTGAACCAGAATTTAGTTAAATTAAAATTATGTAGGGTTAAAAATGTCATAGTTCCGTAAATAAATTATATTATATAGTTTGATCGTTTACCGTCTTTTCTAAATATTATCCAATAGTTACACCCCGCTCTAAAATTATGAAAGTACAATCGCCTTTTAACAAATTTTCCCAAATCTCTAAATGTTGCAAATATATCAACATCATTAGTTCAACTGTTTGTGTTATTAATTTTATTTTATTGTACTTAAATTTCTTTACTAATTTTATAGATTTATTTAGATATTGTCAATTAACTAATGTATTGAGTTAGAAAGACGGATAAAAATTACAAACACACAAAATATTCTAATATGCATATATGAGAATCCATATCCGTTTATTGGTTATATTTTAACTAAAATAATAATAGTAGTGTAACTAAATTTTCATCATTATATTAAAAATTAAACTAATATTCCTGCTAAAATATCCATTAAAATTTGAAGTATACTCTCTCCGTCCCAACTAAAGTGTCTTACTTTCTATTTTGGAATGTCCCAACCAAAGAATTTTACTTTTAATATTTCCTCATTTGGCAACAAAAATAGAGTTTATTATCCATTTTACCCTTAATGAATCTCTATACATTTTTTGAAAATCACATACTTATGAGGGTTAAAATAGTCTTTTACCATTTTTTGGTCATGTGTCCTATTTCCACATCATTTTTGTTAAAAATTGAGCATCCGTCCCCGCGGACAGTTTGATTGGGACGGAGGGAGTATATATTAGAAGGAGAATATATGGTAGATGTAATTCTCCTTACAGAAAGCAGGAATTTGCCCCACGAGGGAATGAAAGTGCATCCACCACGCTGAAGAATCCAGCTTCGAGCTTCCTCCATTTCTCCGCCGCCGCCGCCATCTGCCAGTTCTCCGAGGAGTCGCAGAGATACGTAATTCAGGGCGGTGCAGAACATTATACTTTCCCCTTCGGTGTGCAAACCCCATCCACCATCTTCATTCTGCAATTATATATATGTCCAAAATAGAAATATGAACACAAGAATAGTCTCTCCGTCCTACTGGAAGGTGCATGAGAGAGAAATTTAAAACTGAATTAATGATTGTAATATGAATGATGGAAATTGAATTTGAGAGGAAATTGAATGAAATTAGTGGAGAAAAATAAAAAAACATTAACATAAAAAGAAATTTGATTGGGACACCCTAAAATAAAACTTTGCAAGTTTACGAGGACGGAGGGAGTACTCATTTTCTCTCTCAAAATTACATTTATGTGATTATGTATGACTATCAAATCAGTAACTACCGGGGCCGTTCTCTGACTCGGCCCGTGCAATAGCGGTGATTGTACCGGTCTTCTAAATTTTGGGGTCTAAAAATTTTAAATGAATCGAGAGAAAAATTGAACCGGAGAATAGTTGAAACTCCCAAAATTTTTTATATTATTTATATATTTTGTAATATCTGAGATAAAGTTAGAAAAGATTTGCAGAAATTAAAAAAAATTGAAAAGAATAAGAATTTAGGAGTGCAATTTTTTCTTTACACAAGAACCAAAAATTAAAGGGACGGTCCTACTGCTAACACCACAAAGTTATCTACTAACCTGATGATTGTAGAGATACCGACGAATTTCTTTTCGGTGTTCCTCCGACAACGCAGTTTCCAGGGCTCCCATCACATACAAACTAATGATCTGTAAATCAAACAGTGAAATTAATGACAAATCTTTGCTGAAAATTTTATGTTTTATATATATATATATATATATATATATATACATATATATATACACACGTACGTACCAAGCAAGGTAACAGAAACAACGGACCACTGCAATCACCAGGCCAGTGGCCATCATCCGCCTGCATCGTCGAATAGAACCGCAAGCTTCTTCTCAAGGTTGTTATCACCGCTTCTTCACTCACGTCATCTTCTTCACTGAGTTTAACCGCTTCCGGTAACCTGAGCCTGAGCGGATTCTGTTCGGCAAACTAAAAATGGCGCAGGAAAGAGAACAAAAAAAGATCTGATCAGCAAGATTTCGTAAAGTTTGTGATTTTTCTTTCTGTTACGAACCTGGATTCGCATGATGAGATCAGAACTTTGTTTGATTTCAAATCTGTTCGCGTAAAAATCTTCCCGAGCTTTCTCCACCAGAGCCCTTGCTCCGGGGCTTCCATGGTTTGGATCGAACTCCCAAAACTCTCTTCCAATGTGGTTGTTTGAGCTTCTGATGCATGTCTGGTCGGATCTCTCAGCTGTGGATAGTTTAAGCCTCCACATCCTATACCTTCTTCTGGATATCAGCTTCCTTGATGATGATGTTCTTCGTTATTACTAGAGTAGCTTTTATACTGTGGCCTTAGTGCTAAGAGAGCACTGTAAAATGATATACAGTGCATGGGTAAATTGAAAAGGATTGCTAATCCAAGACGAAGAAGAAGGGAAATCCATGAAAAAAAATTAAAAAGCAATTGATTAAATTGGATATAATTTGAATGAAAATTATGCATGATAAACTAAAAATGAAAGAATTTTGTAAAAAAGGTAGCCACATAGTCCAGTATGCTGAGTTGCATTAGTGTATACTTAAATTTATTTTATCATTATTTATCTCATCTCATCAATTTTCAACTCAAAATTCATGTAGAGTACAACTAACAATACTTTCTTTTTGTAAAACTTTCATCACAGTTTCTACTATTTCGAGACAAATTGTAGCTCACTTTCAATTTGTGTGCTTTCAAATTCAATTATTCGGTTAATTATGTAATTTTGGTCCATTTAATTATATTGAATTCGGTATATATACTATTTAGCATATTCATGGAAAAATTATAAATTGTATTGAATGACTGTTATACATGGTTAAAATATGTGGAAGAAAATTAAGCTACCGCGCCAGGGTTGTTTTAGTTCACATTATTTGTTTTAGTTCCCATATAAAAATTTTTAAATTCCATACGAAATATATGAACTTCAATTTACACAAGATTAACTTTTGAGTCAATTAAAAGTACATTTTATTACTGTAAATTCACAAATTACTATGAGGTTTATATACATTGTTGTACGAAAATCTAATGTGCGATTTATATATAATTAATCATTTAAGATACAATTTAACAAATCATATAATTATACCTCATAATTTACGAATCTGAGGGTTTTATTTGTTGTGTAGTAAAATAAAATTAAAACTTAGTTGAATAAATTATTATATTAATTTTTAAAAATTAGTTCAATTTCGTTCAACTAATTTAGCCTATTATCATGCGGGATTTCACCATTTTTGGTAAATAATTGAGGGTTGAAAATGAATCAATGTCAAATCATTCACTTATTTAGTCAAATAGATACAATTCAATAATCCGCGCATCGCGCGGCATAAGCAGCCTAGTTAAGTAAAATTGTTATTTATTGAGTAATAAATATTAATTTTTTTTCGTCAGGTCAAATGAACATTATTCAACACTTTCAATACTATTTAGCACAAGATCAGTGATGTGCTGATCAGTGTTGTGTTGTGCTGATGAGTGATGAGTTGTGCTGATCAGCGATGTGCTATGTTGATCTTGTGCTAAATAGTACTGAAAGTGTTGAATAGTGTTCGTTTGAGCTGAAGAAAAAAAATAATATTTATTACTCAAGAAATAACAATTTTACTTAATTAATATTATTTTTACAAAACATAAAAATAGTGTCCATTAGAGCTTAAATGTGCTGAGTTACGTTGAACAGTGTTGTGCTGATTAGTGTTGTGTTATACTGATCAGTAATGTGTTGTGCTGATCACTGTTGATGATGTGATATGTTGAAATGTGGTGTAATAAATTAAACTGGACAGAACATTGCTGTTTTTATAGTATTTGTTTTTGAAATAGTAATATATAATACATACTGTATTGACAAAATTTTAGGGTTTAGTTATTCATTTATCACAATTATTCTGAAAGCTGCACCGGACCCCGAAGATGACTGACCCCAATTACTCTATAAGTCTATTATTCCGGCCGATATATTTTTAATAATGTTGATTGAACAACATTATTTGTTTTTTGAACAATATTACTGGCCTACACTTAAGCAAATTAATTAGAGTGAAAGAGATATATATTGACAAAATAACGTGTTATGAAATGAATGATTCATAATTGATTGGGTAAATCAATAATGGGTAGTTTAAGAATGTTGCTATATATAGTCCAGTAATTTACTCGTGTAGTCCAAAATACGGTGTAAAAGTATCAAAATGATCTCAACTTTTTGATTTTTTGAAAAATTAGGCAACTTGCAGGGGGCTGTAGTGTCATTTCATTGGTATTTTGAACTACGCCGAGTAAAATATTGGGCTGCATATAGCACATCAGTAGTTGAATTTATAACTTTAATATAATTGAAAAGGGATTGCGTAATCCATGAAGAGCAAGAAGGAGAAGGGAAATCCAGGAAACAAAAAATTAAATAGCAATTGATTAAATTAAATATAATTTGAATGAAAATTATGCATGATAAACTAAAAATGTACGAATTTTGTAAAAGGTAGCCATCTAGCTCAGTATGGCTGAGTCGGATCAGTGTATAGTTAAATTTATTTTATCATTATTTACCTCGTCTCATTAATTTTCAACTCAAAATTCATATAGGATACAAATTGTAGCTCAATTTCAATTTGTGTGCTTCCAAATTCCATATGAGTTGCTCTTTATTATTATAATGGGTTTTGTATATTCTGGTAAATATATGCATTATTCTACTTTCTTTTCTTTTTTAATTCAAGAGAGGATTCATATAAAGATCCATCACAAATCACAATACTCATGATTATGGTCAAGTTTAATTTATTTAACACAGCACAACACTGGTCAGCACAGCACATCACTCATCAGCGCTGATCAGAACATCACATTACTGATCAGCACATCATAACACTCATTAACGCAACACAACACTCATCATCACATCACTTTTCAAGTCAGGACCAGTACTTTCATGTCAAGTAAAAATATTATTAATCCCTTACCGAATAAAAATACAAGTTTTAGTTGTGTATTTAATTAGGATTTAATTAATGATTAATTTTATAATTTTAGTTTAATTGTATTTATTTGGAATTTTCTCCCAATCATAACATAATTTTATTCTTTTACTATTTTTAGTTATGTTTTACTATTTTGTTTGATTCTATTTGTATCATTCATATTCAATGAGACCTGTTTTCGTAATTATTTCCTGATTTTCAATTGATTTGGTTAATTATGTAATTTTGATCCATTTAATAAATTGAATTCGGTATATTTACTATTTAGCATAATATTAATGGAAAATTATAAATGGTATTTAACGGTTGTTATACATAGTTATTGAAGAGAATTAAGCCG
This sequence comes from Sherardia arvensis, assembly GCA_948330725.1. NCBI lineage: Eukaryota > Viridiplantae > Streptophyta > Magnoliopsida > Gentianales > Rubiaceae > Sherardia > Sherardia arvensis. The sequence goes on from OX415235.1 coordinate 51,526,736, forward strand.
TAGCGCCAGGGTTTTTTTAGTTCACATAATTTGTTTTGGTTCACATATGAAATTTTTTAAATTCCATACGAAAAATATAAACTTCAATTCACACAAGATTAATTTTGAGTCAGCTAAAAGTACAATTTAATTTCTATAAATTCACAAATTACTATTAGATTTATATACATTGTTGTACAAATTATGATTTATATACAATTAATTATTTAATATACAATTTAATTCATAAATCAAATAATTCTACCGTTTTATTTGATGTGTAGTAAAATAAAATTAAATATTAGTTGAATAAATTATTATATCAATCATAAAAATTTAGTTTAGTTTCGTTCAAATAGTTTAGCCTATTATCATGCGGATTTTAACCATTTTTGGTGAATAATTGAGGGTTGAAAATGAAATCAATATCAAGTCATTCACTTATTTAGTCAAATAGATACAATTCAATAAGGCGCGTATTGCGCGGCATAACCAACCTAGTTAATTAAAATTATTATTTTTTGAGTAATAAACATAATTGTTTTCTTCGGCTCAAATGAACATTATTCAACACTTTCAATACTATTTAGCACAAGACCGGTGATGTTCTGACCAGTGTTGTGCTGTGATGTTGAGTGGTGAGTTGTGCTGATCTGTGATGTGTTGTGTTGATCAGTGATGTGCTATGCTGATCTTGTGTTGAATAGCGCTGAAAGTGTTGAATAGTGTACATTTGAGTTGAAAAAGAATTTTATTATTACTCAAGAAATAACAATTTTACTTAATTAATATTACTTTTACAAAACATAAAAATAGTGTCCAGTAGACTTTAAATGTGCTCAGTTGAAAAGTATTGTGCTGATGAGTGTTGTGTTGTACTGATCAGTAATGTGTTGTGCGGATCAGTGCTAATGAGTGATGCGCTGTGGTGATGAGTATTGTGCTATGTTGAGATGTGGTATAATAAATTGAACTGTTATAGTGATATGTTTATCGAAATAGTAATATATAGTACATAGTGTATTCACAAAATTATTAGGGTTTAGTCACAATTAATCTGAAAGCTGCACCGGAACCCGAATATGGACTGATCTCCCATATACTCTAGAAGTCTATTATTCTGGATATTTGCCAAATAAGTGCTTAGCAGAAAGCGAAATGTTGATTGAACAACATTATTTGTTTTTTGAACAATATCACTTAATTAGCAAATTAATTAGAGTGAAAGAGATATATATTGACAAAAAGACGTGTTATGAAATGGATGATTCATAATTGATTGGGTAATCAATAATGAAAGAGACGCTAGGAAACCAAATCTCAATTCTAATGAATGAGCAACATATAGAAAAGCGTGTTAATTAACAATGAAATGTTGGAAGTCAGTGTGTGCTATATATTCGCGGTGCGTCCTTCACTGTGTGTCTGGATGATTAATTGTTACTGTGCTCATTTTAGCATTTTCATGACGTTTTATAGCGATAAAGTAATTTATATAATCATATTAAATGTAATACTTATATGATAATGTTAAATAAACTCTTAAATATATACTCATATAAATTTGATTAGATAACAAATTAAAAGAGTAAAAAGATATCACTCAACATTATATTCGTTTTTATGTAAAAGGAGAAAAGACATAAATAAAGGTTGGAAAATAATCATTGTTTTGAAGAAACATGATTCCGACATTGATGATCTTCTGGTTTGATGATGCCATGACTTTCTTGCCTGCAATTAGCAAATTTTTAGAGTGAAAGAGACATATATTGACCAAAAAACGAGTTATGAAATGCATGATTCATGAATGATTGGGTAGGAAACCAAAATCTCAATTATAAACGACCAATGAATAATTGCTAGCTTAGGCATGAAATACATGCTAACAGGTAATGATTGAACAAATTAAATTTTAGCAATATTATTTGGTAGGTGTTTGAAAGTTTGACATTTCAGTGTCGGTACTGTAATTAGGGCTCCAAAGTTTGAAGTCGCTTTTACATTTTAGAATTATTAAAATTGGTACAAATAACCTTGGGGAAGAACATAATTTAGCAGCTAGGTTGAGTAGAAGACATCTATTTTTTAATAATATAAGTATTGCATAAAAAAATAGTTTACATTTTGTAAATTCAAATCATCCAAGTGGACAGAATGATTATGAACGATTCCTCAATTCTATATAAAAGAAATTAAAATACATGATCAGCTCTGGATAAACACAATAATACACTTTTTTTTTTTTTTGGGATTTCTGTTGTAATTAATTAGACTGAGGTGCAAAGTGATTGCATTATAGCCGTATTACTATTCCTTCTCGGGTTGGCTACATGTACTAAGAGCAAGCCGGACAGCTACCTTAAAACAATCTCTATAATAAAGTACCAAATTACAAAAACTCCATAATTATTTTGCCTGCATCCAATAGTTGCTCTATTTTACCATTCCATGAATTTATTGCCATAAATAATAATAGCTATATTTAATTCTATTCGAGACTTCCAAAAAACACACAATTAGGGCATGTTTCTCTGAATTTATTTCTTACTGATCTGAACTAGACTGAATTGAACTGAAATGAAGTGAAATTTATGTTTTGAAAATTAGAATCCGAATGTCTAAATTTACTTGTATGTAATCAAATTATATTTGATTGAACTGAATTGAATTAGACTGAACTACTCTACTTATAAGCTCCAACAAACAGGGCCTTAATATTTTTTGCAAGTTTATATTTTAATATTTTTATGTGTGTGTAGATGTGAATGATTAAGAAAGTATAGGATAAAAAAGAAGGAAAGAAAAAATAAAAATTAATGATAACATTAAATTTTAAAATATAAAACAAGCTTATACGGCTTTTCAATCTTCTAGCCCATAGCCCGTATGCCTTAAATATTGTTTGTCTTGTATTTTCGATGTCTCTACATTTTTGTTAAGGTTTTTACGCTTGAACGAGTAAATATATTTGTAGTGTTGTAGATTTTGCAAATCCTTTGATTAAAAGGTTGACTTTTGCTAGGGCATTGTTATATGCAGTCTTGTATTTACTTATGCAGTCCGTATTTATTCATGAAGTGTCATTAATACCCTCAGTATTTATTCAAAAGTAAATGTGGTTCTCATAAATGAGGGTATATTAGGAACTTTAAATGCAAATACGGACTGCATAAGTAATGTTGGAGCAATTGTATGGTTCTGATGGTCACGCAGCATTTTCTCCGATCGGCCTATACTTGTTAAAAAGAAGAAGGAAAAGACCGCAATGGCTACCGGCGCCGCTATTTTTCATGACTGCTGCAACCTTAGCCATGCCATAAGTGATAAGTGTGCAAGAATATATATACACATATATATATATACATATATGTGTGGGTGTGGATGAAGCCCTGCCCATTCTATAAATGATTAGTGTGGGAGATGAAGTTTTAACTATATATTATGATCACGGAAAATTTAAAATTTAGCGGTATACAATGTTTGATATCATATATGTTTTTTGAGCTACGATATTTTGAACTACAATATATAAAGTAACAGATTGCATTTAGTCTATTTGAGTTTGTTTATCAACCTTTTAAATGCATGTATAGTATTTACACATCAACATGTAAGAGGTCATGCAGTGTCTTGACTATCCTTTTTTTTCGATAAAAAAAGTTCATAACCGTATTGACGGGGTATTTATGAGTTCCCAAACTTTTTCATAAATGAACGAATATAGTATTATAAGTGATCATATATACTATCACAGTCTCGATAAAGCAACATTTTCAGGATGGTACACAACATCATAAATTTACTTAAAGCCTCTCTCACGAGAAAATCTATATGGAGATGTAGATTAATTCCCTATTACAAGTTCACACCACAATTCATATGCAATAAGGTTTTCTCTATACGGGTCTTCTCTGAAAATTGTTTACTCGTGCATTGTAATAGTTTCAAGATCACTTGTAATTTGCCTATCAGATCATTTATCATGATTTTGGGAGTCTAGTAAATTTCCCTTTACCTTTGGCAGTTTAAATTGATTACTTAATATAGTTTAACTCTATATGACTTAGGCCATGTACAGCTAAACTAAAAAGTATCAAATGCTAAAACAATTCTAACCAAATTCAGAGAATATATATCTTCAATGCATCATCTATATATAAACGGGTTCAGAGAATTTATTTCAAAAGGAAGTAAAACTGTAACAAGATTGACCAACTACAACTTTGTAACTAGTAGATTAATTCCAAATTCAGGCTCAACAAGCATATTCAGAGTCGGCGAATGCTTGTACTTGGGAGATATTGAAACTGAAAAATGTGTCAAAATAAGAGAAATCAAGATTTTGAGTTCAACCATGGCCAAGTTCTGCCCCAGACACATTTTAGGGCCAATCCCAAAGGGCATGTACAGATGTGGCATCTTGCAGGAACCTGATATCCCATTTGCGAACCTTTCCGGGTTGAATCGATATGCATCAGAACCCCAGTTTTCAATATCAGTGTGGAGTGTCGTCACAATAGTCCAGATGTTAACGCCTTTTGGAATGTTAATGTTTCCGAGTTTTAGGTCTTTCAGGGCCTCCCTTTGGAATACCGGCGCCGGAGAGTACAGCCGGAGAGATTCATGAATCACCATTGTTAGCTGATAGAAAAACAAATCAGAAACGTATAATTACTCATTCAAACTCGATCGCCATGAAATTGTTGGATGAATAAATACCTGCTTCATCTTCCTTATCATGTCAGCATCAGGAATCTGACCACCACAGATCTCATCAACCTCATCTCTTACACGTTTTTGCCAGTCGGGATTTGAAGCCAGCAACATAAGGCACCACGAGGCTGTAAGAGCAGTGGTTTCATAGCCAGCCAAATAAATTTCCTTGCAGTTGTCAACTATAAACCTGTCCATTTCATCTTGCCTCAAATGATCATTACTTTTCTGGGCTCCTTCAATAATCATTTGCAGCAGGTCTTTTTCATATTCAAATTGATTAGTCCTCTCTTTCACCACATTTAGAATTAGGGTTTTCACCTCCTTTTCCAGTGCCCATGTCTCCATGTTAGTCCTACTCGGAATTTTCCTGCACCAAATATAACATTTCATCTAAAGGTTCAATAAATAAATAAAATTTGCACCCTGGTGTCTGTTTTCGAGTTCAAAATACCTCAATCCGGGGATCCCAATTGCTAGTGCTCTCTTATATGTTATATTTTGAAGAGCTCTAAGCTTCAAGAAAATCTCTTCACCTTTGGCATAACTACTTCCAAAACATGCTCTTGAGATCACGTCTCCAGAAAAATACCTCAAATCCTTATATATCTCAATGTCTGCAATCCCACCTTCAGCATCAACCAGATTGTGCCACGCGTTGATCATCAAAGTTGTAGATTCTTGAATCAATTTTATCATTCCCTATCACACATAGTATGATAACTGATTGTCTCTCACAAATTAAAGAAATAATATTTTCTATTCTATCTGACAGAAAGTGACACGGAAATCCGATATCCGATCATTCCTTTAAAGTAAAAAAGATCTGATATCGGATTTTTGGGGGTCATACCTTTACTTTTTCCATGTACAACTCAGGAGCAATGATTTTCCTTTGGTGAGCCCAACTTGCTCCATTTGAGGTTAAAACCCCCTGCCCTAGTAGAGAGTCCATCTCCTTAGCTAGATATGTTGGTCTTCCCAAGTCCAGAGATGTACATGTGGTCATTTCTCTCAACATATCATCTTGTATTACATAAAGTATTTGTGTGTTCCCTAGTGAAAATGTGTAAACATCACCTGTCCACCCACAAATCTTAATCAAATCAAAATATATATGGAGTTTAAAGTAAATTATACCATACGTTTGGGGTACACAATAATAATTTTTCCCGCATTTCAAAATCTAAAAATGAGCAGTGGATTGTATATGATTGTGCATTGTGACTTGTTACCTATAATTTCTGTAAATAGTATATGTATAATTGTTACTGATAGAAGAATACACAATCCTAATCTTTATAAAATATGCGGTGCTAATTAAAGATTAATCGGGTCATATATATTACATAGTGTACACGAGGTAGTATATTGGTTAAATCATACTATTTATAATAACTTCTGATTAATGAAATCTTTTGTATCAGAAATTAAGAGGAACTACAATTTTTTGGGATGAAATTCATAACTTCGCAAATTATTTTCAAGAAAAAGTGGTTTATATCAATAAGTAGTCAACAAAATATTTTGGAAGACCAATTTTTTCTAAATATTATAGAACTATTACTATACATATAAACTCAAATGAAAAATGTTTATGTTAAAAGATTGATATTATTTTAAAGTAAACATATACTAAAATATGTTTTAGTGCGAAAATATAAGAAATTTCACATAACAAAATAAACAGTTTAAAATAAAAAATATCTTATATAAATTAAAATGTATTAAAAATTTTCATGAAAAGTCAAGAATATTGAGAGTTCAGCAGATTTTCTCGTACCGAATTGCTCCCTCCATTCGTCGATGAACGGCATGAGCGCCGAACCGTAGTTATGGCAATCCGGCTGCAGACCGCGGCCGCCATCAGTAGCCTTGGCTCGGTTCATAGCCTTGTTGACCTGCAAGATGTTGCCCAGAACAAACGTCGGTTTTGGTCCATCAATACCTTGTTTCTTAAGCGCCGATCTGATCCTTGCTGGTTTCACCACAAGGGATTCAAACAGTCGCAGAAAAAGCGTCGCAAATACGATAATGGTGGCTGAACAAGTGACGCTAAATGAGAGCTCCATCTTTTCTTTTCGATTTGTTTGTCTGTTTTGAAATGTGGCTTTTATATAGAGAGTGAATGTAATTAATCTTTATTTTTAGGGGTGATAAATGGGTATTCGGTTTCAAAATGGATCAAGTAAAATATGAGTAATTTGCATTAGTTTTCGTTGAATAAAAATATAATAATTATAAATGTTGAGAATTATATTATAATATGTTAAAATTAGTTGTTACTTAATATAAATGATATTGAGTTAAATTTGAGATTACATTATTATATTTAGCTATAGAATTTTAATTCATTTGGTTTAATTCAACCTACCAGTACTTAACTAATAAATTTTAAAAACTTTATTTCATTTTTAACTGGCGAATAGATTATTGTATTAATAGACATTGTAATAATTAACGATGAGTGACGTATCCAGTATATTATTTTTATAAAGGTTTAGGAAAAACTATATTGATATAGCAATAGAGAATTGAAAATATCAAAATTCAATTAAATTGAATGGACCAAAATTATAAAATTAACCAAATGAATTGAAAATCAAAGAAAATCGAGGAAGATCATAAACAAATTATGAAAACAGGTCTAAACTAATAAGAATGATACATGTAGATTCAAACAAAATCGTAAAATATCAAAATTAAAAGTAGAAAAATAACAAATTATGGCATAATTAGAAAAACAATCTTCCAAGTAAATACAGTAAGAACTAAAATTACAAAATTAACTACTAATTAACTCCTCATTAAATACACTACAAAATATTGTATTTTTATACAAAAGTGTGAGAATAGGATTGATGAAAACAATTTTGCAGATGTTGAATCCTTTATTTTTCATTTTAATATTTTATGTCTATTCCTACACCGTTTTCACCATCACCATACCCTCACCAATCATTTGGGTATTCTCGGACCATGAATATTATATTTAACAAACTAAAATTACATAATTAATCAAATCAATTGAAAATTATGAAATAATTATAAAAACAGGTCTAAAATAATAAGAATGATACATATAGAACAACAGAATGGTAAAATAACACACTAAAATAGTAAAAAAATAAAATTATGGTATGGTTGAGAGAAAATAAGATTATGGTATTCTAAGATAATGTTTGTTTCCTTTCAAAAAAAAAAAGATAATGTTTGTTTCATATATACCGTACTACCCACGCGCTGTCAAAAATATATATTTCTTTTATATATAGAAAATTACACAAAACTAACACTGTAGCTTTGATATACTTGTGACCCTCGTGACAAATATTTATTAAAATATATAATAACAATATACGGTAGGTAATCCATCACATTTTGCTGGATTATTCCCAATACAATACCCACACCCACAAATTAATTACAGCTAATTGGCCTTAATTATTTATATCAGGCTTTTAGTTATCATTTTTGGAGGAAAATAATAAATTCATTCATTTCAAGTTTATGAAAACTGTCCAGAATCGAATGGCAAGAATCTTGGGAGAATTCCAAGAGCCATACAGCAGGAGCTCGTTTTTGCATAGTTTGTTAGAGAATGTGTCATAAAATTCTATCTCTTGGGGCCCAAAAAGATCGTAAATAAGAGCTATAATAAACCTTGTAGCCGGGGATGACAGTCTCTTAACTCAGATGTGTATCCAAATCTCCGTGCAGCATGTTAATAACCGCGAGCGCGCGCGTCACTGATAAAACAAGCCTCCTGCTGTCTCAAGTCCGCTGCCAATAAGAGCGCCTCCTCCAATGCTAGGCTCTCTACTAGGTAAGGATCTTGAACATTCGACCATCTCCGCGACAACGCCAATATACTCTAAGCGTATTAGGGTCTCACACTTGCGGAGGCGAGATAGAATCGTTTCAATCGGACCACCGATTTCAATAATTCATCGGCCGAGATATTTTTTTTATTCAGTCAACATTATATTTGTTTTTATATAAACGGAGAATGGCACAACTAAAGATTGAAAAATAATTACTATTTTGAAGAAACAAGATTCCTACATTGGTGATTTCTTCCTTACTATATTATCAAATTATTAAAGTGAAGTGACATATATTGACAAAAAAACGTGTTATGAAATGAATGATTCATGATTGATTGGGTAGACAATAATGACAAAGATACGCTAGGAAATCAAATCTCAATTATAAACGAGCAGTTGATATTTGTTAGCTATAAGTTATAGCCTATAAGAGGTAATGATTGAACAAATTAAATTTGGTAGGGGCAAATGATGATATAGATCTAGCTAATTATGAGATGTTGATATTTTGATAGGGTTTCAAAGTTTTAAGTATGATATATAAATGATAAATAAATGATAAATTACTAAACCCTAACTAAATTTTGTGGAATATGATAAAGCTTAAATATGTAAGTAGCTGTAATCAAATATTATTGGTTCTCATATAGCTAGTTTATATAAAAAGAATATTTTAAGGATTAACGTACGGTTCTCTTGAATTTATCTGTATATCAACTTAGATTTTTACATTTTTTAATTCAAATCATCCAAGTTGACGGAATGATTATATGAACAATTCCTTATTTCTATATAAAAGCAATTAAAATACATGATCGAGTTTGGGTAAATGCAATAACACACACATAAAATCTTTTGAGATTTCTCTGTTGTAATTAGAGTGAGGTGCAAAGTGATTGCATTATAACCGTCCGTATTACTATTCATCCTCGGGTTGACTACATGTACTAAAAAGGGATGTATTGTAAGATACTTTGATCGAGTATCGAAAATATCTAAACTACATGTATAATATCCTAATATCCTTAAAGCCACCTTATAAATATCTAAAGTTTACAAATTAATTTTATAGAGTGAAACGGGTAACACAGAAATTTAGCTAATTTGCTAGCCATATCTCCAAAATTATAAGAGTGAAAGAGATATATGAAATGCATGATTCATGTTTGATTGGGTAATCAATACGTAATATTAGATCAAACACGTAATATTTATAACAATCTGGGAAGATCTATTAATAATAGTGTTTTTTATAAAAAAAATTAAAAAAATATTGATTGAACATTTTTTCTTATGTAGGTGGGAAATGGATGATGCAGAGAGGCCTAGCTAATTAAGAGATGTTGATATCGAACAATAATTAGTAAGTGTCAAAAAAGATATTGACTAATATCTTTTCATGGCAAATTAATGAAATGAAATAGTCAAAACATTTTACAAGCTCAATAATTATTGTCTACTCCGCCAATTTTTATTATGACTTGAGCTATATCACGTGTGTACGTAGATCCGCCCAATCCTGCGATTCTTCCAATCAAAGCCATACAAATCTCCGGTACCAAACCATGAGTTGGCTTTTAACCTTATATGGCATTAAGATTATTGATAAACGCAGTCCAACATTAGTTTCGCAGTCCGTATTTATATTTAAAGTTCCTGATATACAGTTCCTGATATACCCTCATTTATGGGAATCATATTTACTTTTGAATAAATACTGAGAGTATTAAATGGCACTTCGTGAATAAATTTGGATTGCATAAGTAAATATTGTACTGCATATAATCATGCCCATTATTTTGTCTTAATAAATGCAGAGGGTACTTTCGCAGAATCGGCTGGTAAAAATAAGATTATATAAGAACGCTGAACTGAATTGAAAATTTGATGTGAATGTTGGATTGAACTGAATAATCATTGTATTGATAGAATATATTTATTTTCAAACTTTGATTACAAAACTAAATTGGAGTATATTTAATTGAAAATTGAACAAAACTGAATTGAAGAAACAAATCACTACATTAGTATTACTAAAATAGCTAAATTTTATTAAACCATATTTCATCAAACTCTAACATAATAAACTGATCCTAGCTTAATATTCATAATTGAGCTGAATTTTACTTCAGTGGACTTTATTGAGTTGGTTGAAGAAAAAAATCAGTGTATTAATATAATTAAATTAAGTTATTTTTATCAAATGGGCAATCAATGAACACCAATCTACTAATTAACATAAACACACTTAAATCATTCAAACAAAAATTTATACAAACCTATAGTATTGTATTGTATGTCTGTGATCGAATTATTTTATTCCACCTCTCAAGAAGAAAATTACTTAATTTAAATACTTAATAACATGGTAATACATTATACAAATCTTGTGCCCCAGTACATGCAATTTCATTTTGGACACGAAACAGAAAGCACAAAACAAACATGAAAATGGAAGTTTGAGTCCTTGTACAGAGGATGGAGGGTGTGATTGATTGTCATCAAATTTAGTGATGATAGAGGCGAATGGGGAGTCCTTGGACCGGATCAGGAAAAAGGTCATGTATAATCTTCTCATTGCGATTAACTCTTTCCCATCTGAAATTCGTAACCGCGTAGTGCAAGAAAGTGAGAACTTCAAGCTTTGCGAAAATGTGGCCTGGACAGATCCCCGATCCTGCAGCGAAGGGAACAAATGTGTAAGGAACTGAACCTTCCCTATCCCATCTTGATGGATCAAACTCTTCAGGATTTGGGAAGTATTTGGGATTCATCTGTGTAGACTGTGCGAGCCAATAAATCTGTAAAAATTTGTGCAAGTCAGTAGATATATATATATTATTGGAGGAGAAGATACAAAACATGGTACTAACTATACCTTCCATCCTTTTGGGATTGAGTATCCTTCATAAGTGATATCAGTGAGAGCCTCTTTGAAAAAGCCAACCCCTGCTAAATGCAGTCTCAGTATCTCGCGTACAGCGTTCCATGAATACTTCATCTTTGGAAAGTCCTCCCACTCTAATCCGTCTCCTGGTTTTTTTGAACTTGCTATTTCTCTTTGTTCTTCAATTCGCACATGTCAAAGCCAGAAACAACGCGTATATTTATTAAAAACATATTAGATTATATATATGCATACCTTGTAGCACAGCATCGTATGCATGAGGGTGGTCAGCAAGAGCCTTGATGAGCATTGTGATTGTGGTCTGCGCAGTTGCATAGCCAGCATTGAGAACACCGACACAGTTGGCCGCAATGTCTTCTAAGGACATGGATTCACCATGCTCACCTTTAACTGAAATCATGTCTGCAAGAAACTCATTCTTTTCATTGATCAAGGCCTTTGTGAACCGCGATTTCAGAGCCTTGGAAGCATTGATGCCACGATTCCACACAGTTCCTGGAAGATTGATGGGAATTGCTATAAATGCCTTCTCTACGGCCTTTAAACCCTTCACGAATTGCTCGATTTCGCTTAGGTCGTTTATTTTGAAGAGAACACTGCAGACCACACCCACAGTGAACCTCTTAGCCAGCTCTGCTGCCATGACGATGACATGATCATCATCTTTGCTGAAGTTCCAGTATGCCTCCAACTGCTGTTTCATCACCGTGTTCATCGAGGTCACACAGTCTTGAAGGCCGCTCACTTTGAGTAATCGAGGCCGAAGAACATCGCGGATCATCTTCCCGTGGACATGGGCAGTTTGAGCACCCGACTTGTGAAAAAGTGTGTCCAGTTGCAGAGGAAACCATGACTGTGAAGGAAAAAAATCCATATAATTAAACCATACTCACTCAGTCCCTAATTATATTGCACGAAAGGATAAAATTTGGAACAAAAAAAAGATTGTAAAATGGGTGCACCAGATTGAGTTTAACAAAGAAGTGGGTGGAGGAAAATAAGTGAAATTTACTAAATAAGAAAAGTGTACAATTTAAGGTGGAACAACCATATAAGCGGAAAGTGTTCGGATTAGTCTGTGACAGAGAGAGTACTGAACTGAACTAAAAAATTGAATCAAATCATATTTAATCAAAACTTATCAGCGGGAGAGAAGAAGCCTTAAGTACCAACAACATATATGTAAGTTTATTCGGGAAACTCTTATCTGATAGTAACAGAAAAAGGAGAACACCCTCAAAACCGCTCAACGGGTTTCAGATAAATAAATAAAAAACTAACCTCAACCAAGTTGCCCTCATTGCTGAACATGAACTTGTGTCCTTCAGGAGTGGACATAACCACCACATTCATCCCCATCACTGATGTGCGGAATATATTGGAAGAGTATCTCTGCATTCTATCTGATATGAATTCATGCAGTTTCCCTTTCCGATATTTAAGAAAAGCGCTCAGACTTTCTCCGATGATCGGAAGTCCAGACGTCCCCGGTGGAAGCCTAACACCATCCTTCTTCTTCTTTCCCATCATATTAGTAAGACACAGAGACATAAATGGGATCAGAAACAGAAGAAAGCACCAAAAGCTTGACAATTCCATCTTCTGATGATCTGATCTATATATGATATGAGATTCCCTTGTAACTTTATGTGCAAAAGATGAGCAATGCGAGGGGGATTATATAGTGATGATTGCAAATTTTCGCAAGCAAAGCACTGTACTATCATACGTTTATATTACGACCACTTTTTAAATTTTACATTTTTATGAGTTTAGTTTAGGTGTTTGTTTTATTAAACTTTTAATATGATACTTTTAATTATCGAGTTTAGCCGAAAAAAATCATTTACAACAAACAGAAAAAAATACAATAAAATTAAATTTGTGACCGACACACTTAAACTAACTATATATTTAGACATATTTACATTGTATTTACATTTACTAAGAAGTTCAATTTTATTGTATTTTTCTGAATTTGCTAAAATTTAAATAAAATTTATTTAAATATTGTAATGAATTAATTGAATTAGAACAACAAAGTTACAATATGTAAATTATCTTAATAAATATATAAGAAATCATTCGCTCTACTGTAACAGACACGGTCTCACCTAAATTTTTTTATTAAATTAAATACTACCAAATCATCGCTTTTTTAAGTAATATGTTTGCCAAAATAATGCTCTTTTTGCATCTACATCGAAGGGTAAGTATAAGCATAACTAACGGCTATATATTTATCGGAACAAAGGCATACGAAGAGAGTGAAATATATAATTGTAGTTTATTTATATACTTTGTTGAATTTTACTGTTTATTTATCAAAAATCGTTACAAGTGATTCTAAAACAATTACAAATGAATTAATTAGTAAAAAAATTCAGAGAAGGGCTAAACTCTACAAGATCTAAATGGAAAAATATGTATAGAGATATAAATTTATTCTTCAATCCTGATGCATCTCTAATAGAGAAAATCGTATAAGGATACATATTAATTATACATCATAAACATGGTATGCAACATGTGCAAACTAATAATCGAGAAAATTTACATTAATATGCAAATTAATTCTTCTAAAATTTAGATGATTTAAAAATAATTCTATAAACAACACTAGAAATTATTGAATTATATGACCGATATAATATGTATAATTCGAATCAGCTAAAAATAATATAGATAATTAAAACCAACCAAAATCTAAAAAAAAAAGTCTATTCCCTTGCGTAAATTTCGAAATTCTGGTATAATAAGATTTCATAACTACTAAAACTTGGAGTTCTCCTCCTCTAATATTATTGTGTTTAAAGAATAGATCGGAAGCAGAAAGAATTTTTCCATTATATTATTATGAATTACGAGAATAAAATATTGAAATACGTGTAACAACAACCTAAATCAATTAATATTTCATTATCTGGTCTTTTAAAGTCTCAGTTGAAGGAAGAAAGAAATTAAGGACTATGGCTCGGTTGATCAGAAGGTAATGTGATCAGTTTCTGTTCAATAAAAACTGCCTTTTCTCTTGCCGTAAAATGGTGCTGATCTTAATTACAGGTTGGAGGGTAAAGTAGCCCTCATCACCGGTGGCGCCAGCGGCATCGGCGCATGCGCGGCGAGACTGTTCGATAAGCACGGTGCCAAGGTCATCATCGCCGACGTCCAAGACGGTCTCGGAAAATCCATCGCCGGCACCAATTACGTCCACTGTGACGTGAGAAAGGAGGACGAGGTCAGAAACGCCGTGGACGCCGCCGTCTCCATGCACGGGAAACTCGACATCGTATTCTCGAACGCCGGAATCGCCGGAAACCAGTCGGATTCCACTGTGGTTTCCGATTACGATCTCTCCGATTACGAGAACTTCCAGAGAGTTTTCGACGTCAACGTTTACGGTGCTTTTCTCTGCGCTAAGCACGCCGCAAGGGTTATGATTCCGGCGAAGAAAGGGTCGATTGTGATAACTTCGAGTCTATGTTCATCCACTTTTGGACACATGCCTTACCCTTACGTTGCATCCAAGAATGCCGTGGTTGGGTTGGCCAAGAACCTCGGAGTCGAGCTGGGTCGGGTCGGGATCCGAGTGAACTGCATTTCTCCGTTCGGAGTTCCGACTCCGATGATAGTCGGATCGGGTAAGGGGTTCAATGATGAGGGAGGAGCAGATGGATTTTTTTCAGAGATTGCAAATCTGAAAGGAACGACTTGTGAAGCTGAGGATGTTGCTGAAGCTGCGCTGTATTTAGGAAGCGACGAATCAAAGTACGTGAGCGGGATGAACTTGGTGGTCGACGGTGGATATAGCACCACCAATGTTGCCATGAAAGAGGCGGGGATGAGACGCATGACCAAGGACTGAAATCGTCTTTTTCTTATATCAAACGATTATGTACGTTTTTCAGAAAAAAAACGATAATATATCCTAAATAACATTGTGTGACCGATCATTCCAAATAAAATTAGAGAAATAGATAAATTACTAGTTCACAGTTATTAGGATAAATCGAGATGTTATTTAGATTTATTTATTCTTCATCATCATAATTTTTTTAAAGGCTAAACCACCAAGAAATCAGTGGAGAGAGTTTTTACTTGGCATCCCCATATCGTAAATGACAAAAATAAATACAGATAACTCCCAAAACAGGAGGTAAGTAGTGCGATTACAAAGAGAGTTATAGAAAAACCCTCTCTATATCCTAACAACAAGTACTAAGAGCCGGTAATAACCCATCTAAATCCTACCTAAAAATGAAGAAAAAATACAAGGGGAATATTTGACTTGTGAATATAGTCGCCATCAGCGGCTCTTTCAACCAGTCCGGGTCAAACTGGCTGACTGCAGACTGATAGTGATATCGGACGATCCCCTAAAATTCCAGTCGCTTCCAGATCAGTCTCTTTAAACGTTAATGATACCCCCTCGGGCCAGTAGGAGACCTTCCTCGTTGCTTCTAGAGAATCAGGGCATCCGTATGGTGCCTAACACGAACCAGAGTGGATAATCAAGTGATGATCCAATCCTTTCATCCTACAAATCTGATTACAATGAAATCGCCGGAATAGTAAGTAGAAATACTACCAACCGACTTTGATTTCTCCAATCCATATACACCATCAGATCGAAAGCCAACTTGCTCTACCAAACTAGTACCCGTTGAAAAAGCAGGGAATTGGCAGACCAATATTTGAGCAAAAAGACTCATTACTAAGCACATCCCCTAGTATTTAAAATGAAAATAAAGTCTAAAAAATAGGCAAATAGAAATAACCTTTTTCACGCAGGAAGTGGCAGTTCGTGGAAGAGACTTCGGCGCGGTGGCGCGTGGACCGCACGCGCAGACGCTGAGCGAGGCGGCGCGTGGCCTACACGCGTGACGCTTGGCGCGTGAGACACGTGCCTCAGCAGAGCTACGCATCGCCAACGCGCAGGGGCTCTGCCTGGAGGCGCGTGCGGGAGCGGGAGGCGCGTGGCGTCGTGACTGACTTCCCCTCCATCTCTCCGGCTGGACTGCTCTGCCCTCTCCTCGATGTGCCGGCATCTCGTCGGATCTAATAAAAGCAGCATCAGAGAAACTTGATCTGGATTTCCGGCGACGTCAAGCCGGAAATCAGATCGGACTCCGTCAAGCCTCATCCCTACGTGTAGAGGTTCCGATCCGCGTGGATCTGGGCTCCCATCGGACGGCTGTTTCCGGGAAGATGTCGTAGTGGTTCGGAGTTGAATAAGGGTCCGGTTTTGGGGGTTAGAGAGGGGTGGTACTGAAATTTATTGGTTTAGGAGGAGAGGGGGGGAGGGAGGTCACCTACGACCGGCGAGAGGCACCGGCCGGAGCCTCCCCGGCGGTGGCTCTGGACAGAGGGGGGGAGGAAGCTAGGGAGTTGGGGAGCGTTTTTGGGGGAGAAATCTGTCTTTTTTTTTTGTTATGACATCATTCTCTTCATCATCATAAGATGTTATTATACTAGAGACTAGTCTTTTTATAATCGTGTGGATTTCAAAATCCAGTCCTAAAAGTTTGAATACTGAAACCTTGTTCTCTTTATCTTATTTTTACTGAACTGGATTTAATCTTAATAAATTGACAAAGAAATAATTCAGTATAATTGCAAATCTGAAGCTGACAGATTGCAAGCAGCACGCCATTTGCAGGCGGTGGTCCGGATTCGCAGCCATCCAAAGAAGTTGTGATCTGGTTTTGGTGGATTTCGGGCTGGTTCGGCCGGCCCGGTCTAGTTTGTGTAGGTTGGTAAAACCAGTTAGGTTTGTGGTTCAGACTAGTTTCTATTGGATCTGCCGCCATTAGATGGAGGAGGTAGTTTTTACTTCATTTTATCTCTTTAAAAAAATTTAATTTTCCAATTTTGTAGGGGTGTATGTGTAATTGGGTCTTTTGCAAATATATTGGACGGTTCTTTTGCTTTGCTGCAATAAATTTGGATTTGCTTCCGATTTGGTTTCTACATTTAGGAGAAATCCGAGTCAAAATAATTTGATTACTTACTATTACTGATATTGTTACTAGATTAGTAAACTGCTTAACCTTTCAGCTTATGTCATGTTAGATTGAATTCACTATGTCCAATATTAGGCCGCCAGTCAATCAGACCATGAATGGTTGGAATTTCTCTAGTACAGATATATTGTTCATAAATATGTTATTAGTGGGATATAATTTGAAATTGGTCTTTTTAGAACTGTCATGGCTAATTTATAGAGTATCCTTGCAAATTTGTTTGTCATGTTCCTCCTAACCCGTTAGTCAGCGGGAGGGAAGACCCTTTGGCATTCGGTCTATGCAATACAGTGGAGGAGAAATTCAAATTGTTTGTAGTTTTGACAACTACTAACGGCGACTCTTTCCATAGACTTTGTGTATTTATACCGCGAGTTAAGTATATTATATATGTCCAGTAGTTTACATACTTTTGGGTATCAGATGTATCCTTTTTTAGAACATGTAGCCAACCCGAGGCAGAGTAGTAGTACGATTATACTGGAATCACTTTGCACCTCATTCTAATTACCACAGAAATCCCAAAAATATTTTATACATATTATTAGATTTACCCATACCCGCTATATATTTTGTCAATTTTATGTAGCGTGGAGAAGTCGTGAATTATTCTCCCGTACATTATTTGAATGGTTTGACTTAAAAAAAAAACTAATCTAAACCGATATACAAGTATAGATTCAAGAGAACCGTACATTAATCGTTAAAATCGACTTTTCATATAAGTCAGCTATATCAAGAACCAATCAAATCATTTTTTATCACAGCTAACTACATATATAATCTTTACCATGTTCCAACAGAAATTTAGGGTTCAGTAATTTATTTGTATCATAGTTACTCGAAACTTCCAGGAACCCTAATTGCAGCACCGACACTGAAATATCAAACTTTCTAGGGCTAATGCATCAAAAGCTGCACCGGCGGCCGACTGAATATGACTGATTTTAATTCACACCTACACCTATATATCAAATATTGTTCGACATCGACATCTCTTAAGCTAGCCATGTATTTCATGCCCTAGCTAGCAATTATTAATTGGTCGTTTATAATTGAGATTTGATTAGTTTCCTAGAGTCTCATTCATTAATATTGTTTGCCCAATCAATCATGAATCATTCATTTCATAACACGTTAATTTGTCAATATATGTCACTTCACTCTAATAATTTGCTAAATGTAGGCGAGAAAGTCACGGCGTCGTCAAATCAGAAGATCACCAAGGTCGGAATCATGATTCTTCAAAACAATTATTATTCTCAATTAATTTTCATTTGTGCCTTTCCTTCTTTTATATAAAAACACATATAATGTTGATTGATATCGTTTTGCTCTTTTAGCTTTTTATTATAGCATAAATTATTATCTAATGCAATTTATATATGAGTATTTGTTATATTTTAGAGTTCATTTATCATTATTATACAACTATCACATTTAATATGATTAAATATTAATATACTATATAAATTAATTTATCGCCATAAAACGTCATCAAATTACTAAAATGAGCGTCATAACAATTAGTCTCTAGACACATATAGTAAACGCTGCACTGCAAATAATACCGTGACTTCCTTTAAGTAATGTAGTCCGGTGATAATGTTGTTCAATCAACATTATCATTATTAACACGCTTTTCTAAATATTGCTCATTTATAATTGAGATTTGGTTTCCTAGCGTCTCTTTCATTATTGATTACTCAATCAAATATGAATCATGCTTTTCATAACACGTTTTTTGGTATATATATATATATATATATATATATATATATATATATATATTACTATGAACATACTAATTCATTTAACAACTAAAATAGCATATATATTAATTGATTTGAGATCTAAAGTATGAATGTTCAAAATATTTCCCGTACCTAATTTAGTAATCTACATCACCATTCTCTCAATCCCATTAAGTCACCAGAAGCGATCTCAATTGAGACGCGTGAATGGAGGATATGCATGATACATGTTGATTGAACAATATTTCCGGTGATCCGGAGAGGCTACCTAAGAGATGTTGATGGGACAATAATTTCTAGGTGTGAAATGTTCAAAAAAAATATTACCAATTTTAATGTCACAAAAGAGGACAGGCGACCCCAGAAGCGGATAACGGATAACGAAGATCCCGAATAATGTGTGTCAGTCAGACAACCTCTAAAGCAGTATTGCAAGAGTTCTGTACTCAGATTCTGAGTTCAAGCTAGAGATTGTAGGTTGCTTCTTCGCACTCCACGATACCAAGTTCCCACCAAGAAAAACAGTATAACCATAAGTTGAACGACGTGTCTCCAAGCAGCGTGCTCAGTCCGCATCAGAATATGCTAAAATCTCTGAAACACCAGCAACAGTGAATGTTAGACCACAATATTGCGTGCCACGAACATATATGAGTATCCGAGTAACGGCAGCAAAATGATCATCTTGTGGGTCCTGAAGGTACTGACTCACTGAATTGACTGCAAAGGACAAATCAGGTCGAGTGCTACTATGAAGCTGGGACAAAGGAAGGAATGGTGTAGAGACCGGTGTGGCATCCAACATTCCCGCACGTTGAAAAATGTCCCTAGCATACTTGGCATGACCCAAAAACAGTCCAGTAGAGGTAGGAGTAACCTACAAGCCAAGAAAGTAGTTGAGATGCCCAAAATCCTTGACAGAGTACTCCAGATCCGCACGAGTTATATGAAACTGCGAAGGCAACACCATCATTTCCGGTGAGAATAATGTCATCATTTAGAAGACTTGAAAGATTTAGATGATAATTAGTTGTGACTCTTGTACATTGCATATATGTCACTAGGGTTTAATTAGTTACTTATAAGACCCTCTCTGTATGTATAAATAACTGCTCAGTATGTCAATACAAATCACCAAATACTCTTTACAAGAGTCACAACTAATTATCATTTAAGTCATCTGAATCTCCTATTATCACATAACAAGAATAAACTGATAATCCTTTTGCAATGGGATTGATGTGCTCTTCAAATGAATCCGAACCTGAATACACCATATGCCTAATCAGCTCCCTATTTTATTTTAGCCAAATTGGTCATAAACTAAACTAAAGTAAAAAAGTAATGCATTAAAATAATAATAATATATTATTGAGAGTGTCTATGATGAGGTTAAGTAGCACTTTTTATGTGTCATATTTTAAAATTGGATGAAAAACGTACATCTGATTTAGGTTATATATATTTTTTGGTTATTATATTAAATATGGGTCATGTCCAATTGAGTTTACATGATATTGTGTTGTACATGCTGATCAGTGATGTGCTGATCTGATCTTGTGCTGAAAGGCGTTTAATAGAATATTGAAATACTTACATGAGTTGAAAATTGATGAGATGAGTTTTAAAAAAATGATGAAATAAACTCAACTACACTTATCTGAATTCAACTATACTATCTCAGATGGATTTTTTTTTGTTAAAAGTTCACTCAATTCTAATTTATTTTACATAATTTTTATTTAAATAATGTTCAATTTAATCACTAAATCAAAAATTATGCTAACATTACTATAAAAACAATTTTTTTGTCAACATATATTGATTTTGTCTTAAAACTTGATAAATTGAAAAGTGCTTATTGAGGGTGAAACATACTGAAAATTATCGTGTTATGACCAGTGTTGTGTTGTATTAAAATGCGGTGAAATAAATTGAACTCAACGACACTATAGTAAAAAATAACTTCACTAGTTTAAATGGTATGATACGAGGCTAGCTAAGAGAGATATATACTTCCAATTAATTGCTAGGTGGATGATACACACATACCTCCGAACCTTAAATATACTAGCGTTCTGAGGGCAATGCGTATTTTGCTTATTTGAAATCCGTATTTTTATTAAATAATTATATATATAATAATTATGATATATAACTGATTTGCAAGTGTATGCAATAGAAGTAATGTATATGATGCATATGTTTGATATACATAATTATTGACCATATCATATATATCGAAAATGTATTTTTATTTTGAACTGTAAAATAACTAAAATACAGACTGCATCTACCATATCCCTAAATATACCACCTATAAATTAGGGCCTAGAACAATATTTTTTCTTTGATCTTTAATTTCTCTGGTCAGACCAAGAACTCCATCGTGATCAAGTTTTACCTGAAACTGGCTTGCCTTCCTGCTATGATATCCATATTATTAGCAGTAGCTTTCATTACAGTCTTCATTTACAGATGGAGGAATCCAAAGTGCAGAGGATTAGTACTCCCTCCCGGTTCGTCGGGATTTCCATTCATCGGTGAAGCTATCCAGCTACTTCGCCCAAGTGCTTCTATTGACATGCTTCCATTCTTGAAGACCAGAATCACAAGGTAATCGTGTTGTTATTACCCGCCTCCGTTTTTTCTGTCAACAGATTACTGCACGTTTCTGCTAATAATATAATGCACGATTTCATTAATATGAAATGATATTCATGGTAAAACCGGGGTATTGTTATATGCAGTTCAATATTTACTTATGCAGTCATGAAGTGTCATTAATACCCTCAGTATTTATTCGAAAGTAAATGTGGTTCTAATAAATGAGGGTATATCATGACATTTAAATACAAATGCGGACTGCGAAAGTAATGTTGGACTGCACCTATCAATTCTCTAAAACCGCGGTTATAACTGGATAGAAGACAAAGGGTGGTTCTATATGCAGGTCCACTTTACTTCTACAGGTCCAAATTAAATCTAAAATGACAATAATATTCCTCTTAAATATTTATTATAATTCACGAAAAAGTAATTTATAATTTGGACACGTGTTAAATAATTACATAGACGGGTTTATGCATTCAAAATTAGGGCTTTAGAAGTATATTTGTAAAAATTAATAAACGAAAGAAGGGTAATTATGATATATTCCCACTTTCATTGGACCCGCAGAACCAAACAGGACCTGCATATAGCAAACACCAACACAAAACTAAAAACGGGTGTTATTATAAAAAACCGAAAATTTATTTCAAAATTTATAGTGCAATCACTTATCTATATTTTAGTTATCATCTGATAGTCTATTTCTAAAATATTCGGTTGTTTCAGCCTGCACCCACCTTTATTTCTGCTGAACCGCCATATATATGTAGAATCATGCAAATCCAAAATTAATTAAAACATAAAAAAATAATTTTAGGAGAGACTTGTTTCATATTCTCTATTGACTATTCGAACTAACAATTAATTCTATTTAGAAAAAAAGGATTGCTTCAAGTTATTAAAAATAATGACACTTCACTTCAATTATTTAAACAAACATTATTGTATCTGTGTCATTACAGGCGCGGTTGCGTCCTAGCTCAGAAGTCCCTTCTTATTAAAATGGGTGATATAGGGCGCTATAATTATTTAATCATATCCCAACTAAATTTACCAGTTACATATTTGTCTTAAATATGATAAATATTATAAAAAATCATATATGGATCGATTTACGGACCGACACGTATAAATTCAGTTTACTAATTGCAGGATTAAAAAAGATAAAATTATCTTTTATTATTTTACTATAGACTAGACATGCATTCCTAAATCTAGGAGCGTTTTAAGTCAAAATCAGTATATTAACAAAGCAGACTTACACGTATAATTCATCTGATGATAACATTGTTTTCAGGTATGGTCCGATTTTCCGGACTAACATAACAGGTATGCATGCCATAGTCTCTGCAGACCCGGATCTAAATCGCTTTCTGCTTCGCCGGGATGGAGAGCTAATGGAGCCATTGCCGGTGGGCTCATTCGACCTAGCCCTAACGGATTTTCAGATCATGGGGAAACAAATGCGCAAGTTTGTACTGCATCAGTTCGGTGTAGATCTACTGAAAGAAAAATTACTTGATCAGGTTGAAGAAACCTGTAACCAAGCCCTCCACAGATGGTCCAGTCTGGAATCCATCGAACTGAAAGGAGCTGCCATTACAGTTAAGAGATCCCGATCTCTCTGTTCCAACTGAATCTACACCTTTTTTTATCAGCTTTTTCAAATCACGTTTGATCGTTAATAACTCTACTTACACGTATTAACAACCAATAATTCATCATAATCAGAAGCGGATCTACGTGGAAGCTTTGTTCAAGATCCCACTTGCAAAATAATTAGGGGCATGCTATACGCAGTCCGTATTTTGCTTATTTTGCAGTCCAAAATAAAAATATGTCTTCGATATATATAATATGATTAACAATTATGTATATCAAACATATGCATCATATATACTACTTCTATTGCATACACTTGCAAATCAGTTATATATCATTATCATTGTATATATGATTATTTAATAAAAATACGGACTGCAAATAAGCAAAATACGGACTGCGTATAGAAGACCTGAATAATTATGGTTTTAATTTTTATATTTTTTTAATAAATATAGTTACATTTTATCTAAATTTATCACATTACTACTAAAAATAGCATTAAATTCACTCATTCATTTATGTAAGTGTATTTTCAACCCCAACTATTATAGGGCATTGATATATGCAATCCAATATTTACTTATATATGCAGTCTGTATTTATTCATGAAGTGACATTAATATCCTCAGTATTTATTCAAAAGTAAATGTGGTTCCCATAAATGAGGGTACATCAGGTACTTTAAATACAAATACGGACTGCATAAGTAATGTTGGACTGCATCTATCAATTACCCTATTATATTGTCTAGATTCGTCACTAATCATATATAGAATTTGTGGAAAAAAAAAGTGTAGATTCAGTTGTTCATCTAACTCGGTAACTAACATGCTGTTATATATTCATCCTGGTCTGAACATTGTAGATGACAGTCACTCTAGCAATGCAGCAGTTTTTCAGCGGCGACCTTGAAATCGAGCCAGGTCATCTCAGTGATATGCTTAGGGAATTCGTACAAGGGCTAGTGTGCCTACCCTTAGACTTTCCTGGTACTACACATCACAAGTGTGCCAAGGTACTCCAATAAAGTTCCCTGAAAGTTTTCTGTTACTTTTATCAGCTATCTTGGTAATTACTGAGTATGATTTTCATTCAGATCCAGAAAAGGGTTAAGAGATTGATTAGGGACGCTGTTAAGAAGAGGCTAGCGGCAGCAGGACGGGATGATGAGAAGAGCCGCCATCGCGGGGATTTACTGGACCATATCATTCAATACATTGGATCTGAGGAACATATAAACGAAGATTATGTGGCTCAATTTCTCTTCAGTCTGCTGTTTGTCACCTCAGAATCGATCTCGACAACATTGACACTGGCATTCAAGCTGCTTAATGATCATCCTGCAGTTTTGGAAGAATTAGCAGTAATCTAACACACATATGCATCCATGCTTTTTAGGAGAATTAGCAGTGATTTTAAAGTATGATTTCTTATTTTTTTACAGGCCGAGCAAGAGGCACTCCTGGGAAAGAGGGAGAAGGTTGATTCCCCATTAAGTTGGAGTGAATACAAATCCATGACATTTACCAGTCAAGTTATCAATGAAGTTCTGAGGCTGGCCAGCGCTACTCCATGGGTTTTCCGGCGAGCGCTCAAAGACATTCCTGCAAAT
This sequence comes from Sherardia arvensis, assembly GCA_948330725.1. Classification (NCBI taxonomy): domain Eukaryota; kingdom Viridiplantae; phylum Streptophyta; class Magnoliopsida; order Gentianales; family Rubiaceae; genus Sherardia; species Sherardia arvensis. Next base: position 51,551,773 of record OX415235.1, read on the forward strand.
GGTACCATTATCTTTAATGAAGTACCGAACTAAACTAAAAATTAATAAATGCATCGAAAATAGTAATTGTATGGTTAAATTAGGGTGGGTTTCGCAGAGCATTTCAGATGTTGTGCTTTGATATATACTAATATTTAATGTTTGGGAAACTGTTAAAAAACTGATTATAAAGTATCTTGACCCTAAACCCTAAACCAATATCTGCTTTAGGTTATAAGAGAAGTTAAAATTATATTTTTTTAAAAAAATCACAGCTCTACCAAGCACAAAATAGGTAAAACTATTTGAAATAAAGTGAAAAATATTAGGATATATATTCCCTAATTTACCCATCTACATTTATAATGTTTTCCACAGGATATGTTATTCCGAAAGGATGGGGAGTTCTCATTGCTACTTCATTTCCGCATCTCGATCCGAATCATTTTGAGGATCCACTTTCATTCAATCCCTGGCGTTGGAAGGTCTGTTGCGCCGAATGTTGAATAAAAATTATATTAATTATAATTATAACATTATGTGTCAAAATGTAAAATGATCATTTACTAATTAATCAACCATCAATATTTATTATATACACTCAATAAAAAGTTAAATATTATTGCACAGAACATTGATCAAGAGGTGTCCAAATGCTTTCTGCCATTTGGATCTGGGATGAGGCAGTGTACAGGATCAGAATATGGCAAGGCATTTCTGTCTACTTTCTTCCATGTCATGGTCACAAAATACAGGTACTTGTTTTTCTTTATACAAAATATGAGTACTTCATCCGTCCTATTCAAAAATGCAGATAGAAAAAATAAAAGTTAAATTAAGAATTGTGAAGTGTATGGTGAAAATTGAATGTACGAAGTAAGCAGATGAAATGAGTGGAGAAAGATGAAGACGTATTGCCATAAAAAAAAAATGTACCATTTGAATTGGGACTCCCAAAAAAAGTGCAATCTCGACGGGAACGGAGGAAGTATATTATGATACAGGCATTTAATTTTAATGAATTGATTATTGTCAGATTTACGATGGTAAAGAAGGGACGATTCGTTAGAGCACCAATTTTGGCGATCCCCGATGGATTTCACTTCAACATATCCGGAAAGTCAGACCTGCATGTATAATATTCATGTTTGTTTATGGATCTAATGAAATAATAATGTACTCAAGATTTTCATTACAATCTTGTTTCAATATATAATGTTTTTAAACTTCATATTCACGATTTTCTTTCAATGGCATCTGTATAGTCTACATATATATTGTTTGAGCAAGGAAGATAACACTATTGTTGTCATAAAACAAAAGAGGTGAGAAGCCTGCTTAAATTCATGAATCGCAAATATAGTTTAGTAACTAGATCAGTGTATCTGGATGGTTTTTCCATATAAACAAGTGTGTCAAAATGATTATTAAGAAATGCATTTGGGATTGCTGCATTTTAAATAGAAAAAGTACATGAACGATTAAGGATATGGATGTTAATATTGTCAGAGAAATAATTAGCATCTAAAGCAAAACTACGAGTTATTACCTAAACTATTATTTATTAATAATATACTTTTTAATTTCTCTAATTTTATTCTCCGGTTATTCTTTTCCGAAGCCATCCTTGATTATAGCTGATCGGAAGTTTGTCGAAAAATAAAAAAGAAACGATCCAACTTCATACCACCTTGCAAAGCACCTCCGGAGCTTGCTGGAAGGATTTTTATCCATTCCAACATAAGGGTGCTATAAATGCTTACAAAATTCAGTTGAGGAACGGAGCCAAAACAGTGAACCACGTCGTAGAAAAATCTAATTAATTAAAAACAGATCTATCCTCCAATATTTATAAGTTGTGGCCAATTAAAACAGTGCTTTATGAAGGGGAGCTACGATGATTTACCATATTTTGTAGATTAAATTTTGATCGGTTTAACCTAATTGTGAGAAAATAAGCCGCCAATTGAAAGCTTTGGTACGCGCTATCACAGCGAAAAGATGAATATTTCTGCTCTATAAGGTAATAAAGAGTAATTTATTAGGTAATATAATGTCTTTTTGCTCTTAATGCTAATTATTATATTGACAATATCAGCACCTTACAGGAATATAAGTGAATTTATAAGTATTCATACCTTTAAATAGAAGGAAATTTGGGAGGACATCTCAAATGAATGGTGTTAGGCTCGGTTTGCTGTGATTTATAAGTAGAATATTTCAATTCATTTCAATTTAAATAAAATCAATTCAGTTCAATTCAACAAAAATATAATTTAATCAAATTTAGGTAAATTTAAATGAATGAGAAATAAACTCAGGCAAACAAATTCCTTAACGGGAAAAGATTTCGTTAGAAAAACATTTTATTTTTCTTTAGAAAACTTTCACTTTAGTTAGTATTTTTATCAAAAATATATATAAATTTATGATGGGTACCCGTACGTAGAAAATTTGATAAGTTAATAAAATCAGAAAACTTAATTTTAATATATAGAAAACCGATGTTCAATCAACATCTCTTAATTAGCTAGCCTATCTGCATCATCTAATTTGACACCTACCAGATTTAATTTGTTCAATCATTAATATTAATTGGTCGTTTATAATTGAGATTTGGTTTCCTACCGTATCTTTCATTATTGACTAACCAATCAAACATGAATCATGCATTTCATAACATGTTTTTTCGTCAATATATATCTCTTTCACTCTAAATAAGTTAGGAGATATATTAGATGGTGTGGCTAGCAAGTTAGCTAAATTTCTGTGTAAGCGTTTTCACAGATCTTTGACGCGTTCGGAATATCAGTATGGAATTCGCAATCACAAATCTCCCTAATTTATGTATCGTAAAAAGTCACAGACGATGTTTCCTTGTCCGAATTTGTTGAAATCATTAAGATAGATAACTCGTAAAAAATTATATTTCTTAAAATTGAAAAATGTTGAATAATAAATACAACATCCCGGAATTCTTACGTAAAACTAAAATGGAATATTAGATACTCTTCTAATTGTGAGATGGAAAATAATCAAATTAATTTGAAAAATCTACGATCGACTCCTTGACAAGTATCTATAACAATTAGCAGTAGTAAATGGACACATATCTAGTTAGAACAGATAAATGGCTTAAATCACTACAACCACATAAATATATATATATATATATATATATATATTGCTAGACACCAGTTTCCTAGCCATTTTAGAACTGATGGGAGAGTCAATCAAAAAACCTCATGCAGTATGCATCCCATATCCAGCTCAAAGTCATATCAATACCATGCTGCAATTTTCCAAACTTTTGCATCACAAAGGATTTCAGATCACTTTTGTCCTGACTGAGGATAATTTCCGGCGTATACTGGAATCAAGAGGTCCAAATTCTTTGGAAGGATCGCCGGAGTTCAAGTTCGAGGCTATTCCATATGGACTCACGTGGCAGCTCTGCACCTCCATCTCCGAAAATGGCCATGACCCTTTTCTCCAACTTCTCAGAGATCTCAATAATCAGGCATCTATTGATGAGTGTTCTTCACCTGTGACTTGTGTTATATCTGACTGTTGCATGCCATTCACTCAAGAAGCCTGTGAAGAACTAGGGCTACCATGTGCCTATATTTGGTTTGTCAATGCAATCTCTGCCATGTGTTTTATGCACTACCCTCATCTTAAAGAACTAGGGTATTCACCACTTACAGGTAAATTGTGAATTTTAATACTCCCTCCGTCTCAGTTGTCAGTTGAAATTGCACAATTTTTTTTGACATGGATAAATCAAGATGTTGTTAGAATGTCATTATTACCCTACATTAGTTCATTAGTTTTTACTAATAAATTTCTGAAACCCTAACCTGAATGTCTAAACCCCTCTATGTAATGATTGAATACGTGTCCAAATCAAAAATTATTGTTCCGCGAATTATAATACATATTTAAGAGAGACATTATTGTCACTTCAGGTTTAATTTGGACCTGCTGAAGTAAACCGTGCATATAGAACGTCAACTTCAACTTTTTCTATCTTGCAACTTCCACTAGGACGGAGGGATTAATGATTTTTGTGAATAAAATTAGGAATTTATAACTTTTTTTTTCTATTGCAGATGAAAGTTGCTTTAAGAATGGATACTTGGATCAAACAATTGATTGGATTCCAGGACTCAAGAGCATCCGTTTGAGGGATATCCCAAATACCATTTGGACAACCGACCCCAAAGATGCATACCTTGAAGATATCATACGGCTACTTCCTATTATAACCCTCAAGGGTTCTGCTGTGATTATAAACACTTTTGATACCTTAGAACATGAAGTTCTGGAGAAATATTCCTCCATGGTGGATCGCTTGTACACAATTGGACCAATTCACTTGCTCCTCAAACAAACTCAAACAGAAGAAAATCATGTTGAAACAGAATCATTTAAATCTAATCTATGGAAAGAAGACGACAGCTGCATGGAATGGCTCAATTCAAAGGAGAAAGGCACAGTTGCCTATGTAAACTTTGGAAGCCTCACAGTGATGACTAAGGATCAGCTGATTGAGCTTGCATGGGGACTTGCAAACTCAAAGCAGAGCTTTTTATGGATCATTAGGCCTGATCTTCTCCCTGAGTGGGTCGCGCTTCCACCCGAGTTCTTGGAGGAAACAAAGGATAGAGGGATGATATTGACATGGATAAAGCAAGATGTTGTTCTTAACCATCCAGCTATAGGTGTGTTTTTAACACACTGTGGGTGGAATTCGATTCTCGAGAGCTTGTCCGCTGGGGTGCCATTGATCTGTTGGCCGTTTTTTTCAGATCAGCAGACAAATTGTATGTGTTGCTGCTCTGAATGGGGTGTTGGAGTGGAGATTGACAATAATGTGGATAGAGTCGAGGTGGAGAAAATAGTGAGGATGTTTCTGGATGGGGATAAAGGGAATGAAATGAAGAAGAAAGCTTTGGAGTGGAAGGAAAAAGCTGTTGAGGCAATAAAGCCTGGTGTTGGATCTTCATACTTGAATCTGGACAAGCTGATTCAAGAGGTGCTTCTTCAGCCTAAATCTAAATATTTTGCTTAGGTTTTCTCATATTGCTTGTTTTATGATTGAAATATCTGATTGTGTATGTTAATTATTTTATAAACTTTGATTATGTCAAATACATGCAAACCACGGCATGTTATATACGTTTTATCTTATACAGTATAATTTTTAAGTTGAAACGTATATTTATTATTTAAAAATTCTAAAATGAGTTTCTTGAATTTTTGCATTAAATCACGTTTTAATATATATTTACTTTAAATGATCAATGTTGTAATACACGTTTGAGTTTAAATACGTAGTGGTGATCCCATAACATTTAGAAAATTCGACCTTTCAAGAGAGTTTGCGACAAATGAATCATTTCCTGCAAAATAACAGGCACCTTCAGCTTACTCGTTGGAATCGCAATTCTCAAGCTAAAATCGCAGGAAAAACGATTTTACGATGTAGTCCTACAATTTTGGTCTGAAAATTCGTTTTTTCTATTGTTGATTTTCATAATTTTTGATAGATATGATTACACAACAGTACTGCTGCTACTTGGAAAAAAAACAAGTTTTAAAGTGTTGCATTTTTGGAAATTTACTTACATTTATAATTGTCACTAAATATTCACGACGCTTAAATGAAGCGCCTTTTAACTATTGTCACACTTTATTTTATACATGGAAAGTGTCACTAAATTAGGACCTCTAAAATGTTACTCCATCCGTTACATCTCAAACTGCACAAATTCCCTATTCCTTAGTCAAAATTGAGTACGTAGTTGCAACGTTCATATGAAATAGCATTATTAATCAAACATGAACATATGAGATATTGTTGAATTCGTTGTAACGTCTATTTTCGTAATATCAAAGCTTCATCCTACACAACTACACAAAAATAAAAATATTGATGGTCAAAAATATCACTGATCAATCTAAAAAAAATCAATTTATGAAGATTGCACGTGCTGGAATGGAGGGAATAGTCATATTAGTCTGTCACTAAATTACGTCACTCAAATAGAACTTGTCACCAATAGATAGGCAAATGGATTCAACTCTGGTCAATTAACTATACTTTTCCAATGTTTCTAACTAATTCAAGGCTCTGATCCTCCATCTAAAATTATTCAATAATTGAATGTACGTATTATTTTTATTTCAATACATTCAATTTTATCAATCTCTAATTGAATCATTTACATCTATTAGAGTTATAAATTTTGGGATGGTTTATTCGAAACTAAATAATTAATTAATTATTTCGAAGTATAATTTTAATAATAGATGTGATATGTTAAACATGTAGGATCCTCCATCCATTTTTAATTACACGCCTTGACTTTTTTTAGCAGTTGGCTGGTGCTAATATTCGATATTTATAACTAAAAATATATAAAATTGTTGACATTCTAAAATGTAAAAAATGTGATAAGGAATCAAATTAATACTATAACATGACATGGCATTTTCATTTTTTAAATTAATAAAACTCATTCAAGATATTGAAAATCGGCTCAATAATAATTATACTAAATAAAATATATCTTTTCATTTATTATTATTTTTCAAATTTGACCAAAATAAACAGCACAAATTCAGACACTGCATGCGTAATATTCTCGAAATCCTAAACAAAAATTTGCAAATAAGTCAAATATTTGACACAAAAAAATTCTGAATCTCAAAATCAATCTCATACCCTATAAATAAAAGCTTACTGTTTACTTTAGATCAAGATCAATCTCTCTATACATATACATATAGAATAGATACAGATATACAAGAGGGACAAAATGGCTTGTTTCAGGGTGAATAAGCTAGCCAAGACGGTGGTGGCGGCGGCGGCGCTTCCACGGCAGACGGCGGAGCATTGGCTGCCGCAGTCCAACCTCGACTTACTATTCCCCCATAAGCTTGACATGGGAGTCTTCTTCTGCTACAAGAAGCCTCCCTCGCATTCATTTCGCTCCGTCGTGAGCGTTTTGAAGAATGCATTGAGCAAAACATTAGTTCCGTACTATGCATTTTCCGGCGAGATGGCCGTGAACGGCGCCGGAGAGGCGGAGCTTCTGTGCAACGACCGAGGAGTTGACTTTGAAGAAGCATCTGCAGATGTTGAGCTTCGAGATCTCGATCTGTATAGATCTGATGAGAGCATTGAAGGCAAGCTCTTGCCTGTCTTGAAACATGGCGTACTTGCCGCTCAGGTATGAATCATATAATATTTCACTGTATATAAATATTGTGTTTAATTTAAACTAAACTTCATCAAATCATATTTCATCAAAATAGAACTGAATTAAATTGAATGGAACTAAAAATTATTCAGATATATTGTAGATCAAAGACCCTTAATTGATAAATAATTCAAGATAACATCGTAATTAATGGTATGTTCTCCTAAATTTATTTTAAATTGAATTGAATCACTTGAATTGCATAGATATAAACTGAATTAAAATTGAAGCGAAAAATAATGTATTAAGAATTAGAATCAATATGTCTAAATTTACCTCATGATTTTCACCACATTATAATTTTGCTAAATTAAATTAAATTGAACTGAATCAAACTGTCCGGCTCTACTTATAACATCCGAACAAGACCCAAATATACCAATAATCTAACCTATTTTGGCATTTATTTTTAGACTATCATGAAATTAGATACTATCATTATATGTATTATAGTGGAAAAGCTAACAACATCTTATGATTTATCTGCAGGCAACTCAGCTCAGTTGTGGTGGAGTTGTGGTGGGATGCACATTTGACCACCGAATCGCCGACGCATATTCAGCCAACATGTTTTGGAAGTCATGGGTGGAAATGGCTCGATCTGAGTCGCTATCTAACCTGCCATCTTTCCGGCGTTCGCTTATATCCCCTCGCCGCCCTAATACCTTTGATTCCTCAGTCACTGATTTGTATCTTCCAATCTCCAAACTACCGCCCTATGTAGAAGACAGCCCTCAACCACCACCACCACCACCGATAAGTCGCATATATTCTGTTTCAGCCGATCAGATCCACCGCCTCCAACTGCTAGCCAACCGTGAGAACCCTAACTCGAGGACCAAAATCGAGGCCTTCAGCGCATTCCTATGGAAGTTAACCGCCTCCTCCGGGGAAAATAGTTGCCGGCTAGGGCTCACTGTTGATGGGAGGATTAGAATCGCGCCCGATGGAGCAATGAGTAGCTATTTTGGGAATGTGATATCCCATTCATCAGGGAAGAAGAGATGTGAGGAGCTGAAAGAAATGGCCCTAAGCTCCATAGCCAATGAAATCCACAGTTTTCTCAGTATGGCTAAAACAAGAGAGCATTTTCTTGGACTGGTTGATTTCATGGAGGCTCACCGGCCGGAGCTAGTGTTGTACAAAATGTTTGCTGAGAAAGTGAGCAAGGAGGATCCCGCCCTGATTGTGTCATCAGCACGGGATTTTCCGGTGGGGAAGATGGATTTCGGGTGGGGGCCGCCAGTGTTCGGGTCATACATTACTCCACCTGTAAACATTCCTTGCAGTTCTGCACTGCTATTGCCAAGCGCGTCTGAGAATGGAGATTGGATCATCTCCACACGCCTCCCGGCAAACCAGGTTGAGATGATCGAGAGCACTGCCACTAATGTTTTAAAACCATTTCGTCTGCATTAAGTTCTTTCAGCAATGTACTAGAAACTAGAATCATGGTGTTGAAATTTACAGTGGTTTCAGAGGTTTAAGACCAGTATTTATACAAAGGCTTCAGTGTGTGTGTGTTATGTGTGTGTGTGTGTGTGTGTGTGTTAATCAACTAACCGAGTCGCTCAGTTTACGGCCCTTGGTCTCGAAGGGGAAAAGCATGACACTGATTCCCGAGAGAGCGATTACAAACTCGAAGATGAGAAGAGCAGGTACCAGATGGCAACCGGTCACCAGTTGTACTGCAATTACAGGGCTTAACATCCCTCCTATTCTTCCAACTGCACTAGCCACTCCATAACCAGTTGTCCTAACAGCAGTCGGGTATATCTACAAGAAATCGCTATCAGGTCAACTACTCGTCAAGTCTATAAAAAATCGGGATAAAAAGGAAAAATTATATTATTATATAATGTTCGATTAGATTTTATTCAGTTCAAAAAAGATGTAATTTGGTGAAATTCAGCTTAGTTTAGTCATACTGTTACTAATTTTTCCATACATTGGAGGCCTTATTCTGTAAATGAATGTTGAGTAACTTGAGTTCAGTTTACTTTACCTCTGGACAGTAAATACCAGCGACAGTGAATGTCCCGATCACGAACATCCGGGCTCCAAAGAGTAAGCCGGTTGTAATGAGCTCGCTCTGATGGGCAAAGAGCGGTAACAAGAATAAGAAACTGAAGAAATACATAAGAGCCATCGATCTTTTACGGCCAATGTAGTCTACGATAACTGCTGAGAGAAGAAGTCCAGGAAGCTCTGAAAAAAAACACAAAAAGGGAGGAAAAACGACTTAAGAATGTTAATTTACGGTGAAAAAGTATGAAAAAAGAACAGACGAAGGTCTTAAACTAACCTGCAAAGCTAGTAACAAATACATCTCTGTATTGGCTAACATCACCGGATCTTATTAGGTTCGGACTGGTTGAGCTGCATTTGTTTCCTCCGCCAGTTATCTCAGAAGTCAACAGAATTATGCCGTAGTATGCAAAAGCGTTGCCAAAAAAGACTACCCACAGTAAAAGAGTGGTTTTCACTAATATTGGCGAGAATAGCATAATAACCGATGAGAAACCAGTTTTAGAAAATATGTATTTTTTCCTGCTGTCTGGAGAAAGCAGCCTGGTATGTTCTACGGGTGTAAAATCTTCATCCGGGTCTGGAATCTGATCAGAAATTAGAAGTCCCTGAGGCAATTCGGTTCCATTCACTGCAGCCATTTTCGTGAGAATGTTCTGCACGTCACTAATTTTACCTTTCATGTATAGGTATCTCGGAGACTCTATGGCAAAACTGTAAAAGATGAGGGCTCCAAAAGACGGTATCGATGACAGTGCAAGTAACCATCTCCAGCCCAGTCTTGGCATGATTATCTGCACAAACGAAAACACAAGAAAATTTTACACGACTTTCATAGTATTTCTAAAATATAAAGGAAAAAGTCACTTAGTGAAAGAGCTTACCCATGCCAATGAAGCCTCGAGGATTGTACCAACTGACCAGAAAGTGGAGAAAATAACCATCCAAGTTCCCCTTTTCTGCGGTGGCACAAACTCCAGGAACCAAGAAGAGTACACGGGCCCTCCCCCTAGGCCCGCACCAGCCAGCATTCGCAAGATAATCAGCATTGAGTAGTTCGGCGAGAAAGAACTGAGGAAAGCAGATATTGAGGTCACTACAGCCACACTCAATAGACCTTTCCTGGAGGCAGAAATGAAAAAAAGTTTTCATTAACATCAAGCTAATCGGGGTAAAATTTTAACTAAAGATGATAGGAACTCCCGAAAAAAAATTCATATCAACCTAGGATAACACTGAGCAGTATGCATAACATCAATAGCAAGCAGAACCAAAAACAAAACACAACTGGACTTGGAACATTAAGTTAAACTGCAAGCATAATCAACCGACTAAGAGAAAACCGACATTATTTCATCCAGCCAGCTTCTATAGAAACATTTACTCAGAACCACCAAAGTAGACTGAATACAAGGGCAAGAATTAGAAAGCTACTAAATGTTGCACACACTTCCTTGAACTGCAATAGGTAACTAATTAAAAAGCTTCTATTACTATTTCTGCCACCAATTAAGGTAACACGAGCAACACAGAATCAACAAAAAACAACTTTTTCAAGACCCTTTGATCCGGCACTTCGACTTAAATTACCTTAAACTACTGAAAAACTAAATGCTCTATCATATCAGTAAGCTAGTAGCAAACTTCTTCACTGAAAAGACTGCAAAAAAGAACTGAAAACACAAAATGCAATACCTTCTTCCATAAGCATCTGAAACAACGCCCCATGAATAAGCACCAACAAGCATACCAGCAAACACCACAGTGGTTATCAAGCTCTCCTGAGCAGAAGAAAGACCCCACTGATCCCGCACTGCGGGACCGACAAAAGACAGAATCATCACCTCCATAGCCTCAGCAATGGACCCCAGCCCAGCATAAAACAGCACCCTGACTTGAAATCTCCCAAACCCCACAACAGTGAGTGCCTCATCCAAAGTATACATTTGATCAAGATGCCTATCACCACCACCAACCTGCGCCAAGAACTCAACTTTATCGATTATTCTTACGAAAACACCAAAAGGGTACCAAGATAACTTCCCAATTCACTGAATGTTTACCTCCTGGTCATACTCATCATCACCACTGATCTTAACCTGTCAAGAACTCAACTTTATCCATTATCACCAAAAGGGTACCAAAATAAATTCACTACACACCATTTGTTTACCTCTTGGTCATCTCCTGCCGCCATGAAAGTGTCCTTTTTACCTCAGTGAGTGGGATTGGGGGCTTTGGATCGATTTTTTCAGCTATTCTTCAACTGCACGGGATTGTTTAATGATGAGGATCCCATAAAGTTGATTCATTGTTTGCTTTGAATGGTGATTGGTCACACTTTGTGGTCTGAATTTGAAAAACTCTACAAATTCTAGCACAGTCAGATTTAGTCTGGCTAATGGCTATTCGTGGACAACAAAAACAAATGGTTTCATTTCATTTGAAATGCAGAGTATATGAAGCGTGAAGAAATTCTCTACTGTCGTGTCGGGGCCACGTTGAAGTTGACACGGTGGAAGAGTCTCGTCGTCGCTAACCAAACGACGTTGTACAAGCAAAAGCCAGTATCACTATTTGGCATATTTTTAGTTGACTTTTTCTAGGCAGTTTTGACTGTGAACAATTCTTTTGATCTTGTACGAAAATTATGTAATGAAATGGAATGGATGAAGTGGTTCTTAATTTTTTGATCAATGGAGGGAGATTTTATTCTGCTAGTTTCGTAACATTTAGCAAAGTTGAACTTTCTAAAAATTTTGTCTTTCCAATTTCTTCATTTTGATAAGTACTGCTAACTTGAGTCTAACCAAGAAGTAGAGTCAAACAATAACGTTAATATAGATCATATTTCTTCATCACTCAGGACCAATGATTTCTAGAATAGGGTTAGATTAGGTTTAATTATGATCCGTGTATTACTCGATTAGGTCATTGTAATTTGATTAAAAAAATCACTGATCTCAATTATTACGAGGTAAAGCATCAACTGATCATGTGGGAACATTGGGTTCATTACTCTATGGTTCAAGGTTCGAGTTTCGACTGATATAATGTGTGGTTCCTTGCTTGCAAGGTTGTTTGTGCTCAACAAGGCAAATGACGCTAAATGAATTATGATCTGACTCTGTAATATCCTGACTTATCTCTCCACCAAAACATGTGGTATCAGTCTATCAGTCTGGTGAGGCGCTGAATACAAGCGAATCGCCTTTTTCTTAGTGATCATGAATTCATGAATGATAATTATGCAAGAAGGAGCATCCTATTAATTTTACGACTAAAAGTATCATTCTAAAATTAATTTTCTGAATGTGAACGTATTCTATAACACCCTAAATCAGTTTCCTTTTAAAAAAAATACACTCAAAAATCAGATTAAAAATTGTATGATCTTGAGGTCTCAATCCCCCCAAAATCCACTGTCCATATTTCCAATTCTGCAATGTATATGATATTGGGCCGTCCAGTCCATATTCTCATCAAGATTCCATATTTCCATACATGCTAATTAGGGCTTCTCCCAACAAAAAGGAAACAGGATCGAACGTTCCAGAAATCCCTGCATTCAATAAATCCAGCCACCATCATCATCCTCACATGGTCAACAAAGTTCAGCTCGAATAAATTTTAAATCACCTTCATATCCAGAATCTCGGAGATCAAGGATTATCACATTCTGTTGATCAATGGAGGGTGGCGCTGCTGAAACTGCTGTGTCGACGGAGAATCCGGCGGCGGCGGAGGGGGCTTCGTCGTACACTTATTGGGTGAGGGGGAAGACCGGAGACGCCGCGCCGTTGCCGGTGCCGAGGAAGCTGACCTCTGATGATCTCTGCAAGCAGGGCTCTTCGAGTCACCTGGGCTCAGCTTGGAACCAGGTAATGAATTCACAATTTGATTTACTGTTGTGTTTTGGCTTTTTTTTTTTGCATAAAGTTTTGTGCTTTGGATATGGTTTTGTTTATTTGAGATGAGCTGGTTTTGATGTTAGGAAGAGAGAAAGTAGTTGACTTGTTGGTTCATAGGCTCAGTAAATGTCACATTGTGATGTTGTAAGCTTTGTCGCCCGGGTTTATTGTGTTGAAAACCTGATGCTAGCTTTATTGTATGTGAATCTTTGCGATAAGACCTTAAATATGAGAGAATGCATGTTTAGCTTATCATTGTCTTACTGACTCACTCAAAGCATGGTTATCACTTGTCATCTTGTGTATATGCCGAGACTTTGGAAAGTATATTTTTTTAAGTTTATATGTACGATAGTTGATATGCTTCGTGTTCTGAATTTTTCTTGCTAAGTCTTTTCTAACGGTAATGCTTATGTTGTTGCCAATACTTTGTATCTCTTGACAGGCTGGCACGTGGGAAGAGAAGAACTTGAACAAATGGGCGAGTGACAGAATAAAGGTTAGAAAGCTTGTTACTTTTGTTGGTGTTCTTGCTTTATAACCGTTGCATGCAAAGGCAATTGGATTATTGATCTGATTCGAGAGTAGGTTTATATTTGTTACACCTTGAAAAGTACTTTAGATATTCTACTCTGGTTGTTATGTATAAACTTGACTTGGAAATGTTATGGGAACTGAAAAATGGTCGAATGAAATCGATGGTTGATTACTTGTATCATCAGCCTGTAGAGTAGAGCTTTTGTTTGATGGACGGGTTAAGGTTTCTATGGATTATTTTATGCTGTCTAAAACTGGAAACGATATGCAGGAATTGCTTCCATCAGTCAAGGTGGAGTTTTCTGGTGGCAAGGCAGAAATATCTGAAGTGACGAACTGTGTAGGCGATGTGAGTGTTACCTTACCTTGAAATTCTTTTGTCTGAAATACTAGCGTTCTTTTGTTTTCAATTACTTCCAAGAAAGACATGCCAAGATGTTATTTTATAGCTTGTTTATTGAGGACTATTAACCAAATGAAATTTCTGAGACCATGGAATGAAATCAACAGTTCTCGAGTGAAATAAGGCATGCAAAACCAAATCAATCTGTTCAATCTTAAATATGATATACCATTTGGATATTTCATAACTCGTCTCTGTTCCGAAATTGTTGAAGAGCTAATTGTTTGAAAAAATTATATTTTTCACTCTCATTGATGATTTATGACAACTCCGCCTATCTGTAGGTAGCTTGCCTACCTACAGGTAGACTGTCCCAAGCCAGAAGTTTTCGGTCTTAAAACCGAGATAAGGAGGAGGGTTGTAATAAAACTGCATTCGCCATAAAACTTTACAAAGTTCTCAATGTAGCGATTTGTATTCATTCAAACCTGCTAACATAGTTGAACCTATCTGTTCAGGCATTTTTGGTCACTGTGCGTAACAAGAAACGTGTTGGCTACACCTATGAAGTAACATTGCGTGTGAAAGGTACACCTCAGAATATATGCTGTTCTTGCAATTTGATGTTCATTTCTTCTTACTCAACCGTTACAATCCTGCATTCCATTTCTCTTCTTTAGGAGAGTGGCTCATTGGGTCTGAGAACAAGACGGTTAAGGGTACTATAGAGGTCGAGGAGTTTTCATTTGGTGAACTGGATGAGTTGAGGGTAAGTAACTTTTGTATTGGAGAATGATTCGTGTTACTTCTTTGGTGGGAAGTATGAGTTCCCTTTTTCTAAATCTTCTTTTCTGAGCAGATCCAAGTAAGACTAAGTGAAGAAAAGGATCTGGCTCGTGAAGATAAGCAGCGGATTACCAATGATTTGAAACGGTTTTTGCAGCCTCTTCAGGAGAAACTAACTCAATTTGAGCAGGAACTTAAGGAGAGATGATAAGCATGACTCATGAGGGTTCGCAATTGGCCGCTCCTAAACTTGTCATCTGATCATTATGTTGGGTTTTTTCGTGTATCAGTTGGACTTCACACTTGTTCTGCTATTGATTGAACTTGTATGGACAATCCTCGAGCATTTTTAGACTACGGTTATTGCATATAACCATGAGACATGAGTTGTATGTGATATATTTATAACATTTATTAAAATACTTATCATTGAACTGTTAAATTCATTACTGTTTCAACATTGTAGAATACCCTGCTTTAATTTATTATCAAATTTGTGTTGGGGAATGAAAATAAATGGTAAATAAAGGCCATGAATTGTGCTCAACAACGTTTTATAATTCAAATAAATCAAAATATTGAGCCAAAACAAGCACTATATGGTTGCAGTTAACCAGCCATTTCAGTCTTTGGCTGTGTTTTTATTGCGTGATCGACTTAGTGCAGCTTTGGCCATCTTCCACTCTTTTATGGAGGCATTACTCTTCTTGAAAGTGAAGGCTTCATCTCCCGCTTCATCAGCTTTGATGGTACTTTGCTTTGCAGGTATCGCCTGTTTACCATGCAGTTCTGAAGATGAAGCTGCTTCACCCGACTTCGCAATATCTGACACCTGCACAGAATTCGACAGTATCAGACCAGGACTGTCTGGAATTGGCTCGGCTAAGGTCTTGACATGTTGCTCTAGCTTTTCTAGGTTCTTGGATGCTGGCGCAATTTGTGAAAGGCTGAATGAGCCGTCGTCTACACCACCAACAAGATGCTTCCATGAGAATTTCTGTGCAGAAGATGTACTCTCTCCTGCCTTGCTGGTTTCCGCTTTGGACTTCTGAGGAAGAACTTCAGAAGTTTTCTTAACCGGTTCGGCTTCAGACGAATCATTTCTCTGACTTTCTTTCTCAAACACAACTGGAGTTTCAGACTTCGGTTGCTTTTCTACCATGGGAGGTTCACTTGGTAGTACATCAGAGATGCTGAAACAGCCACTGTCTCTACCACTCACCAGATCCTTCCACGAGAATCCTTTAGCATGCTGGACTCCTGAATCTTGTTCTGCAGCTTGTGTGGGAGGCTCCTCATCATCAGAAGTCTCGTGTGAATCCTGCTTTGTTTTAGGAGCACTATATTTGTCCTCTCCAAAAGCCACTTTACTTTTCTTTTTAGGTTGCACGGCGTCCTTAACCTGAATCTTACGTTTTCCTTTCGCGCGTTCAGATTGAGAGGCTTGTAAATCCTGGAAAAAAAAAGGAAATTATTAACCAGGTGAGAGAACGGATTTGGGGAAAAAATCAACATACTAATGCAGCGGAATTCTTACCTTGTCCCCGACTATTGTTTTCTGTACCCAAGAATCAACCGAAGGGATTTTATTATTTGAACCAGATACAACATTAAACACGAGGTTATCATCATCAGACATCTCGACTTCAACTGGACTTGGTGCATCTGTAGCATATTCAGGCATCTGCTGGAATGGTTTCTTCCCCCGAATTTCTTGCTTTCTCTGCAAGGGTCTGGCTCGAGGATGGTGCAACTCCTAAACAAGATGGAGAAAATTATCAATCACTGGAAGGACTCCTGATGCATCAGTAAAATGCTTCAGTGTGATTAACTAGTCCTACCTGGTTTTTGGTGATGAGATTATCATTCGGCCGTCCAACCACGTTGATTAGAAGATCGTCATCATCAGACATCTCAACTTCAACTGGACTTGGTGCATATTCAGGAATCTGCTGGAATGGTTTCTTCCCCTGAATTTCTCGCTTTCTCTGCAAGGGTCTGGATTGAGATTGCTGCGACTCCTAAACAAGATGAAGAAAATCATCAATCATGGGAAGTACTGCTGAT
This sequence comes from Sherardia arvensis, assembly GCA_948330725.1. Lineage (NCBI taxonomy): Eukaryota > Viridiplantae > Streptophyta > Magnoliopsida > Gentianales > Rubiaceae > Sherardia > Sherardia arvensis. The sequence continues at coordinate 51,568,692 of OX415235.1, forward strand.
GCATCAGTAAAATGATTCACTGTGATTAACTAGACAGTCCTACCTGGTGTTTGTTGATGAGACTATCATTCGACTGGCCAACCACATTGATTAGAAGATCTTCATCATCAGACATTTCATCTGCCTTGTCATTGATTGTAAGATCATCTTCGTCAGCCATTTCATCTTCCTTGTCATCAGCTTGAAACTCATCATTCGAGTTAGTTGAAATTGGTGCTTCCACAGCAACTTTGGGCTTACTGGAAGCAGGCTGTGGAACTTTTTTCCGATCAAAAAGTTTGCTCATAACTGAATTCATCATGTCAAACTCTTCTTCCTTGATTTCATAAACTGCATTCTCATGATTATGGGGTCCTTTGGCTGTATCCCAAGGAACAGAATGCTCATCACAGTCGCAAAAATGAACTGGGAGGGAAGGAACTGGAACACGTTGAAAGCTGTATTTGTGCTTTCCAGATCCTTTAAAGGGTATAGGTTTCACCTAAAAAACCAAGTCCAGACAATATACCATTCAGATCTCAGACTCTCAAATACTGATTGATTGCAAGTAGACATAAAAATAAAAAATAAAAATAAAAAACCCCGATAGTGCAAAAAGCATTGTATAATTTACCTTCCTTAGTTTGGGAATGAAAATTTTAAGAGGTTCAATATCTGATAATCGATCTTTCACCAGCTTTTCTGGAGGAGGTACGCTGCTTTCAACAGAATCAACACATTCGTCTGAAATGCTGGAAAGTTGAGCATCTTCTTCCCACTCACGCTTCATTCGAATCATATAATGTTCTTTAGCCTTCTCAAGTTTCAGCTTTCCACCTTTCCACAGACAGCCATTGTACTGTACAATCACAAATACTAATTAACTGATAAATGAAGCAAACTGAGTTTAACTGACCAAAATTCTTAAGATCTGAAAACAAAGTTGCTTACTTTCTACAAACAGCCAGTGTACTGTACAATCAGATATGCTCGTTAACTGATAAACGAAGCAAATTGGGTTTAACCGACAAAATTCTTAAGACAGGCCTAAAACAAAGTTGCTTCCTTGGAGTTATACACTTGTATTGATATATTATTTTGAGGCTTATATAACCTAGATTTTGATCATCTCTCTAGCTACTGTGCCCATTTATGTAGCACTTACACAACTAAGTAAGGTTTAAAAATCTCCTGACATTGCCATTCTACACGATATTAACACTTTAGATCCTCCGTCCAAATTACTGTGTTCATTCACATGAACTAATGATGGCGTTTCGCACAACAGCCTACATTTTGACAGGACTAGACAGCAATCAGCCGCGATTCAATTCATCCAAATGCTGAGCCATAAGAAGCAACAAGAACACTTCTTTCAAAATCTACTGTCTATCTTGATTATTAACACTGCTTTTACTAGCTAGCTACCACTATCCCTGAATCGAAAAGAACGCTTTTTTCTTTCTTTCTTCAAAATCAAGTCCGCCTAGACTCTCTCAAACACTGCCTCTACTAGCTAGCACTATCCATGAACTGAAAGAAACGATTATGAACAAACAAACAAACAAAAACACGCACAAACACAGAGTATCATTGTGAGAAAGAAGAATATAATACCGTGCTGAAGAGCTTGGCGAGGCCTTTCTCGGAGCAGGGACGGAAATCTAGATACGCGATGCTGCGGCCCTTGGTGCGAATGATCTCGACGGATTCCACAGCGCCTAGCTGAGGTGTGGAGAAGGTCTTCTTCAGGTCGTCGGCGGTTATTCCTCCGCCCAGTCCCCCGATGTATATCCTCAGCTGTCCATCTTTTCCGGCGGTCTCTCCGCCGTGCGACTCCATTGCTCAGACACTGCGCCGTTCTGGGGAGTAAATTGGGGATGATAAACCCTTGCTGGGTTTATTTGACGACGTTATGCAGTTTTGCGTTAGTTAAGTTTTGAGTGGTTTTGCACTGTGTAGTGCTGTAGTTTTTGCTTATTTCGATTTGAGCACCTGAGGTTTAAACTTAAAAGAATTAATGAACATTTTTTACAAATTTTGTAAAAAATTACATCCATTATTAAATTATTCATCATAATTTTTCCTTAATAATATTAGCATTTTAATTTACTTGGGGTTCATATTGGCAAGCATATAAACGGATAATTATATATATATTTATTTATTTATTTAAATTGAAAAATAACCTAGAAAATAAAAAAGACAACTTTGACCCAATAATTTTTTTTTATGTAAACGACCTTTCTTAATTTATTATATTTTAGCCCTCTATATTAAACACATTTACGAAATCCTTTCTCCTAACTGAGCCTGCTTTTTCACGGCGGTTCAAGGTATTGAATAACTGAGCTCGCTTTGATTCCCAGAAACCGCAGTTTTAGTTTTCCCGGCGGTTTACTCCGAGCAATGCCTCCCAAGAAAGAGCTCTGCAGGAATTTCTCGCAGCGGGGAAGGTACTTTTTATCATGATTCCCTTAGTCTTGTTCTGGGTTTGGAGCTTTCGTGATTCTTGTTTCTGCTTTGATTCATGTATTGTTTGGATGAATTTTTCGAATGTGGGCACTTTTTGTAATCTTTAAAGTTGCTGTCTTGCTTAATCAGTTAAGTTATCGAATGTAAGCACCGTGTTCTTCATGCATTGTTTTAACGATTTATCGAATGTGGGCACTGCTTGTAATCTTTATATTTGCTGTCTTGCATAATCAGTTAAGTTATCGTATGTAAGCACTGTGTTCTTCATGTATTGTTTCAATGAATTTATCGAATGTATTCCACTGTTTGTAATCTTTAAAGTTGCTATCTTGAAGTTATCGCATATAAGCACTGTTTCTGCTTTGATTAGTATTGCAGTTTCTTCATGTATTGTGTCGATGAATGTAGGCACTGTTCGTAATCTATAAAGTTGCTGTCTTGAAGTTATCGAACATAAGCACTGTTTCTGCTTTGATCAGTATTGCAAGTTCATGTATTGTTTCAATGAATTAATCGAATGTAGGCACTGTTTGGAATCTTTAAAGTTGCTATCTTGAAGTTATCGAATATAAGTACTGTTTCTGCTTTGATTGGTATTGCAAGTTCGTGTGCTGTTTCGATGAGTTTATCGACTGTAGGAACTGATCGTAATCTTTAAAGTTGTTTTCTTGATCATTCTAGTTATCGATTGTAAGCACTATCTGTAATCATAAAGTTGCTGACTTGCATAGCCAATTGAGCTTCTTGTGACGTCTGGTAGACTGTTATAGTGAGAAATTATGAGATTTATGTTGGAAAAAAAAAAGTTTATGTAGATGCTCATTATAATAATGTATGTTCATCACTCTCTGGTGTTTTGTGTCCTTCTCAGGGCTAAAGGGATGGTTTATGTTTCTTTTTTATTTTCCATCATTTGGTTTTGCTAATAGTTATCAGTATGTGCACCATCTGGCTGTTAATATCTGATTTTTTAGCAAATTTCTCACGAGATCCCTTAGTGTGTCGTGTAACTTATTATAATGGTTTTGTCTTGCAGCTGTCGATATGGTGACCATTGCCGATTTCTTCATGCTGCCCAAACAAATTCTAGCTCTAGTCCTTTTGGGGGATACCAGTCTCAGAATTCAAATCCTTTTGGATTCGGCAATCAAAATGGTAAGCAACCTCAGCAAACAAATCAGAATAGTTTTGGATTTGGTGTTCAAAACAACTCCCAGCCTCAAGGCGGATTCGCTGCTAATGCTTCCAAACAAAATCAAACCAAGGTTCTTGTCCTTTTTCCATCGCTTTCAAAAAAAATTACTCGTCATACTTTTGTTCAATTATTTTCTCTTTGTTAGTTCTTTTCATAAGGTGTTTTACTGTATTGTATTATTAAACTAGAAAGCATTTTTAAATCTTGAACCTGTTCAATGTTATCCACATATCAAACTATGAAAATGGCTTCTTTCTTTGTAACCTTTGTCTAAAACCTCTAGGTGTACATTACTCGGACAAATATGTCATTCAGTGGTTGTTTTTTTTATTATTAAAAAAACTCTCTGAGGTTAGGGGGGCTGTATTGGTCTCCTGGACCATAGAAATGAAACCTTGTGGCTCTGTAGTTTGAGTTACTTTACAGCGATGTTGACATAATGGTCTCATTAGGTCTTCATGTTCTGGAATCAGTTTTCCTCTTCTTCTTTTTTAATTCAACTGCCTGTTGCAACTTTCAAGTTTTCAGCATTTTTCAAAATATGTAATTTTTATGTCTGATAGGAAGGCGGGTATTGTGCAGGATGTGTCCCATCTTACCTATGAGTTGTTTCTGCGCTTGACCTTAAATTTGAATTCTATTTGTGTTGGAATCTGTTAATAATGTGAAAAGGGTTTATTGTTAATGGCTTGAGTTGAACTCCTCTCCCTTTCTATATTAGCCTTTTCAAAATACGTGGGTTCGAGACCAGCCAAATTCTGGTGGCCAGACTAACCATCAGTCAGCCCAAACAAATGCTGGTGGGCAACACAAAGCTCAGCCACCCCAACACAAGTAACAGCTCTATCTTCTTTCTTCAGTCTATCCGTCCATTTTACATTAAGTTGAGATGTAAAATGCATTTGTAGGTGCACAGATGCGGAGTCATGCAAACGTATGATTGCTGAGGACTTTCAAAATGAGAGACCTGTGTGGAAGCTCAGTTGTTATAGTCATTTGAGAGAGTATGTTGCCCTTGTTTTGTTCCCTTATTTATTTATTTTTGGCAATCGATTTTAACCCTTTAACTTTCTGAATAGTAAGCAAGTGTGTGTGTGTGTGTGTTGATATTCGAAGGAGTAGGCCCATTTTCTTCTATTGCATCTTGCTGGGGCATACATTAACTTTTATATTCTTGCTCAAATAATGTGGCTTATCTAAATTTTCTCACTTCTGTTCACAGTGGTCCTTGTGAAATCGTTGGTGATATTAGCTCTGAAGAATTGCGAGCAGCAGCATATGATGACGTTAGGCGTGGATTAAGCGTGCAAGCAATTGTAAGATAGCATACTCATTACTCTCTGTAGTCTCTTTTTTTGCACATCTTTTAATGAGGAAACATGCATGGTTGTAGTCTGAAATTAAGAATGAAATATCAGTTTCGTAAAGAACAAAACTTGATTGCTAAACATTGACGAGCATAATGTAACTCACTGGTCTCACAAATTTTGAAATATGTTTCATATCCCATTGATGATAATGCATATTGTTATCTTTATATTGCTATTGTTGTTATTGTTATCTTGGCTGTCCTCAGCCTTCCATTGAAATGTTGTGTATTACTTTGCAATAATGGAATCCATAAAACATAATAATTTTGAGTCGATTCATCTGCCAAGTGTACGTGATCAAATACGCAAATCTTTAAACGAATGTTTCACCTTGAACGGATAGGGACTAATAGACTAATAGTGGCACTTTTTATAGCTTTATAATTACAATTTTACTTGAATTGGGAACATGTATGTACCTATGTTAAGAATTAATCTTCCTTCTGTTCTTTTTTTTCCTTCCTTATTATTTACGTCTTCATGTTGTGGCAGGTTGAAAGGGAGAGGAATTTAGTGAACTCTAAGTTACAGGAGTACAATGAATATGTCAATAAATACAACAAACTCCCTGTAAACTCTGCTTTCGGTGTACAAAGCCCTTTTAATAACGCACAGCACACTCCTGGCGGAACCAACAATCCACCTACTCTGTCGAGTTTTAGTCAATTTGCCACAACAGTTAACCCGGGGTATGAAAGAAGCGTTATTTTATGGCATCACTTGCAAATATTCCTTTCATATTTAATCATTTAGCTTTTGCTTACCATTTGCTGGGGTTGTTTTGCTCTCAGATCTTCTGCTCCTGCTCCTCCTACTAGTCTGTTTGGTCAACTTAATCAACCCCAGAATGGCAGCCAGCCATCGAGTACATTCCCAAGCCAGCCACTGGGTGCATTTCCGAGCCAACTGTCAAGTGTATTTCCAGCCCAACAGTCAAGTGCATTTACACCATCCCCTACGTTCCCAAGCCAACAGCCGAATGCATTTGCACCATCCAGTACATTCCCAAGCCAACAGCCGAATGCATTTGCACCATCCACTACATTCCCAAGCCAACAGCCGAATGCATTTGCACCGTCCAGTACATTCGCAAGCCAACAGCCGAATGCATTTGCACCATCAGGTACACTTACTCTGTCCAACTCACCATTTCAAAATCTTTGTTCCTCTTGAGACAGTACTTGTGTGGAAGATAATGAATGAAAAAGTTAAGTAGAATTAATTTGAACTTCACCAAAAATCGGAAAGTGTCATCTTGAGGAGAACATCCATTTATGGCAAGTGTGTCTTGTTAGAGTAACGGAGGGAGTATGTACAAACACAGTTAATCCATATTTCCGTTTAAACATTTTTCATGTTTAGCGCCAGGTTCAGTTGCCACCTCAGCTCCTTTCCAAGGCTTTGGTCCTACAGCATTTGTCAACAGTACCCCAACCCCCCAGCAGAACTCGCCTTTTCCACCAGCAAAGACTTTTGGCTTTGCCACTAATCCTGTTAATGGATCTCAAGTCCTTAAGTAAGCGAATCACTGCATCAGTCAATTTCTCTTTTCAACTTGCATTTTATATTTACAGCTTTTACCTTTATGAACTAAATGCAGTCTTAACATGCCGCCTGAGGATGAGAATGTTGATCAAGATGACAGTGTTTGGCTGCAAGCGACGTGGGAAATAGGGAAGGTAAACATTGAACTTACATCACTTCAACAGCTCTTTTCCATCCAGTTTCTGCTCTGAACATCTTAAAGTTTATATGTTAATTCTTTCATATCAACTACACAAAATGCTTTTAGTTTCATTCTTGAATTTCACTGATCTTTTCGATTTGAAGTTGCAATGAATCGTGTTTTGACCATCTTTTCTCATCCTGGTTTCAGATTCCCGAATCAGTACCTCCAGCTAGATATTGCTAGCTTGCTACTAATATGGAAACACGGAGGCGCCTGTGTGATTGCTGTGAATGCAGGTCGACTTAGTCACTGCTTAGCTATACCGAATCAGAAAAGCTAGTGAACAAAAGATATGATGTCAGAATATTTTGTATATACTGCTCTACTTTTGAAAGAAGTGAGAGAATAGAAGGGATCATCTTGTTGTAGATTTTTGTTCAGATATTGTGATTGCCAGAAGTTGAACTGGAACTTGAACTCTTTTCACTACAGTTTAGTTAAAACTGAATGCCTGAGAAGTTAAAATCAAAAAGGTGCTTATTCTCATAAGTTTATCTCTTACTGAATTAAATCAATTATATACCGAAGCGAAAGAATTGGTACAATTAAATCTAGCTAAAGTTTATTAAATTATATTTTTATTAATCAAACTGAATTAAATTGAACTAATTTAGTGATAAGTACCAAAAATTCATGTATCAAGACGTGCTAGTTGATTCCATATGCAACACGTTTCGAAACATCGTTGGTGATCCTGCTCAAACTTTAATGAATCAACCGTGTGATTTGTTGCAAGAAATTTGAATTTAGCCACACATCTTATTTTTTTAAAAAAAATTAGCTGATATATATACAGTCCGATATTTTATTCATAAATATTATTAAAATTACAATAATATTTCTGAATATTGATAAGTTTTTCGATAAACATTATAAATGAGAATATTTTCATAAATTCATACTGCATTTTAAACTATAAGAATAAAATATCGGATTGCGCATAACAATACAAACAAAACGCATAAGACCCCATATCAACATGGGCACCATGCCTCTTGAGTTTCTGGGAGGCCACTAACTGGACACAATTAAAGTCTAACATAAATCGTCATCAATCATGCATCCTTTAACCTAATTTGGGACGATAATCATCCTTACTATATTTGGTGGTTTTGGTTAATGATAAAACATGCAAATTGGAAGAGAGTGGTTGTCCATTTATGATTATGCTGAGAAGGGAAATGAATTCAGACATGATACCTACACAATGCAATGTTACATTTATTATTGGCATGAATTAAAAGCTCATAGGACCAACCCTCACCAAAATTCAAACTCAGATCAGGCGCGCATAAAGTCTAGCATAGATTTTTTCATACATTATATCTGATACCGGCATTACAAGTTGTGGGAGGTGGTGAATAACGGTTAACTTCTATGTCAGTAATTTTGATTGTTCCTCATCTAATGTACACTAGAAAAATAGTAAGACGGTTGAAATGATCAGAAATGATCCGCAAGCACAAATATTAAAAAACAAGAAAGTGTTTGGAAATTAGGCTCGATTAGTAGCGATCAGAGTTTCATGTCAATAGAATGTTTAAAAATTGTATGATTTTTTTTAAATTAATTTCCCCCTCCTTAGAAGTAGTGGTCTTAAGTCTCCTTCTCCATGAGGCGTGTTCGAGTGAGCAACGTGGAACTGCCTAAATCAACAGGTGTATCAAAGTGTGAGTTTTATTTAACTTTAAGTGCATCTGGTGGGGAGCTGTCTGAATCGATATGTGTATCACAACGTGAGCCTTGCCCCGCTCTAAATATAGTGTGAAGTTGTTTAGTAATTTCATCACCACCACGCTGAACCGCCTCCCAAAATACTTGATTATCCGAAAGTTTAAATTGCTCTTGCATGAAGATACTCATTACAACTCAGGTTCGTGGTTTCAGTTATTGATCGCGGCGAGAGTAGTCGATATGGATTTGAACTTCTGTAATCAACGTGGAACTGCCTAAATCGACATGTGTATCATTGCGTGAGTCTTATCCCACTTTAAACTGTCTGAATCGATAAGTGTATCACAATGTGAGTCTTACCTCACTCTTAACACAGTATGAGGCATCGACATTTAACATACAGACCTAGATTAGGATAGATTAAGATAGGTTACGAGATACTAAGTAAGTAACTTTGTGAAAATTACATTATATGCCGCACAATGATACATTATTATTTGCATGAACTATTACTATCGTGACTCTGAATTGGAGTCAATGATTAACCAGCAAGCTGTTCTCTTATGTCCACAAACGTGAATTATCCCAATCTCCCTTTTCATTTTCAGAAGATAAAACTTTATGATAATGTCTATGGTTTTTATGAAAAATAATCCACTTTATTTTGAAATTTTAGTAACCGACATAAAACTCTCTACTTCCCTCTAAATTATAATAACGTTTTATTACAATAACTCCTCTTATTTTAAATTTTTAATAGTAGTATAAATTCTGAAATGATATATCTTATTTTATTACAAAATGTTGAAATGATATATCTTTTCTATTTAAAAAAATAGTAGGAGGGTGTTGGGATAATATTACCTTATAAAATGTTATTAAATTCATTCCATTCATGTATTTAATTTTAACTAAGAAGCTGTTTGGAAGAAGGAAAAGACATAACTACTACTCTCACTCTCTCAAATCCTGTCATTCCCGACTCTATCATAATTTTTTGAAAAGAGTAGGCTTGGAATTTTTGGTTATACGTTTTGTCACTACCTTGTGAAAAAATCATTAGATATGAATATGTTAGATACATGTGACTCGATTGGTGAAATAGTATCTCTTCTCCAAAAAGTATGTTATTTTACCGACGCGAAAATAAATTTTTTTGTTGCGAATAAATAAGATGTTGAGGAATTGGATGATGAATACTCCCTCTGTTCACATAATAATGTTGTAGCATATTTGATCATTAATTTAAAGTACTATATTAACATTAATATAATGATGTGATTTTGAAATCTCCGCGATATGTATTTTCAAAATATAAACTTTTTACGGTCGTTTAATACATGTAACTAAAATTATCAACTATCAAAGAAAATTTAAAAACGGTCAACCAAGATATTATTGGTTGAATTGACGGAATACATGGTTCTATTTGGTGCCCAAAATACGCGTTTTCGGAACTTCACACACAACCGCGTGCGGTGGGCCGGTGGCCGTGAAGCCATAGGACCTGGCAGCATAAAAATAAATAAAAACGACAATCTCTGTCCGGCCCCACTGCACCCTTTTCTCTTTTACAGTCAGCTCAGGTGGAGTGGTAAAAGAAGAGTTCGCCGGAGAACAACAGAAATGGGCAGGCCCCGCCGACTGCTACAATTAGGCCATTCTTTTAATTCGAATCCATTTCCGTCTAAATGACACTAAAAATGATGTTATTTTTGTTGTTGCATATTTGACCATCGATATATAATTTCATGCAATTAGGTTTAATTAGTTTTTAATTATATAATGCTAATGCAAATTGTATATAGAAATAAATATTCAAATTTCATAATGTAAGAAATCAATTATTTCAAATTTACTACAAGGTATGTCAATTATATTATGTAATTTTAAAAACAATCGCTCAAAATCTATAAAAAAAAAAAACAAAACAAACTCACCGAATTTCGATTGCTGTTTGATTATTATTGTTCAATCAGTTCAGCTAAGGCCCTGTCAAGTTCAGTTTCTTGCAAACAGCTCCAAGCAGCCTCAACCAGTTCAAGCAGCTCAAGCAGCTTACTTCATCAGATTTGAATTTTTTTGAAAAGAAATAAAATGTTTTGAAATTTAGGTACTAAAGAGGTTATTTTAATTGTTGTTAATGAAATATTGTTCATTTGAACTTGTTTAATTACATTTAAACCACATACGAATATTTATTCATAAATAATAAAATAATCCAAACAGCACCAAGCAGTTTTAGCAGCTATCAAGCAACTCCAAACAACTGAACTTGACAGGCCTAAATAACCAGACAAAAGGGATGGACTTTTTGTCATAATTAAACATTTTTTAAGAGATGTTAATTAGTCTTATGACTTGGTCCTTATAATTGAAATGGATGAATAAAATAGATTTTATCTCTCTAATTTCTCAAAATTACCCCATTTTTCATCCATTTTTTCCGAGCATAATAGGAAAGAGGTCAGAAGAAGGAGACCTGGATGAATTTATGCACTGTATTATTAGTTGTAAAGACAGTGAAGTTTAAAGTTGGCTTTGACAAAAGTGTTATATAACGCGGAATAGTAGTTGTAGACTAGTTTGTTTATTTTATGAAATTTTATACGCAATTCATTATTTTACTCATATTAGTTTAAAATATCACTGAATAATGCTCGTTAATATTATTAAGTTTTTCAATAAATATAATAGGTGATGATATTTTTATAAATTCATATCATATTTTTCATGCATCTTTTTTTAGTTACATCTCCTTAAACATATTTCTAATATGTTTTTCTTATGCTGAAACGTCGATTGACAGAGCAGGTTTAGGTGTGGTGGCACTAGTTGGAGAGGATCGTTCATAAAGGCTACAGCGAGCCGAGTCGATGGTGTAACAGAAGCTCTGATGGCAAAAGTTTTAGTGGTAAGGGAAGCGATTCCGTTGACTCAAGAGTTGTCAACACGGCTTTATTTACTGTTGACTTATTTAGTCGAATTCAAATGATCGGAAGAGATTATGTTTGTCCATTGAAGAAAACTTACATTGTAGATAAAGTTAAAGAATTAATTTAATTGACGAGTTTGCTATTTCAAGTTTGAATTTTTCGTACTGATAACCGTTCGGTATAACTGTTAACAATAATAATTGAACTTTTTTCATAGATAGTTCTAATCCATTATTAAAATCAATTATGTAAATAGCTAAATAGTTGACTTGAATAAATTTGCAATTTGTAATGCATTATCAACAATTTCACGTTTTAAATAAAACAAAATGCGATTATTTGAGTTGTAATCGCCTCCGCAATTGTCTCTCACCAACAATTGCGTTTTTTGGTTTTATGGCCGTTTGATTTTGTTTTTTATTTCCTCGACAACGTGGTGCCATGTTAGAATTCTCCCTCTTAATTTGAATTTAGTGCCGTTTATTGAAGAGAATGTTGATATTAAAATACATTTATGTACCTGAAAATGAATGAAGTACTTTTAATTCCACAATTATTTAATGATGTAAAAACAATTGTATCTTCAATATTCGATTTTTATAATTTATAATAACAGTGAAAAATTTCTCCCTTCCTCTAGACCTTGGTTCTGATTTTATTCATTATTTTCCGTTCGCATTGACGGTACTTAAGTAAGTAATTGGAGTTTCATCCATTACAATCTGTTAATCGACATGTGTATTAAGTAAGAGTCGTAACTTACTCAAAACGCGAGATCCTAGACTAAAAAATTATGTAACAAACTAGATTTTTACAGTAAAATTATGTGGATTTTAGGTGCAGGTACATTTTGATTTTGCAAGTCTGATATTGACTTGAAATGCCCCTTATTTTCTGATGCGGGTTTAGGTCATAGTGTGATAATGAGGGTAATATTGTATTTTGCAACCCTGCAAAATCAATTTACCCCTGCACCTAACGGCGATAAAAAATTATTGAAAAAATAACAAAACAATCCTTTTTTTCTTCAATGATCCATAATTATAATAAAAATGTTTGTCAGCAAATAGGAATCGAACCGCATATCTTAGAAGGCATTTGGACTTTTGTACACGGTTCAACGTCTGGCACCGCCTTTGGAACATAACAACGGTGACAAAGTTTTGGGTTTTATTCGAAATACAATCTCCCAAGTTGCCAGACTAATCTGGAATCAGCCAGCTATATCAACTTTTTATATAATACACACAAGAAATTCAAAGGAAACAGCTAAAAAGTGATAAACTAAGATCAAGCCTCACCCTTTTATTTCATTTTAGACTAATTTAGTATAGAGCAGCTGGAAAAATTGTAGCCTTGTTAGTCATTATCAATTTATAAATATAAAATTGGGTAAAAGAATGTAAACTTCGCTAAGAAGAGACTTATGCTTGCATAATTAAATGAACTTCACTACATTTTTTAAAAATAAGTCTTACACTTTTATCGACCTAATCAAGTACATGAAACTTACAACTATTCTAATCTACCCTTACTCTACTGTTTCGTACGTCGAATGGCCGAGATCTTTACTATCGGTTTGAGTGAGGTGAGACTCTCACTTACTATACCAACCGGTACACTTCATCGCTTCGCACTTACGACACTCCTGCAATACTAATTATTAGATATCTATAGTACAGATCAACACAAATCAACGCATCGCAATTCAGCACAATACCATTTGAGTTCAGTCAGACACCCCCTAAACATGCTAGGATACTACAACTTTTGGAAATACTGAAGTAAACTAACCCACTTTGCCAAAGATATGTTGCCTTAGTTAGGAGCGGTTCTGAATTCGATTACCCCCTCCCCCAAATAATTCCCTAGGCTTTCTCCTAATCTCCAAGTTTCCATTCCCGTAGAGGCGTGCTCAAGCGAGTAACGGAAACTGCATTAACCGGCGCATGAAGTACGACACGGCGAAGTGTATCAGATGGTGTATTAAGTGGGAGTTTCACCTCACTCAAAGCGTCGGTGAGGATCTCGGCCACTTGACGTACGGATCAGTAGAACATGACTAGATTAGGTTAATTGTAGGAATCATGTATATACTCGATTAGGTTGTTGAGATGTAATGTAACTAAAAAAAAAGTAAACTAGGCTAAAGTTCAAATTCTACTCTAAACAAAGGTTTGAGCAACAAACATGTCTGCATGATCAAAACTGCAACGGTACAAAATCCAGACTTCATGGCTTCCCATTAAAAAACTTCACACACAGTTCATCACAAATTCCCATTAAAATATCAATAAAACCACAGAACCTCACCATTTCTTTACAGATTTAAACACAGTAGTAGCATCCATTACCAGTACAACCCAAAAATATTCATTTTTTAAAATATATTTTTATTCAAAAAATATTAAATACTTTCGAATAATAATAACAGGTAGTACTATCTTCCTAGCTATATGAGCTTTGGTTTTTGGGGGGAATAAATGGCTGTCTCTCACACTTAAAACACCCAAGTGGCCAAAAACTTCAATTTTACACACACTCACACAGTGCAGCAGTGCAGAACACCATTATTGGCACTCTTCTGCAAGCCTGGAAATCAACACAGACCAGAAAAAACCCTTCTTCATCATTCATCAGAAAAACTTGCCATTTCTGATCCACCATTGTCTTCTTCTTGATCTCTGACTTTCCAGAAGTAGAAACTAGGGGGCAATGCTGAAGCATTCCCTGATTTGTTTCCTGATCGCCTTCCAGATCTGGAGCGGCGGCACATTCGCAGTCTCCGGCGAGGAAGGCGTCGGCGGCGATGCTCTTCGCGGTATCGAGAGCGATGCGGCTAGCCTCGTGTTCGAAAACCAGAATCTCCGGCAAGCTTACTCTGCACTTCAGGCGTGGAAGCAGGCCATTTTCTCCGACCCTTTTAATTTCACGGCCAATTGGATAGGCTCCGATGTGTGTGCGTACAGGGGAGTTTTCTGCGCGCCGTCTCCGGCGGACGCTTCCCGGCGGGTTGTTGCCGGGATTGATTTGAACGGCGCCGACATCGCCGGGTTCTTGCCGGCGGAGATTGGGAAGCTGACGGACTTGGCATTGCTGCATCTCAACAGTAACAGATTCTGCGGTGTCGTTCCGACAACGATTAGGAATCTGAAAAAGTTGTTCGAGCTGGATTTGAGCAACAACCGCTTCGTCGGAGGTTTTCCGGCGGTGGTGCTGACGTTGCCGGCGCTGAAGTTCCTCGACCTGAGATTCAACGACTTCGAAGGCTCAGTCCCGTCGGAGATCTTCGATAAAAAGCTGGACGCTTTATTCTTAAACGACAACCGTTTCCGGTTCGGAATCCCATCGAACCTCGGAAACTCGCCGGTTTCTGTCCTGGTCCTGGCGAACAACAACCTCGGCGGTTGCATTCCGGGGAGCATCGGGAAAATGGCGAAGACTCTCAACGAGCTGATTCTGATGAACGATAATCTCACCGGCTGCGTGCCGCCGCAGATCGGCTTGCTGAAGCGGCTCACGGTGCTGGATTTGAGCTTTAATAACTTGCAAGGCTCGATTCCGGCTAACATCGGCGGCTTGCGGAGCTTGGAGCAGCTCGACTTGGCGCACAATCGGCTCACTGGCGTGGTCCCAGCCACCGTCTGCAAGCTGCCGCGGCTCCAGAATTTCACCTACTCGTTCAACTACTTCTCCGGCGAGGCGCCGACTTGTACAGCCAAGCTGGGCGGGAAGGTCGTCGACGGGAAGGAGAATTGTATTCCCGGGAAGACTAGTCAGCGCTCGGCTAGGGAGTGCTCTTCTGATTTGGCAAAGCCCTACGATTGTAGGAAATCACAGTGTGCAAATACGGTGGCACCGCCGGTTCCCGGTGGTCGGAGACCTCCAAAGTCATCTCCACCGCCGCCGAGAACTAACAGACCGCCGAGACCTATTCGGGGCACTCCGCCGCCGCCAACGTCGGGATCTTCACCGTCGACGAGGTCACGACCTCCACCACCGCCAGCGGCGACGCCTGCCCCGGCGCCAGTGAGTCTTCCGCCACCATCTTCTTCTCCTCCGGCTCCGGTGAGCCCAGGACCTTCACATTCAGCCACTCCGCCGCCGCCAACTTCCGGTTCATCACCTTCAACAAGAACACATCCTCCACCACCACCGGCGACTATGCCGGCGCCGCCACCTTCTTATACTCCGCCACCGCCTGTATATTCATCTCCGCCACCACCACCAACTTATTCTCCGCCGCCGCCAGTATATTCATCTCCGCCACCACCTGTGTATTCATCTCCACCACCACCACCAACTTATTCTCCGCCCCCGCCTGTATATTCATCTCCCCCACCACCACCAACTTATTCTCCGCCGCCGCCACCTACATATACTCCGCCGTTGCCTGTATATTCATCTCCACCGCCACCATCTCCAGTTTATCACCAGTCACCGCCTCCACCACCGCCGCCGGCAGCTCTTCCACCACCGCCACCGTCGCCGGTTTACAACCAGCCACCACCAACAACAATCCCAGCTCCTTCGCCGGGAGAATATTCACCACCATCAAGATCTCCATCTCCGCCGCCTCCCAGCTGCAATGAACATGCTCCGCCGCCATCTCAACTACCATCTCCGCCATACTACTACCCTTCTCCATCCCCACCACCGCCGCCAGTAGTATACTCATCTCCGCCACCACCATCACCGTCTCCACCTCCGCCGCATATCTACTCATCGCCGCCTCCACCACCACCATCGCCATCACCACCGCCGCCACGTGTATATACATCACCACCACCACCAGAATCGGATACGCCGCTGCCACCGGTGCACGGAGTCTCCTACGCATCACCACCGCCGCCAAGCGTTCCATATTACTAAACCACCCTTTGAGGTACATATAAATTACTTTTGTACCCCTTATCTCCGTTTATCCTTGTTAAATTGAAAATAACAATATTATGATTATTTTAATTTAAATTTCATCAAATTATACCTTATATAATCTACTCTTAAACTAACCCTTTTGTTTCATTTCGCAGTAAATGGAAGATATTTACGACCTTTGAGCGGCTGGATTGAACTGTACTGCACTGAGCTTTTGATTTTTATTGTTAGAGCTGTAGTATATTATATCACTTGAGGCACTAGTTTTGATTTTGGGGGGAATTGTTTACTTTTAATATTAATATTTATTATATTTTGGTCAGAGAAATGAGAGGGGTACCCAATTTCATCATCATATTGGAGTGGGGAAATGGTAGAAAGAGGTTGTTCCAATTTGCTTATGTAAAAGGTTGAGGAATGTGGGAGGGTTAACATTGTATCATTTCCTATACAAATGTTTATTGTGTATAATTTAAAATTCAGTCAACTATTTTTTCATTCATAAATCATAACCTTTGTGCTTGTTTTTACATGCGAAAATATGCGAAATATTAATGATAATTTTATTCAGTTCAGTGCGTTTATTCTCTCACATTTCAAAACTTTCATATCGTTCAGTTTAATACAGTCGAAGTGGATAGAACCTTAATCAATGGGTATTTATCATTTTTCTAACATATATCCCATTGCCAAAATGTCATCACTTTCAAACTCAAATCTTAATCATTATGTTCACATATTGACTAAGGGGTATTAATAGTGTAGTTGATTTTGTAGGGCACTCCATTAAGTCTTCTTGACCCCAAAGGGACAAGACTATCCCATTTGAAGCCTTCAAAATTCAAACTATTGACTGCCCTTGTATAGTTGTAGGGTATCCCTAAAAATTCATAAGTACTCCATTTATATAAAGAACAAAGACAGAAAACAATAACAAGGTAATTTATAAATTACATAAAATAATGATTTAAACAAATCACTATACAAGCACAACAAAATCTCCTACTACTCTTCTCCTGTGATTCAAATAAAAAACCAATCTTTCTATGTGCACAAACAAACCACATCTGCTCATAACAACCCTAAATGAAAAGGAAGCACTCTAACAAGCAAACTAAGATGTGCTCTTCATTGTGTCTACAAGTATATGATTCTATTTTACCCGAAGCGAATCACGATGCACGATATGTCGTCTTTACTCTTCCTCGCCAATGCCTCCGTGGTCAATCGCTTGGCAGCTACTTGAGGATCCCGGATGGATTTCACTAGATCAACCGCCTCTTGGTTCTTCATGACCTTCAAAATCCCAATATTTTGATCAGTAAAATGGATAATATTTCACCATCGGTCAATTTATTTTGATTTTATCATCACTCTAGCTAGCTTAACCATACATTAGCTTGAAATAGATAATCAGAATGTAGTGACATGGAAAATCAGGTAGGTTGTGTGTGTGTGTGTGTGTGTGTGTGTGTGTGTGTGTGTTTGTGTGTGTGTGTGTGTTTGTGTGTGTGTGTTTGTGTGTGTGTGTGTGTGTGTTTGTGTGTGTGTGTTTGTGTGTGTGTGTGTGTGTTCGTGTGTGTGTGTGTGTGTTCGTGTGTGTGTGTTCGTGTGTGTGTGTTCGTGTGTGTGTGTTTGTGTGTGTGTTTGTGTGTGTGTGTGTGTGTTTTTGTGTGTGTGTGTGTTTTTGTGTGTGTGTGTGTGTGTGTGTGTGTTTGTGTGTGTTTCAGAGCATCTAACCTTCCATAGGCCATCGCTGGCCAAAATGACAAACTCTATCGAAGAGTCAACAGGTACGTGTCGTATATCAGGCTCAGAACTCAAATGAGCTTTAAGACTTTGGTCTCCAAAGGCACGAGCAACCGCAAGTTGACCATTGACTCGAGGCACATCTCCTAAAATAAGAATCTTTAAGTGGTTACTGCACAAAGCATGTGTTCATGTCATTCAAAATAACTGAAAGAAGTAAAGAAGCAGCCACTGTGAGAATTATTACCGGGAAGAGTGGTCACAAACCCTCCTTGCTTCTCAATCCTTCTCCGTTCGTTATGTGTGTGTGGTTCGTGATCCACTGTGAGTTGATTCGCCGAACCCCTCTCACACACCACGGCTCTAGAATCGCCTACATTTGCTATCCATAAGTCTTTTCCATCGATCACAATGGCCGTTACAGCTGTTGAGCCACCTGGACCAAGTTCCATAGCATTCTCCAGTATAAGCTTATCAGTGGCACGATAAGCCTTCTCGATTGCAAGGTTCGGGTATCCCCAAAAGTTAGGCTATACGGAACAAAAACAACTGTCAATTTGACCTTTTAAGTGCAAGTTAAGTCAACCACAAAATTATCATCATTTCTAAGAGGCAACCTAACTGTTGTAGCTTACGATCCATCAAACTGAGTAAACCTTGTAAAGTTTTAAACTTTTTATCGATTACACAAGTTCAAAATACCAAGAAGCTAGTTTCCGATAGAATATAAAGAAGGTAGAACTGTCTATGAATATAGTGATGATGAAAATGCACAGAATCAGCAATAAGTTTGCAAATTGTACTCAACCTGTTCGAGAATGTTGTTGAAAAGATTGTCTTTTAAGTAGCTTGGGACTCGATCACCGAGGTGGCCATCAAAGATAGCAAACAAGCCAAGGACGTGATCATCGACTTTTCTGTACTCAGCAACATGATAATCCTCCATTTTGTGGCCCGACTTTCCTTCCACCAAGTGAAATCCATGGGACACCTTGTTCTTTGAGATTTTAGACTTGCTTTTACCTTTCCCCGTGTCAGGTGGAGATGACTTGCAACAGATAACTCGCTGCAATCCGAAGCAAAACTTCTGAGTGATGCAATCATAACTCACAAACACTAATAAGAATCCATAACTATCACTCATTCAGAAAACATTCAAAATTCAGGAAAGAACAAGCATTCATTTCGGGTTTTCTCTGAACTCATGAACTCAAATACTGTCAACTAACAAAATCTCATCCAATTCTATATCTCAGGAAATCAAAATTTCAAACCGATTTTCGCTATGTTCTTCAGGGAATCAACAATATTCTCATATAAGCAACTACCAACATCATCAACTCAATAACAACTCCAGAAACCATGATAAGGAGTCCAATCAACACAGAAAATAATCATAACAAAATAGCTCAATCACAAATCATGCTAAAACATAACAAAAATCAATCCCATATTCTCAAAAAAAAAAAACACCATGAATAACAAAACAGGAAAATTTCTTGGCTGTAACTATGAAACTGCAAAAAAAGGGGCTTTCTTTGCTGAAAGGAAAGAAAGGGGAGACCTTGATTTTGCTCAGAACACCACCATGGCCAGCCTCCAAGCGAGAACTCATCCTGTCCTGGTATGAATATTCATAAAAAAGTGAACTTTTTAACAATAAAAACACTCCCTTTTAATAAGAGGAAGAATTCAGAAGCTTTTCAATGGCTTTCTTTTTCTTTTTCTTTTTTTCCAGTATGAACTGCAAGAAATTTAAAAGCGGATGAAGATGAAGATGTCAGTTTCGACTTTCTGGGGAAACGTGTTGAACATTTATGGTGGGATTTTTTGTTGTTGTATGTGAAGAAGAAATGGGAAAATTCAAGGCTGGGGCCGTTTACTAAGGGTGATTCTACACCACCCTAATTGCTATTTGCATCACTCTACCCACTTTATTCAAGTCAACGTGCACATTAATTAGTTAGACTATTTTCATTCTTATTTTATTAGTCAACTTAAAATTTTTTCCTTTTAACATTATTATTTCTTAACATTTTAATTTATAGATTAAATATATTTGATCAAAAATAAAAAATTTATGCAGATTAATTTATTTTCTTGTTATATAATTTCAGGTGTTTACACATTTAGATTATAATTTTACATGATATGTGCTCTTCATAATAAATTTCTTCTCCTTCATTTCTAGGAAGCTAATATATTAAACAATATTTAAATTAATATACACAAATAAATACTACACATCAGGCATAGTAAATATAAAATTTTACAAAGTTATTAATTATAAAATATTTAATATTATGTTACTTGATGTCTAAACAATACTCACATATTTTTATATAAATTTGGTTGAATTACACAAACTAATTTTTGTGATATATATATTTTATGAATTCAAATGATTTTAGAAGTTGTGATATAGTATTTGATAATAATTATAAGTGTGTTGTATTGTGTCATAAATCAATTTTAAGTAAAAACCTTTCTATTTTATATTAAAACAATTTGTGTTTTATATACAATAAAAAAATCTGAAATATAACTTAAGATTTTAATATAACCACATTTTTCAATAGAAATTATTTAAATATTAAAAGGTTGACTAAAAGATGGGTGCAAATAGCATTTTTTTCATCTACACCATTATGACCTACCAACTTTTTACTATCCCAATCTTATTTACACCACTAGGTGGGTGTAAATAGCAACACCCTTACTAAGTGAATTTATTTTCTTTTAATTTTCATACAGAGTCATCCTCAAATATTATTCTGAATTCATATTTCAAATAATGGATTATAATGAAAAATTTTGGTGTTTTTTTTATATAAAAATGGCAACTTTGCAATATACTAACAAGATAATTTTGTATAGTTAAATAGATAAATTTCATTAAACGGTTTGACTAAGAAAAAACACAAATATTAAAATCACATTCTAAACATGCCATTACCAAACACACTATGTGTTTTATATGTATTTAGTATAAATGTGCATGTGTTTTGTTTAGCATGATTTTCAATTGAGCTATTTTGATTATTTAAAAAAGCTTATAATACCTAATTAGTTTATATGAACCTTGTTCGATATTGCTCAGTCCAATTCAGTTGTTATCAGGATATAGATTAGTAAAATGTAGTTTAGTTGAGCTTTTACTTCATTTCGGTACTTCAATTTAGTTTTGTTCAATAAGATGCGACGAACGCCATAAGTCTTTTCACACTTTACCGGCCAAAATATTAGTGTACCATTTCAAGGAGGTCACTGTAACTTCAGAAATGTGATCATACATGGGAGAGTCAAAACCTTAATAAATTGTCCTGACCAGAATCCCATAATGTAGTTTATCATGGTCCACGCGCAAACTGAAACCGCCACTCAAGTCACATAGGAAATCCAACACTCAATTGCAACCTTAATTATTAATTCCCCCAAACAGAAGTTCCACTCCTGTGTGTTTTTCAGTCCCTTTCTTTGAATCAGTCATACAATAGATTGCATCAGAAGCCACATACACCCCTCTTTCCTCAAAAACTATGTCTGAAACACCAGACTCTCAACAGTTGTGCCTAACCTTAAAAAAAACAAAAAAAAAAACGACACTTTGCGCCCAAAACAAAAAAAAATCGACACTTTGTGCCCGAAACAAAAAAAAAAATCAACACTTTGTGCCCGAAACAAAAAAAAAATCGACACTTTGTGCCCGAAACATGCAACCATGCCCTAGTTTCACACGACTATAACAGAAAACAGAATGTCGTGCCATAAGAAGCTCTCACAAACGTGCACATGTACAAAAGAAACAAAATTTGTCACATAAATCATAATCCAAAACCATAAAGGCTCCATCTTGATTGTCACTAAAGCATAATGTCACTAAAAATACATGAAAATCTTTAACAGGCTAGAGTTTCTTTCTATTTGTATGTTAATTTGTCACATGTTATAGCAGTATCTCACAAAACTTCTTTCTCCATAACTGAACTAAGATATGCAGAAGACGGGAACTAATGGAGCCGACTACCTGCGATAATGGATGTTTAGGTGCGCGGGTTGCATGAAGAGCGTCTGCTGGACGGAGAGTGCGAGGGGGTAATGGGGATGGAAAAGAAACGAGCAGTACTTCTTCGTCCGACCGTCTATGTTTCCAGCCTCGGGCCCTGAGTGGAGAAAGATGAGTCAAATTAGTAAGCATTCGATAAACCAAGACATAAAAACAGTAACTTGAAAAATCCATGCCTGGCTTGATTTTGAACTTTAGGGTGTTTGGCCGCCTCCTTGTGATGAATTTGATCGGGTGGTCAGTAGCCTGTCTGTGCCGGTCATTCGCGGAAATCAGCTGCAATAATTGGAAGTCGCAAATTCATTGGATTTAGGGTTCTAACTCGCAAAAAGTAGAAACATGAGTGCTAAAATTCAATAATAAACCTTTTCATCATATCGAAAGAGTGACTGGTCAAAGTAGGGGGATGGACTCAGCGACTGGCAGCTAAAAGGCAAAGCGGAAAGCATTTTCTTCATAAACTGCAAAAAAAAGGGACAAATTCACTAATTTATCTTTCATCAAATCAGATCTAACGGGAAAAAAAAATTCATCTAACTTTACCTGAGAACTGCTATTGGCTTTGGTCTTGATAGACTTCAGTATCTCAAGGGCATGAAGGTTGTTTGAATGAGTAGTTATGTAGTTCATGTACTGTGAGTTTTTGCCCGACACGTGAAAGTGGTCACAGAACATTTCAAACAACATGTAGAGATCTTCCGAAGTGTTCTGCAGAAGAATAGAAGTCAAGTTATTTGCACAATCCAGAAAAAAAAAAAAAACATGATTTCATAATTAACAAAAATGAAAATTATCACGTCATGTACCTGACAGAATGAAACTATCTCAGATGTCTCCATGTTGTAGACAGCGAAGAATGCCGGATGGTTATCAGCATTTCGAGATACCTGAAGCTGCAAAGACGACACAAAGGTTTACATTTTTTATTTTGTGAGAACTCATTTCAATATACATATGCAATATACGAAGATTTATAAGCATATGATGTCCCAGTCTTACCCCGCCATCAACGCTACCCATTTTTATTAGCAGATGATGCCGATCCAAGAATTGTACCTGCACAGTTACAGCAAAAAAAAAGTTGTGTAAATTTTATTCCGAGAAGAAATAGTTTCAAAGACCAGCATATGCATGTGCAATATTTGTGCAAGTGCAGTAATCGTGCAGAAAGTGTGCAATATTCGTGCATGTGTGTAATTGTGCAGTAATAGTGCAGAAAGTGTGCAGTATTCGTGCATGTCCGTAATAGTGCAGTAATCGTGCAGAAAATGTGCAGTAATCGTGCAGTAATCGTGCAAGTACACGTTTTAAAGGAGAGAGACTTGTACCTTCCACATGATTAAATCAACATAATCCTGGAAATGGAAATAGAATCTCTTCTTCAGGTTTTGCATTCTCTGCTTACCAAACAAAAGAAAATATGAAGGATTGCTTTAAATACAAGAATTTATTAAGTTGCTTTTTTTTTTTTTTTTTGAAGACAAGAATTTATTAAGTTGCTTAAGTTGGGTACTCGAAGAAATTATGACTACTTACCAAAGATGGATCACTTTCTTCATTCCAAATACCCTGAAATATGAATGAAAGCAAGCGCTGCTTGATCCCAGTCAGGAAAGGAGTGTCTACAGCCGCAGGCACCTGATATATAATGAGAAAAATCAGATGTTATCAAAGAAGCAACAAAAGATTATGACTCAAATGCACTTGACAATTAAAATTTACATAGCACGGTGCAGAAAGTAGTGTTTGATTAATAAACATGCCTGATAACTGGAATGAAGGAACATTTCATCATCTTCGCGGCAAAAATCCCCAATCGTCCTGACATCAACGAGGTTCCCCGAGTCTCTGATTTGCACAATGTGTATCCTTTGATAGCGAAGTGAGACTATGGCTAGTAAATCTTCATACATAAAAACCCCATTATTGTTTAACAGATTCACATAGTCGCTTGCAAACATCCTCTCGTCGAGAACAGATCCATCTTCAAGTCTAAGTGAGTAAGAAAAAAAAGAGAAAATTAAAGATACAAATAATTACGAGAAAGAATAAACAAACTCAAGAGGTATTTGTTAATTTAATGTGACGTGTAGTTGTCGTGAATACCTGACCAAATGGAAAGTTATCTTTTCAACAGCAGGAACGCCTTGGACTGCACCTCCAATGACAGGAGCATCCTGAAGATGTGTGGTTGAGGTAGCGAAGAGCCCAAACTGATTAGTCTCCAGGTAGAGGAAGAATTCTTTGCACACAAGCTCGCCGATTGAAGCCAGATTGATCGTGTACAGTTGGGTGAAGTAACTTTCAAACTTTTTAGCCTTCTCAGGTAGACCATGAGGCTGTTCTTCTTCACATGGAAATGTTGGCCATACCGGTCGATACACAATTATTTCCTGACTATTTCTGCTAAAGCATATGAGATATTGGCCATCCTCAGTGAACTTGCGAAATGAATAGTCAGGACACTCCACGTCATACACTGTGTGACTAGGGACGATGTTTTCATAAAATCGCCTAGCACTGGAAATCTGAATCATCAAGAGAAGAAGAAATTTTATCAGAGGTATTCCCATTCCAACATATACTTAACACATTGAGTACTAACTCAGACAACTAAGCAACTTCAATGCAACAAATAGCAACACCCTTTTCAGCACAATCACGTTCAAATTATCCTCTAACTAAACAACAAGCCTTTCTAGTTTGACCTAATATTCTTGATTTAGTCAGGACAAGTGGTTCCTCCCTTATACGACCTATCATTCTTGATTTACACAATACTACCTATTCAAATTATCTTTCCCGCCGCTTCCCTCATTTACTGCATAACTCAAACAAAAAATAACAGCGCATCCAAATCATTAAAATAGTTTATAAGTCATTTCCATTATTATACAACACAATAACACACAACAAAATCCTCTTTCAGGCATTTCTCTAATTTCTCATATGATTAAACTACAACACTTACAAATCAGTAACAAGTTACATTCTTCAAGTTTGACCTAGCATGCTTGATTTAGACATTATTATTAGGGATTCCTCTTTATTCTTGATTTACATAACACCGCCAATTCAAATCATCTTTCCTGCGCTTCCCTTATTTCCCGCGCTTCCCTTATTTCCCACATAACTCAAACAAATAATAACAGAACATACAAATCAGCACAGTAGTTTCTAACACGTTGTAGGACTTCTAGTTTGAATAAACATGCCAGATTTAGTCAGTACAAGGGGTTCCTCTTTACTTCAACCTAATATTCCTAATTTACATAAACCGCCTATTCAAATCATCTTTCCCGCGCTTCCCTTATATTTCGCATGACTCAAAACAAATAATAACAGCACATCCAAATCAGTACAATAGTTTCCAATGCGCTGTAGACCTTCTAGTTTAACCTAGCATGCTCGATTTAGCAAGTACAAGGGGTTCCTCTTTACTCTGACCTAATATTCTTGATTTATATAACACGGCATATTCAAATCATCTTTCCCACCCTTACCTAATTCCGCATAATTCAAACAAATAATAACAGCACATCCTAATCAGTATATCAACACGTTGTATGCCATTCATTTCCATTTATATTCGACACAATAACACAGTTATCCAAAATCCCCTGTCCAGCATCTCCCTAGATTCTCATATGATTAAACAAATAACACTTCAAATCAGTACCACGCTACATCGATGAATACATCAAAGTACACGCCTTTCTTAACCCCTGAAGCTACTTCAAACTCTCATAGCAGTCAAACAGTAAGGAAGAGACTAGCAGTAGCAGCCTAGTATAAAGCATTGGCCTTTAGATCATAAGCCTATAAAGAACAAAGAATAGATACAGGGTAGACACAGAACATACAGAGTAGACACAGAACAAAGCCACAATTAAAACCCCAAACACACAGAGTAGACACAGAACAAACAGAGTAGACACAGAACAAAACCGCAATTAAACCCTCAAACACACAGAGTAGACACAGAACATGACACAGAACAAAATCACAATTAAACCCCCAAAAACATAGAGTTGACACAGAACATACATTTCCCCACACAATCAATACCAATCAACACTGCATATTAGCAACATATTAATCAAAACAGAAGCCTAAGTACAGTCGCCTAATTTATGCCCATATGGGCTTAACATTAAACCAATAAACCCCATAAAAAAACAATAATCAGGCAAAAGTAAGGAACTTTTGCTTCCTCGTACAGCCAAAACAATCAACACCGATCAATACCACAGATTAGCAACAATATATCAATATTTCAAAACCAAACCCCACCAAAAACCAATAATAAGGCAAGAGTAAGGAACTTACACTGGTCCCGGGAGCAGGAAAGCCAGTCTGGCGGCTGAAAATCCTGGCAGTGACATTGTTGCTTCTAAACATGAGTTCAGATCAGAGAAAAAAAAGCTCAAAAATCCAATCTTTTTCTATCTGGTTCGGCCAGGAAAGCCCCAGATAGTCAAATTTATACCATTAGTCGGCGGCGAAACAGATTCTAGGCTCTTCTCCATGCGGATTTTGAGCCAAAACTAACAAACTTTATGACGTTAGGGAGGCAAGTGGGAGGTATACTGGGCAGCTGGAGAGGAAAACAGGTGTTTCCCCAGTATGTGGCTGGAGACGACTGATGTGGCCGCATGGAGGACCAAGGGATGGATAAGCACCAACAAAGTGAAGGAATGGGGAAAAGGATAAACAATGATATGGTCTCACTCTCACCTCACTCAGCAGTCAGCAGCATTTCTTGAACAAAAGTAGAATAGATTTTGGTGGTACATCTCAGGGTACAGTTACTTTTATGGTATGTGTACCTAGCAGTACAATTTTGAGGAATTGTTGTGTTTTGGTTATGATCAAGGGTTATCAGTTAAAATGACAAACTAGAAATGAGAAATGATTTTGAAGTATGTTTGATGGAGTTGTTTTTATAGTGAATTTGGTTTGTTTTTGGAGTAAGGAATGATTACTGGATCATATTTTACTTTCTGCATCGTGTTGTTCCATATTTGATCGTACATTTCATTTAGTTACTGATAAATCTCTGTGTGTTCAAAAATCATAACTTGATTGAGACTATAATATCTCGATTTTTCACCTGTGAGAACTTGATGGCTCATTTCACAGCAACCATAACACAGGAAGCGCCGGATGGTCGATCCTCCATCAGTCGGGAGAGAACACATCACTCAGGGTCAGATTTCTTTGTGTGTACCCCCCCTTTCCAGGCGGAAACTACTGCATGCTGGAGAGCAATCAAATCAACGGCCAGAACTCCTAGTCGACAGGTTCGTATGCTCACAGACTCCTCTGAATTAGTGACGTCACTTAATCAGCCGGAGTTATCACCGTGGGAGGTGAAGAGTACGGTGCAAGAAATAATTAGCTTTGTTCGTTTGCATTTTCATGTGTTTTTCCATTGTAAAAGTAGACAGAGAATCCCTGATTGAGGAGCATAATATTGCTATCAATCTGGGAAGAACTGTGTGTAACTCTTATAATTATTAATAATAGTGTTTGTTATAAAAAAAACTTGGTTTGAACTGTCATGTTCTGATCTTTTATCTGTGAGACAGGGAGATAAATGACAGTATATCTTTCGATCGACGATTGACTTTCTAATATGATGTACTCACGAAAAATTATATACTAGCAATCATTTACTTAGCAAACTATACGAGAATTATCCACCTACATGAATCAGTTACTCAATATGACAATGAGAATAAATGTCACAGACATAAAGTGACTAAAATACCTTCCAATAAACTTACAAAACACCCAAAGCTAGGGTGTCAATTTTATGAGAGCAGAAGAGTAACTTTTATTATAATATCAAGCTGAATTGTTATAATACATCATATAAAATGAAATTAAATTTGGTTTTTTCTAAATGCATCATGCCCAAAAAATCAACTTTCAAACTCTATCATCATCTACTACAACATGATCTTAATTTTGTTCAAACAAAAGATCCATGAATATTGTATATCAAAGTTTTTACACCATTTGCCCCAACTTCATTTACAGCTATACTATTCATCTATTAAAAATTATAATATTCAACAGTACATGGCTATTGGTATAACACTATTGGTACAACACATTTTTTGACATTTTTCATCAATGTTTAAGCATAAATTTCTTACAATATGTAAGTTATAATATCATTACGTGTCCACGTGACTAGATTCTCAGTGACCTATACTTTCTTAATATGAAAAAAACTACTTACAAATAATATATATATTTGAAGTTATTTATGGTTAAACTTAGGGTGTGACAAAGTCTTCAAAAAAGGTTTTCATTATGAAAATAGAATAATTGGAAGGGGTGTATTGATAAAGTCAATACTTATAATCACGTGGCAATCACGTGAGTAGATTTCCCGCCAAACGATTCCCGCCAACACACTCTCGATATACCTTCTCCCTCATTCCCCATTTCATCACTACAACTGAACCAAAACCTAATCGCCGCCAATTCCTCCGCCGTCCGCCACCGACTCACTCTGCAAGAAAACCCATTTCGCGACGGAGGAAGATCATGTCCGGGTATGACGAAGGACGCGTGCACTACAGCGACCAAGCCCAGTTCCCGCAGGGGACCGGCGGCGGCGAATCGGAGAACGACCGGAGCCGCCACGTGACCCTCCGGAAATTCAAGGAGTTCATCCGGAATTTCCCTCACAGGAGCCAGCCCAATGTCTTCCCTTACAGAGAAGCCCTAATTGAGAACCCTAAGTTCCTTCTGGTTAACATGTCCGATCTGCTCGCCTACGAGAGCGACCAGACCTTGCCGGAGTTCCTCCGCCAGAATCCTGCCGAATACCTGCCATTGGTATGGATTTCCCCCTTTTATGTCACTCTTGTTTTTGCTGATTGAGGGAATGATTGTGAATCTATGTAAGGTGTTTGGTTCATGTCTGAAAAGTGAAAAATTCACTTCTTGGTAACAATTTTTAGGTTTTTTTTTTTCAAATTCTGATGAAATATAAATGCAAATTGATAAACGAAGTTCTTTTGTTCCATTCCTGATGTTTGCTGAGTGAGTAAATAAGTCTGAATCTACAGGTATGTTAAGGTGTTTTGGTTCATATTTGAGAAGTTCAATTCTTGTAAACAAATTCAAATTTGGCAAAGTTCACTTCTTGATGACAAAAATATATATACAAATTAAAAAATGAAGCTTTAGGACGCAAGGTGGATGTATGGATGTTTGTAGGGGTGATGTCAATAGATGAGAAAATTAGTATGTACTCAGGATATCATTAGAGGTGCCATTAAAATACTTTGGAACAAAAAGAACCACTAAAACACATTAATCAGGGAAGAAGAAAGCCGATATAGACCTGGAAATACTAAAATAGACTATGTAAAAAGATATCATGTACTTAAATATATATGACTGTGTCTCTCAATGGCTCTATATGTTTTGCTTCTATTAAATTATGAGCATTTCCACTCTGAGCATCAGTTGTTTACTTATGGTTTGGTTGCTTGATGGCTGACACTCTGTTTCCTTGACCAGTTTGAAACAGCAGCAGCTGAAGTTTTGGTAAGCTTGAAAACAAAGGTATCTGGAGAAACTGGTGACATGGAGGAACCTGTGGTAGGAGAAGTGCAAATTCTGCTGAGGTCAGAGCAAGACTCTATTTCACTGCGCTCACTTGGGGTTAGTTTGTATTCAGTGGTTTTGTTTTCTTTCAGCATTTTGATGCAATTTTTTGGTGCTGGGTGATAATATTCTTATTACTTTTCCTAGGCCCAATACATTTCAAGGCTAGTTAAGGTTTCTGGCATCGTTATTGCTGCATCAAGGACAAAGGCAAAGGCTACTTATGTGACGATAATCTGCAAGAATTGTAAGAATGTAAAGATTGTTCCATGTAAACCAGGGCTCGGAGGAGCAATGATGCCGCGCTCTTGTGATCACGTTCCTCAGGTACTGTAGAAATGTACCTTTAAAATTATGTACTTCATAATAAGTTTCTTGAAATGCATGCTAAGTTATGAAAACTGTAGACTGGGGAGGAACCATGCCCGCTTGATCCATGGCTTATCATTCCGGATAGAAGCAAGTATGTTGACCAGCAAACTCTAAAATTGCAGGAAAATCCTGAGGTGAGTCCTAAAGATTATTTATATTTATATTTTTGGATTAATCCCCTTCTTTGGTGCTTACGAAAGACTATTCTGAAATTCTATAGGATGTCCCTACTGGAGAGCTTCCAAGAAACATGCTCTTGTCTATTGACCGTCACCTAGTGCAGTCAATTGTACCCGGTACAAGACTGACTGTTATGGGGATTTACAGTATATTTCAAGCTGCTAATTCTTCATCTTCGTAAGAGTTTTTTATATGACAATGTATTTTCCTGGACAATTCTGCTCAATATAACTTGTGCTCTAGATGATGCAGCGCTTTAACTGACTTGTTTTTCATGTGATATATGGTCAGTGCAATGTGTTCTGACATTTTGCTTTTTATGCAGGCATAAAGGAGCTGTAGCAGTTAGACAGCCCTATATAAGGGTTGTGGGTATAGAGGAAACTAATGATAGTGACTCTCGTACTCCTGCCAGTTTTACAGCAGATGAAGTAAGTGGTTTAAATTTCACGATCATTGATTTCCTCATTGTTGAATGTTATAAACTAGTTTTTTTTGAATTCAAGGAATATACATCATTTCCATGACATATTTATTGAGGTTTTAATGATGTGTCAGCACACATCAAGTTACCTTCCAATTTTTAACATTTTTAGTTCCACGAGTGCTTCTGAATATGTTATTCAAAGTAATAGTGTCCTGAGAACTAGTGTTTTGTCTGAATTCTGTCAAAATATTTTCACTGTTATGCACATTCTACTTCACTATTTATGGTTTGGCGCCCCTGATGATTGAACACCACTTTGCAGATAGAGGAATTCAAGAAATTTGCTGCAGATACAAATGCTTACGAAAACATATGCTCAAAGATTGCCCCCTCTATATTTGGTCATGAAAATGTCAAAAAGGCTGTGGCATGTCTTTTATTTGGAGGATCAAGAAAGGTAATGACATTGATGATCTCTTGTAATATAAGAAAAAACTTCCATGTTACTTATGGACTTCTGTTCACAGGCCTTGCCTGATGGTGTTAAACTTAGAGGTGATATCAATGTCTTACTCTTGGGAGATCCATCTACTGCTAAATCACAGGTTAGTCCCATTCTTTCTTTTTACCTAATGGTTTTTGTGTGTCTCTCTTTCATTGGTTAATATTTACTTAAGTAACCAGAAAAATTAGGCTCTCCTCTTGCTCAGACTATGAAGCCCCCTTAGGCATTCATTTTCACTCCCTTGATACTATTCGATGTTTCTTCATGGGTGTTTAAAACTCTGAATTGTGTTATTTCATTGTGAAGTTTCTGAAGTTTGTTGAGAAGACTGCTCCAGTGGCTGTTTATACTTCCGGAAAAGGTTCATCAGCTGCTGGCCTAACAGCTTCTGTGATAAGAGATAATAGCTCGGTAGGTGTTCAGTTTTTGCAGTCCTTTCTATTGCTCTGGACTGAATATCATGGCATTTGTGATTCTGACTAAACATATAACTTAACGTTGCTATTTAATGATAGCGCGAGTTCTATCTGGAAGGAGGAGCAATGGTTTTAGCAGATGGTGGTGTTGTTTGCATTGACGAGTTTGACAAAATGCGAGCAGAAGACAGGTTAGACTAATGCTCAAGCTTATTACTCTTTGATTCATGTGACTTGAGTTGTACTGATTTTCATTTCTGGCGTAGAGTGGCGATTCACGAAGCTATGGAGCAGCAAACCATTTCCATAGCAAAAGCAGGAATTACTACTGTTCTTAATTCAAGAACTTCTGTACTTGCAGCTGCTAATCCTCCATCTGGACGTTATGATGATCTCAAGGTCTATTTCTTGATTCTGTTTCTCTTAATGGATACACGCTTCAGGAATTCAGTCAGTCAATCTAACATATATTTTCCTTTCCAGACAGCACAAGATAATATTGACTTGCAGACAACCATTCTATCCAGATTTGATTTGATATTTATTGTGAAAGATATCAGGATGTTTAGTCAAGACAAGGTAAGATTCAAGCCGCTCAATTAACTAACTTCCCAGCAGATAACTTTTTGGAACAGATAAAAAGTTGGTTTGAAGAAGATTTTATTCTATAACTCTCCTTCCTCTTCATGTCTAAGTTTGGCTTCTATTTGGCCTGTTTAACGGTAGAACAACATGAAATCTTTGCATGACAATAGCTTATTAGCATGCAAGGCTCCGATGAAATCATCATCATTGTAATCACAAAGAGGTTGATTTTATTGCATTGACTTATAATCTTTCCACATCCACAGAATATTGCTAGCCACATCATCAAGTTACATACATCTGCTGATTCAACAATGAGTGAGTCCAGACCTGCTAAACAGGACAACTGGATGAAAAGGTATTGTCTTTGTATTGCTTATATATAACAGCTTCGAGTCACTCTAGACTTCAACTGTTTTCCTTCAGTTTCTGAGGTTTGCCCCCCTGATGTGCAGGTACATACACTACTGTCGATCCACTTGTCACCCACGTCTATCAGAATCTGCTGCCTCTGTGTTGCAGGAGAACTATGTGAAGATTCGACAGGTATTATTCTACTCCTTGTATCTTTGCACATCACGTACAAACATTACTCAAACCACTCAAGGTTTTGAATAACAAGACAGCTGGTTCTGGATGACATAGTTTAGCGTAAATCATTTCCCTTTTCTGTTCTTATCACAGGATATGAGGAAGCAAGCCAATGAAACTGGGGAAGCAGCAGCTATACCTATCACTGTTAGGCAGCTGGAAGCGGTTGTAAGATTGAGTGAAGCACTAGCCAGAATGAGGCTGTAAGTGATGGATGTTTATGTTACAGTTCAATTTATCAAGCCTGGTTTTCCTGTATAGAATAAGTTGATTAATAGTGTAGTGTATACATGAACAACAGAATAATGTGGTACATGAGACTAGAGTTTCAAATGCATTGAAAAGGCCCTTTTCACTGGACATGAGGAGTCTGTACTAATGTCTTTTCATTTCCATTGCAGGTCTCAACTTGCAAATGAAAACCATGTATCAGAGGCTCTTCGGCTTTTCAACAATTCCACAATGGATGCTGCACGATCTGGAATAAACCAACACATAAATCTTACCCCTGAGATGGCAAACGAGATTAAGGTTCGTCTTTGACAATAATCACAGAAGCTCTCCATCCTCAGTCATTTTCACTTTCTATCTGTATTGTCAAACTAATTAAATACCTTTATTTTTCATGCAAAACAGCAAGCTGAAACTCAGATAAAGAGAAGAATGGGAATTGGAAGCCATATATCCGAGCGAAGACTGATTGATGAGCTTTCAAGAATGGGCATGAACGAATCAATCGTAAGCTTTACATTGCTCGAATAACTTTAATACTTCAAGAATGATCCTTACTATTTCCGCTCATGCTGGTGTACGGAATTCTTGCTTTATTTTGCAGGTGAGAAGGGCTCTGTTAATCATGCATCAAAGAGATGAAGTTGAGTACAAAAGAGAAAGGCGACTGATTGTTCGCAAGGCTTAGAATTTTCTTGCTGTCTTCAACATCAAATATGAAGCTTTGATGTCTGTACTCTAGACATACTTGTTTGTATTCACAATATTTATGTATGGAGCTGGATTTCTGAGGGCCTCAACTTCTTGTTTGGATGAAATTGCAAACTTTATTATGAAGAGAGGGCTAGAAGCCTTGGCTATTCAACCAAACTTCTGATCAAACATACAGCAAACTACTAGACCTAAAACATATAACTGATGACGAAATGAATGAGAAGAAATATGTTACTTTTTTAAATATCTGAAGAGTAAAAAAATATATATATTGAAAACCAGTAACATTGTAATTAAATCAATTAGATTTTATCTAATCATATTTCATCAAACTTGAACCTAAAATTATCCAAATAACATTATTATCATTTTTTTTGAAACAAAAAAACCCTGTTATAAAATAGCATAACGTGTCTAGGCAGTATTTCAGAACTTAACAATGGCACCAAAAATCAGCATGATTTCCCCAGCGCCACTCTTATCTCCTTGCCGCTCCTCCTCTGCTCGCTTTTCATGTTCTGCACTTCATCACCCAACTC
Source organism: Sherardia arvensis (assembly GCA_948330725.1). NCBI lineage: Eukaryota > Viridiplantae > Streptophyta > Magnoliopsida > Gentianales > Rubiaceae > Sherardia > Sherardia arvensis. The sequence continues at coordinate 51,602,935 of OX415235.1, forward strand.
TCAGGTACATTTTAATATTCTCAAAGGCTCCAACTTTCCGGCACTAAACTCATCTTTAATCTCTGGCAATGGCGCAGGTGTGCTGTTCTTGGCGCTGGTTTTGCTGGGCTTTCCGTGGCTTGGCATTTGTTGCAGGTATTCTCCCTCTTCAAAAATGGACGAGCTTTCAAAAATTGACATGAACGTTTAGTTGCAATCAAGAACTGCTTGTGTGTATGCTGTTGAAAATAGAACAGCCTAGAAATTCTTGCCCATGTGTAAAGTTGTGAGCTTTTTTTGCAGAACTGTTCAAAGGAGCTGCCTTTGTTGATTGACATATACGATGAAGTTGGCATAGGTGGCGGTGCATCGGGAGTGGCCGGTGGACTTCTTCATCCATACTCTCCTAAAGGTGACTTTGCTTCTGTGTTTTTGAGTTCCTTTGTACGTAAATATCTAATTTTAATTCTGATAGCTTCTTTGAAACTGATTTATATGTTCCATGTGGGAATAGATTTTCATGTAATGGCAAAAAAGGAGAAGTTGTAACTTGGGAAATAGGACTTTTAAAGTAGGATGGTTCAGTAATGTCTAAGAGTTGCAACTTAAGTAGTAGTTTGATGGTATTCTTTCAGTGAAGCCTCTTTGGCGTAGTACGGAGTGCTGGAACGAGAGTTTGAAGCTTATACAGGTTGCTGAAGATGCTGTGCAGTCAAAAGCTGAGAACATGAGAAAACAAGGAGTTGCCCATGAGTTAAATACTTCCATCATCAATAGAAGGTTGGTCCTTGCTTCTTTCCGATCATGGCTCAATTTCATCTAGAGCTAAAATCAAAGTTCTTTTACTTTTTTAGAAATGAACTACCCTCCCTCCCTCCCTTCCTATCTGTATAAATCCCTTTGTACTTACAAGGATAGATCAACGGTGTTTATATAGACTTGACTGAATGTGCATCTATTACCTTGACATCTTGCTCCAACTTATAATTTAGAGAAAGGCTCATTTCCCCCTTTTACTTGGCTCAGAACGGGACCTGAAGTTAGTCTGATGTGTTTTTTGTTTTCTTGTTTGTTTTCCAATTTTTCTGCAAAAGGGAGCTTGCTTCTGCGAGCAGATATTTGTCCACCAAGTCCTAATTTTAAAGTTACATTTCAGAGGGATTCTACGGCCTGCTATCAGTCAAAAGAGCCTGAATGCAATGGAAATTGTGAGTTTTCGAAGTTACAAATTACTGGTTTGATTATAAATACATACACTGATGCACAGTCTTTTCTGATTTTTTGTCATTAGAATGCTCGGGACTGCCTCGCCAGTTGTATGATCGAGTCAGTGGATAAGGATGCTGCCGAGTCTCTAATTCCTGGTTTGTCCGTGCCACTAAATTTGGCTTTTTACATGCCCGAGGCTTTAAATATTCATTCTCAGCACTACCTTGAGGTTTGTGGAATAGCTCTAGTTCTGCAATTATCTGTAATCTGTAACCAGGATCTGTCCTTGACGTTTTTTTGCCATTTTCTCGGCAGGCACTATATTTAGCTTGTCAAAATCTGGTCACAAATACAGGGATTGTAACCCGAGAGCTGAATTTGTACCAGAAATCAATTGAGGATCTCCAAGAATTTGCTGGTAAGAAGATTTTTGGGACGGCTTCTTTGACATGCTCAGTGCTTGTTGTTCTTGCTTTTCACTTAAAAACATCTCCTGTGCCAAAAACGCTTTTTAGTCACATTTCATTTCCCTGAAGTTTAAAAATTAGGCTATTCGGCAAATTCAAGATGTTTTTTTTAAGTGCGTAAATTGATGAGCATATCCTTTACAGGTGAGTACAATGCAGTTGTGATATGTCTTGGTGCCAGAGCCGCCTTTCTGACAAAATTCCGTGAAAAGCTTCCCTTAAGAACATGCAGGGGAATCGTTGCACAGATGGAGCTTTCTGATAATCACAGGTACATTGCTTTCAGAAAATGAGTGAGGATGTCCCGATAAACATCTGAATTTTCTTGTCTACCTTACAGAGAAGATGAATATCTGGAGCATAGTCCTTCGATCTTATCAAACACCTGGCTTGCTGTTCAAGGCCCTCGGAATTTACAGTTGGGGTCGACATGGGAATGGAGCTCAGAAAACCATTCTAGGTTAGTCTCTCCCGATGAATCTTCTAAGGCTGTAGAAGAACTTCTAGCAAAAGCTTCTGCTGCATATCCGAGAATCAAGAACTGGACGGTTTCTGGAGTGATTGCAGGTTTACGAGGAATGCCTCCACTCACTCCCCATGGATCTCTTCCGCTCTTGGGGTGTGTAGATGATTTTGTAGGTGAAAATCATGACTGTAAATACTGGATGTTTTCAGGGCTGGGTTCGAAGGGCTTATTTTATCATGCTTGGCTAGGTAAATTGATGGCACAGGCTGTTCTTTCGAGTAGTGAAGATTGTATTCCTTCTGAGCTACTTTCTTGGAAACAAAAAATTAAGAAATAATGTCACTTACAATATATATTTCACCGTGTTCTATCAGGAATTCAAGATAGAATATATAATCGAAGAGCTAAAACATATAGAGAGTATCCGTCTAAAAAACTTTTCTCAGGGAACTCTACAAAAATCAACTCAGGATCGACAAAGCAAAATGGAACTTGAGGAACTTGTCACTCAAGAGTAGGCTTCCATATGTAAACCTGACCACCACTAGTCGCGCTAGCCAGTGTCCCAACTTCATATGGATGGGTGTCAAACCGACATGGAATTGCAGACATGTGCTCACTTTCAAGGGTAGCGACCACAGTTTTTTTGGTCGTGCTGATGACATCAACTCCTCTCTTCATGTTCCCGATGAACACATGCGAGTCATCCCATCCCCAGATTCCCCTGGATCAATATATACATGTTAAAAGTCTTTCGTGTCTCAATCACAAGAAAAACCAAGATATCAGCACTACAAAAACCAAGGGAACGACTAAGCAGTGTGCAAATAAAACCTCCTTTAACAACTAGAAGGCAATAGAAAACTACCATACAGAAGGTCTCAGAACAAGCGTAATCATTAATACAAACATATCAAGTAAGCTTCATTTTTTTTTCCAGTCAAGAGAGATAAACCACAGTATTAAGATCTAAGTTCTGAGATTACCTGAATGTGGAAAGCCATCTGCCAGTCTGGTTGTTGTGGCAGACCATTGCCATCTTATTGTAATTATCCCCGCTCGATAAACCAACCAAGTCATCAGTGCTGCATGGATAAATAATTTATCAAGCGTACTCTAAGCAATACACAACGATTTCAAAGAATAAAACAAACTAAAGGCCGGATTGATAAACAAAATTAAATTCTAAAACCTCAACTCTATAATACACACCTTGTAGTTGCAAGAGACTTTCCAGAGGGAGAAAAATAGGCAGACTGCACAGAGAGTTTATGGGTAATGGTCTTTAAAGTTGATAAATTTCCCGCATTAATCATTCGCAAATCCCAAATGCAGGCAGTACGGTCAGTTGAGCTTGTTGCCATGATGTTTGTGTCTTGTGAGTTGAAGTCTATTGTGTTGATTTTACTATCGTGCAAATCCCAAGAAGATGAAACTTTTCCAGATCTCGCATCCCACATACTGAGTCCTCCCTTACCCTCGCCAAAGTAGATGGACTTGGGATCGTCTGTTCTCTGAGACATTGACATGACAGCGTGCTCACTAGTATAAACCAAATCAAATATCTGTTTCTCAAAATCCATTAATCTTATGAACCCATCGTAGCAAGAAGTGTACATCTGCACAAAAATTAATATGCATGAACCTCACAGAAAACAATATACCATACCTTATCCTCACAACACAGGAAAAGCAGTAAAGCACAAGAAAAATCACAACTCATGAGCATCAAACGAATGCCAATAACAAACCTTTAAGAAATAGGTGCACATCTAAGCAATTTCACACAATATAGATGCATAAAAGTATATCCAAGGTTAGAGTCTTGGGCAACTGCAACAGCAGGATAAACGTCCAACAATAATGCTTTCTTGGTTAAAAGCAAAGAAATCCAGATGAATATATGGAGTATAAGTTTGATATATCTATCAAATAAGGTTGTATTTTGGTTGCACACAAAGCATCACAAACTCCGAATGGGAGTGCAAACCAATTCTCATGGAAAATTTATGAGAATTTGATACCTTCACATGCAACAGACTTACGAAGTAGAGGAGCGAAGACAAGGGCATAGCAACAGAGACATAAAAATCTTGACTTAAAGAAAGAGCACAGACTAGGGCCATAGCAACAGAGACATAAACAAACTTGACTTAAGAGTTACTAGTAGCACCTAAGCCTGCAGCAGGTCCTTTATATAGAAAATAGTGCAACCAGGTTGAAATTACCTTGGATAAAGAAAATGGATGCATTGTTATCCCAGAAATAGGTGCTGGATGAGGATGATAGACAAAAATCCCTTCAGTGTCCTCATCATCAGCATCGACATTCCAAAAACCAACATCCCCAGTCTTGTTCCCTACGACAACAATTCGAGCATCTCTAATAGGCAAGAATCGCACATTCAGAATTCGTCCCGGAACTACACGTGCTATATTCTTAGGTTCCAAATTCATCGCTGCAACATCAACTGAACCAAATGCTTTCCTCCATGTCCTTATTTTCTCACTGTTTTCATTCATATCAGAATCTCTAGAACAGCGCAGTATTGTTTCAACAAGCTTATCATCAGAGGCATCTGTTCTATTATAGGCATCCTTCATACTAACAGGCCCTTTTTCTGAGGCAATCTTCGCTCTTGAGGATTCTACGTCCCAACTAAATTTGCCCTTCGGCATCAGTCCATTTTTCTCATTCAAATCATTTTCGAGACCACCAACAAAGGAAGCATCTGGGGCCTCCCCTCGCGTCCTGAGAGACCTCCGAAGCACAACTGGGGCTTCCAATTTTTGTTTCTTCACAGGGCTCACTTTATATGATTTTGTCTGAGATCTGCATTTGGATAGACAATAACATAAACCAGCAGACATCAAATACACACATCACACATCACACAGTACACACAATCAATCAAAACAAACAGATACAATTGTGCTACAAAATCATCTAATTTGTCCAAACATTTCAGCACCAAAATAAAAACCCATAACTTGTATCACAGAAAATCAAAAGCCCAGAAGGAAAAAACAAATCTTTCCTGCATCAAAATCAAATTCAAAATAAAATATGAAAGATTCAGATACACACATCACACACAGTTACACAGCAATTCTACACACAATCCATCAAAATCATATAGTTTGCCCAAACATTTCAACACTAAAACAAAAACCCACAATATATATTACAGAAAATCAAAAGCCCAGAAGGAAAAAACAAATCTTTTCTGCATCAAAATCAAGTTCAATTTAAATGAAAGATTTAGATACACACATCACACACAGTTACTCAACAATTATACACACAATCCATCAAAATCATACTATTATTCCAAACATTTAAGCATAAAAACCCAGAAGGAAAAAACAAATATTTCCTGCATCAGATTCAAATTCAAAACAAAAATGAAAAGATTTAGAGGCATAGATTTACAGAAGCCGAACCTCTGGGGCTTTATGGCCTCGAAGAGTAGCGAAGCTTTGGTCTTGACTTTAAGGGCGGCCAGGATTTCTTCATTCCGCCTGATGTTCTCCAGTCTTTTGCGCTCGTATTCCGTCATCTTCTGCGGCGCCATTAGAACCAGAGGGAAGAAAAACACACAGTCACACAGTGGAACGAGACTACGAGAGAGGGATTGGGGAAATGAGACTGCTAATTAGGTTTTAATTCCTGAATTGGGGGAAAGGGAATTTATTAGAGGGCTTAGGGGGGTATTCAATAATTTCCTTTTTGGGCGGGAAATTGTTTTTGGCGGGATAGACCACGCGTCGCTTTCCCGTGAATATTATTAAGAGTTTATTACTGGAGTACTAAACTTAATCATGTATTTTACTCATGGTATCATGGTAGTTCAAAATATTCCTGAAATTACCATATTGTCCCTTAAATATTTTTAAATTTTTCAATAAACATAATAAATGAGAATATTTTGATAATCATAGCATGTTTTAAACAACAAAAGTAGAATATTTGAATGCATATAACAACATCTTGTTATTATTATCGAGTCACGTTACGCATTATTATCCTTCATTACATACTTATTTTTTAAATAAAATAACAATTTCTTTTTTTAATTTATGACTATGTAGGGAAGGGTTTTTATAGTTTCCCCAAATTTTAATAATTTAAAGCCATCATGTATATATGTTACAAAATAGAGTGGAAGGATGTCAAAAAACAAAGGGTTTGATATGTGCATGTCCAGTTTATTAATTATAGGTCTGGTAAAGTTATAATCATCCTTCATTATTTCATATGATCCAGATCCGCACTTGCAAATTTAAGGACATTTCAAGTCAAAATCAGACCTGCATTAGTAAATCAAAACTGTATGTATAATTTCTCAAAAAGAAAGAGTGCAAGAAACTGAAACATATTTTCTACTCCAAAATTTAGGAATAAAAGTAGAGTGGTGATACATGCAGGTCCATGTTTACTAATGCAGATCCAAAATATAATATTTTAGATGCACTAGCACAATTTAGGGCTACATAATTTCAAGTATTCAGACCAAGTATAATTTCAAGTTATAATCATATCAAATCTTGAAAACAGATTAAAAAGTATTTAGCATGAAGGAAAAATTCAGTACCAAATGTCCAAAACGGATGTTCATACAAAGGTTTTTTCTGAAAACAAATAAACAAAATGACACTGCATCTGTATTTATTGAGCTAATACAATCTCCCCCTGCATTGATCGGAACCGCAGAAACACTCCTTGGTTACAATGCTCAAATCAGCATCAACGACACTATCCAACGCATAGTTATAATCATATGCTAGTTCTTCTCCTGCCGGTATATCTGTGTCACCGGCAAAAAACATGACCCGAGCCATATTCAGATTCGAGTGATTGTGAAGAACATTCACAGCAGCCACATTTGGCGAGCAGCTATGGTTGATAAACCTCGCCACATTTCCATACTTAGCCCCGTCTATAGCAAAATCGTTCTTTCCAGAAAGATTGAAATAATACGTATCATCCGACCTCTCATTTGCCTCTTTATCGTTAATGATCTCCCCGACATACTCAATTATGAATGAATCCTTAGGGATTTTCACTAATGATCTCACGCCCCATCCCTTTGACTCTGTCTTGAACAGTTCCAAAGGAAATTGAAGACCATGTTGACTTACCCTATTCATACAGTCAGGAGGGCATTTACAAGTCGGGCCACACTCGTAAATTATCCTATCCTCGTACCCTATGAGACCGCGGTTTTTCCTATACGGGAGTTTCCCGTTCTTATTCCGGCCTCTGCAAATACATTTGCTCGAGTCCGAGCATCCTCCAACACAATCACAACCTTTCAAGTCAGGTCGATGTTGATAAAACGTATCAAACCACTTATTGACGTATGTAAAGCGTTTGGGTTTCTCATCGCTGTAATCGTTTACAACCCTAACCGGATACTTCTCTAGGCCTTCGGCTAGGTCTTTCATTACCACCCGATTCCCTCTTTTGAAAGAAGGATCAGAGTTGATCTGTGGTTGAAGAAAGTAATAAAAATTAGCCATATAATTAACTATCATATTTTGATATCGATAGAATCATCGTAAGACAGTGTACTCAAATATGATATTTCAACATGCTTTCAATACATGTAGTAAATAATAATCACAGTCAAACGTCTATGCAATATAGTCGGGGACGGAAAAAATACCAAAACAACAAAAATTGCTAGGGTTTTCGCTTATAAAAACATCAAAACATCTGATTGTTACCTTGATCATTTTTTGGTTCATCGCCATTTATTGTTCAAAAAGCTCTTTTTCGAAGATAATCTGGGGAAAAAAAACCCAATTAATCAGTGAAAATTAATCAAACATAAGAATTCAACAAGAAAATGAGTAATAATATATATTGAACATTTACCAGGAATGAGGTAATGGGGTTTCTTATTAAAAGCTGTGAGAATTAATATGAACTACATTGATATAAATAGCCCTACTGTGTAACTAAGTTATGAAATTTCGGATTTTTGGAAACCGGATCTCTGAAATTACGTTTGATTTCAATTTGTTACCGTTGTGTTTGATTTCGAATTAATTTGAATATTTTTACTAGACTTTTTTTTGGTTGAAATCTACTTTCCATGCGGAGTAAAAGGAAGACCAACGGAAAACAAAAACATTTTCCAAGAGCCCAACACTTTTAGAAGAGTTTATACTTAAAAATTGAATTAAATAGGCATTTTCTCAACTAAAATACTACATTTTCTCAACAAAAATACTACATTTTCTCATATATATATATATATATATATATATATATTGTATTTTAACATTTTTCCGAAAAACAAAGTAACTTTCATATTTTCGGGTTTCAGAAAAGAATGATGAAAAAATCTGAAAGAGAGGTCCATGCGTTAATATTTGAACATATTTTATTGTTTATTTACTTTAATAATATATTTAATCATCAAATTTTAGAATTTAGAATGAAAAATATTTTGGTAGTTTAATAGTTTCAAGGAGAGTTGAACTTTTCCAAAAGTTCATCATAACCAAAAAAAAAAATCCATTTAAATGCAAGGATACTATACCAAGTATATACTTTCTTCAAAATGGAAAGTCTTAAAAAGTTAATTTTCGAGATGGAAATGTATGTACTAATGTTTAAACCGGGATATTTCAATTTTAAATGACATTAATTAATTCAAAATCCTTGCCTAAACTATTTACAATTGACAACTGGCTCAAGATCCTCGTTTCATATATGTGTATTTGTATAACTTCATTACATTTGAACTAAAATTTTTGGCTATCCATAAAAAACAAGATTACCTTTTATTATTTCAAATAAACGGATCTACATTATTAAAAGGGTGGTTCTAAATGCAGGTCCACTTTACTTTTGCAAGTCTAAATTAAATCTGAAATGACAATAATGTCCCTCTTAAATATGTATTATAATTCACGAAAAAATAACTTATAATTTACATACGCGTTAAATCATTACATAGACGGGTTTATGCATTCAAAGTTAGGGTTTTAGAAATATATTTGTAAAAACTAATAAACGAATGAAGGGTAATTATGGTATTTTACTATTTTTATTGGACCTGCATATAGTAAGCACCTATTAAAATTAGGGACATTTCAATTCAAAATCAGACCGACTGGCAGACAAATGTCAAGGTTTTCTCCTAAACTAAAAAAATGCCAAGAAATGAAGGTGAAAGAAAAATAAAGAGAGTGGGAAGAACAAGAAACTCATCAAAATGAGAAAATTGATATACTTTTTAACGCACTTGAGAGATCTTCATTACATATAATATATGTCGAAGGGAGATTTATTTGTCTGATCTTACATACAACTCTAAGATCATATGATTTTACATGGAAAGCAAAGCAAAAGTTTCCTGCAAATCATCTGAGCCCTCTTCATGAAATGTTGCAGTGATCCCCCATCAATCATCGTAATATCAATAATAATTAAAGTAAAATAATCAATAAACAATCATGTTATCCTCGTCCTCATCTCTACTCGATCGATCATACTGTGTAATGTTGCTGGATCGTGTCGATGTCGAGTCCCTTCTGCTTCACCACTGACTCCACATGGCCTTTCAGGGTGTGAAGCTCTCTCAGTCTGCGTGTAAAACGACAAAGTTAAGGCCCCGTTCTCTTGAGCTTATCAGTACACCAGTATTTACAGTCCGTATTTATTCATGAAGTGTCATTAATACCCTCAATATTTATTCAAAAGTAAATATGGTTCACATAAATGAGGGTATATCAGGAACTTTAAATATAAATACGGACTGCGAAAGTAATGCTGGAGTGCACCTAACATTTAGGGTTTTGAAGAGAAACATGATGGTTTTACCTTGCAACCTCAGCCCTTCGCTTGGCTTGCTCGGCGATTTCAGATGATTCGCAGTTGTGGTTCACATTGGCATCGTTGTTAGTTTGTAGCCCGTGAAGTGTGCGTTGCGCCACTGCCCATTGTGCTTCCCTTTCTCCCTTTCCATAATCCTTCTTGGTTGTGAAAGCAGTCTAATATATCCAGCCAAACAAAGAACTCAAAATGTTTAATCATCACTAATAGAAACCAAACATTTTACTTCAGTTCTAGCTTTAGGGTTTAAGCTGCAAATTAAACCCTAGCTACTTTTTGGCTTCGGTTAAGGTTTAATTCAGTAAATAAGTGATGAACTTTGCTTGAAAAGGAAAGAATTCAGAATTCAGAATGCTAATTTGCTTTAATCTATTTCAAAATTGTGTTACATAAAATTGTACATTTGTCCCTAGCTAGACAAAGAAATGGAAAAAAAAAACGGGCAAAAATGACGCGTGTTACAAGCATCTGAGTCCTCGATCTTGGGTTTTCATGATCCAGACCAGATGCTTGTAACACTGTTTAGCGGTTAAGCGTTTATACCTTGTTCTGGATCATGAAAACCCAAGCCTGGCCACTTAAGGCGTAACGAATGAAGAACTTGAGGATGTCTTGGGGGAAGTAAGTGACCAGACTGTAGATCCAGATCACTCCAGCCCAGCCCCATCCCATACCTTCGATCCTCGCGAAGTTCCAGTTTGCATAGACAGCAATGCAGGTAGCAATCTGGAAAAAAAATGCAAAAAAAAAATTCAAGAAATGGTTGCAAAATGATGTTAAAATTTTTTGAAACCGAAAGAAAAATTTACCATTTGAGCAATGAAAAATGCTGTGACAAGCAAAACACCCGGGCGCTCAAGGAATGACCAGCTCCTTGATCTTGTGACAAATATGAGGGCTTGACTGATGATGCTAACTTGTAGATAGAGTGCAGCTGTGAGCTCACCTGGCTTGTTCTTGAGCGATCTCACACCGAAGATATCCTATTAAGAAGGAAGAAAATGTTGATTATAACTCATTTTTCATAATGTTGGAATTTTTTTCATGAATATTACGCGCTTTCTTACCGAGAAAAAATCAGTGTCAGAAGCAAGGTAGAAGAAGATGACAGTCATGACAGCCTGGTAGGTTCCCAAAACAACGCCAGTGGCGAAGATCTCCTTGAGTTTCCATGAGTCAGGAACTGGAGATGGCTTCACCCTATCCTTGGAAATGGTCATGATGGTGCCATCATTCAAGACAGCAATGATCAGAACCATGAAAGGCGAGAAGTCAAACTGCCAGATTAGGGCGATGAGCATGAACCCGAGAACAATCCTAATGGTGATGGAAACAGCGTAGATCGTGTAGTTCTTCATCCTCTGGAAGATGGCACGGCTCGTGAGGACAGCGCTCACAATCACGCTCAGCCCTGGCTCGGTCAAGACAATGTCTGAGGCGCCTCTAGCAGCATCTGTCGCGTCAGCAACAGCAATACCGATGTCAGCCCTCTTCAATGCTGGAGCATCATTAACTCCATCTCCTGTCATCCCACAGATGTGCTTCATCTCTTGCAACTTCCTCACAATCTCATACTTGTGCTCTACCCAACACAAAAAAAATCAAAAAAAATTTAATGTCAGTTATAACTGATTTAACAAACTTTTTGCAATAAAATGACCTAATTAGTTCATGTTTGATTACCAGGGAAGACTCCGGCAAAGCCATCGGCCTTCTCAATGAGCTCATCAATGGGGATTGAAGCAATGGCCTCATCCTTAGACTGGCCAAGGAGGGAAGATGAGGGGTACATGTTTGTACCCATTCCCAACCTACGGCCGGTCTCTTTACCGATGGCAAGCTGATCACCAGTGATCATCTTCACATTGACACCAAGATCAAGAGCCTTGCGAATGGTTTCTGCGCTGTCGTGTCTTGGTGGATCAAAAAGAGGCAACAACCCGACGAATTCCCATGGTGCACCTTCACTCTCTTTGGTCTGTTCAGGAATGTCCTACATATATATATAACAGTACAAATTTTCAGTTTTAGTGCAAAAAGAGGCTCAAAAAGATACCACATTTTCCCGAAAATGGCGTACCTGTCTGGCAACGCCCAAAGCGCGAAGGCCGCGGTTAGCAAAGTTGTCGATGACATCATGAGCCTTCTTCAATGTCTCTCCATGGAGGTTGCAAAGTTCAATAATCTAGTAATATTGCAAAGTGAGACTAATTAATTAAAAACACAACATTTTATCTTTTTAAGTACAAAAGGACATTTCATTTCTGAATCTTACTTGCTCAGGAGCACCCTTGCTGCTTCTGTTCCAGTTTCCACTGGCATCATAGTAGGTAATCGCGGTTCTCTTATCGACAGGGTTGAAGGGAAGGAAATGCACCTCGGTGATTCCCGCTCTCGCCTGAAAAATACCAGACAATGTTTTGGGTTTAGGGTTTAGGGTATGTATGTATGTATGTATGTATGTATGTATGTATGAATACCTCCTTGGGGTCAGCCAGCATGTTGACAATGGAAGCATCAATGGCATCCTGGTTTTCCATCCTGGAAGCCCTAGCGGCGTAAAGGACAACGGTGTCCTTGTCCATGTTCTTAGGGAAAACCTCAATGAGCTCCTTGTCCACGCTGAGCTTGTTTAGGGTTAGGGTTCCTGTCTTGTCACTGCACAGCACATCCATGCCAGCCATCTCTTCAATGGCGGTCATCCTCTTGGTGATGGCTCCTTGCTGGGACAGCCTGTGGGACCCGATGGCCATTGTCACCGACAAGACCGTCGGCATGGCGATCGGGATACCTCCGATGAGCAGGACCAGGAGATTGTCGATGCCTTCTCTGTAAGGTCTGTTCTGGATTGGGTACATTATCAGAATCTCCAACACCATTCCCACTCCAATGGAGACGATGCAGAAGTTTCCGATGGCGGTAAGCACCTGATATCATCATCATCATCATCATCATCATCATCATCAAATTCAAGTGAAATCAAACAAATTAGAAGAGAAGAGGTGGTCTTCTGTGTGACCGTCTTAGAGTGAGACCATAGACAATTTTTTGATGATTTATTAAAAAAAGTGGAATTTTTTATTATTTCAATATATAATTTTTTATAAACTAAACTATATCGCGCTAATATTATAAAATTATAAATTGATTTCGTAAAAGATTAACGAAAAATATCAGTGCGACAGTTTTATACAAGACTTCGCCAAAATGAGCCTATTGTTATTTCAAAGAGTTCAATATAGTCATTGAAAAAGATAATTTTGTTCTGATTGATTTTATGGTTTAACAAATTGAATATTTCATGAAACATACATTTTAAACAATTTTGTGACTAGCTAACCCTAAAACAAGAACATTAATAATTACCTGTTGGAAGTGACCAACTTGGTTGGTGCTGTCAACAAGATGAGCAGCCTTGCCAAAGAAGGTGTGGACACCGGTGGCGATGACAACGGCCTCGATCTCCCCCTGTTTACAGGTGGAGCCCGAGAAGACCTCATCGCCGGGGTTCTTTGTCACCGGCAAAGACTCACCGGTGAGGGCAGATTGGTCAATTTTTAAAGGATCTCCTTCAAGAAGCCTAGCATCAGCTGGGATAATATCTCCTAGCTTCACACTAATCACATCTCCTGGCACCAGGATGGCTGCTTCTTGCTCACTCCATTTCCCATCTCTCAAAACCTTCATTCATCGCGCGCCACAGAAGATTAAGAACACCAAATATCTCATAAAATGTTGTAATTTTTTTGAAATGTGAGGAGTTTTCACCTTGGTTTTGGGAGCGAGACCGGCCATGAGAGCCGCGGCAGCATTTCCGGCGTTGTTTTCCTCGATGAAACTGATGGTGGAGTTGATGATCAGCAAGGTCACAATACCTACAAAATCTTGCCAATCTGGGGATTTGCCCTAAAAAATTTCAAACAAAAATTTTCATTAATATATATTTTGCCATTTTCTAAAATAATTTTTTATAGGACTGAAAAAAACAAAAACAAAAAACATACCCCTCCATTTGCAAGAACAATGGCCATGATAGCAGCACATTCCATAACCCATGAGAGGGGATTCCACATGAATCCCAAGAACTTGAGGAACTTACATTCCTGTAAAATGATTCACTTTTTGTTAGAAAAAACCCTAAAAAAAACACACACGAACACACACTAGAAGGTGTGGTTTAAAATGTATGTATGACCTTCTTCTCCTCGAGCTTGTTGGGGCCGAAGGATTCGAGCCTGCGGTCTCCTTCCTCGCTGGTCAGTCCCGACCTGGTACATTTCAGCTGTTCGAACACCTCTTCGACCGGAATATTCTCGAGATCGATCTGTTCATTCTTGATCAGATCAAGAGAAAGATCTTCCGAGGCCATGATTGTTTATTTTACTTAAAAATTAATTATTACTAGAGAAAAAAAAATAGAATCAACAGGATTTTTATTTTTCTTGGACTATTACAACGACAAGGATGAAAGATAAAGAGTCAATCTCTCTCTATCTTTCTTCCCTGAAGAGCTCAGCAAATTGTCAGAGCTCCTGACTTTGCTTTCCCCCTCCAAACATGGCCGTATTTAAAATACGAAAATACAGAAAATGTAATGAAAAAGTAACTTTCCAGGTTTGTGATTGCAGAGGTATTTAGAGGTCTGGATTATCCTCACCAGATGCCTACAATGGTGGATTATCATGGATCTCGAACTGGTTCATTTTTGTGGTTTAAACTTAAAATGTGGACAGCGTGGTCAAAACGTTAGGTTTTAATGAGCGAAAGTAATTAAATTGTTTAATTTGTTATTAGTATATAGAGAAAAACATTCATCCGCATGATCCTGATATAGGCCTTATCAGGCACCAATAAGATAATGACACGTGTACAATTGTAATGTTTTAATTGGTTAAGATATTTTTAGTAAAGTTCTAAAACCCTAATTTAGAATGCCTAAACCCGTCTGGGTAATGATTGAACATGTGGCCCAATCATAAATTAGTTAAAGATGACGTGTCGTTATTTAATTGGTGCCTGATATTGCCAATATCAGGATGATCCTGATATATATTAAACTGTAGTTTATAATTTATAAGATTAACTGAAATTAGATTATGCCTGAATAGTAAATATAATAGATAAAGCATGATATTTTTGAAATTTATGTCAATATTCTAATTATTATTGAATAAGTGGAAAGACAAATTATGAGACGATATATCTATCCTATGCTAAAACATTTCTCTAAACTTTTAGAGACACTTTTTCCGTCACTTAATGACCTACATTTCTAAATGTCACTACAATTTTGGGTGACACATTTGGGTATTAATTAACCAATTTATAATTAGACTTTCATCAATTACAATTTAGGGTGTATTTGGTGGGAGAGAATTTTGAGAGTTTGGATTTTGTTTTGGAATTTTGAGAGTTTGGGTTTTTGTTTGGGATTTTGAGAGTCTGATTTTACAAAATCTTTGTTTGGTTGGGTTGAGATTTTGTAAGTCTGAAACAAAATCTTTGATTGGTTTTTAAAATTTTGCAAGTCTGGATTTTGGGAAATTTGGTGAACCAAACAAGATTTTACAAAACTGGATTTGGATAGTCCAAGTTTTACAAAATTTTGCCCAACCAAATGCACCCTTAGTTTCTGGAATCAGGTGCCTGAGATAATGTACGTCCGGACACATTTTAACACTTTTTTATTTCATATTTGACTGTAATTTTCTTGTAAAATAGGCATAAAAATATCATTATATGAGATATATTTGAATTCTCCGTAACATGTGACCTTATTATTATTATTGAATGAAACTGAAATTTAAATAATTTTATACACGAAAATAATTGTTCAAACGACGACAAAAATAGTAGGAGGAGCCTTTTGTGTGGACGACGATATCTGAAGGTCCCATGCGATCACTTTCTTTCAATTCATCATATTTCTTTTCTTTTTGACAATAATTCATCATATTTAATTGAAACTAACTTTTTTTGAATTTTGTGTAATAATATCTGACAAAAAAAAAATTCCAAAGCAAGGATCGCGTGCGCCAAAACAAAAATCCAAAGTGCCATAATATAGTTTATAATTAAAACACCGTTAATCATTTGTAAAAACTATATTTATTGGATATATAATAAATACGAATAAACATAACTTAATCAAATTTATTCCCTCCGTTTCAACTGAATTTACCTTTTTCACAAATATTTTGGCCATACTTGATCATAAATTTAAAGTAATATATCAGTAATATTATCATTGGAGATATTGGTGGATTCACAATTTACTCTATTTTTAAAGTATTAAAATTTTAGACGCTGTTCATATATGTAAATAAAGTTATCAATATTTAAACATACTCCTCTGCGAGTCGACCAAAAAAATATACAGATTCAACTGGGATATTTAATGGTAAAAGATGGTGAACTTTTCGGGTGTGTTTGGTTCGCAGGGTTTTTGAGAGTCTGGATTTTGTTTTGGGATTTTGAGAGTTTGAGTTTTTGTTTGGGATTTTGAGAGTCTGGTTTTGCAAATTTCTTGTTTGGTTGGGTTGGATTTTGTGAGTATGAAACAAAATTTTTGATTGATTTTTAGAATTTTACAAGTCTGAATTTTGGGAAACTTGGTGAACCAAACAAGATTTTACAAAACTGGACTTGGATAGACCAAGTTTTGCAAAAACTTGCCCAACCAAACACACTCGAATCTTCATTTCAAACCGAACATTGATTGAATTATTGAAAGAAAATATATCATAAATTATCATATGCCTTTTCCTATGTTCTTGTAATCTATATGTACTCTATAGTGCAAAGAAAACACACACTAAAAGTGAAGAATGGAAGAAAGTATTGATAACAATCCAACCGGAAAACACTTCGTACTGGTTCACGGTGCTTGCCACGGCGCGTGGTGCTGGTACAGGTTGATAGTGTTGCTCGAGAACCACGGCCACCGAGTCACCGCCGTGGATCTGGCGGCGTCCGGGCGGAGTGAGGAGCGGCTGAGGGACTTGAAGACCGTGGATGACTACCACCGCCCTCTCTACACCTTGCTAGAGGGGCTGCCGGACGGCGGCGAGGGTAGTAAGGTCATTTTGGTTGGCCATAGCATGGGTGGCTACGCCGTCTCCTCCGCCATGGAGCGGTTTCCGGCCAAAATCAGCCGTGCGGTGTTTGTTTCGGCGTTCATGCTTGGCCCGGAGTTGACCATGGACCGGCTTGCTGAAAAGGTAAACGATTTTTTTTATATCTAATATTCTACATTTAAACCATCCTTTTTGTATAAATGTTTTATGAAATTCAGTAAAAAATAATTTGATAAAATTTAGTTTAATTAAAATTGTAACTACTTTTCAATATATTCGTTTTATTTCAGTTCAATTAAAGAGAACAAGATTTAATATCTGATTATTATTCAGTTCGCCGCACCAGATTTTTACATGGATAGTGAAGTGATGAATATTGAAGGAGATAACAATGGAGAAACCCAAACTCATATGATCTTTGGAAACAATTTCTTGGCTGCCAAATTATACCAAAACTCCCCACCCGAGGTAATTATATATTATTTCCAGCAATTTTTAAAATTACACAATTTTGATATATAAAATCTCCTTAAACATTTAAAATAAACCTTAGGAAATCTCGATACTAAATTGTGTTGTATATTCAGCATTCTATAGACAGTACAAAGTATAAAGAGAATGAGTAATTCTTACAAAGGATCGGACTACTAACGTATAAAATATTTGAATTCTCAATGTAGATGTTACGTAGTTAGATCTCATCTTTCAGAGATTACGAGTGTAATATGAGCATCCGTCTGATTGATATAGATTAAGGTCAAGACTCAGTACTACTGTCTATCAAATCTTTAGTTTTTGTTTGATGTTGGTCATGTTATCATTTCGAAACTTATATTAAAATAGTTTGATCATAATAATTATTCTCAATTTGATTTTTAACATGTAAATAGTATATTTTATTAAAATATCCACACAATGGTGGATCTATGCCTATTCTAAGGCAGATGCGAGTTTGTTCTCAGATCCGCCGAACAAGTATGTTTTTCGGTTTAACCACCACTGTAATGCATTACAACTTCATACTACCGCCTATCTAAATATTAATTTATAGATCCGCTGTTTCTAAATATTGTTTTTTTTTTTGACTCGTAAATGAATATATAATAATATGTTACCTTCACAATTTATAGGATCTGAAGCTTGGGACTCTCCTCTCACGACCGACTAGGTTTTTTGGAGACGATGAATCTAACAAGCAACTCATCGTCACGAAGGAGAACTTCGGATCGGTATGGCGAGCTTATATCGTTGGCGGTTGCGACGAGGCGGTGCTGGTGGATGTGCAGAGGTGGATGATTCAGAACAATCCACCGGCGATGGCGACGGAGATTGAGGGAGCTGATCATATGGTCATGTTGTCTAAGCCTCAAGAGCTATGCTCCATTTTGGTTCAGATTGCTGAGGGGATAATTGATTAGTTTAATTGATCCCAATTGTTGAAATATTAATTGTTATTTTAATAATCATCGAAAATGAGGTCAATCGGTTAATTTAAAATTTGTAATGTCGAGTACTTATAACATCATTTTCAATTATTGATTCCAATTTTCAGCTGTTTTTATATAATATTTAGTGTTTTTTTTCTTACTCAAAACTCGAATATTAGAACTTGTGAAATAGTTTTCATTTTAGATTGCCTAGCTTGGTGTTTCTCTGGTGTAGTAGCTACATAGCCTACTGTGGTCCGTTGAAGTAAATATTCAGCTTGAAACTCTTTGAATTAAGGATCGATAGAAGGCAACAATGTGCTTGATCATAGTTCTATCGATGCGTCACCCTTCAGCCATGAGTGTTAAATTGGCTGTATCAACATTTCTCCTATTATTCTGATGCGTAAGGCCGAGTTTTCTTATATTTCGCTGAGGAATTAGAACATATGACTGGATTAAATCACCGTCTGATAAATAATGAGACAAACAATGAGACAATTGAAAAATTGCAGATCCACTTATAGATGCTAGATCTATTGTTGACGGTAATCACTCACTTTGACTTGAATCAGATATGTCCTGTTTGTTGGCTCATTCGAAAGTCGGTGATTCATTGAGTTTGAAACTCTTTGAGTTGAGGATCGAAAGATAATAATGTGCATGAATAGAATTCTATTGACGCGTCACCCTTTTGTCGAGAGTCTTAAATTGCCTGTATCGATACCTTCTCCCATTACCTTGATGCCTCTACTATTAAGTTTCCTCACATTTTACTGATGAATTGAAAGATATGGTTCGATTAAATCACCACCTAATAAGTTATGAGAGAAGATAAACAAAGGGAACGTGACACTTGGAAGATCATATGTGGTTCCATTATTTTCTCATTCTTACCATAGTTACAAAATCAACACTCATTCCCCTAATTACAAAATTTGAAAATTGCACGGACTTTGCATCATAGATGTCTGTTGTATGGACGGTTCCAAATCGTTGTCCAACCTTCACTAATGTCGTTATTTCAATCTCTCTTTAACTAGTAATCTTTTCAAATTAAAGCACAAACAATGAACATTTACCGTAATTCAAACTTTCGTCCAACCATTTTTCTTTTTCAATTTGCTCAAATAATATTTGAGAAAAAAGAAAGAAATACTATAGTGCATGTATGTACTACAATACACAATATTTTCCCTAATTTGTTACTAACCTGAAAATATCAATAAATTAGTTTCAAAAAGTTTCATGCAAAACTTTCCATAATAACCATAAAACTACCTGAACAAATTAAAATTAGGAAAAGCCGACCCACGCCTTTATATATTCCAAATTCACCGCATTTCTCCAAGAACCCAAAAA
This sequence comes from Sherardia arvensis, assembly GCA_948330725.1. Classification (NCBI taxonomy): domain Eukaryota; kingdom Viridiplantae; phylum Streptophyta; class Magnoliopsida; order Gentianales; family Rubiaceae; genus Sherardia; species Sherardia arvensis. The sequence goes on from OX415235.1 coordinate 51,622,769, forward strand.
CCCCTCTCCCTATATATAAATAAACCCAGGAAATCGCTTCTGGGCATTCATATAGCCCAATCGGCCAGAAAAATAACCGCGGCAAAAGCTTCATCTTTACCGCAGCAATGTCACGAGCTTCTACCAAGCGAAAATCCGAGCCCCGCATCGGCGCGCCCGCTGCCAAATCTGCCCGGATTGAGACCCGCGCTCCCGGTGAGCAAAGTTTTGATTTTTAGATGGTTAAATCCTGTTTTGAATTGTGTTTTGATGGGTTCTTGCTAGCTGAATTTCTGGTGTTTGTGCTCATTGTATGGTGTTGTTTGTGTTTTGATGGTAAAAGAACAGTTCTTTTTTTCTGGGTTTTTGGGCTTTGTGCATGTGAAGATCTTGGCTTTTTATGATTGGTCCCACATGTAGACCTTTTAGATTTTAAGGGGCTATATAAAGGAGTGATTTGATGAACAGGAGATGTTTATCTTGATTGTTGAGAAGAAGTTAAGGGATTCAGGATTGTAAAAAGTAAGATCCTTGGTTTAGGTCAGTGCAATTCTTAATTGGTTGAATGGAATTCAGGCTCTGCCCTTATGTGTGATGAGTTTAGAACAGCTTTTGAGACATCTAATGTGAGTAAAGGCAATTACCAAAGATAATATAGTTTTTGGTCCAGTCCTGTAGTCACCTTGGATTTAACTCGATTTGGAAATATAATTGTACCTATAAAGGATGGTTCTTGTTATGCTTATGCTATGGATGTTTCTACATTGTTCTGTGTTTCTGTGAGATATGATTGAAGGCACTTATTTGCATCTGTTTTGTGTACAAACAAGTTGCTTGCTGCTTTTGGTGCAGTTGAGTTGAAGGCTTTGTTGTTTACAATGTGTTGTATAATGGCTTTTGTTTAATATTCGCTGGTTTCTTGTCCAGCATCAAGAAGGGGTCCATCGAAATTGAGCCTGAACATTAAGGCCCTCTTTGATTCATATGCTAACAAGTCGATTGGCATGATTGAGTAAGTACTTTTGGAATTGCTTCTTGTATTGTTCACGTGATATTTCATTAATACCTCTAGTTTGATACTAGAAAGTATGTTGATTAGTTTCAGTCTTACTGAAGTTATTTTGTATGGAATGTACGGCTGAAACTATCCTTGGTCTTTATGCAGCCCCGAAGGGATTGAAAAATTGTGTGCAGATCTGGGAGTGGATCATACAGACGCAAGGATTCTGATGCTTGCTTGGTAAGCTAGTTATTACTATTGGGATTTTTGTCGTGCCTTTGTTTAATCATTAGTTTTTAGGTATGAAACTGACTGCTTCCGTTTTCTAGGAAATTGAATTCACAAAAGCAAGGGTATTTCACACAGGTGAGCTTACTTACTGTCCACTATTTTTACTAGCAATGCTCCTGAGTTTGAATGTCATTAAGACTGCAAACAAATATTAATTTCAATAGTTGAAATAACAGTTTGTACATGTATTTATATATGTTGAAAGTTTAATTACTGGCTTACTTTTCAGTCTGAGTGGCAACAAGGACTGGAAGCTCTTAAAGCTGATACTATCAAGAAATTAAAGAAAGCGTTATCAGATTTAGAAACAGAGGCGAGCTTCCTTTTTGTCCCTTAAGAAATGTTTTTCATTAGACCAGTTATATAGACTGATACTGGCTACTTGTTTTCTTACATGTGAAAAGGTCTCAATGCCCGGAAATTTTGATGATTTCTATACGTTCGCCTTCAACTACTGTCTAACAGGTAATCTCAGTTCGGATCTTGTGTTCTTCTGTCAACATGTATTTATGTTCCTTGATGTATCGTCTCTTTACTGATATATTTTTGGTCTCATTTTTCTTCCAGAGGACAAGCAGAAGTCTGTAGACATTGATTCTGCATGTGCATTACTAGATCTTGTCCTGAAAACAAAATACAGTTCCCAAGTCAAATACCTCACGCTTTACCTTCAGGTCAGCTCCTACTTGTTTGAATCAATTTGCTTCAATTCCGTGAAACATTTCCTTTTTACGTGATAAAGAGCACTTAACCTAGAAGCATATGTATTCAACTAGACAGCTAGATAACTTCCCCGTTATAGATTCAAGGGTGCTGTAATATTGATGTCAAGTATAACGTGCCTGTTTGCTATAGCTCAATCCTTGAATATGTTTGTATTACATGAATAGTTGAAACAACTTCCTACCATGAGAAACGAGGAGCAAGCTCTTTTAGTATACTTATTAATTTTGGTATACTTTGCCTCGGTATTTATTTTTTTGATATGCACCTCTATATCATCAGGATCAGAAAGATTATAAGGTGATCAACAAAGATCAATGGATAAATATCCGCAGATTCTGCGAGGAGGTACGATTCTTCTTCCTTACTTGCACGCAATCTTCTTTTATTCTTCGCAAGTGGATCTGATTAGCTCACCCTATAATTGGAAAGAATTGTCACTTTTCTATACATAGTAGGGCTGATTTAAACTATTTTTCATGTTTCCTTCAACAGATAAGCTTTCCAGACTTGGCGAATTATGATTCAGACCAAGCATGGCCATTCATTCTTGATGGTTTTGTGGACTGGATGAAGGAAAGCCAAAGCAGCTAAATAATGTCCATGTAACAAAGTTTTGCGAAGGTCAGTCTTCAATTCAAGCTTTTCAACCTAGTTAAATATGATAACTAACGAGAAATGTTGGTGATATCGATTCTTGTATGTTTGCAGGATTCTAACACTAACACAAGTGGCTCGTGCTTGAAGGATTTGATGGTTTTCTTGGACACGAAGAAGTAGTTAGACATCGTTTTTGATAGTGCAAAAATGCATCTCTTAGTTCATTTTTCTGCTCATATCATCATCCATAAAGTTTGATGCTTGTATTTCTGGGAAAATGTTGTATACCACCTCTTTGGCACACAATTACAATAGCACTTTTGCAGTAGCATATGGATGATTTGTATTGATAAAATTGAAACCTTATTGTTTTATTCTTAGATATATCACAAGTACTATATTGGAGCATGAAACTTCAATTAAAACATTAAAATGTACCTCTTTATTTAATTGCATTTCAACCCATATTTGTAATCATAAAAAAAAAAACCCCCATATTTGAACAATTAAAAATCAGTAGTTCTTAGTAAGAAAGAAAAACATGTACTCCCTTCATTTACTGCTTTTTATGTAAATATATTTCATTTTTGTCAAAAAAAATGTAAATATAAATTTTAAAAAACTCATGTATTTATATCATAAAACAATTGATTGTCCATTCTCTTTCCACCTATTGCACATTTCACACTCAATTTTTTTCGACATTTTCACTCTTGAGTAAAAAACATTAACTGTATAATAATAAGGGATTAGTTTTAGGAAAATAGACGAAGTATATATTATTTATTTTAAAATTTTAATATACGTGAACTAAAGATATTAGTATGAGTTGTGATTTTTTTTTTGTTTTGCAATTTAATCTGAGACGGAGAAGTATAAATTTAATCAAATTGTAGATATAATTAAATTTACCCTTTCACGAAAAAAAATGTAAATAAATTATAGAGATGCTTCTGGAATTTTGGTGATTCACCCATATGTTAGGTGAATATAATTTGACTAATATTTATTTTGACAAAATATAACTTGGATTAGTACTAACATTATCCCGAAACTAACCTTTTATACATTCCTTTCTCAAAACTCTCCGTCACATTGCATCTACTAAATCCTTAAACCCTAACAATTTTGTCCGATCGGCGAAACAAAAACCCGTCTTTTCCATGGCGGTGATTTCCCAGCTAGTTTCTCCGACCACCACCACCGTCGCCGTGGGGCCACGCTACTTCCTTTCCCACCGCCGCCCCAACCACCGCCGGCATAATTACAACCCCATCCCCACCACCACCACCAGCAACGCCGGCGTCGTAACCTTAAAGGCGCACTCTTACAACCCCCGGAGAAATAACAACCCAAATTCCGATAAATTCAAGCTCCCGATCTCCTTGCCTTCGCTTCCACCAATCGTTAAAAAGAATCTCCTGAAGGCAACGATATACGGCGCTGCGGCGAATCTGCTGTTCTTCCTCCTCCAGGGCGGAGGCGGCGGGAGCAACAACGCCGGGAAATTGATCTCCGGCGGCGGCGGCGGTGGCGGAGGGTGGAAAAACGCTGACTTTCTTTCCCGGCTTTTCACCGCGCAGGGATTGGATAACGAAGATGGATTGGAATTGGAAGAACCGGAATCGGAATCGAAGAAGAAATCGAAGAAGACGCAGTATTACAGAGTTGGTTCGCCGCTGTACATGCTCGGGAGTTTGAGGAAGTACCAAATCTCCGACGTGCTGTTTTTCGATAAGGGGTTGGGGGAATTTACTGATCCGACGGAGGATGTTTTGTTCCGGCAGGTGACTCTTCTTCCGGGACAGGTTTACACGAAAGCGCAGCTGCAGAAGGAGCTTGAGAGACTCTCCAAGAGTGGATTGTTCGAGGAAATCGATGTTGATTGCAAGCGAAATCGCGATAATGAGAAGACTCTCCGGTTGAGGATATCGTTTCTTGAACGCACCTGGTCAGGACCTGTAGAGAGGATGAGGTGCATCAATGTTGGTTCGCTCCCGAATTGGAATCCCAATGTGGAAATCATCCCGAAGAAGAAAGTGAAGGAGGCTATTGGAGAGGAGTATAAGAAGAGAATGGAATCAGCGAGGCCGTGCTTGCTGCCTGACTCGTTGCAGGAGGAGCTCTCGGAGAGGATGAGGAAGACGAAGGAGAAGAATGGCGGGGCGATTACAGCTCGGGTGCTGGCTAAGTTTAAGGAGAGGGTTGAGAAATGGTATTATGATAATGGCTATGCTTGTGCTCAGGTTGTTAGCTTTGGGAAGCTCGACTCGGAAGAGGTTGTTTGCGAGGTGGCGGAAGGGGACATTGCCGGAGTTCAGATTATCGGTGGTGGTGCCGCCACGGTGAAGGAGGTGGAGAGGGTGCTGCCATTTGGATTGAGGAAAGGTGAGGTTTTTAACATGGAAGCTGCAGAGCAGGCGAAGCTGAGTATAGATTCCTTGGGGTCGTATTGTAATACTGAGATTGATTTGGGGCTCGATGAGAAGAATGAAGGCGGGGTTTTGGTTAAGTTTAAGGTGGAGGAGAAGGTGAAGATAATCGATGATTGAATGTTAAGCTGCATTTGCATTTGTCTCTTTGTTGATGACGAAGAGGATACATCGTTGTGTACAGGTAGAAAACCTAAACTTTTATCGATATTGTATGAGTATTCGTTGAATCTATTTTATATCAATGCTGTTATCCCAAGTTATTGTTGTAGAATTGAGCCGAATCTCCTTTGATAAGTTAAGCTAGGAATGAATGGAATATGGGATCGACATAGCATTGGCATAGCAAATCTGTTTCTTGTGGAAGAATGGTCGAGCAATTCAAACAATTGCTTTTGTCGATTGTTCTACTTTGCTTGCATCCATATTCTCTATGTGACTTTCTTACTCATATGTTACAATATTTCACTATTATCCGGATGCATATGTTTCTTAAAGAATGTTTTGAAGCATTCTTCTATGCTTTGGTAGATGTTAATTGAGTTTTTATTTTCGGGTATAGGTAACTTTGGATATCGGTTTCCACTCAATTTTCTCTATGTAGTAGAATCGAGCTGAAACTCTTTTGATAGGTTAAGAGATAACGTTGTTGAATCTACCAATTGCTCTTTGAGTGTTGTTATGCTGGGAGATGATAGTAGCATTTTCAATAACTGGCCGGAATGTAACCATCTTTTTTAGTCCTTGTCGAGGATGGCTTTCCGTCCTTTACCTTTGCTCTGTTCATGTTCTTCGTTCTCCTTACTGCAATGCGGGTTGTGTATTGTGTTGAATAGTTCAGAAGTAGGCCTAGTTTCAATCATCTGGTAAGCTTTTGTACTCGATTTATTGCCGGAAATCAGTGCCCCCCTTGAAACTAACCCGGATTCGTTCAAATGCAGACCTTTGCTACATAAGGTCTGGTTCTATTCAGTGTTTTTGCACTGTCAACTTTACCTATTGACATCATTGTCAAAAATGGCCAAACAGAGGTTTTGATAGAACTAATAAGGTCTATGAGCAATGAAAAATGCAATAATTGATCAAAAAAAGGTCCAAACTTTGTGAATCTAACATTCTAGTAATCACCAGGCATGGAAAAAGTAGTCAAAACTGTTTAAACTAGAGAAAATCAATGATAATTTATATTTTCTGTTGATAATTGCTTCTTATTTAGACTTCATCAAAACAATGATGCTGCACTTAAAAAATGCTACTTGTGAACATAATAAGTACATAACCATGTCTAAAAAATTGTATTTGAAATTTCAGGATGTTTAAAAACCATGTCTAATCTATTTAAAGTAAGAGGGTCTATCATATAACTATTATAAACTCAAAATATGAATGTTTGTTATTTCACATTTTTATGAGATTAAACATTCATACATTAATTTTATTAGACTCTTTAAATGACACGTTTAATAATTTATCTTAACAAAAGTTCATTTAAAATTGTAATTTATATGTTTACCTAGTTAGTCTAAGTTGTTTAAGTCGTTAATCTTTTTATATTGTGTTTTTTTCAGTTTGTTAATTTTTAAAATGTTACAAATAAATGACAAGCAAATGTTACAAACAAATCATTCATCATATCATAAGTTTCGTATCATAAATTTATGGTAAGAAAGTTAATTTTGACTTTTAATCAAACTCTTAAAAGTCACGCATTAACATTTTTTTCCCAATCTTTTTGATGTTAAATTCACAACTGATTGCCTTTTTATTATACTATTTAATAAATGTGGGATTCATACTTGTATTTAGTTAATGATTTGCTCGCGAGCATTACAAATTCGAGAAAAAATTGCTAAGTATAAGTCTTAGCATGAAACTCGAGCTCCACTCACTCGATAAATATCCCTACTTCAATTACGAATGTTTTAATAAATGATTTATTATTCTGTTTAAGGTATTAAAATTATATCTAATGACTCATTTTATGTAATAGATAAGCATTTCCTCTTTGTTACTTCCATTATTTTAATCCGCTCCAATAAACAAAACAATTTAAATAAGGACAGATCACGTTAGAGCAAGGAAGCATAACTTTTGTTACCTGCATCCTGATATCTTTGGTGCATCCTGATTAGCAGGCTTAATATTCCAGGTTAGCCAGTACTTAATATTCAATGTTAGCCAGCGAAAAATGTCTGTGACCATCGTTCCGGCGTTGGTACAGTGAAATTGGGCGTGGGTAATGGGTATAGATGAAGCTTGATCTGGCGTTGGTACAGTGGAATTGGGCGTAGGTAATGGGTATAGATGAAGCTTGATCCTCAGTTTGAGCTGTAAATTAATGATCAAGATTGGTGGGATGATAATTGTAGTTCCTGTCCTAATAACACATGGGATGATATGTATGATCTAAAACTCTAAAAATTAGTGCATTATGAAATATCATAAAGTTATTTTTATTAATAAAAGCGACTCACGAGTCTTATTCAAAATGCTCGCAAACCACTCAACTCAATAATCATTTTTACTCCCAATCATTAGTGGAGAACTACATTGAGGTTTGGATAGGTACCTATCCTGAAATCCGGCCTCTAGTGATAAATTACTGTTTTTTGTGAGAATCAGAACTTTTCGTCTAAAGCAAGCCTATCATAAATTATTTTAACCCATTTAATTCTACTCTAAAATAAAGGGCCATTGATAGGTGCAGTCCTGTATTTACTAATGCATCCAATATTTTGGTTGATTGGACAAAAATACCCTTGGCATTATTCGGGTACAAAGTTGCCATCCCTTCGTATTTGCCTTCTGTCAAATTTTCTGATCTCTTGGTAAAAGTCAATCAAATCAATTCCGACCCGGAAGATTGTCACGGGGCCGGATTTCCGTGATCGAGGCTGTTGAATTCAGCGATAATTTTTACCTGAGTTCAATGAAATCCAGACCACCGAGGATTGTGAGATGGGGAGGTCCATGGATTCCGATCAGTGACCATCAAAATTGAGGAACCGATGAATTATGTGATTGAGAGAATAAAATGTTCTGGGCCAGATTTCCGTGACCTCCATTTGGATTAAATTGGGAAATTTGGTCGGATGAGCAGAGTCCAGGTGAGGGAAGAAGATGACGCATGACCCGGAACTATATTAAATATATACATGTTCCCAATCCAATCAAATGTTAATTGGATATCTCTATGAGGTTTAGAGTTCAATCCTTAGTTTTAACAACTTTTTTTTTTGTTTTAAATTAACTTAATTGAAACACTGTATTAAACTTACCCCAAAACATCAAATTTTAAATAACTCTTTTATTAACACTTTATTATAAAGTTGAGTTTAACAATCAAATATCAAATCTTATTGATTCCACGTCTGCCAGCGACACCACACCACTTATATATCTTCATCATTGTGTGAGACGGTCTAATAAATTGGGTGCTAGAAACTCCAATATCATCAAAATCACTGGGAGATAGGGTTCCAGAGCCAACCAGTAGAACTATAATTCATGCTAAGTTCTTGGCTTCCTCCATTTTGAATCTTTGATACACCGATTTACAATATTAATCCTAATTTTCTGTAGATAGCATCACGAGCTCCTCCATTATGATTGGGCGTTGCTATACGCAATCTGATATTTTACATTGATAATTCAAAATATGATATAAATTTACGAATAAACCTTATTTATTATTAGGCTCATTAACAAACTTAGCAATATTTAGAGATGATATTATAATTTCAATGATATTTAAAATTACGCTGAGTAAATACTGGATTGGATATAGAAATTCAGTGATGATTCTACTCCACTTGGATCACCATACATGGTCGATTGGCGGGCTTCCTAATCTTCCAAAGCCTTAATAATCAAAGGTGAAGCCTCGGATGAAAGCAATCGGACGGGGACAGAAAAACGATCGAGAAGCACCGAATTGACGAGTGGACTGCCGGAATTTCCGGCAACGAACATATTTTGTCGTTAAACGGAGTTAATTACCTCGTTTTTAAATAAATAAGTAAAATGCCATGCGATTTAATTAAATTATGAATATAAACGCGCGCAGAACGCCCGATGCTAATGTAATCACTCGTGCTAAAGCTGCGCATCAAAAATAATAAACTAATAATACTAATGATCTGACTTCTTTTTCCAAGCTCATATATATATATATATATGATATATTTCCAGTAATTACTAAAACACCCTCGTAATAGTATGCAGCTTTATATACACGAGTCGAGAAGAGAGAGGGCAAATGTGTGCAAATCGTGGATATCCATAATTTGAAGCCCTCCATTCCTCACTCTATACAATCACCGGAACAATTGTCAGTCATAGTCGGATCAAAACAGCCGATTAAAACAGACAGAGTCATCGATAAATTTCTACTCTAATTTAATGGCTATATCCCATCCTCGTCCCATCGGTAGGTTTTTCATCTTCAAACTATTTCACGGCATTAGTTTTGTTTTACGAAATCCATAGTTTTTTACTCCTTTTAAAAGTCAACAAGTTAATTATTTGCTATAAACATTAACATTAAATTAATGATTTGCTATAAATCTGCAATTTCTAATATATACATATATTGATGATTAATTATCTGAAAAATCGTGCACGACATGTGCACGTATGCATGTTTAAATATTTGGTGTTAATAATTATAAAAGATGAATTATTATTATTTTTCAAAAATAAAATCAAAAGTTCTTAATTATGTGAATTTAAAGTGCACGCATGATGAATTATAAATTTCAAGGCGTACGTGCGAACAATGTGAAATTCTTACGTGCGTATAATTTTTTTTCTTAAATTACGTGCGTATAATGTGCATTAATGTGCATCATATGTATGAACACGTGCGTCTTTGTAGCACCGCACGTGTGAAATTGCATATTATAAGAGCATTGAGCTCCAACTAATATAATAATAAAAAGGGATAATTACATTCGTTTATAACAAATTTGTGGATGTTTTAATTAAACCCAAATATTCAATTTAGCACCAAACCTAAATATTATAGAATAAAATAAATCAACAATAATTGATCCATTCATTTTAGTTCTCCGCATGATAAATAATGGTCTTCCATTTATGTATATTTATTATTATAATGAATTGGACTAAATGAAAATAATATAATCTATGCTAAATAGCGATTGGAAGCCAAATGGAAGTTCTATAATCATAACCTATAAATATTCGTTTAGGCCAGCATGAAATGTAAGGTTACATCGACAACACTACTCCATTCATTCTCCAACTTATGCTTCGAATAAATTTTCGATCTCGTATTTTATAAAAATATTCACAATCTCACTCAAAATTTTATATAAAATATAATGTGTAATTAATATTTTATTTTGGTAAACAAACAAATAAGAAATTGAGATTTTGTAGAGAAATTTTAAAACATTAGTCTATATAGATGAAGGGGTCGATCAAGACAATTTCTTTCGTTAATCAGTGACTTTAAGAATTTCTTTCGTTAATTCGTTAATTTTTGCCAAACGAAATTTTAAAAAACGAAATTTTGGCAACAGCGTTTTAGAGGAGAGTTTTGTTTTTTTTTGCTAAAAATAGATGTTGACTCGTCAAACAGCTACTTTACTTGTTTGGTGATAAGCATTTTCCATTGAGTTTTTTGGATGAAAACTCTTGTTTTCAAAACGCTTGAAAAGGGAACTTTTTGGATGAAAACTCTTGTCATTAATTGGATAAATATTACAAATTTTCCTTTTTATCCTTTATTTTATCTTAAGTAATATTCTTTTATCATTCCATTTGTAAGTAACTTTATTTTTAAGACTTTCGTTTGAAGGTTTCACGTAATAGGTAACATTTTTGTTGTACATAATTAATTATTTTGATTTGTACTAATTATTATTTATATCACTTTTATTTTTAAATAATTATTTTAAAATTTTAGAGTACAATTTAACAAATAAATATAAACTCTTATATATGTTAGTGAATATCATTCCAAAGAAATACAAATAAATATAGATACAAGTACTAGAAATATTTTTTTATGCTTCAAAACAAATGTCACACAAAAATAAAATTTATAATATAAATTATGTTGATGTCCATTTCTGTCATTTAACATAACAAACAGCTAACATCTATTTATCATTTACCAAACAACAATCTAAAAACAGCTAGTCAAAACAGTTAAATTTCATTTGGGAAATTTAGTAATGGCCATTATTGTAATTTCAATAATATTTTAAACTACATTGAGTAAATATTGTACTGCGTATAGAACTTCAGTTATGATTCTACTCCACTTGGATCACCATACATGGTCGATTGGCGGGCTTCCTAATCTTCCAAAGCCTCTTACTTAGAACTTTTCATTAAGTCAAATACCTAGAAATCCCAACTGCATGCTTAAATTAGATCTTAAAAAGGTTTGATAGAGTAAATTGGGATTTTTTAAACAACATATTACTTAAGTTTGTGATACATGGAAAATTTGTTTACTGCATCATGAAAAACTTGAGTCAGGCTTACTTCTCAGTGCTTATAAATGGTAAACCTAATGAATTTTTCAAGTCTACTAGGGGAATAAAACAAGGAGATCCACTCTCTCCTTTTCTGTTCAATATTTTTTCAGAAGCCTTCTCAAGGAGTCTTTCCTATGTGTTTGCAGTAGGTAAATTAGAATATTTTAACATTCCAACAGGTCCTAGTCCTATATCTCATCTTAGTTATGCTGACGATACAATTATTTTTCTAAAAGCTTCAAAAAAGAGTCTCACTGTTATCAAGGCCTTTCTAGTCATTTTTGAACAAACTACAGGCCAAAAAATTAGTTTTGAAAAAAGTGAGTTTTTTCTGAGTTCTCATGCATCCAGTGATAAACTTTCTCAAGTAAAAGAGATTTTGGGTATGAAATAAGGTTCCTTCCCTTTTACTTATCTAGGGGTTCCCATTTTCACAGGAAGAACCTTAGTACAGAATTTCCAACCACTTGTCCAGAGAATAGAAAATAGACTTACAAATTGGAAGAACAAGTGGTTGTCAACTAGTGGTAGAATGACTCTAATAAAATCTTGCATTTTTTCCATACCACAACATATTTGGAGTGTAATGAAACCACCAGTTAGTGTTATTAAAAAAATAGAGAAACTCCTATCTTTATTTTTTCGCGGGGGGGGGGGGGGGGGGGGGGGGGGAGGGGGGCAGAACTTAGGGCTAAAAAAGTCTGGAAAAAGTGGGGGATCTGTGCTTTAATATACAAGAGAATGGCCTAGGTCTAAGATCAATCCACACAATTGTTAGAACTTGTTCTATCAAATTGTGGTGAAAATTTCAAGAAGGCAATACTCTCTGGTCACAGTTTCTGTGGAGTTTACCCCAATCATATAGAACATCTCCAAACTGGAAAAGAATTTAAAAAATTTCCCCCATAGCTGAAAGTCTGTCTAGAGTTATACATGGAAGGGGAGATTGTAATTTTTGGAGTTCTAACTGGACAGGTTTTGGTCCACTGAACAGTCTGTATGATTATGAACTCACTGGATTGCCACCTGAACTTACTATTCATGATTTCATCCAGGATAAGAACTCATTTATTCCTGAGGTGCAATCTATATTCTCTGATGACATTTTGAGTTTCTTGCAGACTTCCTCACTGGAACCTCTGAGACAGGACAGACTGATATGGCAGCCAAACTCTACAAGAAAATTTAATTTTAAATCTGCATATCAGGCATTAAAACAGGTTAGAGATACTGCTACTTTCCATTCTGAATTTTGGAATTCAAGGATACAAAAGAAAATTAGTATCTTTATGTGGAAACTGGTTAATACATTTTTACCATTCCCAGAAGTACTAATGAAAATGGGTTTCTGTCTGCCATCAAAGTGTCCATTCTGTAACTGTTTAAACCAGATTGATCATTGCTTTAACACATGTCAGTTAGCAACAGTCTTATGGTCACACTTTCACACTATGATTGGCACTGCAAACATGCAATTTTCTTCTTTATGGGACAGACTGTCTTTCTATTGGTCAGTAACTTGTTCATCCAAGCTACATGCATCACTTTATACAGTAGTCCCTAATCTTATATGTTGGTTGTTGTGGAAAGTTAGAAATGCCTTTTTATATGAAAATGTTACCACAACTCCTGAGGTCTTAATCAGATATTTGAAAGATGACATTTTTAGCATTAACACAGCAAGACCTATCTACCATGCTACTGCTACTGATAGAGAAATGGTAGAATTAGGACACCTGCTATGGCATGCTAGACCTCCAAATTTCACAATCCTTCTAGTTAAATGGTCAGCTCCAACTAATGGATTAAAAATAAATGTGGATGCCTCCTGGCACCACACACTCAAGGTTGGTTTGGGAATAATTCTTAGAAATAGCAGAGGAATAGTTCTACATTGCAAAACAGTTTATGTCCAGGCCCTCTCCCCTCTTGAAGCTGAGTTATTAGCTATTCAACAGGGGTGCCTTCTGGCAGCCTCTATTTCTCAACATTGCACTATAGAGAGTGATTGCCTGAAGGCAATCAAATCTATAAATAACCCAACATCTGACCCATGGAAAGTGTTTGATTTGGCATCAAAAATCAAGATATCCTACCAGCTTCCAATATTTCATGTTCTAAGGGAGGCTAACTTTGCTGCTGATGCACTTGCTAGATTAGCCTACTCAGATAGATTGAACACCACTTGGACAGCCAACTCTTTGCCTCAACAGATTAGAGGCATTATATGCCTTGATGCATGGTACCCCCTCTCTCAGAATAAATGAGATCAGAAACTACTGATATCTGCTTTATTGCAGGGACCCAAGATAGCAGGCACCGGACTAGTTTGAAGAAGATGGTCAAGTCACTCTCTCTGAAGCAGATCCAAACTCATTTTTGGAGACTGGATTTGGGGTGTTTGGTGTCGCTCTGTGTTTCGTCTAGACGATTCGCTAATAGACTTCAAACTACTTCAAAACCCTCCCATAGAGTTTGTAAAATGGCTAGTTTTTTTAGTATTTAGATTAGCCCATTTTTTGAAGCATTCATATGCTTGTGGAGTTTACTCCAAATCAAACCAGTTATGAGATGTATTTTAAGCCATCTATATGACTTTTTTGAAAGGTCTGGAAAGCCTATATATACTCCACCACCTCCCAGGTGGTTCTTAATTAAAAAAAAAAAAATTAAGTCAAATACCTTATCAAAGGTGAAGCCTTGGATGAAAGCAATCGGACGGGGACAGAAAAACGATCGAGAAGCACCGAATTGACGAGTGGACTGCCGGAATTTCCGGCAACGAACATATTTGGTCGTTAAACGGAGTTAATTACCTCGTTTTTCAAATGAATAAGTAAAATGCCATGTGATTTAATTAAATTATGAATATAAACGCCCGATGCTAATGTAATTACGCGTGCTAAAGCTGCGCATCAAAAATAATAAACTAATAATACAAGAACATAGATAAGTAATTAGTTCTTCTAATGCAATATATATAATAATACACATATGTAATGCATTATATATAAGATTTATTTACCGTGATTACTAAAACGCCCTCGTAAAATCTTATATACATGAGTCGAGAAGAGAGAGGGCAAATGCGTCTGCAAATCGTGGATATCCATAATTTGAAGCCCTTCATTCCTCACTCTATACAATCACCGGAACAATTGCCAGTCATAGTCGGATCAAAACAGCCGATTAAAACAGACAGAGTCATCGATAAATTTCTACTCTAATTTAATGGTTATATCCCATCCTCATCCCATCGGTAGGTTTTTCATCTTTAAACTATTTCACGGCATTAGTTTTGTTTAACGAAATCCGTGGTTTTTTACTCCTTTTAAAAGTCAACAAGTTAATTATCAGGTGTATTAACATTAAATTAATGATTTGGTATAAATCTGCAATTTCTAATATATACATATATTGATGATTAATTATGTGAAAAAGCTTGCACGACATGTGCACGTATGCATGTTTAAATATTTGGTGTTAATAATTATAAAAGATGAATTATTATTATTTTTCAAAAATAAAATCAAAAGTTCCTAATTATGTGAATTTAAAGTGCACGCATGATGAATTATAAATTTCAAGGCGTACGTGCGAACAATGTGAAATTCTTACGTGCGTATAATTTTTTTTCTTAAATTACGTGCGTATAATGTGCATTATATGTTTATACCATTTTTTTCTTTCTCATATTTTTATAATCCTTCTATATATAAACATGGATACTGATCCTTCGTCGTCACTTAGTTCTATATATATATATATATATATATATATTAAATTTTATTAGTTTGTTATTTTTTTCCTCCAATCAAATAATTCCATCTTAATTTTTATATATTTTGGAGTACTGCACTTTAATCCCTCCCCAATTTTCATGGTTGCTGGATCCGTCGACGGATGAATGGTGGCCCTGTCTCCTGAAACTGGATCAGATGCTTCACGAGAGGCGGAACAGCTCCTCACTCAATAATTAGGTTAACAATTTCCTCCTTCTCGACGAGATCTAAGAGAATCTAGATTGCCCCTTTCGCTGCAACTTGTTCCTCTTCTATTAAATTCGAGCACAAAATTAGAGTAGGAAACTAGAGTAGGAAAATTACTACGATGGACAATTAGAAAAAAATGCAGCCCGCGCGATGCGCTAGCTGAAAAGCTTGGTAATTTTACAAAAGCAATTAATATGAGTTTAGGGTTTTAGATGCATTAGAAATTATAACTAGACTCATGTCAACGATCGAGGTTTAGTAATTAATTAACACGTGCATCATATATATGAACACGTGCGTCTTTGTAGCACTGCACGTGTGAAATTGCGTATAAGAGCATGGAGCTCCAACTAATATAATAATAACAAGGGACAATTACATTCGTTTATAACAAATTTGTGAAATTCAATTTAGCACTAAACCTAAATATTATAGAACAAAATAAATTAACAATTGATCCATTCATTTTGGTTCTCCGCATGATAAATAATATATGGTCTTCCATTTATGTATATTTATTATTATTATGAATTGGACTAAATTAAAATAATATAACCTATACTAAATAACGATTGGAAGCCAAATGGAAGCTAAAAATATTCGTTTAGGCCAGCATGAAATGTAGGAAGGTTACATCGACAACACTACTCCATTCATTCTCCTAACTTATGCTTAAAATAAATTTACTGTCTTGTATCTTATAAAACTGTTTACCGTTTACCGTCTCGCTCAAAATTTTATATAGAATATAACGAGTAAAATACTGTTATTTTGAGTAATATTGTTATTTCGTCAAACAATCAACAGTTTAATATATATCAGGATTATCCTGATATATGCAATATCAGGCACCAATTAAATATCGATACATTATTTTTAACTAATTTATGGTGGGGCACGTATTTAATCATTACCTAGACGGGTTTAGACATTTTATGTTATGATTTTAGAAATTTACTAAAAATATCTTAATCAATTAAAACATTACAATTGTACACGTGTTTTTATGTTACTGGTGCATGATAAGGATTATATGAGGATATATGTTGTTCTCAACAATCAAATAAGATATCGATCGAGATTTTGTAGAGATATCAAGTAATTAATTTTAAAACATTAGTCTATAGAGATGTAAAGAGGTCGATCAAGACAATTTCTTTCGTTAATTAGTGACTTAAGAATTTCATTTTTTAAAAAATTTGTTTAGAAAACATATATAACTACGAAAACGGGCCGGACGTCACAAAACAGACCAATTCATATAGTGACACTTCTGTCAATTGTAATTAAATCTCTTCTTTGTCCCATACATCCAAAGTCTAAATACAGCTTAGCCAATCAGAAAACTACCAACAACAACATAGTTACAAACAATAATCCGGCCAAACATAGAACTATTCAACACCAAAACCACAAGAATGACAAAGTCCTTCTTTTAACTGATCATGAGCTGATATTTACAATCTGATATTTTACTCTGTATAGTTTAAAATATCATTGAAATTATAATACCGTGCTCTATATATTGCTAAGCTTTTCGATAAAACATCATAATTAATTAAAGATACTCTTACATTGGGATTGTTAGATGCAGTCCAATATTTACTTATACAACCTGTATTTTGTTTGGACTGACAGAAATACCCTTATATTAATAAGGTACCAATCTTCAATCGATCCCCATATTTGTGATTCTTATATCATTTTCGAGAGAGAATGAAAACACGTCGAAAAATTAGATCAGGAAATCAAACACATTAGATCATGGACCACTTTAGTAAGGGCATATTAGCTAGTTTAGGTACAAATACAGATTGCATATATTGGACTGCATCTATCAATTTCCTTCGTACTGTATTTTAAATTGTTATAATATCATACCAGACTGAGCATAACATCACCCTTTTAAAACTCTGTCTCTATATATATTGACATTATCGATATTAGACAATCTATCCAAGAAAAATAATCAAACATGGCAAAATTTAATTTCTCACAACTTTTTCTTGCCACAATTCTGATCTTAAATTTTGCAGAAATTTCAATGAGTTCAGTTTCAGGCATCAAAGGAGCCTACTGGCCTTCATGGAAAGCTGATAAAGTCCCTCCATCGAGCATTCCTGTTCAGTACTTCACACACTTTTACTATGCTTTTGCTATGGTTGATCCTGCCACGTATGCCCTAATCGTGACTCCATTCGATCAGCAATGGATGATGAATTTCACGGCTACGATTCATTCTGGCTCGCCTTCTGCTAAGGTGTTGCTGTCCATCGGCGGCGCGTCGGCCAACAAGACGGATTTCGGTCTCATGGCCGGGCGGCAGGAGAACCGCGCCGCCTTCATCCGATCAACCTTTGATGTTGCCCGGAGATATGGCTTCGACGGCCTGGATCTTGACTGGGAATTTCCAGGTATTATTAATGAAATGTTTGATGTCAAATAATATCATACATAACATTTAGGCGCCTCAAATAAAAAAATATTAATAGTTTAGATTAAGAAAATACAGTCTGAAATTGATTATAAATTAATTTGAAATGTTTATGACATTAATATATTTCCCACCAATTTTTCAATGAAGCCACTCAAAGGGAGATGAACAAGCTAGTATATCTTTTCCGGGAATGGCGAATTGCCGCCGAGGAAGAATCGATCTCCTGCTCCAAGCCGCGCCTCCTCATCACCGCCGCCACCTACTACACCGCCACCTTGAACCTCAACAACCTCCCAAGAACCTACCCCGGAAAACGCATCGGAAAATACGTCGACTTCCTGAACCCCATGTTCTACGACTACCACGGCGCGTGGGACTCGGGTTTCACCGGTTCCCACGCGGCGCTGCGTGATCCCGCCACCAACCTCAGCACCAGCTCCGGCCTCGCCGCCTGGAAATCCACCGGAATCTCGCCGGAACAGCTGATCTTCGGGCTTCCGATGTACGGCCGGTCGTGGAACCTCGCGGATCCGGCGAACCACACGATCGGAGCTCCGGCGGGGAATGTGGGCCCGGGGATCGGTGGCTATTTGGGGTACGATGAGATCTTGAAGTTCAACGCGGCGTTTGATGCGACGGTTGTTTATGATAAGGAGAGCGTCACGACGTACTCGTTCGCCGGGACGACGTGGATTGGATACGACGACGTTTTGTCTACTTTGGTGAAGATCAAGTTCGCAAAGTGCCAAGGTCTTGGAGGATATTTCTTCTGGGCACTGGATACTGATGACAATTGGGCTCTTTCTAGGGCAGGTAATAATTAATTAATTCCATGCGTTTTATATAATTTTAATTTGATCATATATTTTAAATAGACATTAAATATCAATATTTTAATATAAATATCATTAGGTATATTTCAATATATACTTGTTTTTATTGATTATTAATATACGAAACTAAAAATATTATATTTAAACTTACGCTTAGAGAGTATGTATAATATTTTTTGCAGATTTATCTGGGATGGAGAGAGTAATTTAATTAAATATGAAAATACTTATGTATGATTTTTGTTTTTAATTTATGGCAGCTTCCATGGCTTGGGATGAAGAGATTTGATTTATCTAATGAGGATAATTAATTGAGCCGGGGGAGAGCAGTTTGTTTTTATTTTTATTTTTCGTGGCATTTGTTTTCCGATTATTTCAGTCCTCTCTCATAAATCTTTTATGTTGTTTGCAAATTAGTGCATTTAAACTTTTGTTTGTATAAGATTTATATTCAAGAAACAATTAATATACCATTCTTTATTGATTTAGATGATGATCGACTGTGTTATATAGTCTTTTAATTCAATTGTTATACCATATCACGGGTGTATGTACACCCACCTTTAATGCGTGTATTTTACTTTAATAATTGTGTATTTCATTGATAGAAATTCACATATACTATTTATAGGAATTATAGGTAAACAGATTTACTATGTATAATTATACACATAAAAATACATATTTTTAAATTTTAGAATGCACTTGGGGATACATACCCCAGGTGTATGGTATAATTTGTGCTTTTAATTATATAATTAAGTATGAATGTTGAGTTTACATTTTTAACACATAATTTAAGTGTCACTATAAGTGGGACATGCAAAACTCGGGTTCTGAAAGTGGCTGAAATATAGCGACATTTAATTAAATGTCACTACAAATGTGGATCGTTTTATATTCTGATTAATTCAAAATATATTTGATCAGCTAAGTCAAGTCATATATATGAGCATTATTCAAATACTGATTAATATCATGATTAACGAATAATAATCAAAAATAAAACTTTCTTGAGAATATATAAGTGTGTAATTCTTATTCCTTTGGCTATAAATTACACACATAAACGTCCAAAGTTTCGGACGTGTTGGTTGGTAAAAGGTCGATATACTCGATAAACTTTAAACAAGAGATGGTAATTAAGATCAAACAAAAGATGCCGGCCGGCTTTCACCTGAGAATTCATAAAATAGTCTGCAACTTTTTGGTCCCGTCAAAGAACCCAAGACTGCGAAGCTGAAAATGGTAAAAGATGTGATCAGAAAATTTTAGCGGAAGGCCGGATTTCATATTACTCGTCCAAAATATTATTGAAATAATAATACTATCTGTTTTATATTGCTAAATTTTCCATAAACATAGTAATTAAACATATTTTCATAAATTCATACTCTATTTTGAATAACATATTATAAAATATCAAACTGTGTACAATAATACCCGACATTTACTCTGTTCGTCTCAAAATTTTACTCTTACAGTCCAGTATTTTACGCTTTTAGTCCAAAATATAGACGAAAATATTCTTATTTTTTATGTTCATTGAAAAACTTATTAATATTCAAGGATTAACTGTATTGTAATTTCAAATGATTCTGAATTATAATGAGTAAAATATTGCACTGCATATAACACTTTGATACAAAGCCGGCTAAATTTATATTCTACCATTTATATTGAAATACCTGTTTTGGAGATTTCCCAGTGATGATCATACCCAAGTGCCCAAAAGAAATAGCCACGAATTCCAATCAGCTGACCATACCCCAACTTCAACGCCGTTGACCGGTGATCATCATACCCAACCCAAGCATTTCCGGCCACCGAAAAAGTCGAATAAGTCCCAAAATCAAACTCAACGCTCCCATTATTCCTCTCATTAAACCTCACCACCTCATAGTAAAGCAACACCCCCTTCCCTCCCTTCCCCTCCGGCCCCGCCGCCAATGCCGCCGCTCCAACACCGCGATCTCCGGCAGAATCTTTTAGAGTCCACGTTCTTCCGTACAACGCCAGCCCCATGACGAGCTTGCTTTTCATCACTCCGGCGGAGATCCATGACCCGAGTCCGAAACTGGTCGTGATGTTCGAACTCGGGTCGAATAATGCGGATTGGGAGCCGGTGACGGAAGTGTCCCATGAACCGTGGTAATCGTAGCACATGGCGTTGATCCAATCTAGGTTTTTGTTGATGGATGAGATTGGGTAGGTTCTCAGAGATCCGTAGGAAAAGAAGGTTGGAGAGAAGTAGACCGCTGCTGAGAGTAGTAATGGTGGTCGGAATGTTAAGTTTGCCTCCTTGATCACCTAAAAATATATATAGAAATGAAATGTTACAAATTAAATTAAATAATTTTATAGTCACTTATTAAGTAAAATCATTAAAAATGTCAAAATAGATATCCAAAAACTAACGCTAAGAAATTTCAAATGTAATAGTTGTAAGTCATTGGTACATCAAATCAAATCATGTGACCATATTTCACATTAGTATAATGACTATGGAATAATGTATGTTCTATGTAACTTATATACATTAATTTTAACTTACTAGCACAATTCAATTCTGCTCAAATAAGTTTAGAAAAATAGATCTAAATTTATCATAAAAGTATTTATGACATTTAAAAAAAATGCAATAATATGTAAAATATTTGTGATCATCATGGATTAGGAAATAAGGACATGCTTAGTTAGATGTCGATCCCTCCAATTCACCTTTAATGTACCCTTCGACCGCGAGTATTTTCATAACATATTTGACAATTAATAACTTCAATTCAATCAATAATGAACTATAAAATTTATATATTCAGAAACGATATGTTACGGAGAATTCAAATATATCTCATATTATGACATTAACATACACATATTATATGAAATTTGTAAGAAAAAAAGTTTAAAAAATGACGACATTTATAGTGAATCGGAGGAAAAGTACCTCAGCCCTCCATTCGTCTAACAAGACGGCATAGTCCTCCATTTCTCGAGGGTTTTGAGGGAATTCCCAATCAAGATCAATCCCATCAAACCCGAACTTCCTCGCAGTGTCAATGCTCGAAAGGATGAAGTTCTCCCGGAGCGTCGGGCTCGACACCATCGGAGAGAAATCAAAGGGATCATCTCCGCCACCACCGGTGGAGAACAGAGTTTTCACCGGCGGATTCTTCGACCGGAGCGTGGACGTGAAGTTCATCAGCAAGAGTTCTGTGGAAGTGTCGATGTTTTCGAAGGTGAAAGTCGAAGTGTTTGGAAGGAGAAATGCGTAGTAAATGTGTGTGAAAAACTTCGTTTCAATGGCGGATGGTGGAAATCCGCTGTCTGAAGCCCAGTAGGCTCCTTTCATGGCATTGGATGAGTATGCATTGGCATCATTCATGGCGATGACGATGATGAACAGAAATAAACACGTGTTTAAAATGGGAGACATATTGGTGTGTTTGGGTGAGTTTTGTTTGCCCATTAGCCATTGAGTTATATATACACGAGCAAATACGACTACGGCTGTATCCAGCGGTTGGAACATTGAATTCATTGCTGCATGTTCGAGTTTCGACAGTGACAGCGTAGAGATTTCTTGCGGTCCTCTGTGCACACCGATACAAAAAAACACTCAATTGATGCTGAATCTAGAATATCATAATTTACCTCTCCACCAAAACAAAGAACGCTCAATGAATACTAGATCTGAGATACCGTTTACATCTCCATTGATTTAGCTCTCCACCAAGATTTATGGTGTCGGGTGGGTGAGGCGGCTTTTGCTCCATGTATACACAAGCAAATGATTTGTTGCAATAATTTTATAAATTGTGTCAACATGAAAAACAAAGCCGTCCAACAAACGAAAACAAAAATGTTTGACATAATTAATATATAGTTGTTTGACCTAATTGATGGATTGTAGTTTGTGCAGACTATGGATTAATTTTAAATGGACAAGGAATATATTAAGAAAATATTCAATCCTTGTAAGTCACTCAGTCCACAAGATCGAACATAAAAAATGCGGAAATTATATATGCGGGTCCAATTTACTAATACAGATCTGGAAAAGATAATATTTTAACTCTGAATTGTGCTAGTGCAGGTCAAAACATGTGAAATAGTAAAGGGTAATATTATCTTTTTCAGACCTGTATTAGTAATTTGGACATGCACGTATAAAACCCAGTCCGTGACATGAAGAATCAAATAATTATTTCTAGAGTATCATCAAATAAGATTATCATCAAAATATTATAAAGATTACAATGCACGATTTTATCAATTTAAATTTTACTACAAATTAATGTCATGATATCAACTAAATTTTGCTATTTTTTCAATTAAGTAGTTAATAATTTCATTATTTTATTATCATAATATTTTTTAAAAAGTACCCTAATTACAGATTAATTATATCGTGCAACGCACGATAGAAACACGCTAATATTCAGAAGATTAATTAGTTTGTATTCAGTTAGGTGACTAGCTCTGTATACAAATAGCCCTGTGCACATTAAAATATTTATATTTTATACATTCATTTTCACAAAGTGGCACTGTAAAAAAATGGTTTATTGGTGATTAAAAGGGTACCGTGGAAAACAAATCATTTACCGTGGAAAAGCCGAAATAATATTCATAAAGTGAGCCATTCGTGTCACTGAAAAGTTGATGAAAATCATATCAGGACGAGTCCAATTCAAGTTGAAATTATGTGCCATATTTTATTTCGGACTTCTTATACTTTTATAAAGTAAAATTGTGTCATAAAATGTAGTTTAGAAATAAATTTAGGGAACCAATCCAAATGAAAAAGGATCCTTCAAAAATTTAAATGTCCAAATTCATTAAAAAATATGCTCTTAAAAATATATAAATTATATTTCAAATAAAATTTTAATATATATACATATATATAATACTGCTATAAAACTTATTTGTAGTCTCATCTAATTTTTTGGATACGTGCGGTTGCACGCTTCGCACTGTACTGGTCGTGCTAGTTTCGGGCGAATCCAATTTTTTATTGGATAACCTAACTTAAAATTAAATAAGTAACTAAAAATGCAAAGCGGTCATTGTACATACAATAAATTTATAAACACCATGTGACTTTGTATATTTAAACTTGCATTTTTCTATAGATCAAATTATTAAATTATTAAAGTGTAAGATTCGAACACAAAACTTAAAAGTAACTTATTTTGTAAAGAATTGCATAAAATAGAAAAAAGAGCATAATAGTAAACTTCTTTTAATAAGCATATATGGGTATCGATTCAATAATATTAAACACGAACACAACTCTATTCAGACAAAAAAAATCCAATGATAATATTATCAGGAATTCAAATTAGGCTAATAGTGAAATCTACGATAATTAATACATAATTATTCATTCATTGCTAATAAAATATTTTAAACTCACTTACTTTCAAGATTGTGGATAGGAGAACGACATCCAATACTGGATTAATAATAACATATGCAATGAAGTTAAATTAAATGAGAGTTTACCACAGAAATAAAAACCATGTTCCATTGTTTACTATAACGGCAAAGGAAACAGAAACAGAGAGTTTAGGGTGTGTTTGGCGTAACTCTTAAACACGCATCACATATCTTAGACATTCAGTTGAGGGGACAGAATGGGGCAGACAAGTGGGTGTAGTATCATGGCCCTTATGAAAAATTCATAGTGAAATCAATGTATTATACATTGAAGGTGGATACGAGATCACCATATTACTTGAACCAGCGTGAAGTAGTGCCCGAAATTGACGATAGATTTTGGAAAAAATTATGGAATCTTAGGTTACCGGCAAGGGCAAGGCACGCGGCGTGTGCCTTGACTCCCTTCCCACTACGGAGAATTTGACGGGAATGCTTAATTGGAGGAACATGACGATAGTAGGAGACGCTTTGAACTTAATCCTGGTGATTCGTGGAGACTTAGAAATCCCTACAGACTGCACTAGAGTGATTGAGGAAATAAAATCGAAGTTCGTACAAGCAAGACTAACATGGTCGTTCTGGGTGTCACGAGCAAAAAACATGGATGCGCATTTGTTAGCTAGTTTGGCGAAAATAGTAGTTTCGATCATGTTGAATGAGATTTTATCCCGTAATTTCTTTTGTCAAGCATTGCTCGACATTTTTCAGCATTTTGAGATGATATAAAATTATTCTCCTTTTAAAATATATATATTACTTGAGAGTGTGTATATTTTAAATTGTTAAATCTATCAGTAGTTAAGAAAAAATATTATCACCAGTTGAAACTGGTATCGACATAATTCGGTGTTTGAATTGCAAACGACTTTAATTGTTTATTTGCCTTAAATTTTTATGATCTAGCTTTGGTGTAACTATTTCTAGATATACTTTCTATCGAAATACTATGTTAATACTTTTTGTGATAAGAAAATTGCCACAATATGCAGTCACTTTTGTTATTGTGATAAAAATTTATTACCACCCCTAATTATAAAAAGGCCTTCATTTAAAAAGTCAATTACGAACAAATAATTTCCTTTTGACATTCTTTTTGAAGCATTTCTCAATAACTCAAAATATGTTTTTTAAAGAAAACATTATTAAGATTAAAATGTACGATTTTATCAATCCAAATTTTATTACAAATATTATGATATTAGCTAAATTTTGCACTTTTCTCATTGAGTAGCTAATATTTTTATTGTCATGATATTTTTCAAAAAGTACAATTTTATAATCGGGCCGATTAAGCATATCGTGCAACGCACGGTAAAATTACGTGTTGCACGATAAAATTACGTGCGTACCCTGTGCACAGTAAAAGATTTATATTTCATACATTCACTTCCATGCTTTTGGTAATGATGATACTCAGACATTATCGTCATTGATGAATACTTTCAGCGGAAAACAAATCACTCATCTATTTCATTGGGATTGAGAAATGATAAACCAAATTATAGTCTTTTCATTATCGATGGAATAAACACATAAGAAAGATCAATGTTCTTCAACATTGTTGGTGTCGTCGAAGCCACTGTTTGCCTGATCTTATCTGTAGAACAATTAAGTTCAGTACAGTGATTGTATTTTTTAAAACATTAATTTTCATTTCAGTTCAGTCATTCATTTAAGCTCAATTCATTTCAGTTCACCATTTTTTAAAAATATAAAATGTAGTCTATAAATAAATTTAGAGAATTGATCCAAATGAAAAAAAGCCCTTCAAAAAGGTCCAAATTCATTAAAAAATATGCCCTTAAAAATTTCCAAATTATATTTCAAATAATATTTTAGCATACATATATATAATATTGTTATAAATTTTTATTTGAGTCCCCTCTATTTTTTAGCTCTGTGCAATCGTGCACTCCGCACTGCACTGAAATTGGCCGTGCGAATATCAGATAAGAGGTGAATCCAATTTTTTTACTGGATAACCTAACTTAAAATTAAATAAGTAACCGTAACAAGCAAACCGGTCATTGTGCAAATAATAAAACTTTAAACACCATGTTACTTTGTATATTTAAACTTGCATTTTTCTAAAGATCAAATTATTAAAGTGTAAGATTTGAACTCAAAACTTAAAAAAGTAACTTATTAATTTCTACTATGCTACTGTTGATGAAGTGCTGATTTAAAACTGATTAAAAGAAGTAAAATCTATGTTGTTTTCCTTCGATGTTGAAATCAAATCTAAAGAAATGTGAGTGTGTTTGGTTAAACGTTTATTTTCTATTGGCAATGAATTATAGTGTCCAGCCTTTTAGTTTAAAAGAATTGAACGAGCCAATTATTTTCTCCCACTTTAATTAATTAATTAACGAATATCCTTGGCCGCCACATAGGTCACCTGTGACCTAAGAACTCCTGACGTCACTCACTACGTCACCGGAAAATATATATGTGTATATATAGAGATTGCTAAAGAACATCAAATCAGAACATCTTGCTCATTTTTTCTAATAGATCTCACTTATAATATTATTTCCAACTCCAAATATGGCGACGGAGCATCCCGTGAAAGTCTCCGGATGGGCGGCAAGAGATACATCCGGTCATCTTGCTCCCTTCGATTTCTCGAGAAGGTACTTATAAAGTGTCAGTTTGAGTCGTGTAATTTTTATTATTATTTTATACGTGATTTTTATAGACTAAAAATATTAGGCCATGTCAAGTTATAACGTAGCAACACATATTCTCATGAAATAATAATAATCATGGTCGCAGTCGACCATTTAGGTATCTTAAGATTCAAGCTAGGAAGTAGCGGAAATTACATATATACTAGCTAGTCAGGTTCGGTCCAGTTAGTGAAATGAGTGACTATACAGTTTCAAATAACTAATTTTGGATTTAAAAAAATCCCATTTTTATAAATTTTGTGTATTTAGTATCTGTTAAAGATAATAATTATACATAATGAGTCAAAATATGTAAAAATTTTTGGACCGACACTATAACAAATTTACGACTTAATTATGTAAGATGTGCAACAACTATAAAGTACTCACATTTTATAAAAAAATGTCATATTTTCAGAGAGACCGGTGAGTATGACATCCAATTCAAAGTTTTGTATTGTGGGATATGCCATTCCGATCTTCACATGTTACACAACGACTGGGGCATGACTCAGTACCCCATTGTCCCCGGCCACGAGATCGTCGGAGTAACGACTGCCGTCGGGAGCAAGGTGGAGAAGGTGAAGGTCGGCGACAAAGTCGGCGTCGGCTGCCTTGTTGAATCATGCCGGAGCTGTGAAATGTGCACCGATGACCTCGAAAACTACTGCCCAAAACTCATACTCACCTATAGCAATACTCACCCCGATGGATCCATCACTTATGGAGGTTTGTTATAATTTTTATTGTTTTTCCTAATTACTTTTATATTTTATATCTTGAGTTGTATCAAAGTTTCCTCCAAAATATTCATATTTATTAAAGATTTGTACCTTACCTAACCTTCATCCGTCCCAATTCAATCTGCACAAATTGAAAATTTTAGATTGTTCAAATAAATTTTTGATCATTAATATCTTTATTTATGTGAAATTTTGTGTGATAAAGTTTTCATAATAATGACATACACGCTATAACAAATCCAACTATATTTCATATGATCATATATGATTGATCATTAATACTAGGACTCTTAATATGGACCTTGAACTGGGATGGAAGAAGTACATTTAAAATGATATATTTATGCAATATCATTAAAAGTAGTGTGCATAATATATTGTAAATCTCCTTGATGCACATACACTAATAATATAATGCACATTCATTTTCTTTACCTCACTATACTCCAATGAGTACATATATAATAAGAATATTATTGTTTTGCTAAGTGTTTTGTTTTGGTATATATTATTTATTTGTATATTTTTATATTCTACAAGGTTATTCTGAAATCATGGTCGCCGATGAGCGGTTCGTGCTCCGGTGGCCGGAAAGTCTCCCCATGGATTCCGGCGCACCGCTGCTATGTGCCGGGATCACTACTTACAGTCCCCTGAGACATTTCGGGCTGGATAAACCTGGTATGCATATTGGTGTGGTGGGACTCGGTGGACTCGGCCATGTCGCCGTCAAATTCGCGAAGGCGTTCGGAGCTAGGGTTACGGTGATCAGTACGTCGGAGACTAAGAAGAAGGAAGCTACTGAAAAGCTTGGTGCTGATGCTTTCTTGGTCAGCTCTGATCCTGACCAGATGCAGGTGATTAATTAATTAAGTCATCCACTTAAATGACTTTTTATTGATTATTAAAACTTTGGCCATGGTCCATACTAATTAGTTATTAAGTTTATTACTTTCTCAAGTAATGGTGTGCC
Organism: Sherardia arvensis; assembly: GCA_948330725.1. Classification (NCBI taxonomy): domain Eukaryota; kingdom Viridiplantae; phylum Streptophyta; class Magnoliopsida; order Gentianales; family Rubiaceae; genus Sherardia; species Sherardia arvensis. Next base: position 51,651,401 of record OX415235.1, read on the forward strand.
AATTTAAAATGATAAAGTATGTTATTGATTGAAAATTAAAAATGAAACTAAATAAAGTCGAAATTCACTGATTAGAAATCATTTCTCACCTGATTTCAGCCATGTTCAAATAAGTCGAGAAGAACAAGACCTAAATTGATAAGTATAAATACGATTAGATAAACAAGACTCACATAATATTATCCCGGGTTTTTTTTGTAGTTAAATTACCTTTATTTAAACATTTATTTATTTATTCATCTTAAAATTGTTCAGGCGGAGCCAGGATTTATAAAGTGGGTGGCAAAAATAAATTTTGATGGTTCGATTTCAGAGACAATCGCCAAACGTGATACGAGAACCCCAAACTTTAGTATAAGATATGTAGAAATTGTATTAGGTATTAGCAGTATTTTTAAAAAAAGTATGTGGCAAAATAATAATTTTAAAAAAATTGTACAGAAAAAAATAAAAATAAATAAAAAAGTGGGTGGCAAATACCACCCTTGCCCAGACCTGCCTCCACCACCGTCTATATGTATTAAAAATGCAGTTCATTTTACATTAAAAGTTCGAAAAGTTTTGAATAGATTTTGTTCAACTTATTATTGATATACTTTCCATCAGTGCAGTATTTAGATTTAGTTAAATTGATGATTATTTTGAGTTCTATATATATTTGGTTGTAGTTTTGTTCAATATTTTCAAAGTAATTAAACGTATATAAAACCTAACTTGAATATTTGAGCAGGCCGCAGCAGGCACAATGCATGGAATCATCGACACAGTTTCAGCAGTGCACCCTATTATGCCATTAATCGATCTAGTCAAATCTCAAGGCAAGGTTATCATGGTCGGTGCACCAGATAAACCCCTAGAACTCAGTACAATTCCACTCGTTTGGGGTAAATAATTAATTAATTACTCTCAAAATACATTAAATTCGTAAATTAATTTATATATATATAGATCTGAAGAATATATATATAAATTTGCAGGAAGGAAGACGGTGTCCGGGAGCGGCATCGGAGGGCTGAAGGAAACTCAGGAGATGTTAGATTTCGCAGCCGAGCATAATATAGTTGCAGATGTCGAGGTTGTCCCGATGGACTACGTTAACACTGCAATGGATCGCCTCCGGAGAGGTGACGTCAGATACCGTTTTGTTATTGACGTTGGAAATTCACTGAGATCCAACTGAGCCAAGATCTGTGATGAATATTGTCGAGTTTTAGTTCAATTCAGTTTAAATAAGTCGAAGAGAAAGGGTGACAAATATTTGTAGCAACATCATTTATGTATAATCCGAAACTTTTCGACAAATTTATACACATCCACAACATACTACAAGGACCTTACAATCTTACGGTCTAGTTTACAATCTTACAATGTTTGAAACAACATAAGAAAACAGACATCCAACATGAGACAGTTACAACGTTTGAATCTCACCATCGATCTCATGAAACCAGAAACAACATAGATCTGAAGGAGACTGGTTCAAGATTCAGCCTGTTTCTGCTCAGTTTTGAGCTTCTGAAGCTCGTCTTGGACACGAAGAAGCCTACATAGAAAGTGAAGTGAAGTTGAAACATCAGCATATAAGCCCTAATCTTAAACGATGTAATGATGTACAACGTAAGACAATAGGCTACCTCGACTGAAGATCAATTACATCGCGAATCAGTTCCTTCTCCCTGTCATGCGCCGCCTCCAACTGTAAGCAAACATCGACAAAATTCATTACACGAAACAAAAAATTGTCATATGATAAGTCGAAGAGGTTATTACATCACTCAACAACTCACCGGAGATTTCTCTGGCCGGTTTGTTGATGCAGATCCTCCATCCACTGCATTCATTATTTCATCGTATAATCAAACCTAGTACAAACAAACATGCATCTAATTCGATCTGTAAAAAGTTCACTTACTAGTAGTCTCTCCGACACTGAGCTGCTTCATCAGACTCAAGATAAGTTCCTGGTAATTTAAATTTAAATCAATTTAAGAGTCACAAAAAAAACTAAATAATTCACCAATTTTTATTCAAAGTTGATGATTTATATATACCCTTTGGTTTATGTTTGCCTGTAACACAGCTTGCAGCGTTGGATAGACTGATTGGTTAGCATGAGTCAGCGGTGCCGGAGCTGTGGCCGGGGTTGGCACAATCGGCACAGCTGCACTCGGTTGCTGTGCCGCTTGTGAGATTACCTAAGCGATTCATAGAGTTGTTATGGTCACAAATTCAATCAAAATCATTTCGGTTAAAAAATAAATTCTTCGATATGAAGGTGTTATATATAAATTAGGATGTTACAGTCACAAGAATGTCGTGTGTGTATATATATATATATATATGTATATATATGTTATATAAACTAGGATGTCACAGTCACAAGAATGTCGTGTGTATATAACATATATATACATATATATATGAGTAAAGTCTATAATTGATCATCGAACTTTGCTAAAATTTCCGTTTTGATCACTGAACTATTTTTTGTCCAATTTTGATCGTCGAACTTTACAAATATTCCAAATTTGATCACTTCCGTTAAGTTGGGTGTTAAGTATCTAACGGTGCAACTATTCACAGGGATAGATATATTGGTCTTTTCAATAATAGGATGTATACTAAATATGAAAAATTATTTTTAAAATTATTTGTAATATGAAAAACTCATCAACTCTTGGCATTTGTTTTGAAATTAAACCTCCACAACCCATAAAAATTTTAAAGTTGAATATTTTAGAAAACCTTAATTTTCATTGAAAAGACCAATATACCCCTGTGAATAGTTGCACCCAACTTAACGGAAGTGATCAAATTTGGAACATTTGTAAAGTTCGATGATCAGAATTGAGGAAAAAATAGTTCGATGATCAAAAGTGAATTGTCAGCAAAGTTCGATGATCAATTATGAACTTTACTCTATATATATCAGCCGGAAAACTAACCTGCATGCTGTGGCTCTTTGTCAGAATCGGCGAGGGAGAAACCTGAGAGTGAAAAGTGTAAAAGAAATTGGAGCATTTATGAACATATCATAAAAAGAGTTCAAAATCATGCATCAAAACTTACCTTCTCAAAGTCTACATTCTCTGATGTAACCTTGAACCGGCCTTTCTGCTGAACAACGGGGCATTTGGACTTCTCGTCTAGCTCCTCGCCACTCACTGCTTCATATAGGATACGAGCGAGGCAGATAAACTAAGAAACTTACTTGATTTGGAAATGGAAAAGGGAAAATATCGGGAAAACTTGCCTGATTTAGAAGCCTTGGAACTGATGATCTCTGAGGGCGCGTCAGTAGACTGATGGTGATTATCAATATGGAAGATCGGTGGCGCGCTTTGAGGCTGAGCTTGAAATTTCTCACTAGAAATCAAACATGATTAAACATGTATTCAAGGAGAAGTAAAAACAAATATATATATATATATATATACACACCAAAGGAAAGGAAGCGAAAGCGAGTTAATATACCTCTGATTAGTGTCCAGAAACCTCTCTGATCCCAGTTTCCCTGATGAACTGCCTTCCACACGCGACTCAGGCCGGCCAGAAACGCTTACATCATCATCAGATTTGTCACTTTTAACCCTAACATCGACATTACATTCAATTAGTCAAGGCAAATGTTTACATGTATATATATATATATATATATATATATATATATATATATATGTATGTATGTATGTATGTATGTATGTATGTATATGTATATGTATGTATGGAGACTTACGGGTTATTAACCGGGGCAGATTCCAACAAGGGATTTGGAGCAGGCTGATTATATTCATCCTGCAAAGGAGATTAAATATTCAGTGAAATTTGATACAGCGAAGAGAGTGTAAGAGTCTAAGAGGCCCTTACTATATCAGAAGGGTCTGAATATTGGCTAACAGACGATATTTGTCGCTGATATTTTGCTGGTTGATTGGTTGAAGACGAGTTTTGGTGTTGAATCTGTTTTCCAATTGAATCAAGGCCTGAGCTCCCATTCGTGCTTCCTTTCTGGTCTTTTTCAGAGGTGATTTCTTCATCCTGGATCTGATAACAAAGATCAAAAAATAATCATTCATCACATATAAAATGTAACACTGATATATATATATATACATATATATACATATATATGTATATATGTATGTATAGAACACTTCACTATACCAGAGATGCTTGTGCCTTCATGTCTTCAAGGTCGAAATTCCAGCCACTAATACCACGCTTGTATTCGTTCTAAACATGATTGAATCGCATAAGATCTTGTCAGAAATAGAATGACATTATGAATAATCTCTAAACATGGCAATCGAATAACTCAAGCAAGCAAAATGAATACTGAGGACAGTTATCATTAAGAAAGTTTTCGCCATTTGAACAAACCTCGCGAGCACTAAAAAAAGTTCACGACATGGCAATCGACATATGCAAATAATACCTGTGACATTTCTTCTTTCTGACCATCAGGGATTTTCTTTTGCGCCAGCATATCTTCTTCCTTTCTCTGAAATGGACAAGAAGAATTATTAGCACAGAGCATCGAGAAAATGGGAATTGGAGCTTACAATAATGCAACTAAATCAATGATTTATGTACCTTCAATGCCTGAAGTCGATCTCCTAGAGAAGGAAGACCCTCCAAGAGTGTTCTATTGATATAATCATTCGACCTGGCTTGTTTGAAGAACGGATGCTTCAACAACTTCTTAGCCGAGGGTCTTTTTGTTGGATCTTTTACCAAACAGCTAGCAATCATCTGCTTAAAAGACTAAAAACAGAAGAACAAAAAAAAATATTACAGAAAATTTTTGGCTAAAAGCACAATATAATGTTTGTAAAAACTAAAACCAACCTTTGAAAACTTCTTATCCCTCTCATAGTCAAGGCCTGGTGGTGCATTTTGCAAGGTCATAAGCAAAACCTGTAAAATGGATAAACCATATGATGCATAGAGAGTTTGGCCTTTTCAAATGTACAAAGCCTTTAAAATGAGCATACCTTCATTGGAGGATACTTTGAGAAAGGCGCGTGGCCATGAGCAAGCTCTAAAGCAGTTATACCAAACGACCAAATGTCGGCTCTTCAAGATAAACAAACACATGTCGGTTTTAGGGTTTAAGATATATTGATCCAAAGCAATAACACCATTGGAAAAACTATACATACTTGAAATCATAACCATGCAGTTGCTCCATAACCTCCGGGGCCATCCTATAGAATGATGAAACAATCTTATTTAATTTCAACACATTGTAAAGTAACGTTATTCGGTTTAAATAGAAACTAATGGGAAAAAGAACTAATAAGATTGATACACGTACCAACAAGGAGTTCCAACAAATGTATTCCTCATGCGCTGCCTATCACCTGAATCAAATAAGCAAGCAGAAACACCGAAATCCCCTAATTTGATTCCTCCACGAGAACCGATAAGAATGTTTCCAGCCTGAAAGAAGCACAAGGAATCGTATAAAAATGCATAGAAATTTATATTTCATTCTATAATTCATCACTATTGATAATGCATCTTCACAAGGTCATTCTACCATCTTATCTCAATAAAACCGCATAAAAACTGACCTTGACATCCCGATGGATGTGTCCATGACTATGAAGATAATCTAAACCCTTGAGCACATCGCGCAATACAGTTGCAATAACCACCTCCTCGAATCCATCGGGGTGTACCGCTTTTAGTATGTGTAGGCAAGAACCTCCGGCCATGAAAGGCATGACGACCCATAGAGTATGGTCGTTAACAAATGAGCAGTGCGACTTAAGAACATTTGGGTGATCAACTAGGACCATCGTCTGTGCCTCTCGAGATATGTTATTCTGCAAAGAAAAACACAAAATGAAAATTTGAAGTTAAAAACTAATACCAACAAGTCCATTGTCCCATCTTTTGTTCCAAATGGTTTATTGATACAAAAGAAAAAGATTGTAACTTTTCCAAGAATCTTCTTCAAACATATAAATGACTAGTTTAAGCGAAGATCGATTACCAGATCGCAGTTGTCACGTTCAAAGTCGAGAATTTTTATGGCGACAATCTCATTGTAAGTAACACACAGAGCCCGGTGGACGGAGGCGCTCACGCCAGTCCCCACCTCTTCATACAGTGTGTAATGCTCGGCTCCGATGGGGTACTTCCTCCTCTCCATACTTTCTCCCTCTGATTTCTTCATATCTATCGACAAAAATCCCCTTCTCTTGAAATAAAACGCAGTAAATCAGTGAAATCTGTATCCAAAATTGACCCGATCATCGTCAAATTCCCAGAAAAAATTCAGATCTCAAAAGCTACAGCTCAAGTGATTCAAATCAACCGAACCTTAATTCTGGATCAGACGGAAAGCATTCGATTTTCCACAGTTGTTTACTGAAAAAAAAACAGGAAATCGTTAATAGCCCTAATTCAAAGCGCAAAAATCAAGGACACAAATTTTAACAGGAATCATTAACAAAAAATAGTTAAGAACTGAAGATTCACAAGATCATCGCCCAAAAAAATCATATAAATCCCAGGTAATGATTTATGAATACCGATGAACAAGCTTCTTCTGGGGAATAAGCATCCGAATTATGTAGTACCTAATTTCATCGAATGATAAACACAAACCCTAGCGGCAGCCTAACTTCTTGTCAAGAAATTATAAGTTGTGATAATCACTACTAATATAAATTTATTTAATATAAAAATTAAAAAAAATATTAGTAAAAGTCAACAAAAAAACGTCATATACACGACAAATTATCAACCAAAATTAATGTCTAATCACAACAATCAACTAATTTGCCATGTTTTATAGTAACGCCAATGAAAAATTAAACTTTTATTCAAAAAAAAAGCCAAAAATCCCAGACAAAAAAATCATCATATCACATTGTTGTACTTGCAAAGCTATCAAATCATCAAGTATAGAAAGTGCGTTTCTTCGAACTAAAATCGATGGATTCTGGGAAATTAGGGTTATTTTCTAACATTTGGGTGATAATGTAGGATGAATCAAACCTGGGATCTTGAAATTTTTACTCTTTTATGTGAAAGATTTTTAAGTGCTAGCTGGAAAAAAAATAAAAAATATTATCATTTGATGTATAAATACTCATTTTTTCAGCCTAATTCTGGGGACAAATGTTTGGTTGTCTGCAAAATGGTATGGTTGTGGTGTGGAAAGGCTTTTGCCCATCTGATCTGAGTATCCAAAAATAGAAATGCAGAAAAATGGAACAAATCAAGTACAGAAATCCATGTTCAACAGATCTTATAGATACATGTTATAATAGTATATGTCCCATAAGATGGAGATGTGTATCTAGACATATCGCGCAAGGCGCGAGAAAGAAAAATTCAGAAACTAATGAAATGGCAGAAGATGTGTATCTAGACATATTGCGCAAGGCGCGAGAAAGAAAAATTCAGAAACTAGTGAAATGGCAGAAGATAGTCCTGTGATCATTGCACCCCGCTCCATTTGGCCCAATCCACAAACTGCATTCCCCCGTATATGTTGTTGGCGAATCGTATCCCCACTGTGAAAGCCAAAGAAAGTGGTACGAATTGCTTTGCCAGTGGAGATCCTTCGACCAATTGCTCCAGTCCATTAACAACCTGGTAACGAGCATTCGAGGAAACACCAAGGAAAACAGCTGCACACAACAAATGATATATATACTCGTCTCTTCATCGGGTAGTAAACAGAGAAAGATGATAAAACGGAGATAATAACAGATTGTAACATACCCCAAAGAACGGCACTTTTAACTAAAGGGGGAATAGGTATGTCCTCATCGGATTTCTTGATGTTCCTACAGCAAGAAAATATCGGAATTCCAGAAGTTTTTAAATGGTTTCAGAGACTAGAAATCGTCTAAACTCTAAAAGCAAGAACTTTATAACAGTTAACAAAGGATACCTTTTAGCAGTCATGATCATGTTAGCTATGCCTTGACCAATAATCCCGCAGCCAAATCCAACTGCGCCATACAATAATCCCTGGTTCGAGCACAGAATTAAACGTTTAATGAAAAACTGTTGTATCTAATATCACTCAAAAACTAGAGATGCAATATAGGGCGCCTTGAATGACTGTGAACCACTAGTAAACAACTTACGACAACAGAAAGAGGTTCATTGTAAGAATAACGTTCAAAAAAAATACTGTGAGAGTCTGCTTCGAGCTATACAACATGCAAATTACCTTATAAAAGAAAGTAGCTAAACGTTGCTGTGGTGTATATCTGCATCCCAGCCTCTGAGCTTCAAACACACTGCAAAACCATAGTGTCAGTCGATTTTAATAGATACACAGAATAGTCTTACGGCCCCAAAAGTTAAAATATTTCATACTAAAACTCTGGACTGTATGAGTAAAACAGCTATTTTTCAACCAATTTAAAATTCTACCAGCGGCCTAAAGGCCGAAGATAAATGGATTAAATGCCATCAATTCAGAAAATGGGAAAAAAGTACTTATTTAAAGAGAGCTTATAGGGAATATACCTGCTTGGCAAAGAAGCAGTAGCATGTTGAAGGCGACCTAGTAAGCCAGAACCCGACCTTATTCCTATCCGAGCATAAGGTGCCAACATACTAACCAGAGCAACATCAACTACCAACCCAGTTAAAACATCTGCAGCATATAATTCGAACTCTGCCCAAAAATCTTTACCCCTCTTCTGAACTTCCGCAAATGTAGCACAACAAGTATCGATGACAACCTAGCCACGGAAAAAAATGTCCACGCCACATTTCAGTGCATTCTACTATGCATGTGATTTACTTACACGAATCAGCACAAGAAATGAGAAATAAAATGGAACGCCTTTTTATTAAAAATAAGTTATTTTTTAAAAATAAAGCACAGGTTAAGCTCAACTATGATGCTTTAAGACTACTAAATTACTAATCAAGCTACATCAGAAAGATAGGATGAAATAAGTCAAGTAAAACTATCATAAGTAAAGCATTAAGTGTTCTTGAGGGTTATAGCCACCATTACTGCAGATAAAGAACCCTGCATTCACATTTCATGGCATACAAGTATACACAAAGTAATGGAGCTTCTAACCTCTGTTCCCACTTTAAACAGGAAAGATGGATCAGCTAGCATTCGATTCCTAAGCATGGAGCAATGGCGCATCAAAAAACCTAGTGGCCAAACCGAACCCTGCATCCCAAAGTCCATCTAAAAATTCATTCTTTATATAAGGAATCAAAAAACTAGCAATAACAATCATTGCAAGAAATGAAAAGACAAAAAGGCACTGCATTTTCAACCTCCAATTCCAAATATCGACTGAGAAGTAAACTTCTCAGCCCAGTAGTTTTCGCAGCTTCCACTAAATCCGAAGGCAAGGTGGCTCCCCGTTTTTCAACCTCTCTCATTACTTCATCAAATGTCATCACAGGCCCAAATTCCTTTTCTTCATGATCTCCATCTTCACCTCCATCGCCGCCACCATTTCCACCACCAGACCCCAAACTGCCATTGCCACCATCATCCCCACTCCCATCGTCAATCACAGGTTCATCTAAAGGAAGCAGCGTATCATTTCCTTTGATGCAACTAACCTTAAACACTTCTCCATTCCCCCTAAAACTGATCCCATTTCTTATCAAACATTTTAAACTTTTGGGACTTCTTGAGATACTCAAAACCTTAAATTTAGAAATAACAAAGTGTTCAACACTTTGATCTCCCCCGATAATTTCTTTCGGTGCAGTATAGAGATGCTGTAATGTGGAGCTGGACAGGGAAAATGCCATCTTTCTAACACTAACACTCAATTCTCACTAAGTTTCAGAGCAACATATGAAAAATCTAATGACACCTGCAAAAATATACTCATAGAGACATTTGGTTCGTATCAGTATAAAGAAAACAACTACAAAGAACATATGAAATCGAAAACTTGTGCGAGGCCAAAAATCAAACACCTTCCATGCAACAAATGTGTAGTGTTTGTTTAAACATACAATCACATACCAATAAATCAGCAGCCACCATCAAATAGATATGTTTATGAAAAATCTGAATTTAGAGATTGGAAATAGTAGAGAACTAACCAGTCGATGTGTTCGATCAGTCGAAGGAGAGCAGTGAACGGAGACGGCGGCTTCAGTGAACTGTGATGCTTTGAAGTCTCGGTTATTGATTTTGGGCTTCTGATTTCTTCGGCCCAATTAATACCTGGGCTCACTCAATAAGTTTCGGACCAATATTAATTTCTTAGAGTTAGGTTTATCTAAACTAAATTGAACTAAAATCAATCAGATTATTCTGGGTGTTGTTATATCAGTTCAGCATTTACTCTTATAGAACAAATTACGGTATGAATCCGTCGATGGTTTATCTATGTTATCTAGGAAACTTAGAAACATTCAGGGCAGTTTTGTGATTTCTATCTTATTCAAACCTACAATGAGTAATGTACAGGGTCGGCCCTGACTTTTAGGAGGCCCTGTGTAAAGTATACAAATGTGGCTCGCTATTTGAGTGATATGTTTCAAGTGTCAACTTTAAAACTTATATAATTTATCCATAGTGTAGATGAGAGAAGAGGAGGAATCCATTTTAAAATTATTATAAGATGAGAGTTCATTTTAAAATACATAACTTATTTAATATGTTCACTTTTCTTATTTAAAAATTTAGTTATTCGTATCATAGTAAAAAATTGAATGCGGTTTTTCCGTTCCTACAAAGGATTCAGTATAAAATGCTTCTGTAACATAAAGAAAAGAGAAATACTTTTTCCGTATGAAATATGAAGAAAGTTTATAAAAAAATTTATCTAAGGAATCCTTCTATACAAAATAAAATTTAAATAATGAACATATTAACATAGATTTTGAGGCCCTCAAATTTTGGAGGCCCTGTGCGCACAAGCCGCACATACTCAAAGACGGTTCTGGTAATGTATTAGATTATGTATAGCACTTCAGATTAATATTTCATTTTTATATCAATGTTTAAGGAGATCTTAGGGTTTTCTGTTACAAATTAGATAATTTACATTTAATTTTATTAAGGGACTAACATTAACTTTAAACATAGTATTTGTTAAGTGTATTTATAATACATTTATAAAATTTGAGATCTACAAATAAAATTCCCTTAAAAAAATTCTTTTTGAAACCAAATAATTTTCTATCAGTTTTGGGAGTGTAACTATAATTGATATGTGTTTTTCCAAGTTGACAATTAACTTGATTTTACCATCATTTATTTTTTCGATCTATTTATAATAGTTTGAAAAGAAGGTGTGATGGAACTAAATTGAGTTAATTTAATTTAAAATGGAAATTTATATTTCAAATTTGATCATCTTAAAAAAAAACCGGCTAATCTTCTAAACCGGTTAATAAAACCGGTTGCTACCATCGCACATGTGTAGATCAGTTTAATAGTTTTATAATAGTTTAAAATTTATAATAGTCTATAACCTAAAAACACTCATTGTTGGAACTCAAATTGCCCTTGTCCAATTGGATGTAATAAATTAAGATTATATGAAGAAAGCTAATTTGAAAAAATTCGCATCCAGCTAAAAGAAACATAAGTAATTGGTAAGATTTCTATTAAAGTTACATGAAAAAAGTTACACATAAACATCTGTGCTGAGTAAATGAACTCAAACAAAAAGGTAAATATGTGTGCCGAGTAAATGAACTTAAACAAAAAAGTTACACGCAAATATCTGTGCCGAGTAAATGTAAATTGTTCTCGCGGTGATATTGTATTAACATTACACTTTAAACAAAAATAATATGTATAAATTACATATAAATGTATAGATTGAGATCGAAAAGTGGGTCAAATTATTGTTGATGATAAAGAATACAACCATCAACCTACAATATAGTCACTACATGGTGCCCCATGAATTTATTGTGTGCATTTTATGGTTGCACTTATTGTATACTTTGAAATTAAGTATTAATCTAACAATGAAAATAATTGTTAGACATGTCATGTATATGTATGATGTGGTCATTGATGACTTCATCTTCATCTTCCTTTCCATAATTGTGAAGCTGCAACAAAATTAAACAAAGAAAATGTAAGTTTTGGAGTCTTCTTCAAATTATATTCAAATTATAAAAAAAAATATTGAACTTAACTGAAAAAAATAAAAATATATTAAACTGAACTGAAAAAAATTAAAAATATTAAACTGAACTGAAAATATTTAAAAATACTGAACTGTACTGAAATATATTTAAAAATACTGAACTGAACTGAAAAAAAAAACAAAAAAAATACTAAACTGAATTGTTTTACAGAAAAACTCTAACAAAAAGGCATGCAATGTATAAAATAGTTGAAAATAAATAAAATGCTTATATATATTTTGGTATACTATAACTATTATCATATCTTCTAGATAATTTCAATTGTATAGATCAATCAACATCAACACTCATCAATTTGACATGTTCTAGGGCTAAGTCCAATAATTAACAACTTAATTATTTCATAAATAATAATTGCTTAATTAGTGGTAATTATACAAATGATTTTTTCTTTGATTCACTCAATGGAGATGTGGTCAACATATATGTCACACATCAAAAAGTGGACCAATCATTTCCACTAATCATGCTTCAAAACTTTCTCCCAATAATCCAAAATGACCTAACCATTGATGTGCCACAAAAACATAATATTCAATTACTTATTATGCGAAATTTCTTCGTTTCTAAGCATTTTATAATCAGTTGTTACTAAAAATTAACACCATTTCACGTATGAATAACATATAACGTAGAATATGATGAATAATAGTGTATCATTTAATTGAAATCGACAAATAATATTATGATGAAATTAGAATATACCTGTTCTTGAAATGCTGTTTTCTTTATCATAGCTCAAAGCCCAAAAGAAGTATCCCCGGATCCCCAATGATTGGGCGAACCGGACCCTAATTGCAGTCGATGTCGGATTCTCGTACCCGACCCAAGAAGTCCCAGCAACCGAATACATGGACTGGGTACCCGGGTCCAACCGGACCGTGGCATTATTCTTCTGATTGAAATCCTCAATTTCAAAGTACAGCAGGATCCCGAGATCCCCGCTTGACCCGGATGGCCCGACCCCGACAGCTGGAGCCCCGACTCCGCTCACATTCGGGTCCTTCAAAGTCCACGTCTTCCCATACAAAGGCAGGCCCATCACGAGCTTGCTCCTCAGAAGCCCGGCCCGGAGCCACGACCCGAGCCCGTAGCTTGTGGTTACATTGCTATTCGGGGCGAATAAAGCCGACGACTGACCCGTTGCTGACGTGTCCCACGACCCGGCATAGTCGTAGCACATGGCGTTGACCCAGTCAACGTTCTTGTTGATGGAATCTATGGGGTAGGCTCTAACGGTCTCCGATAAGAAGAACGAGTTGGAGAAGTACACCGCCGCCGAGAGGAGCAGCTGAGGGCGGCGCGTGCGTCTACTCTCTGCAACAATCTCCATTCTCCACTCCTGAAAAATGCAGTGGTAAAATTTAAAATTAGAGACAAAGTGTGGTCAATTTATTAAATTTTATATTGAAAAGTTGTCCATTTATAAAAAAAAAATATATATATATAATACGTGAACTTTATTAACTGAAATTAGTTGAAAAAAGTTTAAATCTGTTGAAAAGTAGTTGAAATAGACTGCAAAAATCAGATGATAATGTTGAAATAGTTTAAATGAATGAGTTGTTGAAATAAATGAGTTGAATTTAATTATATTGTTGAAATGTTATGCTAATGATCATACCTGAAAGAGCATGCCCAAATCAGTCATTTCCTTAGGAGTCTGAGGAAACTCCCAGTCGAGATCGATCCCGTCGAACCCGTACTTCCGGGCAGTTTCAATGCTGGAGAGGATGAAGGTTCTCCGGGTGGCCGGCGCCGCCGCCATCCGGGAGAACTGTGTGGCGTCGCCGCCACCACCGACGGAGTAGAGCACCTTCAGGGAAGGCTTCTTAGCATGTAAGGTGGCTGTGAGGGAGCTGAGCACGGCGGCGGTTTGGCCGTCGACGGTGAAGGTGAAGTTACTGGAGCTAGGAGAGAGAAACGCGTAGTATATATGTGTGTACAGGGAAGCATCAATGGCGGAGGCAGGTAAACGAGCGGCGGCCCACGACGGGTAGTATCCGCCCTTCATGGCGGAGTTGGGGTGGCCGGAGACGGAGACGGCGGCGATGCAGAGCGAGAGGAGGAGGAGGGGAGATGTTTTCATGGCTGACATTTCTGGTGTGTGTTTTTACTGTGTGTTTTTGGTGTGTTGTTGCACCAGATGGAAGTGGGGTTTTATAGATGGATATGAATGTGATGTGTGTGCATGATTTTATGGACTGGAATGAGGAGTTGAAAATGATGGGTTGACCAGTTTTTGGAGTTGACATTTAACAATAATATTCCGGCAGGAATTTGTTTCCAGATTGGTTGTCCCGGTCAGCAAGATGATAAAATATGAAAAGGTGATCTTCATGGAGTATGCAGTAATTAAGTAAAGATTTTTTGAGATCATAAGGGTAACTTTTTGATGAAATGATCTAAACTAACTTTTAGGTATAAAAGTCTCAAATTGTTACATACATATATATGTCAATTTTTTTAAAAAAAAGTGTATTAACAAATTTTGGATATTTTATCAATAGTTAAGAAATGCCTGTTAAAATTTTCATCATTTCAGAACGTGTACAATACGTGTTAGATTTTAGCTATCAATGATCTGAATGTTCTTCAATATGACAATAACAAAAATGTTTGTGTGGACAGTAGATGTTAATCTTGAAAATAACAAGTACATTTAGGTGCGGGTACATTTTGATTTTGTAGGTCTGATATTGACTTGAAATGCCCCTGGTATGTTAATGCAGGTCTAGGCAATAGTGTAATAATGAGGGTAATTTTATCATTTTCATCTCTGCAAAATCAAATTGTCCCTGTACCTAACGGTGGTCTTTCAAAAATTAGATTGAAAATCGATTATTTTCTTTTACAAATACTAAACTTAACTCTTCAAAGTGATTATATAATTTATGAAGAAGGTCAATACTTTTTTGGCGAGTGTCAACGATCATATATAAGTCATACTAGATTCAACGTTCGTGGTAACATAGGAACAAATATTCTCTAAATGACATACGATGGATTGTGTTGAAAGTGAAAATCGCCAAAAACTGACTGAACGCGTTTGAATACAACAGAGATTCCAAACTATTGTAGAAAAATAAGTATATAATCTAAAAGCTTTTTCGATTACATGTTATTTTCATAATCAAATGTGTATAAACTATCAAAGTAAAAAATCATAAACTTATAATTTCTAAAACTTTAGTCACATATCATTATCATAATCACATGTGTATAAACTATTTGAAGTAAAAAATCTTAAACCATCGGCGCCGGCCGGCCTATTTAGTGACTTCTTCAAAGTGGGGAGGTTGAGATAGTGGAAGTGATAATAAGGTTCCGATATTTTAAAATCTGGATTTGATTCATTCCACAAAAATTGATATGTATCCAAATTTATGTTTTGCTGGATTCCATTTTGTTAGTGGGAAATACCAAAAACCTCATTTAGGTCAATCTCCATTTCAATTGGTTCACAAAAATATGTGATAATATATATATATATATATATATATATATATATATATAGTTTTTTAGATTGAATTAATTAGACAAAAAGTTATAAGAAAAATTAAACTGCTAGCAGAGCGATGTTTATTAAACTTCTCAAAAAAAATTTAACGATAAAGATTATAGACGATTGTCCTTTACGATTTGTACATGTTTTTACAAGATCATCAAAAATGTTTTAATTGAATACCTATAATATCTAAACCCGTCTGGTTAATGAATGAATACGTGACCTAATCATAAATTAGTTCAAAATGATGTGTCGCTATTTAATTAGTGCCTGATATTGCGTATATCAGGATGATTCTGATATATATTAAACTGAAAAATAATTTGTCAAATGTATATTTCAGGGGATAATTATTTTTAATGAGATATTCAAGATCTAGAAGAAGATACTGAAATTAGTTAATTAGAAAAAATAACTCAACAAGTAAAATACAGCACATCTGAATTATAATGTTGAAGTAGTCATATATTCTCATATCTCTTATAGGTTCAAACACGCATACAATAATCGAATTATAGTTTTTATTTTGACTTTCGTAGTCAACGATCACGATTCATGAGAAAGATCAGAGTCGACAATGATCTTCGATGCATTAATAACTAATTATCAGCCGGCCGGAATACCGCTGCAACTTGATCACTCTATTCACGAATGTATGTCATGAACAACACTTAATTGGTACGTAAGCTATCTATAAAAAAGAATATTGTTTATTTATTTATAGGTGTTGCTATACGCAGTCCTGTATTTTACTCTTTTAGTCCAAAATATGGTGTAAAAATATGAAAATGAACTTAACTTATTTGATTTTTGAGATACTAACCAACTTGCAGGGGAAATATTGTCATTTTATTGATATTTTGAATTACACTGAGTAAAATATTAGACTGTGTATAGCATTTCAGTTATTTATCCAGATCCAATTAATGAAATTGTAATATCGCTCTCAACTAATCACGAAGACCACGAAACTGTTCGGTAAAGAGAGTTTTATGTGCGTCAATCACTACATCAAGTGTAACACCACTTTATTTAGAGCCTGATCTATGTTCTCCAAACTGCTAATTAAACCTTGCAAAACACATATTACGAACGGATACATGATATGTAAATCAGATTGAAAATGATACACGGTCTGTAAACTAGATCAAGAGTAAGACATGACCTTTAGAACCAGATTTAAAACAAAATATCAACTTGAAAAACCAGATCCGCAAGTACTGTGGACACAAGATCTAATCAATCAAATCGAAAAATAATACCAAATTTGAATAATCCACACTTATTCAATGTGTAACCTTGAGTTCCATATATAATCTTACTTGTAAATACACTATTGAAATAATCGATCTTAGCTTAATATCAAATGCACGAAATTTAGACATTTAAATAATAACTCCCCCCGACTCCTTAACGGCGACTCAAAGATGCAGGATTAATTATGAATGTAAATCAGTTCCCTTTTACTTTTTAAATCTTTGCGATCAATCTAGTGCTCCGAAAGTGACCGATAGGGTAACAAAATTCTCAAAGTGATTAAGTTTTATAATAAGTCAAACGCAACTTTTTCAAGTTGCAATCTAAGAAGATCAAGTGCAAATAACTGCCTTTGGGAAAAAAACCTCAATTATTATACTCAATTTAATATTTTATTTAATGTAATTTAAAATATCAATGAAATGACTATATTATTAGGTGTTTGCTATATACAGGTCTAATTTACTTCGGTCCAATAAAAGTGGAAAAATACCACAATATCCTCACTTGTTTATTAATTTTTACAAATATATTTCTAAAACCCTAACCTTGAATGCATAAACCCGTTATGTAATGATTCAATATGTGTTCAAATTATAAATTACTTTTTCGTGATTGATAATACAGAGGGACATAATTATCACTTTAGATTTAATTTGGACATGTAGAAGTAAAATGAACCTATATATAGAACCACCCTATTATTATCTATAAATTATCTAATTTTTAATTATTAGATTATTTAAAAACATTTTATACTTCCATACACTATTTTAAATTATAATAATAAAATACCGAAATGTATACGAAAACACTCAAAAATACTTAACGTTGATATGGTTTAAAGCTCATGTACGTGTGCAGATTAGACACCAAGTAAAGTTGACTTCTGGAAAAATGACTTCTTCAATGCCCTCACAAGTTCGCAACGTTGCGTAAAATAGTCAAAGTGCCCAGAAGCTTTCCTACTTATCAAACTTATATAAATCCACCGGCGCCGAAAAGATATTCTAGAAACACAGGCCATAGCAGAACTTGAAGAACACAGGCCAGCAGCCCCTTCTATAGATACAGTCCATAATTTACTTATTTGCAGTCCGTATTTTTGTTATATAATCATGTAAATAATGATTAAGATATATAACTGATTTGCAAGTATATGTAATAGAAGTTATATATACGATGTATATGTCTGACAGGGACGTCCCTGTAATTTTTGGGCCCTGTGCAAAAAAAATAAAAATTGATGATTTTCGATCTTTTTAAATTCAATTTTTTTCTTATATTTCTAAATTTTTTGTAAATCATTTGCAATTATACCTCAGTCATAATTAAATATATACGTAATATAAAATTTTTGTGCCTCTCAATTTTTCTCTAGTTCAAATTTTGCCTTAATTCATTTTAAATCTCTAAAAATAATTTCCAATTATATCTCAATTATATAAAATCTATAAAATTTGGGGCCCCTCAAATTTTGGGGCCTGGTGCGACTGCACGGGTCGAACTCCCCCAGGAATGGCTCTGATGTTTGATATACATAATTATTAACCATAGTGTATATATCGAACACGTATTTTTATTTTGCACTGCAAAATACGGACGGCTCCCATTATATAAACACACACAAAAACTCCAATTTTAATATTTGTATATATTCTTAGAAGGGAATAGAGATTCTTGACTGTCGGAATTTCGTTTTCCCGCCAATTTAAAAGGATACAGAAAATTTGAATAACAAACAAGTATTTAACCTAACTCACCAAATTACAGAAACTAAAACTGAAAATCACACTTCTATGTCCATAAATTGGCATCCTGCTTTCCATTGACAAATTTTTCAACGTACATTATTCCATCTTTTTTGAGATTCTCAATTTCCATAATTGAATGGAAAAAAAGAAAATAATTAAATTCGATTTTTTTTTGGATTCAATTATGGAAACTGAAAATGGAAAGCTTGCTGAAAAAAATCGGAAAAAAATGCTTTTCAATACAGAAAAAGGAAATTTGAAGAACCGATATTAAACCAAAAATGGAAATTTACCATAAATTTCCTGCAAAAAAATCTATAATAAATAGAAGACCTGCCCCATTCTTTTTTTCACAAAACAATCTCAACACAGTCTCAGATCATGGTGCTCCCAAAATCACTGTCGGAGTCCGATGTCTCCATTCACTCAACGTTCGCTTCATCCTACGTCCGAGCTTCGCTGCCGAGGTTCGAGATGCCGGAGAATTCCATCCCAAAGGAAGCCGCTTTTCAGATCATCAACGACGAGCTGATGCTGGACGGAAATCCCCGCCTGAACCTAGCCTCGTTCGTGACAACGTCAATGGAGCCGGAATGCGACAAGCTTATGATGGACGCCATGAACAAGAACTACGTAGACATGGAGGAGTACCCGGTCACGACCGAGTTTCAGAACCGCTGTGTCAACATCATCGCACGTTTGTTCAATGCTCCCTTAGGGGAGACCGAGGCCGCCGTCGGAGCAGGGACTGTCGGATCATCGGAAGCAATCATGCTCGCCGGCCTCGCCTTCAAGAGAACCTGGCAGAACAAACGTAAGGCGCTAGGGCTACCGTACGATAAGCCGAACATCGTCACCGGCGCCAATGTCCAGGTCTGCTGGGAGAAGTTCGCGAACTACTTCGAAGTCGAGCTGAAAGAAGTCAACCTCAGCGAAGGGTACTACGTCATGGATCCGAGGAAAGCCGTCGAGCTGGTCGATGAAAACACCATCTGCGTCGCTGCGATCCTCGGTTCAACGTTAAACGGAGAGTTCGAGGATGTCAAGCTTCTAAACGACCTTTTAATGGAGAAAAACGAACGAACCGGTTGGGACACTCCGATCCACGTGGACGCCGCTAGCGGCGGCTTCATTGCTCCGTTCATCTACCCGGAGATCGAGTGGGATTTCCGGCTGCCGTTGGTTAAGTGCATTAACGTTAGCGGCCACAAGTACGGCCTCGTCTACGCCGGAATCGGGTGGGTCGTTTGGAGATCCAAAAACGACCTACCCGAGGAGCTCATTTTTAAGATTAACTATCTAGGTGCCGACCAAATGACTTTTACCTTAAACTTCTCGAAGGGGTCGAGTCAGGTGATAGCGCAGTACTATCAGCTGACCCGGCTCGGGTTCGAGGGGTACAAGCACATCATGGAGAACTGTCGCGACAACGCGATGGTTCTCAAGGAAGGGTTGGAGAAGACGGGGCGGTTCGAGATCGTGTCCAAAGACGTCGGAGTTCCTCTAGTGGCTTTCTCCCTTAAGGACAACTCGGTCCACACGGAGTTCGAGGTTTCGGAGATTTTGAGGAAGAAGGGGTGGATCGTTCCGGCGTACACCATGCCGGCGGACGTGCAGCATGTGACGGTGCTCCGGGCGGTGATCCGGCCGGACCTCTCAAGGGCTCTCACGGAGCGGCTGGTTCTGGATATCGTCCATGCTCTGGATGTGTTGGATTCCTTGCCTTCTAGGAGATCTTGATCTGAAGATCTGACACATTATTAAAATAAGATGGATTTATAGGAGTTAATTAATTTTGTAACTTATTTTTCAAATTGAGTTTTTAATATTTCCAAGTTTTTTTATAACGTTCTTATATTTTAAATTTGCATGCATTAGTTTTTTTAAAACATCTTCAGAAAAGATATAAATTTCGTCACTAGATTCATGACATATATATTGTTGCTAATTTTCTGGTGACACATGTTTTTGTCCTAATATTAATCATAACATTTTTCGTCACTAAACTAGTAACAGATAAATTGCCGCTTTTTAAGACAAATATCTTTGTCACTAATAAATAACACATTTTTGTGACTTCTCAGATTTTTCTTGGCCATAATCAGTCAGTACATCTGTAGGTATTAATGGACTCTCTCCCCTCTTAACATTTTATTAGTATATTTAAATAAATTATGTTAACATTATCATTATCATATCCGATATCATTAAATATATTTATCGTAACATATAACATCCATAAATTTAACTTTATGTATCGTAAATACAAATAACTATAAATATTTACAGTTAAACACATATATGAAATTACGTATCATCAAATATTTTTAACCCGACCCATTTTTAACAATTTGGTTCAACTCGGGTCGGGTCGGGTCAAGCAGCAATTTGCACATCCTTCTTCCACTTTAAAATCAGTTAAGTAAGACACATGAATCACGCACGTATGTTTCAAGAAAACGACATCATGTATACAATATGGGCAAAAAATCATCAAATAATTCCATTATTTTTCTGCAATCATAGAGATCAATTACTTCTCTAGTTCTCTCTCTCATTAAATAAAAGTTAGCTGAACCGGAATAATCATTCCAGAGAGGATCCGTATTCAATAATATGGGTACGAAATTACTGTTCCTCGTTTGGTTGGGGATCATGATCTTGAAAGCTTCTGCAGATTTCCATGGAGGAGATCAAGCTCTAGCCCAGATAGCCATCCATAAGACTGTTCTTACTTTCAGGAACTCTGCTTCCATCAAAGCAAATCCTCATACTCTTGGAAGAAATGTAATGAATCCCTCCCTACTCTCCTTCTTCATATCTCTCTGTGTAGTTATTCGTTCTTCTCGGGTCTGACTGAACTGAACTGTACTGATCAGTTTGACGTATAACTAAACTGAACTGTATAGATCTGTTCGTACTGAATTGTACTGATCTGTTTGTCGTGTGATCTAGTTAGCATTTTGATGATAGCAGATAGCTCATTACTAATTGTGTATTCATGGCTGATAGCTCATGTCATTTGTGTGTTTTGCTTTTACTTCAAATATAATGTTTTTATGGTAGAAAAATGAACTTTTGTTTTTATTTTTGAGGAAGTATAGTATTTTATATAACTAAACAACTTTTTATATGTGTTTTTTTATTATCTTTTGAAATATATCTTCATTTCCTATTTTATTCACTTGAAAGTGACTCCATTTTAGAATGTGACACATAAATGGAAATAGTGTCGACATTATACATTCCTAAATGGTTGAGAATGCAAATTTTCTACGACTTCGAAAGTGACATATTGGAATGTGACACATTTATTGGCATTAGTACTATTTTATTTTATCATTTCAATTAATTGAAAAATATCTGATATAATGAGTTATCATATATAAACAGGATGAGGACACTGAATGGGTAAATGTGGAGATTCACAATTCAGAACCAGCCATAGATGACTGGGTTGGAGTTTTTTCACCGGCAAAATTCAAGTAAATTTTATATATATATTCTTAAATTTTTACTATATAATTTACCAAAAAATATTAAATAATTTGTACCTTATATTTCATTGTTGAATTTTCTTAAAAATTAATCTTTTAACTTTTTCTACTCAGTGAGTCTCTTTGCTACCCTACGCTGGATGACTCTTACGAAGAACCACCATACATTTGCACAGCTCCGATTAAGGTAATACAAAATGCATATTAAAAAATTACGTTTTTATAAATGTTATGATATTTATAATATTAAAATATAATTTTTTTTATATATGAAATGTTGTCGTTGCAGTACAAATATGCGAATGACTCGAATCAAAATTACCTTCGGAGTGGGAAGACGACGATGAAGTTTGCACTGATCAATCAACGGTCGGATTTCTCCTTTGCGCTCTTCGCCGGAGGACTGGCCATGCCGGAGCTGATAGCTGTTTCGAACACCATTGCATTTGCAAACCCTAAAGCTCCCGTTTTTCCTCGACTGGCTCACGGAAAGGCTTGGGATGAAGTAAGTTTCATTACTAGGAACGAAAAATATCACATTTTCTGAAAATAAAAAAGTATATATAAAAAAATATGTGATTCCAATTTTGGGAATGTGGTAGTAAAGGCGGATCCAGAGAACCTTTTAAGGTATGACTGAATAACACCGAAGAGCGGTGATAATGTCGGATTAATAAGTTGAAATAGAAAAAAAAATTCACAACTTAATAATATGACCTACTCTGTCAATTTTTTTATATGATTTCTTGGTAAATTAATAGATTAAAATAGTTACAAATTTTCACAACTAAATTTCTGACCCGATCATAGTAATAATATAGGGCTATTCTATAGGTATATGTCAACAAATAATCACATTTTAATATAGCACTTGATTATAGGTAGGGGCGGATCTAGTATTTTATTTGGTGGTGCAGTATTTATTGAAAAAGATAACATTATATTCAAATCTAGTTACTAGCTCGATATTTTAATTTGCTTTGGTACACTTACTAGCTTGGTATACTAAATCTATAATTCTATAGTATCAAAAGATTGTGGACAATTTCAAGATAATGAAATTTAATCTTGCATTTTACTTTACAAAATTGCATTTTTAACATTGGCGTGCAGCTATTTTTATAGCTTGAGGTGTGTCGACTCTAATTGAATCAGATTTAATCGTATTTTTATTATTTTTACTAATACTAACAAGAAAAATTCAAAAATAATAAATCGTGTTAGATAAAATATATATCATTTGATTCATTTCAATTGACGAAACTGTAGAATTTTTGAATAATATAATATAGAGAATAACATTCATCCGGATGATCCTGATATAGGTCTTATCAGGCACCAATAAGATAATGACACGTGTACAATTGTAATGTTTTAATTGGTTAAGATATTTTAAGTAAAGTTCTAAAACCCTAATTTAGAATGGCTAAACCCGTCTGGGTAATGATTGAACACGTGGCCCAATCATAAATTAGTTAAAGATGATGTGTCGTTATTTAATTGGTGCCTGATATTGTCAATATCAGGATGATCCTGATATATATTAAACTGTATAATATAATACATAACATTCTTTGGACAGATGACGGTAACATGGACAAGCGGATACAACATAGACGAAGGGTATCCCTTCGTGGAATGGGGTTGGAAAGGGGACACTCTTAAACGAGCACCTGCTGGAACCCTAACCTTCAACCAGGGTTCCTTATGCGGTAACATTTCCCCTTTTTTTTTTTTACTTTTTTACCGTGTTCAATAACATTTCTTTTTTCTACACTTCATTTCAAACTTCAAAGATTATTATGAGTAATAACAATCTGGTTGATGGTAACCTGGATTTTTTGCAGGTCCTCCTGCGAGAACCGTCGGCTGGCGCCATCCCGGCTACATTCATACAAGTTTCTTGAAAAATCTATGGCCTAATACAGTGTAAGCTAAGCTATAGATTACACTGAATCTATGATATGTATTGAGATTATTTGGAAATTTTCAGGTATTTCTATCGATTAGGTCACATTTTGCTCGATGGCACGATTGTTTGGAGCAAGATCTATAACTTCCGGGCATCGCCATATCCAGGTCAAGAATCATTGCAGCGCGTTATCATGTTTGGAGACATGGGAAAGGTAGCACGCGATTCTGAAAGTTCAGATGAATATATAGATTCAGGTTGGAAAAAAACACTAACAGATGTGTGTTTCTTTTGCTGGCAGGCAGAGCGCGATGGTTCAAATGAGTATGCCGATTATCAGCCGGGTTCGCTGAACACAACTGACCAGTTGATAAGAGATCTGGACAACATTGACATAGTTTTCTTGATTGGAGATCTTCCTTATGCAAATGGCTACATTTCTCAATGGGATCAGTTCACTGCTCAAGTTGCTCCCATTACCTCTACTAAACCCTTCATGATTGCCAGGTTTGTCACAGAATCACAACAAAACTATATATATATATATATATATATATATATATATATATATATATATGTGTGTGTGTGTGTGTGTGTGTGTGTATGTGTGTGTGTGTGTGTGTATATGTGTGTGTGTGTGTGTGTGTGTGTGTTCTAGACTGATTGTTTAAGTTTTCTTCCAACAGTGGGAACCACGAGCGCGACTGGCTGGACTCAGGGTCATTCTTTAACGTGCAAGATTCAGGCGGAGAATGTGGCGTGCCGGCTGAGACCCTTTACTACTATCCAGCAGAAAACAAAGCTAAATTCTGGTGAACTTGGATAAAAATCTCAGTCTTGAATCCTAAACCCTAGATTCTAACTTATGTATCCTGTGTTTATAGGTACCAGACAGATTATGGGATGTTCAGGTTCTGCATAATTGACTCAGAGCATGACTGGAGGGAAGGATCTGAACAGTACAAGTTCATCGATAAGTGTCTTGCATCGGTTGACAGGAAACATCAACCTTGGTTGATTTTTGCAGCTCATAGGGTGCTCGGGTATTCTTCTAATGATTGGTATGCTAATGAAGGGGCATTTGAAGAGCCCGAAGGAAGGGCACACTTGCAGAAACTATGGCAGAAATATAAAGTCGACATTGCCTTCTTTGGCCATGTCCATAACTACGAGAGGACTTGCCCTATCTATCAGGTAAATGATCATTTCAGATTTCACCGTAAAAGGCACCCATGCTTGTAAGGAATACATTAAACAACAGGCATAAATTAAACCCGACTAGATGAAGAAAACAAGAAATGCGTAATGTCTCAACACAGAACACAATGGCAAGAAATTTAGTCAAATAAACGCTCTATTTTATTGAATTATACACATATCATGTATGAGTTTTCATCAAAAACTCCGACCTAACACAATTTTTTGTGTGATTTAGAATCAATGTGTGAAGAAAGGGATATCACACTACTCAGGAGTGGTGAATGGAACAATCCACGTAGTCGTGGGGGGAGGAGGAAGTCATTTGTCTACCTATGCCCCTATCGAGACCTTCTGGAGTATCTACAAAGACTATGACTGGGGATTTGTCAAACTCACGGCATTCAACCGTTCATCACTACTGTTCGAGTACAAGAAAAGCAGGGATGGAGAGGTTTACGACTCCTTCACCATCTCCCGGGACTACAGGGATGTCTTAGCATGCGTGCATGATGGCTGTGAGTTTACGACCTTAGCAACATGAGCTATGTGGCACTAAAGAGTAACTAATGGCGGAGAAATAAGCGTGTTTTCAGCAGAATCACAACAATCAAAACTTTGCCATAAGCTGTGGTTAATTCTCTTAGTTACCAATAATGTACTCTAGGAATAATAAATCTTTCATATCTAGTCCATTGTCTTCTTCTTAAAAGAACAAAGATGATCAAATTATCAAACATCCCCAATCAATCAATATGCATATGATTTCCTAGTTGCAGAACAGTTAAACAGATATCACACTAACACGAAGAACATAGCAGAGATAAAGTATGCTGAAACACGTTCTTTGAACAAGAATTTAAAATATGGGATGGCTCTTCGATCATATAGTTGGTAAACTGGATTTTATTTCATGCCACTAAATGCTGTCTACAATAAGTGCCATGATAACCATGAATACTAAATAACGAAAACAAAAGTTCCAAATCCAGGATATAGTAACTAGTGCTTGTAAATTCCATCGACATATTCAAAATCATTGCAAATACCAGCAGAGAAAGCGATTAATATGAAGAGAACATACAAATCAACCTCAGCAGCGCTACTGATTTGGATCTTCAGAAAACCTTGCATCAAATGGAGCTGGCGAAGGGGAGTGTGAATGAGCAGCAGAACCAGAAGCACCTCCAGTGTTATGCTGAAGCTCAATCACCAGCCATCTCACAGCCTTGCTCATCTGCTCCAGCCTAACAGCACTTATTGGAGGAAGAGTGGTGGAACCATAGCCAGGCTTCCTAGAGCCAGAGGCCTCATCAACAAGACACTCGGAGCCGATTCTCAGCTTCATAGACTCCACCAACTCCTCTGCCTGATCGCACGCGACTCTGAAGAGCTCCCAGCGATGCTTAAAGTTAGCCAGAGCTGCATCAGTGGCCACCGATTTGGGTCCCTCTGAAGTCCTACGGGTCTCAAGAACTTGAGCAGTTGCAGCTACAAACTCTTGATATGCATTATTCAGACTTTCCACAATACTATCCATCACAAGCTACCAACCTGTAACGTTAATGAAACATCAAAGATATGCTTAAAAAACCGTTCTTTGAGTCTATTCAACCGAATCCTCTATGAAAAATTACACGCTCCTTCATCTAATGTATTAGGAAACCAAATAAATAACTGAATCCTTACTTGAACTCCTAAAACTGTTCTTGAGTCTACTCAACCGATTTCCAACCGGAATTTTTTAATGCCTTTCTCTATGAATAATTACATGATGGTGAAGTATCTATAGCCTCCTTAATCTAATAAATAAGAAAACCATATAGATAATCGAATCCTACTGCTAGTAGGAAATTAACAGAGAAAAAGCTACATTCTTGCATCACTCTCCACAGGAAAAAAAATCAAACTTTCTTCAGTTTTTGCAATGAAAAAGCTGAATTCATCAATAATTGGCTAAGAAAAGCCGAATTGAACTTGTGAATTTTGCTGAACAGCAAAATTTAACTAGAGATTATTAATGAAGAAGCAGATAAGATACAGACAACCTTTGAAATCAAATCAATGTGAATTCCAGTAGATACCTTTGCTGTGGGATCGCCGGGAATTCGAAAATCGGACGGCCGGCGGCGGAAATAAACCGTCAACGGGACGGGATGGTTTCAGTCGAACAGCAAATTTTGAACACGATTTGGGATATTTGTAATGAAAGGTTTTAGATTTTGATCCTTTCAAATGTAGGAAATTACTGATACGGTTCATATTAAAATTTGAGAAATTGCAATTATTCCTCGAGTTTTATTCATATTATACATCTTTCTCAAAGTTTAGTACTAATTTGGCGCCTATTCGAAATTACAATGTGATGAAAAGTTAGAATTTTTAATTTAACATTTGAAATTTGAAAGGATTTGATATGTAATTAAAAGAATCTTAATTTTACTAGAAAATCTTATTAAATAAATTGTTGGCGAAGAGAATCAAATATTGATTAAATATGAAAATGTTTAGTGAAGCAGATAAAATTTCAGTATTACAATAATCTATGTCGTCATAAAATTTTATTTTATTGTGAAGGGTGAATTAAGATCTCACATAGGAATCACTAAATATATTACATATAAAATTGGTCAAAGGGAATCACCAATATTATACTAGATTTTATTATTACATATAAACATGTATAATAGCCACAAGTGATACTAATGACTTCAGAATTCAAACTATTTTACTAGAAATTATATTTTTTGTAATTTTATTTTCACATTGTTCATCTTTGATTGGAGTATTGAGTCATATGTTAGCCAATAAAAATATTTGGTATAAAATAGCTAAATAATAATAAAATAAGTAGGCACTATGATTTTCTCAAAATCTAACTTTCAGAAAGAGTAAAAGACAATTCGGTCAACTGCAACGCCTCAGACTTCAAAGTCTGTATTGTATTTTAAACCTATGTTAGCTAAATCTTATCAAAGTAACTTTTTATAAAGTCCATGATTTAGCACCTGTTTATAATAACATACTTTTAATTCAAAAAACTACTAGGTCTATACATTCCATGATACTATTAAGAAATGAATCAAACATCATATATATTTTATTTATTTTGCACATTGTGGTGTGCACGGAAGGTGTTTGTTAATTTGTCTCAGTGAGATAGATCATTTTTCATAGGGAAGCATTCTTGGATATGTTGGCCAGTAAAGATCACCACATCATGCTGCATTTTGGTGGACAGTAAATATCGCTTGCTTCGGCTTCTTCAACAGGTATTCAAGGTTTTTCAGCAGGCTGCAGCTTTTCTTTCGCTCGTTTTTTGTTCATGCCTTCTTTGGTTTTAGTTAATGAATGCCATATGACATACAGTAAAACTATCCCGGATTCGATAAATCCATGAAGAAAATGGTCTTCAATAAGTAGAAATGGAGAAGAAAGGATTCAGGACTGTAAAATGAAATCCCTTTTCATCGTAGGACTAGAAGTGAGAAAAAATATATATACATGTAACAAATGGCAAGAAATTATCTAGGATGCTTATAAAATTAACATGATTCTAAGCTGTCATCTCCCAACTACTTCTGTTATAGTCCCGGTGTCCATTATTCCAGCTGATGATGATGTCGTTGATTTCGCTCCTTCCACTTTAATGGAAAAGGCTGGTCTTTTTGGATGCCTTAAGGCTGTAGTTTCATTCCTAAGCATATATGAAATGTCCAGCATGCTAGGTCTGTCATTAGGATCTTCTTGAACACACTGGAGAGCGATTTGGAAGCATGTCATTAGTTTACATGAAGAGGCGGCATCATCCAGTGTTTCTTCTAGGAATTCCCGCCCTTTGTCGTTTGTCCATAACTCATATGCCTGCATAACAGTTTCAGTCAGATGCAAGCCTTTATGTATACATACATACATACATATATGTATATATGTATGTATATATGTATGTATGTATGTGTATATGTATATAGCAAGGTGTTGTTTAAGCATAATTACATATTCTAGCAGGGTTAAGTTTGAATGTGTGCCATAGAAAGACGTAATCTTTTTCCCGCTAATGATTTGAAGTAGTAGAACTCCGAAGCTGAAAACGTCTGATTTTGTGGAATAGATCCCTCCTCTTACATACTCGGGTGGAATGTAACCGCTGTGTCGTAGATAAAGATATGAACTTAGGCTCTATTGATAAAACTTGTCTAAAAAGGATTAACCGGAGAATTTAAATTTTTACTTACTAAGTTCCTACTACGCGGTCTGTATTTGCTTCAAGTTTGTCCTTTTGGAACATTCTTGCCATTCCGAAATCTGATATCTTTGGTTTCATCTGATTATCTAACAAAATATTGCTCGCTTTCAGGTCCCTGTGAATAACAGTAAGTCTTGAATACTCTTGTAGATATAGCATCCCTTGAGTCACTCCCTCGATGATATGAACCCGCTTTTCCCAATTCAAGAAAAACCGGTTCACAGGATCTACACAAAAGATAAGCGGTCATCGTTATTTAGAAAAAAAATGTAGGAAATGAAGCAGATTTAGATGTTAAAAGTAGGATGAAAGATTAACCATAGATGTAAAAATCCAAGCTTTGGTTGGGCATGTATTCATATACTAACATCTTTTCTTCCCTTTCCGTGCAGTATCCCAGTACTCTCACAAGGTTAATGTGCTGCAGTCTTGAAGTAAGTAGTACTTCTGTTTTGAATTCTTCGATTCCTTGTCTAGAAGTTTCCGAGAGTCTTTTAACTGCTATTTCTTGTCCATTCGGAAGTGTACCCTAAAAAGGAATATTTCACAATAAGTTAACTTTGCCTAACGAAAAAATTTCAAAAAAATCTTGTGTTTTTCTTTCATTTTGTGCTATCTTTCTCTGATTCGCACGTAGGAGATGAAAACTAAACAGTAAATATTAAAACTATGCATTCTAAGGAGAAGAAAAGCGGAATTACCTTGTAAACAGGGCCATATCCGCCTTCGCCAAGCTTATTTTCACTTGAGAAGTCATTTGTGGCTACCTTAATATCGTCGAAACTAAAAGCATGTGCAAAATAAGACTCATTACTGTGAGTACAGTCCATACTCGAGAGTGGCCTATCCTCCATTTCTTTGTTTTGATTGACTGCCACACAAAAATCAACCAACAAATGGTAAATATTAAACATCCAAACATAATTATTTACATCTCCACAACAATCTTAATGCTTAGTAAAGTACCTTTCTTCATAAACAGTCTTTTTCTCAGGCGCCAAAGTATGAAGGCTAATGCGAGGATCGTCACAGCAGCAATTGGAAGCAAAACTTTCAGAAGTATATGCTGATTGCTTTTATCGGTACTCTCCATCTCATTCTGTTCAGCTGTAAGTACATTTCAAATTTTTACCGAGTTCATGATATAAGATTCAATCCTTGAAAAAAATTGCATTTTTTTTGGTTCTTTAGAAACATGTAAGTTCTGTCAACCATTATTTAGTACTTTCAATAACATATATTTAAGGATCTATAGAAAATTGAACTTGAAATATACTCGGTTCTCGTTGCTTTAACGCTCAAATAGTCCTCTGCTTAGACTTCTAAGATTGTTTAATGGAAGCTTAAATGCTAGGTGGAATACTTACCAGCTGCTTGAGATAGCTCCCAATTGGCATCATTTGCAACCTGCCACACGACATAGCCTCGTAGATTCTTCTGTCTTGCATACGAAACCTTAGCTCTAATATCCTGAACATCATCGAACCCAATCCAGACTGTCCCGAAACTGAAGTAGCTCATAACATAAGTAGAATTGTGAGACAGAACACCGTTGTACTGTCTCGTGTAGCTCTGGATCGCCTGATAGTCCATGTCACCCTCCGGAGTAACAGCCGTCCCATTAGCCGGGGCCCACACGCCATTGTTGTTAGGGTCCCTGAGTGTCCAAGCATAGCCATAGAAAGGCAACCCCAAGACAATCTTCTCAGCTGGCAGACCTCCATTAATCCAAGAAGTTACACCAAAATCAGTGTTTTGATTGCTCTGAGGATCATATAATGCAGCAGAAGGACCTGTTTTTTCGATACTCGAGTCACTTGGAGTGTAGTAATCAAAAGCAGCAATATGAATCCAGTCTAGATTATTCCTGATTGATTCGATTGGCAGAGTCGCTTCTTCAATGTATTGAGAGTATGGAGCTGACATTGTTAAGATAAGCTTCGAAGAATTCTCTCCATTTCTCGCTTCTGACTCAACTGCAGCTCTCCACTCACTGAAAAATGCTCCCATGTTTTCTGCATCAGCTTCTGTTTTCGGAGAAGGCCAGCTGAGTTCTAAACCTTCAAACTTGTACGCTCGAGCTTGATTAATCGAGGACTCGATGAAGGATTTCCTGTAAGAAGCCTGGCTGACCATAATCGAATAGACTGTCGAGTTACTCGAGTCTCCTCCGATGGATAACAGCGTTACGACAGAAGGGTTTTTCTGTTTTACGGTGGCGCTGAAGGCCGAGAAGGACTGCTGAGCAGATGAAGGGATGATGACTTCATATGCTGTTGAGTTTATGTCTGCAAAAGCACAGATGAGGTGAGTGAAGAGGCCTGAGTTTATGTCAGAAACCGGGAATTCTGAGCCGGAGTACCAGTATCCTGATCTCATCCATGTCTGTGCAGATGAGAAAGGCAGAATCAGGAGGAAGAGAAGAGTGATCATATTTTCTGCAGTTTTGCAGGCATGTAAAATATGTACACTTCCTTATTTTTTTGTGTGGGAAATGAGATTGAAAGTTTGAGTCAAAGGGTCTGAATTTGAGGATGGTTTGATGTGAAAAGTATGATGAGAAGATACTTCAGAAGACATGAAATTATTGACATATTTTTCTTCTGTTTTGCTGTTTGAATTGGCCTCTGGATTGAGAGAGACTCAGTTGGCTATTGCTGACCAATGGTTTTTTACTTTTAGATGTTTCAGGTTTTCAAGATTCTGGATGTGAAAACAGAAGTTATTACATACAAATTCTGTATTCTTATGGGTGTTAACTGCTAAATCAGCATAGAAAGCTTTCTCTTGATATCTTTTTCTAGATTTCCATACACACATGTGTAGACTTTTCTCATTCCCACTGTTCTTCCCAACTTATTTGATCAGAATTGAATTGTAATTTTTATTTTAAATTGTTTCTCGATTCAATTCATATTCTTCCCAATTATATAAATTTTTCAGTTTAATTTAATTTATTTTTTATTACATATATCTAAGTTAGTACAAAGTTTGTATTGTTTGTATTATTTAATTTAAGTTTGTATTGTTTTAAGTTACTTTGAATTTTCAACAAGAATCTTCTTCAACATGATTGATATTGGCAAGAATAAATATCTTTTTTGAAAAAAAGAACAATTGAATGAACTAAATAATTCAATTAGTATTCCTCAAAAAAAAAAATTCAATTAGTAAACCACCCCTATCCTAAAAAAGGAAAATGTTGCTCCTTTTATATATTTTTTTAGGTTGCTTCTTCTGTTAAAGTTACTATTTTGTAATAATAAGCCTGCTTTTGAACTCATGATACATTAGTCGGGTCGTATTTGAACTCCTCTCATTTTTCATTTTATTTTCATTATCTTAATCAACATTTCGTAAATTATAAAATAATTATAAATTATTTTATAATTATTCTCGAAACACATCAATTTATACAATAATTCTAATACTATTTTACGCGACGTAAAATTCGTTCAACAAAAGATTAAGGATTCAATGAGCATGTATTGCACGTATTCTCAAATCGAATGAGTATATTATAATGTTCCTGTAATAAATTTTCGTAATCAAAAGTAAAATAATATATAAAAATTTACTGCCTCGAAATCATTATTCAGTCATCCTAAGAACAGATCAAGAACAAATAAGGTAAAGACATCCAAGAATGTTTCTCCTGGCACAGTGATGCGCTGTTGCTTGCATGATTACACGTTTCCTTGCCGTTGAAATCAGCAAAATCCTTCACGACGGTGACGCAGAGAGGTTAACGAAAAGTTCAGCACTTGAAAATTGGCTATTTTATAGACAGTAATATTTAAAATTATTATATTTAAAATATCTAGTTTAAACAATATTCAACTTACATTGTAAATCTAAATTGTCACGTCTTTGAACATATGATGATAATTTTACCTTACTTTCGATCTAGTAGGCTGATCAATAAGGGAAAGAAATGTGAATGTTATTAAAGGTCATACACATATTTTCTCTAAGATTGAGTACTCCGAAATCTATTTCAATGTTGAAATGTGCGTCGTCATGCCCTTAAAACTGCTTCGTCGAACCTGAATTCGCATGTTGATGTTATTAATTCTAACCAGACACCTTTTAAAAACTTGTCAAACCCTAACTCGATGGTATTTCTTCGAGGTTTATAATTTAAAAGGTGGATGATACTTTTTTATCTTACTAATACGCTTGTTGATGCAGATGCCGTTGACATCAACACATAGGTAAGATTGCAAAAGGAATGTGAAACTAAAATCTCGTTAGTTATATATATTAGTTATACATATAAGTAAAGTTATTGATGTTTTTTTTAATAAGCGTGACAATCAATTAAAATGCGACGTGAGTACTCTTGAACGATCACCTCAAGATATTTCTTCCTCTTTAAGACACTTGCCCTTATCTGCAAGGCAAACTATTTATTTCATGGGACCAAAAAAGAAAATGACTCTTTGCAATTATCGTGGATTTTGCAATAAAATGTCTACCTCCATGTTACCATTATCTTCGTGTTTAATTTATATCATCAATTTTTTTATTATGCAACATGAATTTATAGATTAAAATTGGATTTTACAAAAGAAAAGAATTTAATATTATGATAGTATTAATAATTCCAAAATAAAAAAAATAAAAATTTTAATAGAGTAGTAATAGTTCAATGTCGAAGACTTTTCAATTGTGGCCTAACTTCCTCAATATTCAACGTTTGTTCGATCGATATCTTATCTCTATGTTGTTTTACGTAGTACTTTTTTATTCAACGAATTTTTCATTTATTTTTTAAATCAAATATCCTATCCAATCAAACTTCTTTGGTATCATAAATAATAAAATTAGATTTATCCAAACCCGATCATATACTTCTATTATTTTTATGAAGGATCGAAAATCGTGAAAAATTTTCCCGCCCATTTGGATATAATTATGAGTTTAAAAAAATTATTAATAAATAATAAAATTACCTATCAATCATACTATAGATCTGCATTGTTATAAAATTGAGATTGTTATAAAATTGAGATCTGACGTAAAGTTTAACTTAGATCTCAATTCTACATATTAATTAACTTGGTGCGGTAAAATTTGGAGAAGATGGAAAAGTTTTTTTTTTTTTTTTTTTTTTTTTGTAGATATTGATAGCCCGATTTATTGAAATTGAAGCATCGTAATACATGATAATTATAATACATGCTTCTACGTACTATTTCTATTACAAATTATTGGCTATAAATATTTCTTTATTTAATTATCTCAGATCATCACATCACGTCCTTACTTACACTCCCCATGAGGTTTTAGCTGCACATTACATAAACAAATTAGTAATCATTACCGTTTAGTTCAGTTTAATTCAATTTAATTTAGTCGAATATTGAAATATGCATGATTTTAAAGAAAATAAACCTTGCTGAGAAAGAATCCAGTTATCATCTTGAGCAATCTGCCAGATAAAGGTGCCACCCAACTGATTCTGCTTGGCGAACGCGACCTTAGCGGCGATGCTCTGAACGCCGTCGTATCCAACCCAGGTGGTTCCGGTGTATGCATAGTCGCAAACTCTGGCGGAATCGTACACCGCCGTGGCGCCGCCGCTGATTAAGCTCCTGATGCCTCTGAACGACATCGCGATGTTGTTATCATCCACCGGACCGTTCGCCGGAGCCATGATGCTGTGGTTGTTAGGGTTCGTCAGCCTCCACACGTACCTGTTCAAATTATAAACCTTAAAGTTAGTGTGTTTATTAAATAGAGTATGTGCACATTCTTTGTAGCTTAATTGTTTCACAAAAAATAAATTGAATTTAACTTGATATATCGAAAAATAGTGACAATATAACTAAATTGACCTCCATTTCATTTCATTACTTCATCTTAGTTAAAAACAAGTGCTAATTAATTATGAGATATGATTTAATATTATTGCAATATGAATGTTAAATATACATACATAATGTAAAAAAGCTCAATTGGTTAGAGTACTTAAGTTTTATAGTTTGGTGGGGATATAGGGATTAAGGCTTGATCTAGATGTAGAGTTATTCCGTTGATCAGTTTGGTTCAATTCAATTTACAATAAAAATAAATTTAATAAAATTTGAGTTAATGTAATTATATTGATTCTATTGAGTAATACATGATTTTTATATTTAGTACAGAAATCAAATAAGTTCAGGGTCAAAGGTGACGTTATCTTTACTTTATCTAGTATATAATTTAATAAAATCCATTTTAATTTAGCCACATTATTCTATTTTTAATACATATATTTTCTCATCATTTCACTTCAATTTAATTATAAACCAAGAGATGCAAACATAATAAACATGTAAAATAAGATTAAAGATTATGATGATTACCCGTAGTAGACCATCCCGACGACCAACTTGTTGGCCGGAATCCCAGCATCCCTCCACCGCCGAATCCCGAGGCTGCCGCTAGCTCTGCCGGAAGCATCGTTCAACGCGGCGTGGCAGTTAGTGTTGCTCCGGTACCAGCTCGGATCATAAAAATCATAACCCATCACATTAATAAAATCCAAGCTCCGAGTGATCGCCGCATAAGGATACCTATAAGAAGCATCATTAGTATCCGACGTTGCCTGCCACGCCACCGCCGCCGTCAGCAGCAGCGCCGTCCTGCCGGAGCTCCTCGCCTCCGCCACCACCGCCGCGCGCCACTCGTCCAAAAGAAGCCCTAGGTTAGTCATCTCGGCGTTCGAAACGGGATATTCCCAGTCCAGATCCAGACCGTCGAATCCATTGCTCCGAGCTAGAGAAATAGAAGAGTCTATGAACGACTTTCTCGAGCTCGCTGTCGATGCCATGGCGGCATACTGCGCGTCGTTGGACGCGCCGCCGCCGATGGAGAGGAGGGTCTTCACGGCGGAGTTTCGCCGCTTCACGGCGGCGGAGAACTGCGAGAAAGGAGAAGTGTTGGCGGTGGATATGGTGACTCTGTTCGTCTGTGGGTTGAGATCGGCGAACGCGCAGAAAAGGTGCGTGTATAGAGTCGAGTCGATGTCCTGAGCTGTGACGCCGCTATCGGCGAGCCAGTAGCCGCCGATGATCTGACCTCGGACGGTGGCGAAGTGGAGAAGAAAGATGATGATCAGAGCTGAAAGAGGAAACGTTGCCATTTTTAGAAGGTGGGATGAGTGGAAATGAAGAAACTAAATGTGTATTTATAGAAGGTTGTAGCACATAGATTTCATGGTCAAAATTGACACATAATATTATCATTCATACTTTTAAACTTGTACGTCTTGATCTTGACTCATTCTTGGATATAATGTCGGCAGAAGAAGGGAATTGAAAGGGTTTTTATCTAACATTTGTACTCATGGTCAAGTAACAATATATATGTGTGTATGTACCTGAAAATATGACATGCAAAGTCTAGTTCGTATTGAGGGACGGAACCAGAAAAATATATTTGGGATTATGAAATACGGTTGAATTTATCGATCGATATCGAAAATTACAATCACAGTAATTTAGCCTATGATATAAATTTTAGGAATTTTCGATACCGTTCTGTACAACTCCTTGTTCTATCCATGTACATGTCTTTCCCTTTATATGAAATTTTAATGAATATTTTAAGGTTGTGTTTGGTTCGTAAGGTTTTTGAGAGTCTGGATTTTGTTTTGGGTTTTTGAGAGTTTGGGTTTTTGTTTGGGATTTTGAAAGTCTGGTTTTGCAAAATCCTTGTTTGGTTGGGTTGAGTTTGTGAGTATAGAACAAAATTTTTGATTGGTTTTTAAGATTTTGCAAGTCTGAATTTTGAAAAACTTGGTGAACCAAACAAGATTTTACAAAACTGGACTTGGATAGTTCAAGTTTTGCAAAAATTTGTCCAACCAAACACACCCTAAGTGTTCAGAAATCTAAATCGGCCAACAATGTATTAAAATATTCAATCAAAATATATGTGATCGGAGCTAGTACAAAAAAAAGAAATCCAACAGAATTGAAATATCAATAAATATTATTAACCGCTTAACAAAATATATATATTTCGAGTATAAATCTATCCTATTAATCTGCAGCACTACGAACATGTTGAATTTTGTGTTGTTCAAACTATAAGCACCTTAATTTAAACTATGCATCATGATTAAAAAACACGAAATTAATCATAACAAAAATCAAGAAAATAAATCAAATTTGTTGTTGAACATATCAAAATAAAACATGCTCATTAATTACTTTATGCCAACCTTTCTTAATATAGAAAATATTGCTCCTTGATGCTTCTTCTGTTGAAATGTCTTGAAATACAATGCTTTTCCAACCCAACTTTGATTCATTATTAGTTGGGTCGTATTTGGTAGATAAGTATTAATCATTAAATGTTTTCTTTTCTTCTCAACTTCTTATATTAGTAATTTCACATATGTCTATCAAAATAGTTTATATTTTTATAATATTTGCTTGTCCTTCCAATTCAATTTGTTCATTTACGATATATAACTAAATAAAATTAGTAAATGGACGAAAGTACAATAAAAAAAACTCATATACTTGAAGTTACTATATATACAGGCATAATTACCATCATAAATGATTTTATTAAATAAAAAATCCAAACTTGCTTGAGAAAGCAATAAAGTTACATAAAAATATAAAAAAACCTCACACTTACGGCTCTATTACATGAATAACATGATATGAATGTAGTTCCTTGAAATTGACCTCTTAGGACTTTTTTAATCAAACTGAAATTGATAAATATATTACTCCCTCTGTCCCACTGAAAGGCGTAAGAGTGGGAAATTTGAAATTGAAAATACGGATCGTATTATGACCGGTGGAGATAGAAAGTGAGAGTAAAATAGGTGAAATGAACGAAGAAAAAATGAAAAAGCGTTGATATATATAAAAAAGAAAAGTATGTAACTTGGATCGAGACATTCGAAACTGAAAAGAAAAGTTGTGCAAGTTCGACCGTGACGGAGGGAGCACCGAACATGAATTTGATTTCAACGGACAGCGGGCAGACACACACCGAGAGAAAATCAGAGAGAAAGCGCGGCGAAGAGAAGCACCACAGGAAGAGACCTCATTGTTGCAGACGCCATGGTTCATCAAACCAAGGCTGGATTTTATAGGTTCATTGCAGACCCGATCGATCCGCAGATATTGGACGTTGCACATGTTTCATCAGATATCATGGCTCGAGGATAGGTTAAGCATGTTCATCAGATCTGATATGATAGCTGGATGATAGAGGAAGCATGTTTATCAGATCAAATATTCATCCTCGTGGCTAATTGTTAATTCCTTAATCAGAGTCAACAGATCCTTGATATCTTGTATGTGAAATGAGTAATGTGTTGAAGTTGGACCAAAATGTAACTCAAAATTTCATGTACTTCTTGGTTAATGTGTCCTAGGATCATCTTCCAAAACTTTTCATGAAAATAAAATTACTAATTATGATCCAAAAAGCATCAATTGTACAGGTAGAATAAAGTGTTCGCGTAATTGTGATTTTTGAGAAAGTGTATCTGTATTTTTTGACTGAAATTGACTTTTTAATTCAAAGCACAAAAATGTCCAAAAATACACTGATTGAAACTCAGAATTAAACGAGAACATTTACAAGAATTTAGTATTGCCAGTATTTTACCCTTTAGAATATTTCATTGAGTTCCACATTATTTTATTTTTTTGAAAAAATTGTGTTCCACATTAATCTTGAACTAAATTATTGGAACCTTATTAGACACATAAAAAAATTCAACCTTATGGAATTTAGTCTAATAGTGACACATGAGGTAATTGAGTGTCGCAATATTTCTTTCATTTTATTTATTTATTATGTAATTTATATGCCTAAATAATAAATTTTCAATTTTTTATAATGACAGTTTAGTGTATCATTAAAGACCCCATTATTATAGTGACATTATAAATTGTGGCTCATACCAAAGGGTCCCTTATTTCTAGCGACACTTTCCCGTGTAAGAAAATGCATCACTACTGTAAAAATATTATTTGTAGTATCAATAACTTTAATTATATATTTCCAAATAATGAAAATAACATCGTTACTTTTCAATTAATATAAGACACAATCAAAGTAATTAAATTAACATAATATAATTTAAAAATATTAGAACGACCAGTTTTGCATATATATCATCCTTTTTATAGCATTTTGAAGGAGCTATTTCTATTACAAAGTACTGAATTTATATATTGCCTCATTTATTTCATCATCAAACGTTACTTTCTCTGCAATATCGAATCACGACCATCATATTCCCCATGTGCTTTTAGCTGCATATAAAATTTTAGCATATAATAAGAACAAATGTCTACTGAATATATTCTTAAATCTTAATTACCATATGTAGGCCGGTTTTTTACGCATCGTAATCCAAAATATTATTGAAAATATAATGTCATTTCTAAATATTGCTTAATTTTTCAATAAATATAATAAATAAAAAAAATTTGTAAAAATTCATACTGCATTTTGTAGTAGACGAGTAATTATGCAATCTGGTATTTTATTCAATTAATTTAAAATATTATTGAAATTATGAATGATCTCTAAATATTACTAAAGTTTCAAATAAATCTAATATAAGAATATTTTCATAAATTAATATCGTATTTTAGACGATACAATGTAAAATACTTAGGTTATAGACCTGGAGCTTTTGAAGAAAACAAACCTTGCTTGGAAAGTTGCCAGTTATCATCTTGGGCAATCTGCCAAACAAAGGTACCACGAAGCTGGTTCTGCTTAGCAAACGTGACCTTAGCAATCACGCTCTGAACGCCGTCGTATCCAACCCAGGTGGTTCCTTTGTACGCATAGTTACAGACTCTGGCGGAATCGTACGCCGCCGTAGCGCCGCCGCTGATAAAGCTCTTGATATCCTTGAAATCCATGTCGATGGCATTAGGATCCGCCGGCCCGTTCGCCGGAGCCAGGATGCCGTGGTTATTAGGGTTCGTCAACTTCCAAACATATCTGTTTATTAAATAACATATTATTGGTTCATATAATAGTCTTTTGATTAGTGCAAATTTGGGTACTCAAAATTTAGACATCCTTGGTCAGTTTATTACAACTTATTTGAATATTTTTTAATTTAATTTAATGTTTTTTAATTCGATTTAGTATTTCTCAGTTATTTCAATCTTATGTCCGATTTTACTTATCTTCATAATAACTTAATTTCTTGTATTTAGGTTTAGTAGGGTACTAGGGTTGGCATTATCTTTACGTACCCGTACCACGCCATCCCGGTGACCAATTTGTTGGCCGGAATCCCTGCATTTCTCCAACTCTGAATCCCAGCGCTGCCGCTAGCTCCGCCGGAGGCATCATTCAACGCGGCGTGGCAGTTAGTGTTGTCGGTGTACCACGTGGGATCGTAGAAATCGTAGTTCATGACATTGATCCAATCCAAGCTCCTCGTGATCGCAGCATAAGGATAGCTGTAAGAAGCATCCTCAGTATCCGACGTTGACTGATACGCCACCGCCGCCGTCA
Source organism: Sherardia arvensis (assembly GCA_948330725.1). NCBI lineage: Eukaryota > Viridiplantae > Streptophyta > Magnoliopsida > Gentianales > Rubiaceae > Sherardia > Sherardia arvensis. Next base: position 51,692,415 of record OX415235.1, read on the forward strand.
GAAGCAGCGCCGTCTTGCCGGATCTCGACGCCTCCGCCGCCACCGCCGTCCGCCACTCGTCCAAAAGCCGGCCAAGGTTCGTCATCTCCGTATTCGAAACTGGATATTCCCAGTCCAAATCCATACCGTCGAATCCGTTGCTCCGAGCTAGAGAAATGGAAGAATCTATGAAGGCTTTTCTCTTGGTCGCCGTTGATGCCATGGCTGCGAACGCCGCATCATCTGACGCACCGCCGCCGATGGAGAGGAGGGTTTTCACGGCGGAGTTTTTCTGCTTCACGGCGGCGGAGAACTGCGAGAAAGGGCCGGCGTTGGTGGAGGAAATGGTGACTTTATTGGTCTGGGAGTTGAGATCGGCGAACGCGCAGAAAAGGTGCGTGTAGTAACTCGAGTTGATGTTCTGAATAGTTAGGCCGCTGTCGAAAAACCAGTAGCCGCCGATGACTGGCTGAGATCGGACGGTGGTGAAGTGGAGAAGAAGGATGATGATGAGGGTTGGAATAGGAAATGTGGATTTTGGTGTGGTTGCCATTTTTAGAAAGGTGGAATGAGAATATGGATTAGGTTATATTGTTGGGGTGGGAATGAAGAAACTTATGTGTTTATTTATAATTAAGGAGAGCATTTGAGGTTGTGGCACTTTTGCAAATTGCTTTGCACAATACTACTTGCAGTTTGTGTTTTATTTTTGCAGTCCGTATTAGTTTCAGGAAAAATTAATACACCCTCGATCAAGTGGCTAAAGTTTGAACAAGATAAATCAATGAGGACAAAATTGTCAGTTTCAATCAAAATGCAGACTGGATTAGTAAAACAAAACCTGCAAATAAGAATTCCGATTGCTTTCTATCCATATCATGATGGTCGCATTTTATGAGTGTGAACAGTCGGTCTAATTTACTAATTGCAAGTTTACAAAAGATAAATATATTTCTTATTATTTTACTATTGTCTAGATCTGCATTAGTAATATTAAAGATATTTCAAGTTAAAATCATATTTATATAATTTTTGCATTTTATTATATCACTACGAAGGATACATATGATCTATGATGATTTAGGCAGAATTTTGACCAATTTAATATTTTGATAATTAAATTAAAATGAAATATATATCATCTATATTATAATAGTAGATTCACGCTACATTTATTCTAATAAAAGAATAGCCTCACTTAATTAAATTAAATCTTCATCAATCGTAACTCAAACCAAATTGAATGGTGGCTAGGTTAACCTTGATAGAAGAATTCAATGATAAACTTTAATATTAAACAGATTTCTTCAAGCTTATTAATATTAATATTAAACGTGAGGCAGATTTTTCAACGTATATATATGTCGGGATGATACTGCCTAAAAAGTTTGGCATGCATTCGATACAGTCAACATTTTGACTAGAAAATAAGGCTGTACATTCATAGATAAAAGGAGTTGTTCATGTAAACAGTTTTGATATTTTATTTTTATAGTAAAAGTATGAAATATATCACTTACAGAATAATAATATTATTTTATTAATATTTTACATTAAGTTAAAATATTTGTTTACGTATACCACTTCTGAAGGATAAGTCTATAAGGGTGCATTTGGTCCGTTAGATTTTTGAAAAACTGGACTTTTAAAGTTCAGTTTTTCAAAATATTGTTTGGTTTGTAAAAGTTTAGAAAATTCAAATTATTTCACTTTCAAGTTTGGTTTTTGTTCTTCAAAATCTAGACTTGCAATTTTTAATTTTAGACTTACAATTCGTTAAACCTCTCAAAAGTCTGACGAACCAAATACACCTTAAATTATTAGAAAGAAAAACATGGCGTTGATTTATGAATAACTAGAGTTCAGGAACTCCCTTTTACCCTGGGATGACCACAACGTGATTTAGGGGTAATTGGCATAGGTAGAGAGTCTTTATTTTAATAGAACCGGTTTTTTTGCCAATGTTAACTGAGATGGTGAATTCTTGGAGCACTAGAATGTTGTACATTGGTGAAGAGTCTATATTCAAGAGGGGAAAGAAAATCTATTTGTTTTTAATATGCCGCCCTGGTTTTAGTACTTGTAGTTTAAGATAGAGAAGATTTAGAATAGCTATATGTTTAGAAATTTCTCTGATCTCACTAATCGCCTCCGCCTGTGGAGTTTTGCACTTGTGGCCTCCTTTTTAGAAGCTAATAGTATTTATTTCTGTCATTTCACGGTCTAGAAATGCCTAATAAAAGTTCTCTCCACTGAATTCTTGGTGGTTTAACGTAAAAAAATAATAATAATAACAAGAGTTAAATTTTATACTGAAAAAATGAGCAAAGTGTCCTCAAGATATTAGGTACATGATGATCTTATCTTCTTCATGCATGATCTTCAACTTGTACAGTCAGTGGTCGTGAGTGGGTTTACAATCTTCAACTTGATTATTAGTGGTTCATTCCGTAGGGCAAAAACGTTAACTAATGAAAGCATATTCTCATCAAATATCTCATCTTTAATAATGAGAACAAATAAAAATTTTATATTTATACAGTACCATATTTTTTTAGATGGTTTATAAAAGGTTTTAAAAAATTAATGTTAAAGAGTACATATTGAGCAAGATATAATTTTCTAGATTTGAGCAAGAAATACATTGAAAAAACGAAAATTTTCAGTACAATGAGACTTTTAGGTCAATCATTTTTACCCCAACCATATAATATATGAACGCTACAAATATCATAATCTAGTATTAAATAAAGGGTCATGTTATGCGCAGTCCGTATTTTGCTTATTTTGCAGTCCAAAATAAAAATACGCCTTCGACATATATGATATGGTCAATAATTATGTATATCAGACATATGAATCATATATACTGCTTCTATTACATACACTTGCAATTCAATTATATATTAGAGTCATTGTATATATGATTATTTTAAAAAATACGGACTGCAAATAAGCAAAATACGGACTGCGTATAAAAGGCCTGTAAATAAATGAGTGTTACTATACGCAATTCAGTATTTTACTTTTATAATTCAAAATACGATATGCATTTACAAAAATGTCGCACCTACAACGTTTATTGAAAAACACTTAACAATATTTAAGGAACAACATTGTACATTCAATGATATTTTAGACTACACTGAGTAAAATAGTGAATTGCGTATAACATTTTAGTTTTGAATTTAATCTAATCTGCTAATTCAGTACATTGAGTGATCGAGATTCTCACAGTACTTCTTCTTGGAGCGGGATGAAGATCCCACTATTACATATTGTACAACATGCATCTCTTTTGAATATTTCTTACGAATAATGTTGGGTATTGTTATATTCAATCCAGTATTTACTTGTGCAGTCCATATTTATTAATAAAATACCACTAATACCCTCAGTATTTATTCAAAAATAAATATGATTCCCATAAATGAGGGTATATCAGGAACTTTCAATACAAATACGGATTGCGGAAGGAAAGTTGGAGTGCGTCTATCAATTGCCATAATGTTCATACAACCTGTAGCTTCAGTGGCTGGGTTGGATTTCCAGGTTCCAACTTGAACAGACAGTGGTTCCTTTTTTACAATCATATCATATGCAAGTATCTCTACATGGTGGTTTACTGTTTATACATCATGTCTTTGGTTGGGTAGCGGGATTTTTTATTTATTTTTATAATAGTTTTATTTACATTTATGAAAAATGTCTAAGAATTGACATTTCAAAAGAAAAAATGGATATGAAACTAACAATTTATCGCATATAATATTTGTACTAATTAATAAATGTATCAAATAATCAAATGTACGTACTATAACTAAATCCAAATTTTGTAATTTCCAATTCCAACTGTAAATGAATCATTGATACTGAAAATTTGGTGATGGAAATTCGATCGAAATTACCAGTCAAATCCTTGTTAAAGTTTTTATGCGTTTGCAAGGAATGAAACCGTTTGATAAAAAACTCTCCTTTCAGTAAATTTCATCTAAAATATGGAAGAAATTTTTCACCGGTTTTGAGTCGTTATTATCGTAATAGGCATAGGCGGAACTAGAGGTTAATAGATGTGGTGACAACAAACTCTTAAATTTTAAGTAATTTTTAGATCAAAATACTAATTTACTGTAATTTAGACGATAATATGATGGAGTTGTAATGAAAAGTGATGTCCGCACCGCCTGATATATTAAGACATAGTCTATTCAGTAATTCGATAAATTAATTTACTTCTGATTCCGTCGCTGCCACTTATAATAGATACTTCTTACTTTCTTTCCCTGAACACTTCGAGATATGTTGACTTTTTGCGTGGAAGGTGATTGAAAGGTCTTGGATGAAAAGGTTTTTACATTCTCCTTCCATTGCTATATTGGGTGAAATAAATGCAATTTGACTTAATCATGTCATGAGAAATGAAACTAGTATCAATAAGATAACATAATTAAACTATTTGATGTAAAATTTATCAATAAGAAGGTGATTAAACTATTACACGAGGCAAAAGTTGTTTATGAAGCAAAAGTTTCTATTACAGATTACTCGCTATAAAAAGGCGGAAGCAGATAAATACATATGAGTTGTTACATAGATTGGATTACTGAAACATATGTTTTTTTATCATAGTAGTATCTCTGTATGATCCTGATTTCGCCACTGCCACTACCTTACTTTTTTTTTATTTCCAATCATCATTTGTTACATTCTCATCTTGATCACGCCCATGAGCTTTTAGCTGCACATTATAAGAAAGACAAATATAAACATAATTAGTAATATAGCTAGATAAAATGTATGAGCCAGAATTAAGTGCAATTCAATTCAGTTTAATTTAGTCAAACCTAATTAAAAACTTTTTTGAAGAAAAAATTTAACAAACCTTGCTTGGAAAGTAGCCAATTATCATCTTGGCCAATATGCCAAACAAAGGTACCACGAAGCTGATTCTGCTTAGCAAACGCGACCTTAGCAATGACGCTCTGAACGCCGTCGTATCCAACCCAAGTTGTTCCTTTGTATGCATAGTTACATACTCTGGCGGAATCGTACGCCGCCGTGGCGCCGCCGGTGATGAAGGTCCTGATATCCTTGAACTGCATGGCGATGTTGTTAGGATCCGCCGGACCGTTCGCCGGAGCTAGGATGCCGTTGTTGCTAGTATTCGTCAATTTCCAAACATATCTGTTGAAATCACATCTTATAATTAATGATTAATACTGCTTGATTAAATAAAGTCATCAAATTTTCAAACAAGTCTTGAAAATAAAAATAAACAGCTTGATTAAGTGATTTCAATATATATGAGAAAAAAAAAAGTTAAAATTTCAATCAACTTTTAAATCATTCTTACCCGTACCACGCCATCCCGGTTACCAGTTTATTGGCCGGAATCCCTGCATTCCTCCAACTCTGGATTCCGGCGCTGCCGCTGGCTCCGCTGAAGGCGTCATTCAATGTGGCGTGGCAGTTAGTTTTGGTGGTGTACCACGTAGGATCATAAAAATCGTAGTTCATCACGTTTATAAAATCCAAGCTCCGATTCATCGCAGCGTAAGGGTAGTTATAAGACGCCGTGTTAGTATCCGACGTGGCCTTATACGCCACCGCCGCCGTCAAAAGCAGCGCCGCCTTGCCGGAGCTCGACGCCTCCGCCACCACTGCCGCCCGCCACTGATCGACGAGAAGCCCTAGATTCATCATCTCTGTATTCGAAACGGGATATTCCCAGTCCAAATCCAGGCCGTCGAATCCATTGCTCCGAGCTAGAGAAATAGAAGAATCTATGAAGGATTTTCGCTTTGCCGTCGTTGTTGCCATGGCGGCGAACGCCGCGTCGTCAGACGCGCCGCCGCCGATGGAGAGAAGGGTCTTTACCGACGGGTTTGTCTGCTTGACGGCGGCGGAGAACTGGCTGAAAGGGTTGGCGTTGGCGGAGGAAATGGTGACGGTGTTCGTCTGGGAGTTGAGATCGGCGAACGAGCAGAAAAGGTGCGTGTAGCAACTCGAGTTGATGTTCGGAGCGGTAAGGCCGCTGTCGGAAAACCAGTAGCCGCCGATGACCTGGGATTGAACGACGGTGGTGAAGTGGAGAAGAAGGATGATGATCAGAACTGAAAGAGGAAATGTGGGTTTTGGTGTGGTTGCCATATTTAGAAAGGTGAAGGTTTGAGTTGGTTTGAGTATGGATAGAGAAACTATACTGTGTGTATTTATAGGAGAATTGAGAGGGTGTACACTTGTAGCACTTGCAAATGTTTGCATTCTAATTTCTATCCACTTGATTTTTTGAATTTTGGTCACATTTAAATTTATCATTTTAATATTCATGTTCAATGCATATGGTGTTACAAGTGGTGTTGAAATTCATTATATATATATATATATATATAACTGCTTTCTTGCAAGATAATGGAGGTTGTGTTGTTGGTTATAACTATCGAGATTCTTACACCATATATTTTATAGATTAGATATGTTGTCAGCGACATCTTATTTTATGTTACCGTCATGTGATATAAATCTATAAAACTGTCCTTATATATGTGTGTGTGTTTTTGGACCACTTATATAAGGCGTTTATGATCAGTGTTTAAGAGTGTGGTGAGCGGCTGAGTGCATATATTTCGCTCTATCATATGGCGTGGTCTGATTTTTAAAATAAAATCTTATGACCTGTTTCACTATTTTTTGAATTATATAGCATAAGTTAAGATTACCCAATAATTTTCTACAGAAAAGATGTTAATATTAAACATGAGACAATTTCTTCAACATAAGTTTGGCGTGCATTAGATACAGTCAACAGTTTGACTTGAAATTAGGGTTCTATACATTCATGGATACAAGTACTTGGCAAGTCTACATATATAAGCCACTAAAAAGTAAAATATCGCGTTAATTTATGGTTAAATTAATATGTTTAAGTGTATTAGAGGGGTAAATTGTGTAAATTAGTTGATGAACATACCGACATGTCTATATATGTTGTTAATTTAAGTATGAGTGGAAGCTACACTTCACCCACTTATTTGTGTATATATATTAAGTGTATTTTTATATAATGGATTAGATTTCTATAAAGAAATTGGCAAGTATCCTAAATTGTACCTGATTTTTGAAATGGACAGTGAAATTATACATGCAGATCCATTTTACTAATATAAGTCTGAAAAACATAAAATGTCGTCCCTAAATTATGCTCATGCGCCTAAAAATTTGATTTTTTTTTTTATTTTCAGACCTGTATTAGTAAAATGGATCTGCATTACTCAATATCTCTTTTGAATATTATTTCCTACTCCCTCCTTCCTATCTAAAACAAGATATTTATATTTTTATTTATGTATAGTCATGTTTAATGAACTTTTTGATGTTATAGAATACATGTTATAACGAATAAAACAATATTTCATATCGTATGAATTAATAATCTAATTTAATTTAGAATTAATAATTTTTAATTAAATGAATGCAATTTAAATTGAGAAGCAGTTTATATTGAAACGGAGAAAGTATGGGTGTGTTTGGTTCGCAAGTTTTTTGAGAGTCTGAATTTTGTTTTGAGATTTTGAGAGTTTTGTGTGTTTGGTTCGCAAGATTTTTGAGAGTCTGAATTTTGTTTTGAATTTCTGAGAGTTTGGGTTTTTGTGTGGGATTTTGAGAGTCTGGTTTTGCAAAATCCTTGTTTGGTTGGGTTGAGTTGGTGGGTATGAAACAAAATTTTTGATTGGTTTTTAGGATTTTGCAAGTCTGGATTTTGGGAAACTTGGTGAACCAAACAAGATTTTACAAAACTGGACTTGGATAGTCCAAGTTTTGCAAAAACTTGTCCAACCAAACACACCCTTGGTTTTTGTTTGGGATTTTGAGAGTCTGATTTTGCAAAATTCTTGTTTGGTTGGGTTGGATTTTGTGAGTATGAAACAAAATTTTTGATTGATTTTTAGGATTTTGCAAGTCTGGATTTTAGGAAACAGTGAACCAAATAATATTTTACAAAATTGGATTTGGATAATTCAAATTTTGCAAATATTTGCCCAACCAAACACACCCTGTAAATATGATAAGATCTGCTTCAACTTGTTTCTCAGTGGTTCGTGGAGTGGGTTTCCAGGTTCCAACTTGCATGGTGTGCCTCAAAACAGTGTTACCATTAGATCACATGTATAATAATTATTTAAAGTGCTTAGCTTAGACCGTCGCTTAAGAACTGCACCTACTTGTGACAAAAAACTTGGGGCAAAATTTTTAGTGACACTTTTTAAGTTTGACAAATTTATGACCCTTGAAAATGTAACAATTTATAAATTTTATGAGATAAATAATTCAGCAATTACACACTAAAAAGGAATTAGTAGCAAATTAGTGACATAAATAACAGTACTAAATTAGTGACGATCAGAGTGAAGATTTAGTTACACATATATATGTCACTAAATATCGCACTCTGAAAAATTGCCGCATGGAATTAAATTGCAGTATAAATTTTTTGATGAATATCAGATTTTGTTTAGTTGACTGCTTTTGAATTTATCATTGTTGAAATGTGTTTTAAATTTTATCTTTTCAATCATAAAAAGAACCTTTAGTTAACTGGTGTAAGTACCCAAAGCTTTGCACCAACTTTCAAGAACTTTAATCGCTTTTTGACCTAATTTTTACAAGTTAGAACTTTTAAATTGAAAGTTTCTCAATTTCTTTTCATCCTTCATTTCACTGAAAAATGCTAAGTATAATAAATGTGATAAAATGAAACTAACATTGAGAATTTCAATTTTTTTTAGTACAAAAATCTTCTACAACTATCATATTCTAGCCTAATCTACTGATCCTTTACTGGTCCTTCATTGATGTTTTGAGTGGGGTGAAATTCTCACTTGATACACCATCTGATGCATTTCGTCTCTTTACACTTCATGCGCCAACTGATACAATTTCTGTCACTCACTTGACCACGCCTCTTGCAGATGGAGTGAATGGAGACTTTGGAAATTAGGAGAAAGTCCAGGGGACTAAATTGAGGGAGGAGAGAATCGAACCCCGGACCTCTCGCTAGCCAAAGCAACATGCTTTTGATCTAGTGGGCTAGGCTACTTGATTGGAATTTCAGTCTGTTAACTAAATATATTTTATCTTATCAAATAATAATGTATCGGAAATTCATAAGTAATGTTGATCAAACATTCAAAGGCTTAAAATGTTAAAATAAAAAATAGTCAATATATAACAGCATTTTTCAAAAATTAAAAAATAGGAGAGACTATATGAAAAAGACAGATGAACATACAAATAGAGAAAGTGGTTCAATCCCTTTGATTTTTATCAAATTGTGTATTCACTTCAATTTCCCCATTTGGCTCCCTCTCCAATTGCTCACTCCGTCAAGATCGGATCTTTCATCATTTTTCCCACCAAATAAAACCATCAAGAACCATACCAAGATAAGAAATCATCATTTTTTTTCAAAAAAACAAAAAAAGGGGTCAACTTTCCAAATTCCCAGGTTTCCTTTCACCAACAAAAATCCCCACCTAGAACAAACCAGAATCGCCCTGATGATTCTTGCAGCAGGTTGTGTTTGAAGGTGGATAGATTGTTTCAATTTTTGTTGGTTTTGGGATTTTCAATCAAATGGGAAATGTGACATCAAATGTGGCTGCAAAGTTTGCATTTTTCCCTCCAGAGCCTCCCACGTACGAGGTTTACAAGGATGATGTGGATGGGAAGCTCATATTCAGCGGATTGACGGCTGATAAGAATGTGGATGTTCATATGCTGGACACAAAATGTGGGAATAGGATTGCGGCCACCTTCTGGAAGCATCCTTTTGGGAGGTTTACCATTCTCTACTCTCATGGCAATGCTGCTGATTTGGGACAGATGCAGGAGCTTTTCATCGAGCTTAGAGCTCACCTTCGCGTCAATATCATGAGGTTCTGTGTATTTTTTTTATCATCAACATGTGTGCATGTATGTTAAAAATGCATTCTTTGGATGATTTCTTGTTTCTGTTTGATGTTTTGCTTTTGCTAGATGAAATTTGCAATTCTGATAAAGGTTGGGGGACATTTTCCTAACTTGATGGTGTGGGTATTGAATTGCTTTGTTTAGGTTCTAACTCGCTGTAGGCTGTGTTACTTTGATCTTCTTTTTCATGTAGTTTGTTTGTGGGATTTGTTTCTTGATTGTGGTCCCATTCGTTGTTCAAAGTTTTCCTTTTTATGCTATTTCTGGTTCAAACTGGACACGTTGGCGAAATATGATCCATATTAGCTACCTCACTTTTCAGGATAAAGTCTTAGTTGTTGTTCTTGGTATAGTAGGTTTCTTCAACCTCTAATTGTTCCTGTACATTTCCATGTATATTTGTTTGGTTTTGTTTGTGGGATTTGGTTTTTGTTGATGGTGGTGGCATTTGTTGCTTGGAGTTTTGATATTTATGCACTTTCTGTTGTTTCCTGTTTTTTATTGTTGTCTGTTGTTAGTTAGGATTGGGGACATTTTCTATTTTGATTTAGTGGGAAGTGAATTTCTTTGTTTAGGTTATAACTTTTCCTTGCTAAAGCCTCACTCTGGTTTATGAGGATTCTGTCTCTCCAGTTGATTATGTACTAGAACAGTATCCTTTGATATTGTTTAGGGGACAGTTCCTAATTGATGTTGTGGGAATTGGATTTGTGGTACATCCTCTCCAGTTGATTGTGTTAGTGATTATTGTATTAGGGGCTGTAAATCTGCATAGTCGTGGCTCAGGTTCATTTGTTGAATTTTCTCCCTCTACTTTAGCTAAGATATCTTGCATTTAGGTACACAGATTCCGCTTTTTTCTGATAAGCTGGTGAAACATTTGTAGCAAATTCTGTACGTACAAATATCTATTCTGAAGCGTTCTATTATTCAACTAAAAGCCGTTTAAAACTCCATGCTGGCATCTTTGCTCCTTGCATAGACGAGTAGCTGCATAATCTGGCTCTCACTTTACTAAATGTTCTGTTCTTTTTTGGTGATGCAGCTATGATTATTCTGGATATGGAGCTTCCACTGGTAAGGTGAGCAATGGTGAAAAGAATATGTAACAAACATAAATTACCACAAACACATGATGTATTATCTTTCTGATAAGGATTTTCTTCTTCCTTGTGACAGCCATCCGAGTTAAACACATATTACGACATAGAGGCAGTATTCGACTGTCTGAAAAGTCAACATGGAATAAAGCAGGAAGATATCATTTTATATGGCCAATCTGTTGGGAGTGGCCCAACGTTACATTTGGCTGCTAATCACCATAGGTTAAGAGCTATTGTTCTTCATAGTGCTATACTCTCTGGAATTCGAGTATTGTATAACGTAAAGGTGACATTTTGGTTTGACATTTTCAAGGTTAGTCTTCTGTCTTCTCCTTCACATACCGATATTCGCTAATACCTATTATCATGCTACTGATAATTTCTCTTTCTTCTTGCTCAGAATATAGAGAAGATAAAGAATGTCAGCTGCCCTGTTTTGGTAATACATGTAAGTAGCTGATCTATTCTATGTTGTTACTATGCTGTATTATACTTGATTTTAAAGGGATCTTCTAAAAACATTTTTAGTTAAAGCAACACTTTTTTTTTCAGAAACTAGCATTGAATTACATTGATTGGTGGCGACTCTCTATTTAATTCAGCAACAAATATTAAAACCTCTCAGTTTGATTTTTTTTGTGTGGAGATAAAGATCTACTAGGAAAAGCGGTTTAAATTTGTATGTGTAGCACACGATATAAAAGCAGTTACTGTTTAGGCATCTAACATTGAAAATAGTGGTCTGTTTGTGTGATGTAGCATAGTTTTATCTGTAATTTTTTTAGATTAGAAGACACTTTCTTTCTCATGCATAATGCTTTCTAGATGTGTAGCTTAATCCTTTCATATTTTTTTGAAGTGGTGCTATAAGTACACATATAGTAATCTAAAATTTTCTTGTTTACACTGTTGATATCCTTGGTATTTGTGTTTTAAGCTGCTACATACATGATTCATTATTGTGCTATCTATTTTCAATAGTTTTGGGACGTTGAAATTATTTTTAAGCTATATACAGTGTCAGGTCTCAGCCGTACCACCATATATTGTCACTTAATAAAATAAGGACTGATGTGCTATACATATTGCTTGGCGTGACCTTGTCAATGTGCATGTGCTGTAAAATTATGATCTTCTGTGTTGGTGATCAGCCCTATTTGAAAAATCAAGAAGCAGGACTGTAGGCCAAGCTTAACTTAGTCTGGCGTTAGCTAAGTTAAGCTGCTCCTTTTGTGCTTCTTATGGGAGGAGTCTAAATTATAAATTCCTAATTTGTTCAAAAGAGGAGATTTAAGTTGTAGATCATGTATATTTAGGTGCTGATAAATACAATCTATAGGATACACAGCCCGGACTATTAGTAGGATATAACAAGATCCATTCTTCCTATTGAGGCCATTATGATGTGACAAGTGCAGTTACAAATGCACAAAGTCTTAACCTATTTTATCTTTGAGGATTTCAAATGAGGTTATTACACAGATTTCGTTACCTGTGGGTATAATGTGTACATCACGGTCAAGTTGATTCTTCTTGTGCCATTTAGCATCAATATTAGGAGTTAGCCATTAGTGAGAAGATTACTCGGTCTTGGTTCAAGTACACTGGTTATCCTTGTTTGTTTATGTCTCTAAATTTCCTTCCTTTGGTACCACTCCTTCATTGATATTAGTGATTCTCACTTTGAGGACGAAAGCTTTGTGAGATATTTACAAACCTTTGAATCCAACGTTGATTAGTTTTTTCTACTTATCTGTAATGATGGAATAAATGGTACCAGTATTTTTTTGCAACGCCTTTTCATCAATGAATGTGACTTTGTTCCCTGCTAAGGAATGCTTCCTTTGCAGTGCTTTTTCGCTGTAACTGATGGGTTGATTTCTGCCTAATGGAATAAATTATCTGTGACTGATGGAATAAATGGTAGATTTTTTTTGTACCACCTCTTTATCAATGAATATGACTTTGTTCCCTGCTAAAAAATGATTTCCGTTGAGTTATTGTCAGAAAATACTTCTTTAAGTTGTTTACCTCTATTAGTTTTTTATCGGGTTTAAATTCAACCTAGCTGCCGTATTAGAGCTTCTTCGACATAATCCTTTTCTGTTTGGCTTATAAAAACTGCTTCTTTTGACTGAATTCTGCGTTGTGTTCTTGTTCCGTGGATCGTTTGCAGGGTACAGAAGATGATATTGTAGATTTTTCTCATGGAAAAAGGTTGTGGGAACTCTCAACAGAAAAGTATGATCCGCTCTGGGTCCAAGGTGGAGGTCACTGTAACCTGGAAACCTTCCCAGAATACATCAAACACCTGCGCAAGTTTATCAGCGCCATGGAGAAGCACTCGTTCTCAAAGAGAAGTAAGGGTAACCCTGCAGATGATTCAAGTTTAATGCACGAAAAGCACAACAAGTGCTTGAGATTTGCCCGAAGATCAGAAAGGTGATTTCTGATACTTACCAACTAATTGAATAGTTTGGTTTGTAAATGTACATTTAGGTTGAATAGCGTTTCTAGCTTAGTTAGGAAGGTTATATACTGCAGTTGTGGGTTTTCCGTGTGATTAGTGGTCAGTCGGTGTGGTGATCTTCTGGTCTTCGGGGAGTTGGGGTTGTTCTGATCTTAATGTTCATTATGGCTAGACACATATTATCTTGTGAGATGAAATGGAAATGCAGTCATTTTTCTCTGTTCCAATTTTGAGGCCCTCCATTTCATGCAATATTTTCTCCACAATGACAGATATGATCTATATTAGTATATTGACACGATGACGAGATATGATCTATATAGCCGAACATCAAAGATCCTATATACCAATATTTTCTCATTACAAGGATTTTAGCAAGCTCATTGGATTGTTGGGCTTTTCATAGTTTGCATTTCAGCCCAATATAAAGCTATTTCCTTGAAGCTTCTCTATTTCCAGTAAGTTGAAAGTGCAAGAAATAAGATGCTAATATCATAAGTAATCTTTGCAAGATTTTATTCTTGTTACTGAAGCATCATTTCAGCCTTTTCTGACTTTTCTTATTATAGAAACATGTAAATTATTTTAGAAAGATGCAAAGAGTACAATTTCTCATAATAGGGCATGCAAGATTGCTGTTAAAATCATATATTCTGACTCTGCTTTTGAATTTGTTATCCCTTCTTTTTAATCCTCAAAGAATATCATGACCTTGTTGATTCTCATGCATGCATGAGAATGGAGATGAGACTATAACAAGCTGCAGATATTAGTTTTCATGCATAAAATGATTCCAATTCTGCTTATTTAAACTAGGTATAGAATCTAGAGGTCAGCAGTTAGGTAGTAGGGTTTTTATTTTTAATTTGAGCATTTGTTCAGTTTCTGAACCGATGATCTGATTTTGGGTTGATTCAATATAAGTGACATCAGAGTGCCGATCCAAACATGTTAGGGGTCGGAAGGGAAAATAATAAAATATTTTGAGTTTGATTGTAAAAACAGAGGTCTCTTTTTAGTTACTTGATCCATTATGTTCAATTATTTTTTTCAACTCGCCTAAATATTTATTAAATGTACATAAAATCTATGAAAATGGATCCTTTTTTTTGCCCAAAATTGAAAGCCCGAAGCCGTATTCACTTCATTGTTAACTTGAAATTAGGAAAGTTGGATTTTAAAAAGATCATTCGGTTATTGAATCTTTTATTTAGTTATTATTTAAAAATGAGTGGAGCCTTAGTCCGAGGGAATAATTATAGTTCAAAGCTAAGTGCATATACATGTCACCTTTCAAGTTATTTTGTAGGGGTTTTAAAATATTCAGTGAGTGATTTTTTAACACATATTTGACTAATATGTATAATTGTTCTGTATATGCTAACCTGGCTACTTAAAAATATGAGCTTTTTTCCGGATTAGGAGGGATTTGTTCTTCCTTTCTTAGCAATGGTTGGCTGGTTATGCCCTTTATGTTTGGAATTTTGGCATTAGAATATGCATCATTCAGTTTCATGACTAATATGTTCAGGTTTCAGATCATTTGTGCATGTGATTGTATCTGACATGAAGTGATAATGTAAACTGAAGTGTTATACACAGTCCAATATTTTACTCAGCATAATCTAAAGTACCAATGAAATGACACTACCGCCCCAGCAAGTTGGCTAGTTTCTCAAAAATCAAATAAGTTGAGGTCATTTTCGTACTTTTACCTCGTATTTTGGACTATAAGAGTAAAATACTGGACTGGTATAGCAACACCCAATGTAAAGCAGGACAATTTCAATGCTACTTCCGTCTCATCTTAATCTGCACGGTTAATTTTTTATACTATTCAACATATATTTTTAACCAATAGTCTGTTTTAGTTTACTTATATTATCAAAAAAATTAATATTTGAATATTATATGTCGTGATTAATCTAACGATAGTAAGTAGTGAAATCACCACAATGATTATGATGGAGATTTACTGGAGACTCTGACCCAGGAAATCAGATGAAAAACGATTTCTTAAAATATTGTGTCGGAGAAAATTTGACTCTCTTAATCTTCACTAAACGAGACAAGACATCTGACCAATGAGATAGCGAATTGATTGCCGATCGAGCTTCTTATTTAATGTTTATAATCATCTATTTTTTTAGAGCCATGTGATTAAAATATGAACCTAACACTTAAGAGCAACACTAATTACATATTTCTGCTGAATTCTTGCATCAATTTCTTGATTGGTATTTGTTGAAATATTACTAGGTCGGTGCTAATGATTGTTTGTGGTCTTGTCGGAATCTATGGTACCAATTTTATTTTAATTGGAATGTGATTAACTACAATTAACTACAACTATAATGAATAAAATTCAGATAAGCCTCAACTAAAAAGAGTTATAGTGTTCGATTTGTAATTTCTACCATTAAATACAGGGTTATAGTTTATGGTATTTTCATGTTAAATTAGTTCACTGAAACAATTTCTTTATATTGATTTATTTTTACGAAGAAGTTCTACAAAGGTCTGAGAAAATTAAGAGTGTGTACGGTGGAGTCATGCTTTTAAAATAAGTTGGGTGATTTTGACTTGTAATGTCGCGAAAAACAGAAACTGGTCATATCAGCTTATATTGTTGGGCTGTTTTGGGATCAAAAATGTCTTCTGCATGTCAAATAAATAGTCTTTTGACAGTTTATCATAGCAGGTGAAAAAACTCGACCAAATACACCATAATAAACATCCAACTATCTAACACTTTATCATTTAACTTTACTTCAATATACCCTGCATGTCCATCGTAAAAGTAAAAAATGACAACTTTTATTGGGAGTTGCTATCCACAGTCCAGTATTATACTATGCAGTTCAAAATACGGTGTAAAAGTACAAAAATAACTTCAACTTATTTGATTTTTGAGAAGCTAGCCAACTTGTAGGGAACGATATTGTCATTTCATTGATATTTTGAATTATATTAAGTAAAATAGTGGATTGTGTATAGCACTTCGGCTTTTATTCTCCTGTTTCATTTCTTACAAAAATGAAAATATGCTGTTCATATATGGCACATTATTGCCGGTCCACGCATGAAAACAAACCAAAGAAAACAACAAAAAAATTCAAGAAAACCAGATAGAGAGATCTTGAGAACTTGTTCATCATCATCCAGTTTATATCGATGTTATATAACCGGCCCCTTCAACCATGGAAAGCAACGTCAAAACAAACAAACAAAAATACTGACTGATTATTTGTCCAGGAACTCACGAACTGTACAATGAAAAGAGGACAAGCTTTGATCTGCATGGAATATAAATCAAATCTTCTGGAGATCTGGGATGAGATTCATCACGTTCCCATTTCTGCGAACTAGAATACAAGTCTGTTTCATTGTGTTGCCAACTTGCCACGCTTTTGTTTGTCGTCGAAACAAGGCAGATACGGGAACAATGGCGGAACCAGGAAATTATCTTAGGGTAGGCTCAGTGGTTTGACTGCGGTGGCTGGAGATCGGAAAGGCCCAATTTTTACCAGAGAGCAGCAATATAGACTATATTTCGAATTTTATGGTAGCGCCTCCAAATGGTTCCGCCACTGTATAGGGGCCCTTGTTACACGCAGTGTGATATTTTACTCTTGCTGTCATAATATACAATATAAACTTACGAAAATATCTTTATTCGTTGGGAAATTTAGTAATATTCATGGGACAATATTGTAATGTTAATGGTATTTTATATTACGCTGAGTAAAATAGATTGCATATATCACTTCAGTATATGTATACGTAGGACAAATTCTCTTATACTCTTATATGACCGTTTTAGTATATCATGAAATTGACCAGAATATTAATTAGTAATTTATCTGAAATAATATATACGATCTTACATTTTACTTATTCTAGTCCAAAATATTAATCAAATCATATTTTCCAAAACCTTTTTTACAAATTATCTTTAATGGGAACATTGATCAATTTTCTAGATGATCTTATTAATTGTGGAGTTTTGGGAAAATTATTTTGGCTTGTTTTTATATGTCATCGGAATTGAAACATTCTGAATGGATCAAACCTTTTTGAACTTTTGTGCAGCTATATAATTTGACCTATACTTTACTAGTGCATAGATTGTATCTCTTTCTTTCTTTTGTTTGTTTTGTAACGCTTTCTGTAGTAGTTCTGTCGTTATTGAGCATAATAATTCGTTTATCAGTACAAAGTCTGATTTCTCGATTTATGCACGTAATTAGTGCTCAATGGTTTGAGTGCGATGATCGGAGATTGGAAAGGCTCGTCGGAGGTTGGAAAATCCCGATTTTCACCGGAGAACAGTATTATAGGTTGTGTTTTGAATTTTATGGTATGCCCAGTCCTACCCGCGCCTCCAAGTGATTCCGCCACTGCATGTCATCCTTGTGTATGAGTAGGGACGGAATTAGGAATTGTTGAAGGTAAAATGAGAGCGCAGCGACAATTCTTAAATCGTGGATGAGAAATAGTGATTTATTATAACTCGAGCGGTAATATGATGGAGTTATGGTGGAGAGTGTCGATGATTTGAGACAGTTCTATTCAACAGCCCATAAATTTCCTTCTAATTCCGCTACTGCATACGAATCAAAACCTTTTTACTCCTCATCTCTGTTAAATGGCACACTTAAATCGGGAAACGGTAAAATTTGTATGGGAAAATAAAGAGAAAAAGAGAGGCCTATCAAATCTTGTGAAAAGATTTTCTAGTATTATAGGCCAATTTTTTTATTTTTTAGGTGTCATCCTTAGATTCTACTAATTTCATAGTGGATATCCTAAAGAAACATGCTTTTTTAACTTCTAGAGGATGTACATCTTGCATGCACTTTAAGTTTATTGATCAATTTTTTGTCCCATAACTGTGTTTTCTTAAATTACTATTAAAAGAGAGTAAAAAAAAAATTGGTTTTCATGATAGTAAAATGTTGTTCCATGATGGAAAAAGTGGCTTGTTTCATTATGATGTGTTGTTCTCGAATTAGTGGTAAATATTCTATTTTAATCTCAATTTAATTTTACAAGTGTTATTTTTGTTCGGAATATCGCTTAACAAGTTAGTCATTTGGAGAATAAAGTCTGTGTACTTAATTATAACTCCACATTGCTCACGCTTCAGTAAAAAAGGAGACTTGAGACCAATCATACCCCGGCCTTGAGAAATGGAAATATAGAATCATAATTGATGCCAGTCGAACCTAATGCCTTGACTACTACGCTAACTCCAGCGGTTAAATACAAATATTTAAGAATAATATATTAAATATATCATTTTCAGGTTAAATTTAAATGGTCAAGAATTCAAAAATTAGAAATGTAAGAAAAAAAATAGATGTTAATAATTTTTATAAAATTATTATGAAAATTGGACCTATGAGAAAGAAATAAACTCCTAGACTAGTCCATTTTTTTATAGGGCATATCCATAAAATATCCCAACACCAGTCAATTCCATTTGATTGCATCTCTATTTACCATGATTAGTGAAATAATTCTCCACATTGGGAAAGCTTTGATCATTATAGACCTAATCATTAATCAAGAATGAACCAATCACTATTTCGCTTGACTCTCACATTTTTAATAATAAGAAAAAATAAAAGCAGGAATTAGGACATGATGTATAAACTTTTGCACAACGTGATCATTGTTTTTTCCACTACATATTAATAAAGCCAATCTTATCTCATCTTCGAGCTTCATATTTAATCTCATTCATGCTACGTCCATTTACAGCTAATGATGTGGTAAATAGACATAATCATTCTTCATCACAAATTCACATTTTCACCTTTTCACCTTTTCTCGTAAAATAAATTGTGGGACAGTTATACTCTGTCCAATGGGATGTAATGAATAGAGATTAATTTCAAGAATGTGCAGCGAACTGAAAAAGTTACAGTCAGTAAACACATCTGAAGAAATCAGATGGAAAAATGTTGCGGTGCCAGCTCACCAGTTGTAACCGTGATAAATAAGGTAAGACGAAGTTGAATTTTTTATTATTATTACAAGTATAAGAATCTCCTACAACTATCATAATCTAACTTAATCTATCCTAATCTACTGATCTTCTACTCAGTCCTCCACTTTATGCTGCTCGACTCACTGCTTTGAGATGAGCACGCCTCTGCGGGACTGGAGACTTTGAAATTAGGAAAAAGCCACATGGGCGGGGAGGTGAGGTTTGAACTCTGGACCTCTACCTACCCAAGATCTTATGATTTGGTTTTTGGCCAAGTGGGCTATCCCACTTGGTTAAACTTAATTTTACAATGGTGGACTCGTGCTGCATTGTGGCTATGTAAAATGAGAATGAAAATTACCGAAATATCTCTGATAAACGAGAATAAAATGCAATTAGTTATGAAAGATCATAAAGTGCAAAAAAAACTGGAAAAGTTTTAACAATTTTTTTTACAATATTTAGGGGGAAATGAAATTTAGTCTTATCATATATAGTAAGGTTATTTATATTGAAAAAATGAAAAAAAAAATTAGGTGGAATTGTTTTTAGCTAATTTTTTAAATCAAAAGGTATAATAGCATGATTACTTATTATTTCTTTACATCTTCTTTGGCTTTTTATTTGATCCTATCTCATTTTAGCATAACATAGTGTACTTCATCTAATATCCTAAAATGGTAATAGCTTATCGTTTGGACCACACAATCATTTTCACCAAAGCTGCGAATGTGATGAAAAAATGTAGGTGTATAAGTTTGTGTTATGTATTTTGAAAGTGTTTAAATTTTAAAATGATTTTTATAACTAAATTAAGCTAAATCTTTCGCTAATTCAAAATATGAAATATAAGAAAAATTATTATTTCACTAATTACTTGTAACACTATCATTTCATTACCTTACTTTTTCCGTTCAATTGCTAATTTATGTTAAGATATAATCACGGCCTGTCCGATTAATCATATTTCAATTCTGCTCAATACATTTCTCTATTTCAGTTTAATGATATCTTTTGATACTCTTAAGTTGAATTAAGAATAATACTTTTAGTTTAACTCGATTTAGTTGATATTCGTAATACTTTTAAATTATGTTTAACACTATTCAATTTAGCTCGATTTAGTTTCGGATATGCCCGGGAAGAACAAATCTTCCGCTATCATAAATTCTGCTTCCACAGGCTATCCACATGGTCGTGTCATTTGTCCATTCCGGTGTGAGCCCACCATCTGCCACTTGAAAGTAACCTGCAAATTCTAAGGTGGACCCCACGTTCTGGTTCTGTATCGCTAATGGGAAGGCGAAACGTAGACAGATCCCATTACTTTATCAGGACGACCTCATTTGGTTTTTGCTGATGTCACTCTAGAACTCAATAAGAGAGCCAACTGAGAAATAATAAAAATGAAATTTAGTGACTAAAGTTCAATTTTCTTGTTACTCAGTCTTATTTACTTTTTCAAATATTCTTTTCTATATTTACATTCTTTACCTTATCAAAATCGTCGACAGTGTATTTGCAGAGTGTCATTCTCTTTCTAAGTAAAAATAGAGTTGTTCAAAAATATGGCTTACATATATAGTGGTCGAGAGGCTTGTAATTCGTAGATTTAAATGATGGTTGAAAGTTTGATAACCCGAACATTTGCAAAGTTATTATAATGGCGTACTTATTCTACATTTCACAAAAAAAAAAGGGTTTATAAAATGTTGGATTACTTGACTATACTAACAATCATCTTAGTTTGTGATTATCGATTACGAATGAGTACCAAAATTGAATCATCCAAAATTGTCATCACTTTCCAACTAATGATGGTAAGGGATATTTCTTTTCACTTTAACAGTATCAAAGGAGTCAGTGATTATCTAACTCATTTCAACTTTAGTAACTCATTGATAAACAAATGTTACAAAGAATAAATTGATATCATTAGATCAGAACTGGAGTGAAATTAGTGACAATAATTAGACATACCCAAAAAAAATGGACCGAAAACAGTGATTCATTTTCATGGATTTTTTGTGCATATTTAATAGGGGCTTAACATTTAAAATTTTAAATAATAATAAAGGTTGCACTCAATTTTACAATCGAACTCAAATACATAATCCTTCATTATATTGCTTTAGGCCCAGGCCCTCTCTGAATATCACGTATGATAATATTTATAGGTGTTTGCTATATGCAGGTCCTGTTTGCTACTGCAGGTCCAATGAAAGTGGGAAAATACCATAATTATCCTTCATTCGTTTTTTAATTTTTATAAATATATTTCTAAAACCCTAACCTTGAATGCATAAACCCGTCTATGTAATGATTGAACACGTGTCCAAATTATAAATTACTTTTCGTGAATTATAATAAAAAATTAAAAGGGACATTATTGTCATTTCTGATTTAATTTGGACCTGCATAAGTAAAGTGGACCTGCAATTAGAACCACCCTATTTATACTTACTATAGATATCCTAAGCTCATAGCTAACCGTCTTGTTTGATTATTCAAAGTAAAACTAAGATACGTTTGACTATTAATTACATAATTTGGGCATGTACCAAATCAATAAATTTTTAATTATATTATGAATTAAAATATATTATTTATATGATAATGGGCTTCCATAGTAACTAATGAAAATTATTGATTAAAGTTGAGTGTATGTTAATTTTGCAAAGTCAGAAGGACGGTTTGAATGGTTGGAGAATTTATTCAAATGCATAATCAAAGTATACAAAAATTTAAAATAAAATATACATGTACATGTTGAGTTGTAATTTGGGTGTGTAAAAAAGAAATTACTTAAACTAAAATTATTATATGAATTCAAGTATATTATTATACGATAATAGTTTTATATAGTAACTAATAAAAATTATTAATTAAAATTGAGAGTATTTTAGTTTTGCAAATTCAAAAGGAAAGTTTGAATGAGTTGGAGAATTTATTCAAATACATAATTAAAGTATACAAAAATTAATAATGAAACATGCCTGTACATGTTAAGCTGTCATTTGGATGTATACAAAAATAATGGATTATTACTAAATTAATGTTAGTATTGAATTCAAATATATTATTATAAAATAATAATTTTACATAATAACTAATAAAAATTATTGGATAAAGTTGAGTGTATTTTACCTTCGCAAAGTCAAAATGGACGGTTTAAATGTGTTGGAGAATTTAATTGATAATAAAACATACGTGTACATGTTGAACTGTCATTTGGATGTGTAACCAATCAATAAATTATTACTTAAATTAAAATTATTATATGAATTCAAATATATTATCATATAATAATAGTTTTATATAGTAATAACCAATAAAAATTATTGGTTACATTTGAGTGTATTTCAGTTTTGCAAAGTCAAAAGGGCGGTTTGAAAAGTTGAATTGGAAAATTTATTCAAATACATAATCAAAGTATACAAACATTAATAATAAAACATACATGTACATGTTGAGCTGTTATATGGGTGTGTAAAAGAATAATGGATTACTACTAAATTTATATTATTATTGAATTCAAATATATTACTATAAAATAATAGTTTTACATAGTAACTAATAAAAATTATTAGTTAAATTTGAGTGTATTTCAGCTTTGCAAAGTCAAAATGGACGGTTTGAATGTGTTGGAGAATTAATTTGATAACAAAATATACGTGTACATGTTGAATTGGGACGGCTATAGTATTTACACGTTGCCTCTTAAATATGTAAGCAAATTTAGTAAAATACGGATTAGTCAAAAAAGAATTATTAGTTATCATTTTTCATTTGTTGATGCGTTGAAAATTAAGATTAACATTTAGTATCATTTGCTGGCACCATTTTTTATCTATAAAATATAATATTATGTTTTTATATTTAAAAATTGAATTAAAATTATTATAAATTATTGGCCAAAACTGTCACCTGCATCTATCCAAATGCAAGTTTACAAAAGAATAATATTATTTCTATAGTAATTACACATTTATAAATGTCATCAACAATTTCCCAACACATAAAAGGTTTGTCCTTAATTATTTTTTTGAACAATTATCCTTAATTATTCCAGCTCAGATCCCACACATGCCGTCTTGTAATCTATTTTTTAAAAGTATTTTTTTGTCAGTAACCAATATAGAGATTTATTTTAATTGAAATAATTTGAAATAAGTTGAGTATATATCACTTTATATAAGTTATTCAAATAAAGTATATCGAAGAATATAATTACTTTTAATAAATTATTACAATAAATTAAATTGAACAAAATAAAATAAAAACATATTTTCCATTAGCCAGATGAAAGACAAAATAAGTAGTCAATACTCCACTAAATATATTTGACTAAATTATATAAATTTTAGTAAAATTGAACTGATCTACGGATAAGATCAAAAGAATATGTCCAAAATTCTCACTGTGCATTAGCTGTAATTTTAGTCTTTTCAAAGATTTGCATTTAACATATCACGATTTTGTCAACAGCAACGACAAAACTTGATTATTTTTGATATGACAAAAATCCAAACATCCAATTGTTGTTTCTTCAAAATTTCAATTTAAAATATTAGGAATTTGTGATTTTTATGAGATTACAAATAGTGAAATCCAATTGTTGTAATCTTGAACTTGAAGTACTAAGTAAATAAAACATTTGGACTGAAAACATCACTAAATAATATAATAACATAAATATCTTTGCTCTCAACTTATTTTCGCTGAATTGAACTGGACTTATAAAATTATTAAATTGTAAAAAAGAAAACTAATTGAATAAACTAGGGAGACCCTAAATAAGGAATTAAAAGAATTGTTACCAATATTTAATAATGTAGATTTTTATTTCTTTTATAATTCAACTATTGTAGAAAGATAAAGAAAGATAATGGAATGAAATTAATCAATTTATATTCATGGTAAAAAAATTACAGGTTTTTACCAAATTCACCATATTTCTTATTTTAGTAAGGAGTTATATTGATGTAGTCGAGGCCAACAAGTGACTTTCCAAAAGGGGAAACTTTGAAACATCGTTAGCATTTATGTCCTAATTTATTACATAAGATTCCAAGCTGATCTTTAGTGAACTCCACTTCTAAAGACCCGCGCCTTTTTTTGTACATTCCAAAAATTTAAATTAATTTTATTGATTTTTTTTTTCGGTCTTGAAATGGATTTTCTATCAAATTCAACCAATCTAATTAAATGACAGCTGTTTACAACTTATTTTTGCTGAACTGAACGTATTTAAATTGTACAAAACTAGATCAAAATTAAAATGCCACTTGTAAATGTCAAACAAAAAATTTTAAACGTCATTTTATCCAATCAAATTCAACCAATTTATTTAAATTCCAGCTGTTTACAGTTCATTTTTGCTAATATGAATATATTTGTATTGTAATAAACTAAAATAAAAGTAAAATTAAAATTCCAGTTGTAAATACAATCAAATTCAATCAAATTTATTTATACCAATTTATTCAATCAAATTCAACCAATTTATTTAAATTCCAGCTGTTTACAACTTATTTTTGATAAACTGAACTGATTTAAATTATACTAAATTGAATTAAAATATATTAAATGAAACAAATTAGAATCTGAGAAATGATTGCATTAATAATAATAATATAACTAAATTGGATTTAATTTCATTAAATTCTAACTAAATTGAAAATTAAAAAATTGAACTAAATTGAATTAAACTACAATTTATATGATAATCTATATAGCTGTCTTAAAAAGAAATCAAACTAGTCATGATTTGAAATGAAAATATCTTATTTTTCCTTTGAAAACCAATGTAAAAGTGTCTAGTGCCTTCTTTTTAGGATTACCTCAATCCAATTCAATAAATTCAAGTTTGACAAATTTAGCTATCTTGAAATGGAAATTCCATATGAATTGTAATTTAAATAAAAAATTATCAAATTCATTGAATTTTTTATTATTGTCTTAAAATGAAATTTATTTTTATTTCTTAAAAAACGATATTGACAGTTGTACACGTGATGATATTTCAATCTACCACCTACCTTTTAAGTACGTTTTTATTATTTTTATGAAATTACCGTAATTGAAATTACTCGTTTGACTAATCGTGGTACATTCTAGGCGTTCACACCGTGTAAATCTATTATAAATACCATCCGTTACAATAGATAAATCACACATCCCTTTCGAGCAAAATCGCACTCTCACATTCGATACCTTTCTGATAGCTATTCAACATGTTGTCCTCGGTAAAAATCAATCCAGTCCCTCGTATCTACTCAGTTTTTGCTTAAATTCTCCATGAGCACTCCTCCAATTTTGTTAGCCAATTGTTTTATGCTCATTTGAGCATGTTTTCTTGAAGTTTATGTTCCTTTTGTCAATTGATTTAGTGGTTTTCTATGGTTTTCTTATGCATTCTTATGTGGGGGTTTTGATGTGGAGTGTGTTAAAATGCTGATTTTTGAAAAAAAAAAGGGGAAACAAGTTATAAAAGCAAAGGGGCTTTATTTTAGGGATTTGGTTTTTATCATGATTTTTGAATAAACAGAAATACATTTAATTAAAATTTTAAAGGTTTTCTTGAAGGATTTGAACAAGCCAAAGTTATTATTATTATTGTTCATTATTGCAATGAGTGACCCAGTGGGGTGGGACACCACTGATTCTCTGGTGCATCTCCTTGTTTGAAAAAAGGTCAACCAAGCATCTGCACACACTGAATCCCAGCCCTCAGATCACCAATCAATCACTGTCCTAACCAGATCCAACGGTCCAAACTTTTTACAAATTTTTCTTGATCCAGATTTAGATTAGACCATGATTCCCCAGGGGGTTACCGTGGGGATGAGTCACAGTAGATCCCTCCAAAAAGTCTTGCTCCACTTCCAAATTTGCATGCCTCTGGTTCATAGGGGAAGCAAAAGAATTTTAAAAGTATTTAAAAGGGGTGTATAATTCATAGGCCACTGTACAAAAATGATAAGTTCATAATATTTTTTATGTGTTTTTTTTGTTGCTTTATATAGCCACTATTTTATTGAAAAGCAAAAGACAAACACAGAGAAGAGAGAAAAAAAGTTTCTTGATGACTTAAAAACTCCATCTTTGTTGTGTCTTGAGAGCAGAGGGACAAACACACACAGTCACACAGTGGCATCTGATCCCCTCCCTTTTTATGTGTGAATGAATCTTGCTTGGTTTTGTGGGGGTTCTGGAGAAAGTGACTTTTTGATGATAAAAATTCAATCTTGCAACACTTTGTGATCTTTGATGTTGTTTGAGGTTTCTGGGATTTTCCCGTTTTGCTTATGATTCTTGGAATTTATGTCTGTTTAAGATTCTCGGCGGGCGCTTGGTCGGAAACATGACAGTGGAGGAGCTGGCTCACTACGACAATTTTCCGGTGGGCATGAGGGTTCTGGCGGTGGATGATGATGTTATGTGCTTGAAAGTGTTGGAAGGACTTCTCAGGAAATGCCAGTACACTGGTAAGTCGGACAATTCTCTGACTTTTTTGATCTATTTAAGGTTTGATAATTTGATTTTGTTCCCTCCCATGATGTTCATGAGTGCTTAATTGGATCATGTTAAATGTGTGTGTGTGTGTGTTTTGGTTGATGGGAATTTTGTTTGAGGTTTGAATTTCATAAATTGGGATTGAATTACTGAATTTTTAGTGTAAAATTCTTTGGATTTGGTCATGTTTCAGCCAATTGTGAAAATTTAAGTGAAGATTTTGATGCATCCCATGATTGAATTGAACCCTCATTTTGCTCTTTCATTTCTGGAACATTTTTTGTTATATCACTCACTTGTGTGATTGTATCAAGATGATTACGTATTTCGTTAATTAACCGTTTTCTGTTACTCAGTTACTTTTTTTCTTCTGTTGATCAGTTACGGTGACCACTCGGGCAAGAGAGGCCCTGCAGATGATCAGAGACAACCGAGAGAGGTTTGACCTGATCATCAGCGATGTCCATATGCCCGACATTGACGGTTTCAAGCTGATGGAGCTTGTTGGACTCGAGATGGATCTTCCTGTTATCAGTAAGTTCATAACATTTTTTCCCGGCATTATCTCTGTTTGTTCATTAGCTCATTGGATTTTGTTTCCCTTTTGCATCGGATCAGTGCTGTCTGCCAACAGTGACCCCAAGCTTGTGATGAAGGGGGTTACTCACGGAGCGTGTGACTATCTGGTGAAGCCTGTTCGCCTTGAGGAGCTCCGCAACGTCTGGCAGCATGTGATCAGGAAGAAGGTTGATCCCAAACTAGTTAAGGCTCTGATCAATGGCGTGCCTCTTCCAGGAGGTGGAGATGTCGGTGGAGTCCCTTGTCCAGCTGGCAGCGGCGATCAGAATGGAAAACCCAACAAGAGGAGGAAGGACGAGGACGATGAGGGCTCTGAGAATGATGAAGAAGCAGGAGCTCAGAAGAAGCCTCGAGTCGTGTGGTCGATAGAGCTTCACAGGAAGTTCGTGAACGCTGTTCATCAGTTGGGCATTGATAGTAAGTTTTTACATGCAAATCTGAATTTTTCCGAGGAATGGTAATCTTATCATATCTGATTTCCTTTTTTTCGGTGTTTAACAGAAGCTGTTCCTAAGAGAATCCTTGATCTGATGAATGTCGAGGGGCTTACCAGGGAAAACGTTGCAAGCCATCTCCAGGTACAAACAATTTGATAGTATCATTCGAGCTAGTCTCAGATGCACCTTAATAGATTAGATATGATATATTGAAACCGACGTTCAAGATTAGATTTTTTTCTTGTTTTCTAGTTGCTGCTTTTAACCGAAACTGTTCATTGTTTGCGTTCATGCAGAAGTACAGACTGTACCTGAGAAGAATCAGCTCGTCTGAGATTCAGCAAGCCAATTTGGCTGCTGCATTGGGGGTTAAGGATGCTGGTTATATGAGACTGAACACTATGGATGGACTAGGAGAGTTCCCCTCACTAACTGGAGCGGGAAGCCTGGCGGGGCCCAACTATTCACCGTTCACGCAAAGTGGGATGCTCGGTAGACTAAACTCTCCCGGAGGCATTAACCACTTTGCTGCCAACCATCATACTTCATCCCCACTCGTTCGCCCTACTCAGAACATTAGCGGTCCAGGCAACCTTATTGGAAAGCTGCATCATGGCGTTTCTCCACCAACTGCATTTCCTCCTTCATCGCTGGAGTTCAATCGGCTGCAGCCGAATAGTTTCGGTTCCTTGGATGATTCTAGACTGTTTGGCGGGGCCGGTTCATTTTCAAGCAACACGAATAGCATATTAACAGGTGCTTCCAACAACATGCTAGTCAGGCCGTTGAATAATATGCTGACCAGTTGCTCAAATGGCCTGTCGAATAACATGTTCACCGGTGTCCCGAATAATGGCATGGCACTTCAGGGCAATTCAACTCAAGCACTAAGCGGTGGTCTTTTCGGGGATCACTCCAATGTTGGCTTGTCCACGTTTCACTCGGAGCCCTTTGACAGGAACCCGACCCTCCAGCTGTCGAATTTCCATTTGAATGGCTCGCCCCCGACTGATTCCTTTGGTCAAGGAGGACAGGTGCTCCTTAATGGATCTCGGCCTCAGCTCCATAACAGGTTTCCGAGCTTCTCTTCCACCGGCTCTTCCGGGGGACTTGAGGATATAAAAGGAGATACTCAGGGCAGTAACAGTGTTCATCTGAACCTTAACCAAGTGAGCAGCTGGAACAATAAGGAGAACTTGGCTCAGAACAACATGTTCAGCAACTTCACTTCTCAGGCTGCAACTAATGGCATAGCTGGCACGTCCCCGCTGCTAAGCCAGGTGCTGGAAGCGAGTGGAATCAATGATGGGGCCATCGATGTCCGCTCAAGCATGGGTCCCACTCCACCGACTTTCATGCAGCAAAACGAGGCGGTGGAGGTTACCAATCCAGGGACCAATGACAGCGTGGCTCCCGCTCCAACGTTCATGCAGCAAAATGAAGTGGAGAATCAGTTGGATCAGTTGGATCAGTTGAAGCCACCAACTGATTTTCCTCCTACTAGCTTCTCCTTTGATGAGTTGATGATGTCTTCTATGAAGAGGGTAACAATCCTCTCTCTTTAAATTTTTTTACTAATTACTATAAGATTTTCCTTCGCATTTACTATTTTTTTACATATAGAAAACGTTACTTGGCAGATTTTTTAGCTGTGCATATTAGGATTGAATGGAAAATATTTCTGACTGAAGTAACTTGTTCAGGAAGTGAATTTTTGCTAGATCGATGATGATAGGTTTTTTTTTTTTTTTTTTTTTTCCCCGATTATTATTCTAGTTTCTATTTACCTAAGAATGTATCGGTTTCTTTATAGCCGTGGCGCTGAATGTTGGTGATGAATAATGCAGGAGGAGGAAGAGGGGAGCTTGTTCGAGGATGGCATAGATGGTTTTGATGGTTACCCGTTCGGTTCTGGCATGTGAGGTGGAACGTGGCTCGTACAGAATATTCCATGGCTGCAACTCGTCATCACCAGGAGCTTTCTCATTATGTTACATCAGTTTTCTTAGCGCAGACTGGATTATTCTTAGAGCTTAGTATGGTCTTATGAACGCTCGTTTTCTTAGTTTTTTTTATGCACCATTGGATTTTCTGCAACTTTTATAGCTTGTGCTTTGTGTCTTTTAATGTATCATCTGTGCATGAAAAAGCACAAATGCATAAACTTGTTGTTATTTTGGTAAACTTTATGGAAGGGTTATTTTAGTTTTAAGAGGAAATTTCTTGTGTTTTATGCAACAGCAGTTTGAAACTGCATTCATTTTCTTAAAATCAATATATTTCATTGTTGAACTATTAATGATTACAAAAGTTTTTTTTTTTTTTTTTGAAAACTATGATTTTCTCCTCAAAAAAAAGAAAACTATGATTTTTCTCTTCAAAAAAAAAAAAAAAAAACTATGATTTTGTTTTTTAATGATCTGATATTCACTTCCCTGATTGAGTAAGGGAACTAAAACCTAGTTCATCCCTCTTTCTAAAGATAGAAAGTGTTGATATATATACATAGAAACTGTCTCTCAAAAGTGTAAATATCATATCTGGGAATCTTGTAGTGTTAAAACATGGTGCAAACAAAATATGTCTGAATAACATAGGCAAAACTCATTGCTGTCATATCTATGTTTCTGAGTTCGGAGTTTTTAAGGTTGCATCCTGAATTCTCCAATCTGAAGGAAACATAAGATAGCAAACAATGTAAGTTAATGACACCTCTTTAATGATAGTACTTCTGATTAATGTAAGAGAGTTTGGGGGATACATCGTGGTCGAGTAAGCATTCTTAATTACCCGAAGAACAAGCTGTCTAATAAACATAAGCAAACAGAAAGACGAGCCAAAATCGTGTATGAAGGTATATAATCTTAATGGCTTCTATTACGCTTCCCACCCGAGTTGACGGGCTCTTTTTTCCCACGTTGCTGTCAACTTCCGTTCCTTGGTAAGCAGCATCTGAGCCCGTTCCCGAGCTCCTTCACAAGTTTCTGTGGCTGTGTTGCACTTTTCTGCTTCTCTTTGGTATTGGGAAGCTAGTCGTTTGGCCTCTCCTAAGGTGATGTTCATGTGATGTATATGCTCCTCACTGACGGTCTCCTGAAGCTTTAGTTCTTCGGTCAGTAAGTCCACAAATTGCTTCTGCATCTCTTCCTTGAGTTCGGGATCATCTTTACCACAATCTGTCACAATGGCGGGGGAAAAAATTTCATATTGAAACTGAAGAAAATATTCGAGACAGCATGAACCTAATTAATATCAATAAATGCTTCCATTTCCGATAAATGGAGATAAAAAACACGTGAGAAAGTAGATAATCGCTAGAACATATCAAACTGCAATGATGACCTAAAAGACGCTGACTTGCTAGCTAAATACATGCCATACCGTGCTGTAATAAGTGCTCGACTTGCCCTCAAATAATGTAACCATTTAAAAGCAAGAAAAAGGCTCAAAAGAATGATAAGTTTAGTGTTTTCTAACTAATAGTTTAGATATAATAGGACATTCTTGTAGTTTTTCCGTTTTGATAAACCATATTGAGAAGAAAATTTGAAATTCGATAACTGAGTAGACAGCTATTAAATGATTATACAAAGAAGCAAAAGGGAAATATGATTTACAAAAGATAAGCTTTTGAAGATAAGAATGTAAACGATGTAGTTTGAGAAAGAGACGCACCTGTAATTGATAGATTTGCTAAGCCTGCATAAAGAAGAAAGGGATCGTGTTAGGGCAAGTAAATAAAATGTGGAGCAAACAATAAACTTCAGAAAAATTATGTAAAACATCTCGACATGAGTAATTATTTATACGCTAACTTTTGATCGGGGCACAATCTGGTTTAGACATCAAAATGAATATCTCGATAATGCAAGAAAATGTGATGCTAATGTAAATCAGACACCAATAGAAATACGACCACATGTATGACAGACTTTAATTCCAACAGAAGAGAATAAAGAGAGAGCAAGGAACACGAATTCCAGCATTGACAACCAAATATTAATTGATTCAATCTAAAACCGAACAAGAAAATGCAAGTCAAAACTTTGTGCTTGCCATCACTTCTATGAATCAACTTTGTTCTCGAATCGCCAGACTTCAAAAGGTAAAAACTCGTGTTATCACAGGGCTAACCAGTGGTTCCAAATTCATATCCTTCACAGGCAACATGATCAGTGATTCCACTGCTTTCGAGATTGAACAATGCAAATTAAATCTTCATCAATAAGATCGGTACTTTTTGTTGTTAAACTATTGAAACTTAGTCCAGTTCGTCAGCCTCCACTTCAAGTAACTTCTTTCAAGAATCGTTCCATTATATTCTTAGACGTATTCAAAGTATAAATCTAGGCATCCAATATACTCTATAATTTAGAAAAAGCAACATTAAAGGTGTTCCTTTTAACTACCATCTCACAAGCAGCAAGGTGAATTATACAACCGATCTACAAGTTGGATACAAACAAAGCTACAATGAATACGTATGGTGAATGGAATGTCAAAACCACCACATGACACTTCCTAATCCAAAGGAGAGTCACATTACCGATCAAAGAGGATTTGAAGATAAATCCTTACGAGTAAAATACAAGATTACTACTTTACTCCTAGTCTAAGTAACAACCAAATACAACGCATTTTCTGCCAGTAAAATGACATTCTCAATCACACCTCAGCTCACAGAATATAGATACCGATTCCGAGAACCTAAACTAACCAAACATATACACACCTTGATGCCATTTGTGATCGAATCAAACGAAAATCGAAAGCAATCTAACAAGAATCACTCCAAGATTCACAGAATCCCACAGAATCAACAAAAGGGGTTCACTGAAATCACCATGAAAACAGAAAAACAAGATCAAAGATTGAAACTTTACCAGGAGCAATGTTGAGGAGGGAAAGAGGAGGGGCACAATCGCACTGACAGGGGGCACAAGAACGCAGCAATGCATCATTGGTGGTGGCGTTCAAGCTGATGCTTTTCTTAATTTTCCAGAAAATCGCCGGCCCAGAAACACACAGCGCAGAAATCACCGCAAATGCCACCAAGCAACACCCCCAGCTATTCCCAGATCGCCTCGACATCTCGCCCTTCTTCCTTTGCATCCACGAAGAAAGTATTATTACCTACTGAATGAACCAAACCAGAATCTGGGACGGAATAATGTAGAATCTGAGCTGCCTAATTCAATGATTCTTCATCGCCCACTAAAACGTGTACTAATAATTGATTGATCCTTGCCGCTATTGCTGTCCTAATGGATCAAGAATTTTGCTTAAAGTCAACGGTCAGCTTCACAGCTCTTCACAAATTGCACCGACAGCAAAATGGTGTTCTTGAATCTTTGATGGAGCTGATCAGCGTGGTTTGTTTGGGAATTTGTGGAAATGTGACAATGATCGGACAAAGGGTCACAATATTTTATGACAATGCGATGATTTTATTACAAGATTCATAAAATTAGGTTAAGGGTGAGATTTTTTTTTTGGGTGAAAGAAAGATTAGATTCGAAATCAATGTGATCTATGCAAATTTGGGTTTTAAGAAATAAATTTGGATGTTTTTTTTTTTTGATTGAATAAATATTTTAGATACGAATAAATTTCGAGTTTTAAGTTAGCCTTATTGACGTGTCTTTGAATCTTTTGAAAGTGATCATATGTTTAAGGATCAGTTTTCTGATCTTAACACTTATTTTAAGACGGACATTCAGAAGCATTGTGTTGATAATAAGTTGAAATAATGAGTGCATGGTCGAAAATAGGAATGAGAAAATTGGATTCATGGCTCACTTTGCCGTACGCGCTTTCTGCCTATCCAAAATTTCTTAGTTTTAAAAGACTTAGGGGGTTTATACATGCAGGGCCATTTTACTAATGCAGGTTTGTAAATTAAAAAATTTCAAAATTTTGGGTGCATTAGCACAATTCAGGAGCGACATTTTATGTTTTTCAAACCTGCATTAGTAAATGGATCTGCATGTATAATTTCCCAAGATTTATGGTGACAAACAACTAAAAAATTGAATTCATTCACAAAATATAGAGATACTATAAAGATCTTATGTTTATTAAGTCAGAAAAAGATTCAATATTTCTGGAGAAGATCTTTAATTGAATGGAATTAATCCAATTTTCTCATTCTTGCTGAATATCCATATAATACTGATGTAACCAATTCTGCATTATCTCCACTTCTTTCTTCCTCAGCTCTACCAGCCAGTCTGGATCTTCTCTGGTTGCAGCCCTAAGATCAACATGGTGTGCCCCTAATTCAACAAAACCATCAATTAATGTTTTTATTCTAACTTCATACTGAAATTGTAACATTAAAATGTCACCTTTCTCGGTCACTAGCGCCACGATGCTGCTAGAAATGTTGCGCAGAACCCTGAAAAACATCGCAGTTTGTAAGCGAGTTTCAAAGTTCATCGACATTTCTAGGCTAAAAGGACTAACTTACCCTCCTCTGCTCCAAGGATCTTGCATCCCATTGGAAAATATGATGTTGCTACCAAATCTCTTAAGCACTTGCTTGATCCTCTATCAACAAAGATAACAATGAAAGTTAGTAAAAGTCGTGTTTTTCGTGTACTATGTTTTACAATAAAAACACGACTTTTATCTTGTATCGGGCGGGTAAGTAAGATATATATATATATATATATTTATATATATATAACCTTGCCACCATATTCAGTGGTGATCCAATGCTCCCTAGGCCTCACTCCAAACTGCTCCATGCAGCTGTCTCCAAACTCCTTGAAGCTGAAGGAAAATGGAGGAAAGATGCATTCTTTTGTGCAGGTCATTGGCATAGCCATTTCTGTACAAGCCTGAGGAATCATTTAAATCATTTTTCGCGTGATTTAATCTGAATTGAACTGAAGTGAAATTTATGATGTGAAAAACAGGTTAGTGTAGACATTCATTCATTTTTCGCGTGATTTTATCTGAATTGTACTGAAGTGAAATTTATGATGTGAAAAACAGGTTAGTGTAACATTCATTCATTTTTCGCGTGATTTTATCTGAATTGAACTGAAGTGAAATTTATGATGTGAAAAACAGGTTAATACCTGCCAGCCCCAACCTGCAAGGCCATGAGGATCTTCATGGCCTTCAAGCTTGAAGCATTTTTCCGTCTTCGAGTAATTGTAATACAAACTTGCTGCTGCAAATGCCTTGCTAAGATTGGTAGCTCCATGAGGCGATTTGTCGATGATTTTGCACATATTCAGAAAAATGACCTTATCAAGATTTGGAGGGTGAAAAATTTATACCAAAATGTCAAAAATTTACCTCTTGTACAGGGTAGGCTGGCAAAGGCATCATAAAATTGGCCTTAGTGGGATAGTTCACCATTGCTGTCAAACTAAAAGCTGATCCTAGCCAAGCTGTCGCCGACTTTGCTGAACTGATCTTGCTGAAATTTGATCAGACTCGTTATACAAAAACACGAGATATGATCCATATAGCCGATTCAGTATACAAAGCCGACTTACTCGCAAGCGCGAAAAATCTTGCTGAGCTTTGCTAGCCCTGCCTCATTTCTTCCAAGATTATCTATCTCATTCCAAGCACTTTTTATCACATAATAGCAATTCAAGCTTGAATCCTGTAAAAAAAGAAAAAATTATTAGTCCATTTTATTACAATATTTACAAGAAAAGCTTGAAATTTCTTATCTGACCTTGAAATCCTTTGTAACAGCATCAAAGAAGCCAGACCATGGAACTATGTCCTCAAACTGCAATATTGGGGCTGAAGATGCCAATGCTCCTAGGGCAACATGTGGATATTTAAGCCTAAACCAAGCAGCCAGCACTGAAAACACACAGTATAAAGTGTGATTCGATTTTTCAGTTCAGTTCAGTTCAGTTCAGTCCAGCGAGAAATAAGCTCGGGGAAAAAAAGGCCTTAAACTTACTTCCTCCATAGGATCCACCAAAAACCACAACCGGAGAAGCCTCGGAAGACAGATTCTTCTTCAGGCTTGTTATCAACACCGCGTAATCAGCCAATGCTTGCTGTGAGTTCAGGTATCCTAATGTTTCTGCAGTCTTAAGGTCCTCCCCGCGAAAGGGCAATGATTCTCCATAAAACCTATGCTGAAATAGAATCACAACATATCCTTAAACATTATTACCTTAAAACAACACCATCAGCACAACATGATTGAATTGATCACTTAGCATGCAGTCATACATCAATGAAGATCAAGAAAGCTTGAAACTTTGCATGAGAAAACATGAACCACAAAAACACCATTGATTAATTAAGATACACACACACACACACACACATACTTCAATGAAGACAAGCAAAGCTAAGAGCTTAAAACATATATATATATATATATATATATATATATATATAAACACACACACACACACATACTTCAATGAAGACAAGCAAAGCTTGAAACTTTGGGGCAATATCCAGCAAGAAACCAGTGTTTGCAGCGAACCATTCGACATTTCCTTCATTGCCTGTATAAACAAATATAGGGGCAGAGCCATTCTTATGCCAGAACTTGCTGTTTATAAGGTACTTCTGATAAAATATGCTGTAGCTTTCAGGTTTGAATGTGAAATGGTCTAAATTCTGAGGGAAATACTTGGTTTTGTATGGCATTTTTGGCCTCAATTCTGCACTATTCATAAAATTCTTTGGTGAAGATAATTTGTATGATTCTGGTGCATGGAATGGCATTGATTCTGCTGCAACAAGCAGCAAAAGCAGACACAGAAAGGATGAAAATAAAGTCATATTTTTTCTTTGAGTTTCAAAGGTTGAATTGAGGTCCATTTATTCTGAAGTTCTGGTCAGGCAGGCCTTTCTTCAGTGCATTTTGGGGTAGACAATGATAAAGTTTGAATATTAATTTTTCAGGCTGTTTTTGGGTATTTTGCCAAAAGAAACTTCAACCCTACGAATTTTCACCGATTTAAATATTCGCCAAAAGTGGAAATCTACAAATTAAGATTTTTATTTCTTTTAAAAAATTAAATCATAGCTGTGATATTTATTTCTTTAATTTTGACTTAAAAATACAATAGTTTTTTTATTAACACGTCATAGGTTTAATTTTGGGAAAATTGCTTATATAACTCCAAGTTCTGGTAATAGTGCATATATAACCCTCAGTTTTGGTTTAGTGTGATTATAACCCTGTATTTTAATTAAAATGATTTTCCCATAATTATTGACTGAAAATTCGTAAAAAGACAAAAATGACCTCATTTAAAAATAAATTTAAAAAATCTAAAAGTGTAACAAAAATAATCTCTTTTTGAAAAGATTTAAAAATATCGTATTATTCCAAATATTTTCTTTCGTTTTTCATGGATTTGTTGGGTACCTACTCAACGTCGCTGAAATCGATATCGATCATGCATACATGACCCGTCGGCGACACTCAATTTTTCAGTCATCGGCCGACGGGCCACGTAGCCACGCTTCGAGATTTATAGGGGACGCACTGGTGACTGGCGAGGCGAGGTCGAGGAGTTGGTCATCACCAAGCACCCATCTCCAAGTAAGTTGGTCCGTCAGCAGTAATAATTAATTATTTGAATTTTATTTTAAGTTGAAATCAAAGGGTATTTGTGACATTTTATATGATTTGTTAACCAAAATTTAATTATTAGGTATGTTCATAGTCATATGTGCAAAAGGTTTGTCCAATCGAAGGTTATAATCGCACTAAATAAGAATTGAGGGTTATAAATGCACTATTACCAAAACTGAGAGTCATATAAACTTTTTACCCTTTAATTTTTACGTACATAATATCACTAGTCATTACACATGAGGTGTTCCACCACCACTTCCCGAACCTAGCTTATGAACACGTCATATATTTAATTTTTACATACATATGTTTAATTAATCAACTAATTGAACAACGTAACAAAACAAACGAAGAATAATTTTAATAAGGAAAAACCCTCTCATAATTTTAAATTCTTCATTGAATTCTATTATAATCCTAAATTTTTAGGTGTCTGATTGCAATTCTAAAGATGAATTTTTTTTTATAATTACCTGTTAATTAGAGTATTTTGATATTATATCATTAGAAAATTAAAATAATTTAATAATATTAATGAAATTTACTGATGATATCATTTAAAAATAATAATAGGGCAACTTTTCCATCTTAAGAGTTATAATAGAATTTTCAAATACTCATAATTATGATAGGATTTACTAAAGAATTATCTCAAACATTAGCGAATAAAAATCAATCTTGGTAATAATTTTAAGAAGACGGAATAATTTTAAAGTTGCTAGAAATCGAATACAAAAAGGTTTTCCTTCCTTCAATCAGTCATTCTTAATCTCGAAGGTTAAGAAAGAGAATTTGGAAAGAACGAGGCCATCTCAAAACCACCATATACAATCGCACGAATCACTGTGCAAAAAAGCACAACGTTCCTAGGTTTGATTTGGGGATTATTGTTTTCGATTCGAGGATAATAAGAAGAAGAAGAAGAGGAGGATGAAGATCACCGCGTTGCTGGTGTTGAGGGTCTGGCCCGACGGCTCCAAGGATCCCGTGATTCTGTCCAACGCCTCCGACGTCAGCCAATTTGGGTACTTCCAGAAAGGTAGCGTCAAGGAATTCATCGTCTTTTTTGGCCGGACCTTCGCCGGCCGCACCCCGCCGGGTCAGCGCCAGTCCGTCCAGCAGGAAGGTACGGTTTTTGTTTGATTTGATGTGAAAAAATTGCGTTTTTTTGGTGCTTTGTTGAGCATGATTTGGTTATTGTTTTCATAATCCCTGACTATAGCTAGCTAGAATAATTGGTGTTTGAGAAAATTTTGCTGTTTGCATAGATCTATTGATGAATGTTCCAGAATGGATGTGTTTAGCTTGCTTATCCATCCTCGGTTCAAAGGACTCACCTTTACTAGGAAAGTAGACAAGCTAGCATGTTTTGTTTATGAAAACTCGTATAATCGATGACACATTCCCCGATATCATGAAAGATTTGATTTTGTGTATTTGGAATCTTTTGCTCGGTCGTGTTAAATGGAAATGGCATTGTGCAGGGGTTATTATTGCTTTTTTGTTGTGTTACTTCATATTGAGTGTGCTTTTTTAAACCTTTGGTAGAGTATATGGTGCATTCATACAACCGGAATGGCTTGTGCGCGCTTGGATTTATGGATACTCACTACCCTGTTAGAAGCGCATTTTCCCTTCTGAACAAGGTTGGTTTTCTATTATGTAACCTTTTATTGTCAATTGGACTTTGTTTCATCTCTAGGAATGACTGAATGGATGGCGATGTATTTTTCAGGTTTTGGATGAGTACCAAAAAGCTTTTGGTGATTCATGGAACACTGCACAAGCTGATAGTACTGAAGCTTGGCCATACTTAGCTGATGCTTTATCCAAGTTCCAGGTACGTGAAGAGAAACTGATCTGTTTATTAGTTAAATTTGTGGAAAAAAGGAAGCTTTTTGTCTACAAAGATATATTATTGATGGATACTTTGTCCTCCTTTTAAATTTTGACTGATTTTCTGGTCTTTTGAATTTTGTTCATCTAGGATCCTGCTGAAGCTGACAAACTGTTGAAGATTCAGAGGGAGTTGGATGAGACAAAAATTATTCTTGTGAGTTGCCCCCATTCAATCTTGTTAACTCATATCTATCATGGATTATCTGTTGGTTTGAGATTTTTTTTGTACTTTCAATTTTCTTAGGATAGTTTGAGACTTCAGTAGTTAAGTTTAAGCAAAAGACGTATACTATCATAGAATTAAATATATTAAAAAATGGACGAAGGAATTTAATTTACTTGGAATAAGTTGGCTGGTGTGATGGTCCTATCTTGTTTAATGGCGTGTGCGTGGCTCTATCATGACAAAGTTTGTTCATACCTTCTGTAAATGTTGGCATGTATTTCTAAAACATCTACTTTTTGACTTGTGGATTTGCATATTATGTTAAAACTATCAAAAAATGTGGACAGCAAGTTAAGCCTTTATTCAACTAATAAATCTTCGAGTAAATAGTATAAAACTGCTAAAACTTTGCCAGATTCCCTTTCTTGGGCCTTTCTATTCACCCTCTCTCATTCTTCATTGTTTTTTCTTCCATACAGCACAAGACTATTGACAGTGTCCTTGCACGAGGGGAGAAGCTGGATAATTTGGTTTCAAAGAGTTCTGATCTTAGTGCAGCTTCACAGGTTGGTTTTATGTCGATGAACTTCACTATATCCATGTAGTTTGTTTTATGGTACCTTAGGAATGTGCAGTCAATTTCCGCTATTTGACCTTACATTTTATATGTAGTTTATTTCTGGCTTCCTAGAATACTAAGCTTATCTTTTCATTGTCGATACAGTTGTTCTACAAGCAGGCGAAGAAAACTAATCAATGCTGTACCATATTGTAAATTTCTGGAGTGAAGGGGAGCTCTTGTCCAGGGATTCCATGTGTTCTTCTGATGTCTACACATCTATATATCATCATTGATCTATCACAGTATTATATGTAGAACTCTGTTTCGGGTTTGAAATTCAACTTTCTTTTATTTGATCATCTGATAATCATGATAAGTATTTCATTTGTAATATGACCGAGTTCTGTATTCTATTCTATCTATTGTGCCTCACCCCTTGGTTATCTGTGTTTCGGGTTGTGTTTTTTGTGTACCTTAATTTGCATACTTTCCTTATTGCAAGGTCACTTATTTTCATCGCTTATTTCACCCATTTCTTCGGGGTTTTATACATGCAGGTCCAATTTACTAATGCAGGTCTGAAAAAGACAATATTGCCCTTCACTATTTCACAGTCTGTACATGCACTAGCACAATTCAAGGGCAAAAAAGTCTTTTTTCAGACATGCATTAGTAAATTGGACCTGCAGGTATAATATCCGATTTCTTTCTCAAACATGCTCTCCGTAAATCTTGTCCCCAGTGCAATATAAGTTGGGACGGAGGGAGTATCTGATGTCCCATGACCATATCATGGGATCAGCAAAGAGATAAAATGACCCCTCATTTTGATAGGCATTGGGCAAGCCAAAGATGCACCCTCCACAAACAAGATAAGATCCATCAACCTCAATAATACCAACTTCACAACACATTGACAATGAAAAGAAACATAGGATACAAAAAAGCAACCAAACCAGCAAATTTAATACTCCCACCCTCCCCCACAGCTGAATCTGCACATTTTTTTCACAAATGTTTGGAACCATGTTTAACCATAAATTTCAGTAAGTATATCAATATCGTGTATGATATTGTTGGATTCAAAATGCACTCTATTTCCAAAGTGTTAAATTTTTAGACGACGTTACCATTTGTAAATAAAGTTATCAATGCTCAAACATGCTCTGAAAAAAGTTGACAAAAAAATGTGCAGATTCAGCTGGAACAGACAGTATTATCAAAGAACACAAGTAGAAACCAACACTTTAGTATTTTATAACAAACAGAGCTTTATATGAAGCTAATAAACATCCCTCATCAAAGATAAATATCCTCCCAAAGGGACAATAGTAATAATTTATGTGTTCTTTACTGTAATATTACACACAAATGAAGTTCTGGCCTCTACTTTCCAAAGAGGGATCCAAACCACCCTTTATCTTTCTGAGCATCATCAGTCTCCGGCGGAGGGTCTGCTTGAGGAGTCTTGTGCAGCTTACTCACATCGTACCCTTCTTCGGTAGCCTTCTGAAGAAGCTGGTTGTAGATCTCTTCATCCAAATGAGTCTGCCTGCACAATATCTGTTCGCAGAAGCATTAAAATGAGCCAGTTATAATCTAGAAATCAACCGAAGTAAAATTGTAAAACGATTATCTGTAACACATTCTTGTGTTGCAGAAGATCTTGATCCAGTATTTCAGATTAGACAGCTACTTAATCTACAATACATGAAAAGCGTTGAAGTTGTGACACAATTTTTTAACAAACGTACAAGAAACAATTGTTTATGAACCTTACATTTCAATAACCTCCATGTAATACATGATAATACATCAACTACATCTTCAAATGTCATAAAAATCGATCAAAAACATAGAATCCTTCAAAAGTGTCACTATTTTTTCGGTCACTAAGTTTAAAGGGACAAATGTTTTACTATTTAGTGACCCTTTATAAAGGAGAAATTATACATGCAGGTCCATGTTTACTAAATGCAGGTCTGAAAAACATAATATTCGGCCCTGAATTGTGCTAGTGCATCCAAAATATTATATTTTGGACCTGCATCTGTAAACATGGACCTGTATGTATCACCACTCTTTTTAAAGGGGTGGTTCTAAATGCAGGTCCAAATTAAATCTGAAGTGACAATAATGTCCCTCTTAAATATGTATTATAATTCACGAAAATTTTTTTATGATTTGGACACGTATTCAATCATTACATATACGGGGTTATGCATTCAAGGTTAGGGTTTTAGAAATATATTTGTAAAAACTAATAAACGAATAAAACATAATTATGGTATTTTTCCACATTCATTAGACCTGGAGAAGTAAACAGGATCTGCATATAGCAAACACCTTTTTAAAGGTGTCACTATTTATGTGACCGACATATATAAGTGCAGCAAAATTATATGAATTAATGACACTTTTTAATATTGACTGTCCAATAATCAGAAGTGAGCCTAGAATTAAACAAAAATGGAAAGGCAACTAGGAAAATACATACCCAGAGATACTTGGTGGTGGGGCCACCGATGAGAGCATACTGATAATCATCATCAATGAACAGAACCCAGTAATCTCCGACCACAGGGATGATCGGCAAGAACGGAGGCACATAGAACTTGACCTTGAGCTTAGCCTCGTCGCTTTTCGGGTCGGCTTTGTAAGCCGAGCCTTCGATCGAAACCCTCTTGCCGTTGTTCCAGGTCTCGTTCAGAACATGGACGGTGGCGCCGTCCGGGTTCAGAGTGTACGTGGCTCTGGTGTTCTCTCCGTTCTTGGGCTGGAAGAAGGATGGGAACGATGCGATTTCGTACCATCTTCCCATGAACTTCACCAAGTCCAGACCTCGAACTACCTGTCTCTCTTTGTTCGAGCTCATGATTCTGGGTTGGATGATGAGGAAAGATGAGAGTTGTTTGGGTTGATGATGGGGTTGAGTTGTTATGACAATGTATATGAGGTTTAAGAGTTTTGGTGAGTGAATATATAGCTGTGGTGAGAAATTGTGAACTTATTCAATTTAAAATGATTTCATAATTATATATTTTGGGAATTGATGAATGCAGTGCAAAATTAGTTATGTAGTCTGTATTTGTATCAAAATAATGTAATGTGTCCTTACTAAAGTGGTCAATAATCTAACGTGTTTGGTTTTCTGATCAAATTTTTTGACGTGTTTGTTTTTCATTTTGAAAAAATGATATAAGAATCAGGGGATCGATTGAAAATTTGTACCTCATTAATATGAGGAAATTTCTGTCAGTTAAAACAAGATACAGACTGTATAAGTATATATTGAATTGCTTCTAACCAGTTTTTCACCATTATATCTCTTTAATAATAATAACTAGCTAATAATAACTAGCAATTGCCTATTTTACCGATATATTTTGAGTATTTTAAAAATATTTTCAATATAGATATTATATGATAAACTAAATGAAAAATAATATAAAATTTATAAGGAAGTTTAATTGTGGTGGTTTATTTTGAGATTTTGTAATATTTTTTATTTCTGATAAAAATATGTATTAAACCACTTAATTATCAAATATTATGCTGTCTTAAAATTTACAAGAAATAGATGTGGAGAAATGGAGACCTTTGGTTGTGTGAAGTGTGGACGCAAGCAACAGGTTTTTCGAAAAGTGAAGAGCAAGAAACTGCTTTTTGAGATGTAACTAGGTCGTTCTGGAATGTTGTTCTCGATTCCTATTGCCAGATCGATTTAGGGTGTGTTTGGTTGGGCAAGTTTTTACAAAATTTGAACTATTCAAGTCCAGTTTTGTAAAATCTTGTTTGGTTCATCAAGTTTCTCAAAATCCAGACTTGCAAAATCTTAAAAACCAATCAAAGATTTTGTTTCATACTCACAAAATCCAACCCAACCAAACAAGGATTTTGCAAAACCAGACTCTCAAAATCCCAAACAAAAACTCAAACTCTCAAAATCACAAAACAAAATCCAGACTCTCAAAAATCGTGCGAACCAAACACACCCTTAATTTCTAATAGCAAATTCTAGAGTTTATTTGATGTCGGCAACTTATTTGGAGTGATGAAGATTTGGTTGCAAAACTTTGGATTTTATGGATTGTATGTATTTTCGGAAATGGATGTGGATTTTGTTGGTTTTTTATAGGTTGCGTGGTTAAACATCCTTCGCAACGTTTTTTGTCTTGCAAAGTTACAAACCAAAATCTAATCAAAAGACTTTTAGGAACTGATGATAAATTTTAAAAAATAATTTTGATATAAATCCATTAAAATTTTCAGTTGTCACAAGTTAATATTTTTGAATTATGAAAACATATTCGTACTTATTAATAGACGTGTTATACCAAGTGTAAGGGAAAAATACATAATTCTTATGAAAAAAGATCCCAAAAAGATATATATAATACATTGAGATTGATATAAAAGATATATCATGGGGGTAATCCAAAGTAAAATAATAATTCATTATTGCCAAAGAGAACACTGATTATTCATAACAAACCCTAATCACACATACAGAAACTCATTAAATTTTTACAAACTTGAGTTCTCATCACACACTGTCAAACATCACAACATTGCCAGTAAAGTTTCTCCAAAAGATGAGATATCATGTTCTACTTTCCAAACAAGGATTTGATCCACCAAATCCCTTTGGTATCAGCCGGAGCAGCCTCATCCACGGA
The DNA here is from genome assembly GCA_948330725.1 of Sherardia arvensis. NCBI lineage: Eukaryota > Viridiplantae > Streptophyta > Magnoliopsida > Gentianales > Rubiaceae > Sherardia > Sherardia arvensis. The sequence continues at coordinate 51,737,354 of OX415235.1, forward strand.
GGGAGGATCGGTGTGGGGAGTCTTGTGGAGCTTGCTCACATCATAGCCTTCATCTTCAGCCTTTTTAACAAGCATGTTGTAGGTCTCTTCATCCATATGAGGCTGCCTGCATAGTATCTGAAAACAAGATACAAAAACCGTCAATTCTTCATCCATAATACAGATAAAGTGTATGATTCGTATATCTAGAGACGTAGTAATCTCATCCAAGTCATTTTCGAGATTTCCTTTACTTGTTTAAGCTGTTCATCTATGTCTGTTCATAGATGTCTGTTCCAAATGATTCCTTATCATCTATGTCTGTTCCTAGAGGCATCCAAGGTTCCCCCTGTAATCTAACTATAAACGAGCCACTCATTTTTCATATTTATCCGTTTATATACCATGCCATCGCCTTATAACTTTAACTCACTAGTTTTCGTATTCCAGCTTAAGATTTTGATGAAGCTCTTATATTTGTATTACTAAGTCTAGTATAAGTACCATCACACATTGATTTTTTTTTATTAACGGCATGAAATATGTCAACTAAACCTTAGTTTCACCGTGTAAGAAACAACTAGACAATATAAAAAATGTCATCATAATACGCTACCATGATAATCTCACTCAATCAAATAGAAATGTATTTTTGTTCTCTAATTCCATTTCTGTCATACATGTAGAGAGAGTCTTGATCCAAAGTTACCCAACAATATCAGTCCAAACAATAAGTCGAGTTAAAAACCTTACTCTATAGTAATTAAAGTGCTCTTTTTGAGTCTTAACAATTCTTTAAACCAGTCCCCATCCAAACTCCATTTATTATATTTCTAATCCTAGTACAAATGCTAATACCATCGTATCGAAACTCCCTTTACTATTATTCTTTAATGGTCATCAAGGAATCGAAACCGCCTTTGCCAGTACCATCACAACTAGTAGTCATTAATCAATTCCAAGCACACTTTATTAATATTAATCCTACACTACACTTGACAGTAAAGAACAATAAAGAACTGAACAAGATACTAGTAGCTCCCCGAGAACCGGACATATTCTAATATCGAGCTTACTAGGGGAGAAATTCTAATCATTTCCATCCATTCATCATAAACATCATCATTTCATCATAAATTTCATTCTCTTATTCAGCAAAACTTATGAGAAGCTCATAATTCTAGCACAAAACTACGATAAAACGACAGAAAAAACATACCCAGAGATAATTCCTGCTAGGCTGGCCAATCAGCGCATACTGATACTCATCATCAATGTGCAGAACCCAGTAATCTCCAGTCACAGGAAACACAGGCAAGAAAGGAGGCACCCAGAACTTAACCTTGAGCTTCGCCTCATCGCTCTTCGGGTCGGCCTTATAAGCATAGCCCTGGATATAGCCCCTCTTCCCGTCGCTCCAAGTCTCGTTCAGGACGCCAACAGTTCCGTCCTCGTTCAGAGTGTAGGTAGCCCTAGTGTTCTCGCCGTTTTTGGGCTGGAACCTTGATGGGAAGCTGGCGATCTCGTACCATCCTCCCATGTACCTCTTCAGGTCCAGATTCTTGACCACCTCCATAGTTTTCTGGGTTGCCATGGCAGGGGAGCTGTGAGAAATTGAGGTTTTGAGTGTGATTTATGGATGGGGTTTAGGGATTTTTCTGGGATTGTGTGAAGATAGGATTGGACGAATTATTGACTGTGCGTGGATTGATATATGTATGGGTTGGGGAGACGTGGAGAAAGGGAAGCCTTTGATTGTGGAGGGTTTTAGACCTTTCTGGAATCCTGTTCAACATTTCTAAAATGACACCTCGAGAATATTTTAGCACGTACTTTTACATAGTTCGGTATTTAATTTTTATAGTACAAAATTGACGAATTGGTAGAGTAGAATAAAGTAAAGTTAGATTAGTGTATTGCTATACACAATTCAGTATTTTACTCATATAATCGGTAAAAAGTATGAAAATGATCTTAATTTATTTAATATTCGAGAAACTAACCAAATTACGGGAGCAGTAACGTTATTTCATTGGTATTTTAGACTATTCTAATTAAAATACTGGACTATATATAACATTTCAGTTAGATTATGATAGTTATATGATTATTGTATCAGATTAGTTCGTTGTAGTAAAAATATCAAAATAAACATATGGTGTGAATTTATTGATAAAAATATCCTTATATTATGTTCATTGAAAAATTTATTGATATTCAGATTGTATTATAATTTCACTAGGTATTTTAGACTAGTTCAGTGACCATAGTGACATGCATTATTGTTTCTTAATGACTTCACATATTAAATGGATAAATGAAAACTCATAACGAAAATATGCCAGATTTCTTGGTTATTAATATTTGACAGTACTTAAACTATTTTCTCACATGTAATTTAAAAATTCAACCAGGTAAGAATTTTTTTTGACCATGCCACGAAAATCTCCTTCAATTTAGGTCTTACGGTGAACAAGAAACAAAACAGATAATATTATGAGAGCAAACAAGAATTAAAAATAAAAAATAAAATAAAAAATAAAAGACAACCAATTTCTTGTTTTACATTTTCATCCGAAACTATTTATGTGACAAATGTGTGGAAGGCTGCACATTTTCAATGCTTACCGCCAATTATTATCTGAAATTTCTGAATCACAACTCTACTTTTGGAGCTCCAATCCTTCATTTGCACCTTGTTTTTCTTGCTCGTTTAATGCTTGAAAAACCAATCTGATGTTTCCTTTGAGAAAGTAAAGGGAAAAGCGTTTCTTTTTCGGTTTCGTTTTCTTTTCTTCCATCCTTGGATTCAAGTAAGTTCATCTTCATCATACACTTTTGTTGCAGAGCTTCTCTGCATGCATGCTGCAGTGGACCCCACCAGGTCATCGGAACCGAACCATAGTTATCTCTGCCTGTTACGTTAGGCAAAACAACATTGAATGTTATAAATTAACAATTGAGTTAAAGAAACAGAAGCATTTAAAGGATACATAGAACATTTCTTCCTGCACAAGAACTCGAGTAAATGCTTATGTTTATTATGTTTAATTAATGCAATTAGGGAGGAACCATCCAAGAAAAAATATAAGGTTTTTTTGGATCAGAAAACCTTTAAACAGAAGCTATTTTATGCATATATTTTGGATTTCTGAGGATATCATCTCATATTTAATTTGCTAACCTTGAAGACAGGATTGGAAGAAAATGATCAGGCATTTGCTCCTGTCTCTACTTTTGATCCATGCCTGCACCACACTTGCAGCAGCAAAGGGGAAGGGGAAGGGAAAGGGGGCCCCAGCAAGTGACAATCCGGGCAAGAAATGGCTCACGCTGAAAGGTAAAACAATGTGTGTGTGTGTGTGTGTGTGTGTTTGTGTGTGTGTGTGTGTGTGTTTGTGTGTGTGTGTGTGTGTGTGTGTGTGTGTGTGTGTGTGTGTGTGTGTTTCATTTTCAGAATGGAAAATGCTGATCTTAGGATATTACCATGTCCGCGCTTGTTTTGCAGGTGGTGAGCCAGTAGTTGTGGCGCGCGGAGGATTTTCTGGAGTTGCTCCAGAATCCAGCTTGGCTGCCTATGGAATGGCGCAGCAGACGAGCATGGCCGATACAGTCATGCTCTGTGATCTCCAGTTCAGCAAAGATGGAGAGGGCTTTTGCCTGTCCACTATGGACCTGCAAAATTCAACCACCATCACCTCACTTATCAAAGACCTGAAACCAAAACCCCACAATTTAAATGGAAAGACTGTTAAAGGAATCTTTGGGGTGGATTTCAATGCAGATGTTCTTCTCGAGAAGGTTTTCTGTAAGTTTTCCTTACCCATCCATCTACACAAATTTTGGGCTAAAACTCGCTCTAGTTTTCCATCTTTAGTGAGTTTTTACCTGATTTTTTTTCTTCAGTGGTGCAAAGTATTTACACCAGAACCCCAGCTTTTGATGGCACACAAAACTTGATAACACCGGGAACCCTGTTGGAAAGCCTGCAACCTCCTCCAAAGCTATGGATAAATGTTGAGGTAATTTTTCCAACTCATGCCAAGGAGGCTTTGTTATTTACAGTTGTGGTGAAGACTCATACTCAAACTCACTGTCTCGTTTGTTATAGTATCCCAGCTTCTTCAATGGACTGAAAATCGATGCAGCATCGTATATCACGGATCCTGGAATGAGCCTGAACCCTGCTTACATATCATCCCCCGAGGTTGAATTCTTGAAGGGATTGGCAGCACAGGTGGATAAGATGGCGACTAAGCTTTTTCTCAAGGTCACACACATGGATGATACTGAGCCCTCAACCAAAAAGCCATACTCAGAGTTGCTGTCAGATGTGAACACAATCAAGACATTTGCATCAGGAGTTGTTCTCCCGAAAGATAGCATATGGCCTATCAGTAGTAAGAATGTTTTGCAGCCAGCCACATCCTTGGTGTCTGATTTGCACAAAGCTGGCCTGGAAGTGTTCACTTCAAACTTTGTGAATGATCATGTTTTGAGTTACAACTATAGCTTTGACCCAACCAAAGAATACCTGCAGTTTACCGACAATTCTCAGTTTTCAGTTGATGGGATCATTACAGACTTCCCTCCAACTGCATCAGAGTCTATTGGTAAGATCAACCTGAGAATATTTTTCATGTGTTTCTAACTTCTATAACAATTTTATTATCATCTTCATCTAAAAAAAATGTTCTCTTTAATTGCAGAATGTTTAGCTCAGAGCCCAAATGCTTCTAGAGTAACTAAAAGTAAGATATGTTGAATTATGAGCTGTTTCTTTATTAAAATATTTAATAAAATTCAGGTATTTACCTCATAAAATGTTTGTTGTTTCTTGATGCATTAAAAGCTTCCATCATAACTCATGATGGTGCAAGTGGAGATTACCCTGGATCAAGCGATCTTGCCTACCAGAAAGCAATAGATGATGGAGCTGATATGATTGACTGTTCTGTCCAAATGTCCAAGGATGGAGTCGTCTTCTGCTTGCCTTCCATTGATCTTACAGGAACAACCAATGCAGCTGCCTCTTTCTTGGACCGGTCTACTCAGGTTACTGAAGTCCAAGCAAAAAATGGAATATTTGCCTTCGATCTCACATGGGATGAAATTCAACCACTAAAGCGTAAGCTTCCAAGGCACAATCTGCAACAAAATTTTATAGTTTCCAACCTTTCCCTGAAACCTTTTTTTTTCGGTCTTTCCTTTCAGCCCAGCTTTTGAGTGTTTTCGATTCCCCTCTTGTCCGAAATCCTGCAAACAAGAATGCTGGAAAGCTGGTCAGTCTAACCGATTTCTTGGAGCTTGCTAAGAAAAGCGCAATTCCAGGAGTTACGATTAACATTGACGTAAAGATTTCTTCTTTTACTTCCATTTCTTTCAAAAACTTTAAATACAAGTGCAGATTTTAACTTAATTCTTTTTTAAAAAATTCCCTCAGCATGCTGCTTACCTAGCATCAAAAGGGCTGGACATAGTTGGCACTGTAACCACTGCCTTGAGCAATGCCAGTTTTGATAAGCAAGATGCTCAAAAGGTGTTGATTCAATCTGAAGACAGTTCAGTGCTTTCCAAGTTTCAGGACATCAAGAGCTACCATAAAGTTCTGGTGATCGACAAAGATATTAGCGGAGCCACGAAAGAAACAGCTCAGGAGGTCAAGAAATACGCCGATGGGATCAGAGTGTTCAGAAATGGCATCGTGATGGACTACGGGTCCCCCATGTACATGTCTTCCAACTTCAGCAACCTTTTGGATGTCATGCATGCTGAGAATGTATCAGTCTATGTCGGAATCCTCAGAAATGAGTTCGAGAACTTCTTGTTTGATTACTATGCAGATCCCTATGTAGAACTTGCAACTTTGACTCAGAAAGGAGTGGATGGTTTAATCACCGACTTCCCTGCCACAGCAAGTGCTTACATGAGTAAGTTTTCCACTAATCATGATTGCATTCATTCACTAAGCAAGGATTCATGCATCATCATAAATACTAAGAAACATAATGAGTAAATAATTATAATATTCTTGACATCCGTCTATGAAGAACATGACTTGAAACTTACTTGTTGCTGGTCTATGTTGCTGCAGAGTCTCCTTGTTCGGATCCAAATTCCAAGCTTCCATTCACAATACTGCCCATCGAACCAGGTAGCATGTTTACCAGCTTGGAATTAGCAAAACCACCAGCAGCTGCACCACCACTTCTCCAGTCTGCGGACATTGAAGACCCTGCACTACCACCTGTCGCCAAGGCTGCAGATTCCACAACTCCCGGATCCCCACCTGCAGAAGCTTTGCCCCAATCTTCTCCAGCTTCAGACAAGAAATCTGCAAGCATAACAACTCCTTGTAACACATTGTTTACCAGTGCTGCAATGGCTGTAGTGCTAACTTTGGTAGCTAGGTGGTAATTCCAAGTATGATTTACATGTTACTAGTGATGAAAAATTGAGGTTGAGGGTAACAATGATGTCAAAGTGTAGTGCTACTATTATGTTATGAATTCAAAGGGCGGTTAGGGTTTCAATGGGGCTAAATTACAGGCTACAACAGAGGGGTAACCACCCTGGGAGAAATCCCAAACTTAACTGCTACCTCGTACTTTTTTATTGTTTCTAAGACTTATCACAAGCTAACGTTCGGCACAGGCAAATGGAGGCTCAGATTCGCCTTCTGTCAGACATCAATTGATAAATGAGCTACGCCAGCATGGTTGCAGACCACTGGACTGCCCTACCAACACATGAATTAGCTCATCTCTCACTCTGATTTCACTAGAAAAACAATATCTTCACAGCCATAATATTGCCAGTACATTTGGTTGAAAAGTGAAAGGTTATTTAGATCATCGGCAGAGTGACGGCATTAGAGGCAACCATCCTCAAGAACCGTTCCCTCGTGCCACCACTACCTCGTTGGCTCGTTCTTAAACTAATAATAAGAAGAACGCAAGTTGGTTATGCCTCTAAATGTTAGGTAAGGACCAATAAAAAATGGCTTGAGAAAGCAAACTATTCAAATCAGATGTGCATCACATTGTAGCAGATACTAACACCACAACGAGCAAATTAGACTTATACTTCCGGGCAAACAAGACAAAAGACTAGGAGTATATTAGACATAGAGATTATTAGTGATTTGGAAAATGCGCTCCCAAAAGACTAGGGGCCCAGTCCACCTTACCTTGAACTCGGAATCATGCTGTCTTTGTTGAAAAGTGTCATAAAAAAGTAAACTGCAGAGTAATTTTAGCTAAGCCATTGGAGTCCTGAAAAAAAATCTATCTTCTTCATGGTACCAAGTAAGAAAATAACTTTATTATGTAGCTATAGCAATCTTGTAACAGGAAGGAGAGCAAAAATGGCACTATAAGTCTCATTTCATAAAAACAAGGGAAACAAGTTTAGGAGGCTCAGATCTGTTTTTAAGCAAACAGAGTTGCCAACTACGCCATGGCTGCAAATCAACAGTTGCATATGACAGAATCAAATGCCATCAGAGATTTGCCCGGCCAAGTTACGCACCGGCTAACCTCTGGATGCCATTGCTCAGAAAGGATACCTAAACAAAGAAATATCATCACTGCCTCATTGTTTTCTATATAATCACAAGATTCACAACCACCAACTACACCTGACCCATAGATATCACAGTAGTAGGAGTAACAACTAAGATGATGGTGATAAGAATATAACAAAATGGCAGATCGTCACACATAACTACACACATGTATATTATTTGTATATAAAGGGCGGTTAGGGTTTAATGGGGAGAAATCACAGGCTAAACAGAGAGGGGTAACCACCCTCGAAGAAATCCCAAACTCAACTGCTGCCTCATTCTATGTATCCTTTCTGAGACTTTTTCACAAAAAGCGACGTCGTCACATACAACTTTCTGTCAGACATCAGCTGAAAAAAGATCTAAACCAGCATGGTTGCAGTCCACTGATTGCCCTACCAAGACATGGAATTAGCGCTTCCCTCACTCTGATTTCTACTTGGAATTAAGAAATGAATCAGATGAGATCCTTGTCGAGACTTTTTCGTGAGGGTTGTTTGGTTGAAGTGGAAGCTATTTTGAGATCATCGGCAAAGCGACGGCGAAGAGAGGCAACCACCCTCAAGAACACCCGTATCTCATCGCCATCGCCGCCTCATGCTGAAACTAATGAGATTGTTCATATCTATCCTCCTCACACTGCCTTTATAAGCCCTAGGTAGAGCGACCACCTGAATTGGAAAGGTCAGATATACCCTTTTTCCTAGTCCGCAGCTCCTTCCTTTCTAAAATATATAAAAAAAGAGCTGCAACAAACTTGAAAGGTCAAATCTTTTGATGGAGAACTCAAACAAGGCATCTTTGGTAACATTATTTTAATATTAAAAATCCTTCATAATATCCCAAAACTATCGATGTATATGAAAATTTGATAATATATGATACATGTTACCGCGAATGTAATAAAATCACATATTCGTCAAAAAAAAAATTCCTCTTTTTATTTGTGAAGATTTTGTGAATAAATTCATGGGTGCTTTCATAAATGGTAAGAGAATGAGTAGTAATATCAAGAACAATGAAAAAACAAAATATTCCTTACAATTCATTATCATTCAAAAATTCACAAGGTACATCAATGACGCAAAGTTTCAACTTTCATGCTAGTAAAAATTCCAGAGAGCAATTAGTACCAAAGAAATTCCCATACTAGTATTTATTACAAAAGTCTATGAACAAAGTAAAAAAATGGACGTTACAGAATTTATTCAATCCAAACTTTTCTATTTTACATATTCAACACCATCTTCGTGTCGCAGAAGGAAAAAACCAACAAAATGTAATATTGAAAAATTTAAACCTCTAACAGGAATGAGAACTAAAATTTTATGAAAATATCATTTACAAAACAGCGAAAACAGGTATTTGAGGCTCAGATCTGTTTGCGATAAGCATAGAAGAAAAATCAACAGTCGCATAATAAATGCCATCAGGAATTTGCCCAACCAAGTTACGTGTCAGATAATCTCTGATGCCATTGCTTAGAAAGTTATCATCTAAAAGAATATCATCACAGCCTCATTGTACTATCAGTCTACTACCAGTCCACAACCACCAACACAATAAGCATGTTTGAAAATACATCTAACAAGAGAATCCATTAATATACACATGATGATGATGATGAGAATATTAAAATCACGAAAAATGGAGCCTTCTGTCTGACATCAATTGATAAATGAGATAAGTCAACATGGTTGCAGTCCACTGGACTACCCACCGTACCAAGAAATGGAATTAGCTCATCCCTCATTCTGATTTTGACTTGAAAGCCAATATCTTCACCGCTAGAATTGCCAAGTAAATTTGGTTGGAGTGAAAGGTTACTTTTAGATATTGGCACAGTGATGGCTAACTTTTAGATATTTGGTTATACTTCATTACACTAGATAATCTTGATCCTCGTAATGACTAGGAACACAGATACTAGCTTTTGTTCTTATGTAAATCATCCATACAAGAAAAATCAACTAAACATGCAAACTAGTCCTTGAGAAAGCAAACTGACCAAACCAGGAATCACATTGTGACAGGTACCCACCATCACCAAGAAAATCATCCAATGACAAACTAAGATCATTACTATCAAGCAAACAAGATTAAAGACTAGAACTGAACTGGACATACAGATATTCAGCAATTTGGAAAAAGCACTCCAAAAAGAGACTAGAGGCACAGTACCTCAGCCCAGAATCATGCCATAGTAACTTCAACTCAGCCATTGGAGGCCTGAAATAAAATCTTTGTTCACGGTATCAGGTAAAAAAAACCATCAGAATTACTTACAGATATAATGAAAACCAAAATATTACAATAAAAATCTCATTTTTAAAACAAGGAAACAAATTTTGGAGGCTCAGATCTGTTTTATAGAGGCAAACAGAGAAACCAACCACGCCATGGCTGCAAATCAACAGTTGCATAAGACATAATCAAATGCCATCAGAGATTTGCCCTGCCAAGTTACGCGCCAGATAATCTCGAATGCCATCGCTCAGAAAGGATACCAAATCAAAGAAATATCATCACTGCCTCATTGTCAATTGTTACATGGTACCCCAGTGTACATCCTTATAGAGTTTGCCCCTCACAACAATAATAATAATAACAATACATAAATAGATATATATATATATGCCTCTCCAAGTGAAAGGGCGGTTAGGGTTTCATTCCGGTGAAATCACTGGCTAAGCAGAGAGGGGTAACCACCCTTGGAGAAATCCAAACCTCAACTGCTGCCTCATTCATATGTATCCTTTCTGAGACTTTTTCGCTAAACAACGACGTTGTTCAGAGGATCTCAGATTCGAGCTAAACCAGCATGGTTGCAGCTCACTGAACTGCCCTACCAAGACTGGAATTAGCTCATCCCTCACTCTGAATTGGGAAATGATATCTTTCTCGAGCTTTTTGCAGGGTTGTTTGGTTGAATTGGAAGCACATTTTGAGATCATTGCGGAGCGACGGCGGAGTGACGGCGGCAACCACCCTGAGAACACCCGTTTCCGACCGCCGCCGCCGCCTCATTCTGGAACTGATAAGAGTTCTCGTCTTCTAGCCCCAGATATAGCAAGAGCGACCACCTGAATAGGAAAGGTCGAATATACCCTTCAAGTCCGCGCAATTGACCCCCTTTATTTTTGGGCGTTAACGAAAATATTATGACGTGAAAGGTCAAATTTGATAAAGAACCGAAATAAGACACTCTTTGGCTTTTATTTCAGTTTGTTTCTCGCTGAATCGATGAACCAAAGACAACTATTGAACATATATAACTAAATTTAACTGAATTTCATCAGATTATTTTAAACTAAATTGAATTTAACTGATTTTATCTACTTACAAACTCATGAAAATAGTCATCATCATAATATAATAATAAATCCTTCGTAATCTCCTAAATTTAATCCAAAGTGATACTACAGCCAATTTTTAAAGCAAAAATAAGAAGTACTGGATCCATCTGAGTTCTGATTCAAATGGTTAACATTCCCTCATAACAAGCCTCCCTCCATCAAAACTACCCTATCTTGATCAAGCTTCGATATGTCGGAAAAGTGTAATCAGCCTTCATCTTCCTTCTGTGTCTTAAAGAATTCACGATGCACATCAATGAAAGCAAATTTCATGCTAGTGCAAACCCCAGAGAGCAATTAGAACTTAGGAAGTTCCTTACAAAAGTCTACGAACAGTAAATCAATGGCCTATTCAAGATTTAGTCAATACATCCTATTCTATACAATTTGAAAATCACCTGACCTTCTGGATCTTGCCATCATAGGTGAAATGAACAAGGTCTTAAGAGTGACTTCAGGCTTCCGCTTAGCAATTGGAGTCCTGAAATAAAATCCATCTCCGAATCACAAAATGAATCACCATCAATATGCACTAATTTATTCTAATTCTCCAACAGGAATGAGAACTAAAAGTTTATAAAAATCACATCTTAAAAAAACAGGAAAAACATGTATTGGAGGCTCAGATCTGCTTGCTATAAGCATACGAAAAAACAACCACACCATGGCTTTAAATCAACAGTTGCATATGCAAGAAACAAATGCCATCGAAGATTTGTCAGATTATCTTTGATGCCATTGTTCAGAAAGGGTACCATCAGAAAGAAATATCATCATAGTCTCATACAAACCACTACCACCAACACAATAACCACGTTTCAATGTTTGATATACATGTTACGAGTGATGAAAAATTGATGTCGAGGGTAACAATGATGTCAAAGTGTAGTACTATTATGTTATGAATTCAAAGGGCAGTTAGGGTTTGGGGCTAAATCACGGGATACACTGAGAGGGGTAACCACCCTGGGAGAAATCCCAAACTTAACTGCTAACTCATTCTTTTTTATCCTTTTTAAGACTTATCACAAGCTGTCGTTGTTTGGCACAGGCAAATGGAGGCTCAGATTCGCCTTCTGTCAGACATCAACTGATAAATGAGCTAAGCCAGCATGGTTGCAGTCCACTGGACTGCCCTACCAACACATGAATTAGCTCATCTCTCACTCTGATTTCTCTTGATAAACATTATCTTCACAGCCATAATATTGCCAGTAAATTTGGTTGAAAAGTGAAAGGTTATTTAGATCATCGGCAGAGTGACGGCAAGAAACGTTTCCTCGCGCACCACTGCCTCGTTGGCTCGTTCTTAAACTAATATTAAGATGGTTCATTTCCATCTTCATAACACTGAATAACAGGTTGAGCTTGATCCTCATAAACAAATAAGAAGAACGCAAGTTGGTTATGCCTCTAAATGTTAGATAAGGACCAATAAAAAATGGCTTGAGAAAGCAAACTATTCAAACCAGATGTGCATCACATTGTAGCAGATACAAACACCACCACGAGCAAATTAGACTTATACAAAAGACTAGGGTTATATTAGACATAAAGATTATTAGTGATTTGGAAAATGCGCTCCCAAAAGACTAGGGGCCCAGTCCACCTTACCTTGAACTTGGAATCATGCTGTCTTTGTTGAAAAGTGTCTTCTAATCAAAAAGTAAACTGCAGAGTAATTTCAGCTAAGCCGTTGGAGTCCTGAAAAAAAATCCATATTCTTCATGGTACCTCGTAAGAAAATAACATCAATATGTAGTTATAGCAATCTTGTAACAGGAAGGAGAGCAAAAATGTCACTATAGATTTCATTTCATAAAAACAAGGGAAACAAGTTTAGGAGGCTCAGATCTGTTTTTAAGCAAACAGAGTTGCCAACCACGCCATGGCTGCAAATCAACAGTTGCATATGACAGAATCAAATGCCATCAGAGATTTGCCCGGCCAAGTTACGCACCGGCTAACCTCTGGAATGCCATTGCTCAGAAAGGATACGCAAACAAAGAAATATCATCACTGCCTCATTGTTTTCTATATAAACATAACCACCAAAACCCCCTTCCACTCTTTGAATAACACCTGACCCATCAAAATCACAGTAGTAGAAGTAACAACCATGATGACGATGGTAATAATGAAAATGGCACATCATCTCACAACATCCATAATTACATATATTATTTGTATATAAAGGGCGGTTAGGGTTTAATGGGGAGAAATCACAGGCTAAACAGAGAGGGGTAACCACCCTCGAAGAAATCCCAAACTCAACTGCTGCCTCATTCTATGTATCCTTTCTGAGACTTTTTCACAAAAAGCGACGTCGTCACATACAATCAGACATCAGCTGAAAAAAGATCTAAACCAGCATGGTTGCAGTCCACTGATTGCCCTACCAAGACATGGAATTAGCGCTTCCCTCACTCTGATTTCTACTTGGAATTAAGAAATGAATCAAATGATATCCTTCTCGAGAATTTTTCGTGAGGGTTGTTTGGTTGAAGTGGAAGCTATTTTGAGATCATCGGCAAAGCGACGGCGGAGAGAGGCAACCACCCTCAAGAACACCCGTATCTCATCGCCATCGCCGCCTCATGCTGAAACCAATGAGATTGTTCATATCTATCCTCCTCACACTGCCTTTATAAGCCCTAGGTAGAGCGACCACCTGAATTGGAAAGGTCAGATATACCCTTTTCTAGTCCGCAGCTCCTTCCTTTCTAAAATATATAAAAAAAAGAGCTGCAACAAAGTTGAAAGGTCAAATCTTTTGATGGAGAACTCAAATAAGGCATCTTTGGTAACATTATTTTAATATTAAATCCTTCGTAATATCCCAAAACCATTGATGTATATGAAAATTTGATATTATATGATACATGTTACTGCGAATGTAATAAAATCACAGATTCGTCAAAAAAAAATCCTCTTTTTATTTGTGAAGATTTTGTGAATAAATTCATGGGTGCTTTCATAAATGGTAAAGAGAATGAGTAGTAATATCAAGAACAATGAAAAAACAAAATATTCCTTACAATTCATTATCATTCAAAAATTCACAAGGTACATCAATGACGCAAAGTTTCAACTTTCATGCTAGTAAAAATTCCAGAGAGCAATTAGTACCAAAGAAATTCCCATACTAGTATTTATTACAAAAGTCTATGAACAAAGTAAAAAATGGACGTTACAGAATTTATTCAATCCAAACTTTTCTATTTTACATATTCAACACCATCTTCGTGTCGCAGAAGGAAAAAACCAACAAAATGTAATATTGAAAATTTTAAACCTCTAACAGGAATGAGAACTAAAAGTTTATGAAAATATCATTTACAAAACAGGGAAAACAGGTATTTGAGGCTCAGATCTGTTAGCGATAAGCATAGAAGAAAACCCACCACGCCAAGGCTGCAAATCAACAGTCGCATAATAAATGCCATCAGGAATTTGCCCAACCAAGTTACGTGTCAGATAATCTTTGATGCCATTTCTTAGAAAGTTATCATCTAAAAGAATATCATCACAGCCTCATTGTATTATCAGTCTACTACTCGTCCACAACCACCAACACAATAAGCATGTTTGAAAATACATCTAACAAGCGAATCCATTCATATACACATGATGATGATGATGATGATGAGAATATTTAAATGACGAAAAATGGAGCCTTCTGTCTGACATCAATTGATAAATGAGCTAAGTCAACATGGTTGCAGTCCACTGGACTACCCTACCAAGAAATGGAATTAACTCATCCCTCATTCTGATTTTGACTTGAAAAACAATATCTTCACAGCTAGAATTGGCAAGTAAATTTGGTTGAAGTGAAAGGTTACTTTTAGATATTGGCAGAGCGATGGCTAACTTTTGGATATTTGGTTATACTTCATTACACTAGATAATCTTGATCCTCATAATGAGTAAGAACACAGAAACTAGCTTTTGTTCTTATGTAAATCATCCATACAAGAAAAATCAACTAAACATGCAAACTAGACCTTGAGAAAGCAAACTGGCCAAACCAGGAATCACATTTGACAAACTAAGATTATTACTATCGAGCAAACAAGAAAAAAGACTAGAACTGAACTGGACATAAAGATATTCAGCAATTTGGAAAAAAGCACTCTTAAAAGAGCTAACGGCACAGTACCTCAGCTCAGAATCATGCCAGAGTAACTTTAACTCAGCCATTGGAGTCCTGAAATAAAATACTTGTTCACGGAATCAGGTAAGAAAAAACCATTAAAATTACTAACAGATATCTTCTAACAGGAATGAAAACCAAAATATTACAATAAAAATCTCATTTTTAAAACAAGGAAACAAATTTTGGAGGCTCAGATCTGTTTTTTAGAGGCAAACAGAGAAACCAACCACGCCATGGCTGCAAATCAACAGTTGCATATGACATAATCAAATGCCATCAGAGATTTGCCCTGCCAAGTTACGCGCCAGATAATCTCGAATGCCATCGCTCAGAAAGGATACCAAATCAAAGAAATATCATCACTGCCTCATTGTCAATTGTTACATGGTACCCCAGTGTACATATAGAGTTTGCCCCTCACAATAATAATAATAACAATACATAAATATATACATATATATATAGATAGATAGATAGATCTCCAATTGAAAGGGCGGTTAGGGTTTCATTCCGAAGAAATCACTGGCTAAACAGAGAGGGGTAACCACCCTTGGAGAAATCCAAACCTCAACTGCTGCCTCATTCATACGCATCCTTTCTGAGACTTGTTTACTACAAAACGACGCCGTCCAGAGGATCTCATATTCGAGCTAAACCAGCATGGTTGCAGCTCACTGGGCTGCCCTACCAAGATATGGAATTAGCTCATCACTCACTCTGAATTGGGAAATGATATCTCTCTCGAGCTTTATGCAGGGTTGTTCGGTTGAATTGGAAGCACATATTGATATTATTGGCGGAGCGACGGCGGAGTGACGGCGGCAACCACCCTGAAAACACCCGTTAGCCGCCACCGCCACCGCCGCCTCATTCTGAAACTAATGAGATTTTTTTTGAGAAAGTCTCGGCTAGGACCGTCCTATCACAAGGATATGATAGGACCAAAAGAAATTTAAAAGGGTAAGTAATAAAGGAGGGACGGAGGGACTATTAATGCAATTTACTATAATTTTATAAAAATCTCGCGGGTCGGAAACGGGTTATAACGTTTGGAAACGGGTCGGCCACAAAACACGCGTACACCCTGCCTTTTTTCACGTTATGTATGCTCCTACTTTCTCCAATACTAACCTTCCTTTTCCTCTTTTTAATTTTTTGTTTGTTTCTTGAAATAGGTTACTAACCTTCATTTACTAACTAATCTAATGGTATTCATTAATTTAATTTAACATCAAATACACTAAAATTAAACTAGCATTTGATCTCAAACCAAGTAAATTTAAATTAATCTTTCAAATAACTAATCTAGTGATTTATGTACACGAACTAAAACCAACTTTATAATAAGAAATTTTAAGTTTCGACTAACATTCAAATCATGAAACTTAGAGTTCATACAAATATACATGAACTTACTTGCAAAGAATAAATATAAGTTTGATAAATCTAACACCAAACACTGTAAGAAAAATTTTGTTAAAATTAACATTTCAAACAATTAAACTAAGAGTTTATATATACTAACTAATAATAAGTAATTTAACATTCGGTTTGAAAAACTAATAAACATTTCTCTGCCACTAAACAGTTAAACTTAAAAAATATCCGGTATATTATAAAAACTTTAAAATTAAACAAACATTTTAAACTACTGAATCAGAGACTCATATATATTAAACTATACCAGTTATTATTTCAATTAAATTAGTGAATTTGTAAATTCCAAAGCACTAAATTAAATTTAAATTTTTTAAAATTATTGAACTTATTGCTCATATGGATGAATCAAAACTACCATTGCGTATATTTAATATCTCTAAGAAAAAATTAAATTTAAATTACTTTTGTAAAATACCTAACAAATAGTTTAGAGAAATGAACTAAACTAAGAATATGAAAAAGAAAAATGCAGATATATACGCAGGTACGCGGAAATGCACAAATTTAACAAAAACAATTGCCCACACCCACAATCATGATTCATGTACGCTTGTAATTAACCCGTTGGGTCCACATCAAATGTATGACCCGTTAATTGTCGGATCTTACCCGTGAATTCTGTAAATTTTTAGAAATTGCATAACAGATCCCTCCGTTCTTAATACCATCAGTTTAGTCCCTGATCATATCATAAATTTATGACAGGACCGTTTCATCCAAGACTTTGTCATTTTTCATTTGCCTTCTTTATAAGCCCCAGATAGCATAGCGACCACCTACACGAAAGGTCAAATATACCCTTCCAAAAAGCCAAAGAAAATACCATGACTAGAAACTAGAAAGGTCAAATTTGATAAAGAACCGAAATAAGACACTCTTTTGTTTTTATTTGAGTTTGTTTCTTGCTGAATTGATGAACTAAAGACAACTAATGTATTGAAAATATAACTAAATTAAACTGAATTTCATCAAATTATGTTAAACTAATTAAATTAAGCTGATTATATCTACTTATAATCCCAAGAAAATAGTCTTAATATAATAATAAATCCTTCATAATCTCCCCAAAAGTACTCCCCTAAATATTTAACTACAACCAATGTATTAAAGCAAACATAAAAAGTACATAGATCTATCTGGTCAGCTTCATTTTGTGCCCTCCTAACAAGCCTCCTTCCATCAAAACTACTCTATCTTGAATTGATCAAGCTTCGATATGTCGGAAAAGTGTAATCAGCCTTCATCTTCCTTCTGTCTTACATACCTGCATAGAGTCAGTTTCCACAATCAGTGGAAGGAGATTATGTATTATGTATATTTGCAAACATAATTCAACATGCAAAGGATCCGGCTATCTCTGATTATCCAGCACCGGATGATGTTAGAAGAAATTAACGGCATCAGTTCGGAAGGTGCAAGGGTCAGACTTACAATTCAAATGTATTCGCAAGATGTGCAATTAACAGCTCATTCTGAACTAAGGATACCATTATTTGACAGCTCGTTTTCTAGAATCCTAGACCTAAATAGCACTAATATTTGATTATTGCTCCTCTGTGAATTCCACAAACCTCAAGCATTGAAAAACTAGAAACCAAAAAAGTTAGGTAACCATAATTTCTGCTGATAAAAAGAATTGTCTGTAAAGCAGCAGATACCATGAATGACAATATATGGAGGGTAAACGAGTGTTAAAGCTCACATCTGTTTGCTATAAGCATACAAAAAAACCCACCATGCCATGGCTGCAAATCAACAGTTGCATTTGCAAAAAACAGATGCCATCAGTTATTTTGCCCAGCCAAGCTACGTCGTCAGATAATCTCTAATGCCATTGCTCAAAAAGGATACAATCAGAAATAAATATCATAAGCATGTTCGAGTTTGAAAATACATATTACAAGCAAATTTACCAATTTAGCAGTCACTGGAGGATTGATATGCAAAATCAGGCTCTATGTGGGCTAAGGTATGGTTAGACGGTTAGACCTAACAGATAATCGTTACTCAACAGTGTCTGGTATATTAAAATGATATTGCTATATATTTTGTTAAAGAAAAAAAAAGACTTTGACCGATATCATGTATCATAGATAGATAAATACTTCTAAGAATTGCATTACTCATGGGATTTTAATTTCTTAACAACAAAATATATCAAGGGGTAATTATTCTTATATGTATCCAACCAGTTTCCTTCTGGTTAGCACATATGTCATAGTATGAGTTCTTTATAATTTTTTAGTTGTTTTTCAAAAACTACCTTAAATTCATTAATAACATGCTGTGAATGGCAAATCAATGAAATCAGGCAAACTAGTGAGCACCATAAGCTGAAATTAAATTCTCTTACTATGACTCTCACAGCTTATAAGGATTGCTTGAATATATTGAAATTTGAAAGGAATACACTGTTTTCTTTAGCTCCTTTTCATGTTTATACTGCACATTGGTGGTATAGCTTGTTCCTCCATACATGAATAAGAAGACAAGGGCATAGCAGAAACCAGTTTTCGTTCATTATGCATGTATATCATTCAAACATAGAAATTGGGAGATAAACTATCGATGAAACATGCACAAACTAACCTTTGTTTCTTGAAGAAAGCAAACAGACCAAGCCAAAAGTCAATCACATTGTAGCAGAACCAGCGCCAAGAACATCATCCAATGACTGATAAAGATTATTGCTCTCAGAGAAAGAAATCACGCTACTAACAGGACATGGGTAAAACCCATCCCAAGAATGGTATAGACTGATATAGCTAAGGCAAGAAGCCTTGTTAGGAAGCTGTCCAACAAAGAACACGTCCTCCTTTTCTGTGTGTTCAGCATGTCGACGAGCGTAAGAATAAACACGCCAGGAATTGTCAGGATTCATTAGTAGCATCTCACCTCTTGAGGAGAAAGAGGGGTGGTTCCGAGATTCAATAGCAAAACTTTTAAATTCTTTTGAAAATTCTACATATTTTTTCCTCCAATTCTTCCCCTCCTGGATATAACAAAACAACCCGCTGAAATCATCTTCCAAAGATGAAAACCATATTACGAGGCTATCGTTGAATCGAGTTATAGCACGATTTAGATAATGGAATTCCTCCATCTCTGGCCCAGACCTCGCAACAGGATGCTCAACAAACCAGAAACTCTCTCTGTTAAGATCAAAAAAAGCCAGATGCTTAATCCCTTGCGACAAACACACCTGGCTCCAACACAGCATTCCATCATCAGGAGATGTTTTCTCTTCTGATAGAAAATCGTTGCAAACAAACTGTAAATTACAAATGCCAGCTGCATTATAATCCAGCTCCCTCCATGTGGATAGTGAATCCGAGGGTGGCCTCAGGTTCAAGATATGAGCTCCATGGATCGAGCAATCAAGGTCCCGGAATATTAGTCTCAGCAACTTATACACTCTACTCACAGGATCATACCCGAAATGGTATCTCGAATGGGTATCGTCGACAGCCAATCCATCAGGAATCCTCATCTTCTCCCCTGTACAGATATTGTGAAGAGTCAAGCTGAGATACTTTGTACCTTTATCCTCTTCCCCAACACAGACCAAACCATTAACAAACTGGCTAAGCCTGTAGCGGTGGGTTTTGGGGCCATTGTCTTTCCCAATTTCCAATACACTTAGTGGACTGAACTTTTCCAGTTGCTCCACAGGCCGCCGGAAAGGACAGTGAAAGAAACGGAATCGCGCACTGAAATCACCCTCCCGGTAGAATTCTGGCCAGTAAAGCAGCAGCCCTCGGTGCCTTTTCCGATACCTCTCCGTAAACTGACGGCTCCTAATTAGCGACCTCCACAGCTTGCACACGCATTTACACCGACCTACAGGCTTCCCCGGAAGCCAGCTCAGAATTTCAAGCAGCAGCTCGTCTGGTAGCATCTTCAATGTCATCGCCGGCGGCTTATCGCCGGAGATATGTTTTCTTTTAGAACTAATCATTTCGTGACTGAAACTGAGAGAATATAAACTATCAAATTGGCAGCGCAAATGCACAGTAAATATAAAACATAAATTTATCGGGTAAAAAAAACGCATGGTTCAGAGGAACTTACCGGCAACGCGCCGCCGACGACTGCAGGGAGAACACAGTGATTAGGGATTTTTGGGGAAGATGAGAAGCGCCAGGAGTGAAATGATACGGGTAGTCTTCCGTGTTTGGGCCAAAATTGTAAATGCCCGAAACCCATCCAATATTTTACTCTTGTAATTCAAAATACGATATGAATTACGAAGATATCCTAACTTATTAGTTTTACTGGGAAACTTAGCAATATTTTCAACGGACAGTATTGTAATTTTATTGATGTTTTCGATTATGCTAAGTGAAATATTAGACTGCGTATAGCATTTCAGTTTTATTACTAGGACGTGTTTCAGTAAAATATAGGGCGTTATATAGCAATTCGGTTTATAATTCAGTGCTATGCAGTTTCATTGGTATATTTCTAGCCAAATTGAACTGAATGAAATGATATTAATGAATGTTTTGAATCAATGTGTCTAAATTTACCTGAAATTCATCATATCATATTTTTGCTTATCTCATACTCTAATTGATGTTTTCAAGAGAATAGGCCTTGAAACCATAGAGCTCAAGCATAAACTGAGAATTAAGAGCATAAAAATTGAGTAAAGTGCTTGTTTCTTAGACTCCAAACCAATATCATAAAAACAAACACAGCAGTACTAAGATATGATTAAGAAATTATGACACAAAAGTGTTTCAGATTTAAGTTTGGTTCTGATTGTTTAGCTTGATTTCTGATCCCACATAATATGCCTCCACTCCATCCTTGATCAACCTTCCGTTCATCGGAAAAGTGCCATAAGCTTTCATAGTGGTTCCTTTTTTTCCTTTGCGATTATCTTAAATACCTACACAGAGAGGAAGCCGGGAAAGGAAATTATGTACTATGCCTATATGCAAACAAAGTAAAGTTTGTTCAAATCTCAAACTATGATAAGAGCTTTGAAGATATCTCTAACGAGATTTCTGCACTAAATCGTATTAGAAGACATTAACGACATCAGGTGGGAAGAATATTTCATCAACCCCCGAGATATCGGGGGTGCAAGCATTGCACTTTAGAATTAAAAGTTTTCACAAGATGTGTAACAACAACTTAGGATGCCTGCTTTTAACAAACCAGACAGCAAGTGGTTTGAGACATTTCCACTAAGATAGCTATTTTGCTAGTTTAAATTGCAAAATTCAAGAAACATATTAGGAAGACAATGAGTATTATGGTAGAAAAGGCTTAAGAAACACTAAAGATTGAAGTTAGGCAGCCTAGTTTACACCGAAATCAAAGATTAGAAGTTCTCTAACTGTTGCTTAACAGCATATTGAAGGGTTGCTTGACTATAATGTAATCATTTGAGAGCAATGCAACTAATTCAATTCTATTCAATTATTTTTCATGTATCATGAATATGAAGACACGGGCATAGCAGAAACCAGATTTTGTTATTTATTAATGTAAATCATTCAAGACATATAGCAATTTGGGAGGCATACTATCAACCAAACATACAAACTAACCTTTGATTCTTGGAGATGTAAGTATAACACCAGAAAGCAAACTGGCCAAGCCAAAAGTCGATCAAGTTGTAGCAGAACCAGCAGCAAGAACATCATTCAATGGCTGATAAAGATTATTACTCTCGAAGAAAGAAAACACGCTACTAAGAGAACATGGGCAAAAATTGTCCCAGCATTGGGATGAACCGATATGACAAAGGCAAGGAGCCCCATCAGGAAACTCTCCAACAAAGCGCACATGGTCCTTCTCTGAGTGATGAGGATGCAGACAGCGAGGACTGTAAGGATAAACACGCCAGGACTGGTCGGGATTCTTCAATAGGATCTCAGCACTAAAGGAGAAAGAGGGGAGGTTCCTGGATTCAACAGCAAAACCTTTAAATTCTTTGGAAAAGTCTATGTGGTGGGTACTCCATTTCTTCCCTTCATCATCTTCCTGGAGATAACAAGATATCCCACTATTATCATTTTCCGAAGGTGAAAACCATATAGCCACCCTATTATCAAATAGAGTTATAGTACGAGTAAGGGAATAAAAATCCACCCAGTTTGACAAAGGCCCCGTGACAGGATGCTGAACCCACCGAAAACTCTCTTTACTAAGATCAAAACAAAGTAGATCTAAACCCTGTGAAGCATACACGCTCATCCAACACAACAATCCATCATCAGGACGTGTTATCTCCTGTGATAGACAACCGGTAATAAGAACATGTAAATCACGAATGTCAGCTACATCCAGCTCCCTCCATGTCGATGGTGAGTCCGAGGGTGGCCTCAGGTTCATTATGTGAGCTCCCTGGAGAGAGTACTCAGAGAAACTGAATATCATTCTCAACAACTTATACACTCTTCTCACAGGATCATACCCGAGATGGAATGTCGAATGAGTATCGATACATGGCAATGGATCAGGAATCCTCATCTTCTCCCCGGTACAGATGTTGTGAAGAGTTAGCCTCTGATCCGAGCTCCATACATCATCTTCGCCAACACATACCAAACCATTAACAAATTGGGTCACTCCTTGGAGAAGCATTCCCTTCTCATCGCCTTTCTCGATTTCCAATTCACTCAGAGGACTGAACTCTTGAAGTGGCTCCGCCGATCGCCGGAGAGGGCAGTGAAAGAAACGGAATCGGACGTAATAAGTCTCATCCCGCTTGAATCCTTCCGGCCAGTAAAGCAGAAGACCACACTGCCGTTTCCGGTAAACATCCTGAAACGAACGGCTCCTGATTATTGAATCCCACGGCTTCCACACACATTTACACCGACCAATTTGCTTCCCCGGAAGCCGGCTCAGAATTTCAATTAGCAGCTCGTTCGGTAGCTCCGTCAATGTCCTCGCCGGCGGTTCTTCGCCGGAGATGGGTTTTCTTTCAGAACGAATCATTTGATGGCTGAAACCGAGGGTTTAATTTATAAACTTTCAAATTCAGTAAAGAAAGGAAAATGGGAACAATTCAAGCGCATGATTTAGATGAACTTACCGGCGACGGCGGAGGAAAGTCGATGAGTATGCACGGCGGAGGAGAACAGTGTGAAGCCACGCTTAGAAATACAAGTTCTATAATTTTCTGGATTTGGGACAAAATTACCCGAAATCTATTTATACCCATCTAAATTGAATAGAAGTTGGTTTATTCTAAACTGAATTAAATTCGATTTATTCAAAAATGAAATGAATTGAGTTAAATTAAAATCCATAAAAATTACTCCATTGATCTCGATTGGTGTATTCATACTAACTTTTATTAATAAAGTTTGACCTTATGTAAATAAATATATAATCAAAAACAATCTTAAATATTATAATTATTGCAATTCATTCTATTTAAATCTCAATTTTTTTGAAAAGGGTGAAAATATTTCTAAAAATAGATTAAAACAGAGTATTATGCCATTATTGTATTGATAAATAAAATTTTGTAAATTTCAAATTTTCATTAAAAAATTATAATTTTCTAAAGGAAATTCAACTAAACTAATCTATAAAACAAACTAAGAGATAGAGGAGAATTGTTCTTTTAATATCAAAAAAAATAAATGAAGAGACAGAGGAGAAGGCCTAATTTATCTGAACAATTGAACTGAAAATTTCAAGTAACAGCTTCTTTCTTTTAAAAAAATAGATTGGAACAGAGTAGTATTGATAAAAAATTTGTAAATATTATTCCAAAATTTCATTAAAATATTTATTTCTAAAAGAAACTAAAC
The DNA here is from genome assembly GCA_948330725.1 of Sherardia arvensis. Lineage (NCBI taxonomy): Eukaryota > Viridiplantae > Streptophyta > Magnoliopsida > Gentianales > Rubiaceae > Sherardia > Sherardia arvensis. Next base: position 51,761,636 of record OX415235.1, read on the forward strand.
TAATCTAATCTATAAAACAAACAGATAAAATTTTGTAAATATTTAATCCAAATTTTCATTAAAATATATATAATTTTCTAAAAGAAACTAAACTAAACTAATCTATAAAACAAACTTAGAGATAAAATTTTGTAAATATTTAATCCAAATTTTCATAAATATGTATACTTTTCAAAAAGAAACTAAACTAAACCGATCTATAAAACAAACTAAAGAGATAGATGAGAAGGCCTAATTTATCGGAAAAAATGTACTGGAAATTCACATGTAATTGCGTCTTTCTTCTCCGTTAAGACTGTGTCATCATCACTGAGAATATTATAATAATTTATTACTTGTACAAAACCACTAATTGTATCACACAATTCACATACAGTGCGCAATACGCTCAAAAAGACCGCGACCAAATTCCCAGTCCACCACCACCGTCTACTTCCTCCGCCGTAGAACCGCCGTGGCATCTCCACCGCCCGAAACATCCAGCTATAGTAAGCGTTCTCGAATCAATTAATTATGCACTGTTGATATGAAACTCTTTATTCATGAAAATTTGGAATATCTGTTAGGCGACGTTAACAAAGTGAGATAAATTTGGAATATTATTGAACATTCGAAACAAGTTCATGTTATTTTTGTGTTGTAAATTCTTGAAATATCATATGATCCTTGATAATCTTTAGTTTATACTTTTGCTTCTGATGAATTTGATGGTGGTATTTTTTGCAAAAATTAAGGTTTGCTGGTCAGATTGTTTACAGGTCTGAAGTCTGATTGATTGCATTTTGAGGAAGATGATGAATGACAGACTCTCTATGCTGCCAAATGAGTTGGTGGTGATGGAAATATTGACATGGCTGCCAGGGAAGAAACTAGGACTGTGTAAATGTGTGTGCAAGGCGTGGCGATCAATGATCGGGAGCCCTCCATTTCTCGACACTTACAGGATTCGCCAGCGCGGCCTCATTCTCTACTGGTTAGAAGACACTGTCTCTACTAGCCGCCTTCGGTTCTTTCACTCCCCGATTAGGCAGATCAGTGAGCTTGCACAAGAGTTCAGTCCTCTACATGGTTTGAAAATCAGCAGCTCTCGGGACATTGTTGGCGTCACTCAGATAGTTAATGGCATAGTATGCATTGGTGAGCGTGGTTTATTAGACCTGGATTTTGGCTTGACAGTTCACAATGTTTGTACCGGGGAGAGGATGAGGATTCCCGAGCCAGTGGTTCATTTTCGCACCACTTCCACTTTTCATCTCGGGTATGATCCTGAGAACAGAGTATACAAGCTACTGAGGATGATGTTCAGCAGCCATGATCACTCAGTCAGAAGCCATATAATAACTCTGAGACCTTCGTATTCAGGATCCACTTGGAGGGAAGCGAGTCTGCCTTTTCTCCCTAAAAGGGACAGGTTTTCTGAGTATCGAGGATCTCCTATCGATGGTTTGCTTTGTTGGTATTGCTCGGGAGATCATATACTTTGTTTTGATGTTAGTAAGGAGGAGTTTTGGTTAGTTGAACAGCCGGAAGATATCAAATGTAGTAAATTCATGTTCTTCCGGGCTCTAACTCAGTTCATGGGACGCTTGGCTGTATGGGTATCTCTTCCCAAAGATGACGATAATATGATATCTCATTATGTGCAAGAAGATGATGAAGGCAAGGAATGGAGTTTGAGCTGTGTAGACTTGCCTGAGGCGATTAAGGAAACTGGTCGATATGTTATTATTGCATCCGGGAACATCATCTCTGATGGTGAGATGCTGTTGATGAATGCTGATCCTGTGTCGGGAAATAAGTCTGTGCCTGTTTACCCTTTTGGTCGGCTTCAAAACGCTGACAAGAGGGATGATCGGTTGTTTGTTGGAAAGCTGCCTGAGAAGGCACCGTCTCTTCATTTCAATCGGCTGGATCACTCGTGGGAAGGTAGCTTTCGAACCTCATTTGGTAGGTTTTCGTGTTTGCTTGAGGGTAATAACCTTCATCTACCATTAGATGATATTCTTGGTGGTCACTTGAGTGACCTTTTAAATTAACATTCAATGTTATAGTGTTCTTAGTATTGTATATAAGCGACATTTAGGCTACGATTCTCAGCTTCATTGTACATGATTCATATTTTGGATTGCGAGAGTATAACACTTTGTTTGGCATATCTACCAAAATGTTTCATTAATATAGAACCAAATTGTAGAAATCGACTACAAATCTACAAGAATGTAAAGAAACTGTTACAAAAACACAATACAAATGAAGCTATCTATAAGAGATTCAACAACTCCCGCGTGAAGGCAGAGTCTCCAACAAACACATAACCTGAAAGCAATATCAAGCAACACATTGCATCTCTCATTTATGGTCAACCTGGGATGACCACAAGTCGGAAACTATGACAATATATACTGCATACCATTCTAAGATTCATATTGTAAAATGGAAGAAAAATCAAGCAAAATGAACTGTTCTTCTAACAGAAGATAACAAATAAAAAAAATATAAGCAGAGAAAATAGTCGTTGGAGGCTCAGATCTGTTTGTCAGAGGCAGACAGAGAAACCGACCACGCCATGGCTGCAAATCAGTAGTTGCATATTATGTAATCAAATACCATCAGAGATTTGCCCAGCCAAGCTACGTGATCGGATAATCTCGAATGCCATTACTCAGAAAGGATACCAGTATAAAGAAATGTCATCACAGCCTCTTGATTCATTGTTTAAGAGCAAGTCTAACAGTAAGCACAGACCTTGGGCTTCAAGAACTGAACTATATCCATGCACACAGTAATTATATTTTCCACATTCACAAGCCAGTTTCTATTGGTTTTTTTTTTTTTTTTGTGATTTAAAGGGCGGTTAGGATGTAAAGGGGCGAAATCACGGGCTAGACAGTGAGGGGTAACCGCCCTTGGGAGAAATCCCGAACTCAACTGCCGCCTCATTCACTCGTATCCTTTCTGAGATTTTTCACAAACCGAAGTTTTGACACCGATGACCAGTGACCAGAGGCTCAGATTCGCCTTCTGTCAGACATCAACTAATAGGTTAGCGAAACCAGCATGATTGCAGCTACCTGGGCTGCCCTACCAAGACAAGGTATTCGCTAACCTATCAATCTGATTTCTTTTACTTAAAAATTTATCTTCACAGCCTCATGGGAGCAAATCAAGCAGCAAATAGCTATGGTAACATAGAATCATATACACTATTAGCAATAATTAAACAGGAATGGGAACCAAACATTTGTCGTAAAAATCTCATACACAAACAACTCACAAGTCACTGGATGGAAGCACACGGAGAAACCAACCACGCAGGCTAAAGTTCAGAAGATGCAGAAACCAGAATCTAAGCTAGCTGGCCATATAGAATGTCAGTTACGTAATAGCATTACCACCAGAATCAAAGCAAGCCAAAAAGTCAGTTACATAATAGCATTACGACCACCAAATACATCATCCAATGGCATATAAAGATTGTTACCGTCCATGAAACAAGATGGCCCAGATCCAAAGGGAGTTTGGAAGCAGCCATTCCAGCGGTGAAGCTTACTAAACCCACCAAGATCGGGAGCCTCATCAGGAAGCCTTCCAACAATAAACACATCATCCTTGTCCGGTTGGCCATATGGACGACTATAAGGATAAACATGCTGGGTATCATCGTGATTCCTAAGAAGCACCTCACCACTTGAGGAGATAAACAAGCGATTCCCAGCATAATGTCCATTCTCTTTAGTAAAATTTTTCAAAATATCACCATAGGCTTGATGCTTACTCCAGTTCTTCCCTTCATCTCTACTTTCCTCGACATAACAAGATATCCCATTTTCGTTAAAAAAGTGTCCATGATTGAAAATCCATAGAGCTAGGCTATCCTTGAATCGAGTTATGGCACCTATATGCTTTCCATTTTCTGGGTAGTCAATAAGCCGGAACATCTCCTGGCTAACATCAAAACAAAGCAGTTTTTCTTTTTGAACCCAACACCGGCACCGGAAAAACAGCATGCCATCATCAGGACACATTTTTACTTCGTTTAGTCCATGAAGACCGACTAGAGGCAAAACAAATGCAATAAAATCCAGCTCTCGCCACGTAGATGGTGATCCAGATGGCGGACTCAAAGTTATTACATGAGCTCCTTGAATCGTCAAGAGTTTAACTCTGCTGAATATCAACCTCAATACCTTATAGACTCTGCTCGCACGATCATACGCAAGATGGAATGTCGAATCAGTGCCCACGCAAGGCAATGGATTGGGAACCCTGACCATCTCTCCAGTACAAACGTTGTGAATGGCCAGCCTGAAATCTGAATTCAATGCATTACAATCACCGACGCATACTAGACCATTAACCAATTGTGTCATCCCAAAGAAATGCTCCCCAGGGCCTGTCTCCAGCTCCAAACTAGGAAGGGGACTGAAATCTTCGGGCGGCTCATTAACTTGCCGGAAAGGACAGTGAAAGAAGCGAATGCGGTGGCGCAAATTTACACCGACGTCTCCATCGACGTCTTCCGACCAGTAATGAATATACCCACGCTGCCGTTTCCGGTAAATCTCCATAAAGGGGTGGCTCCTAATCATTCTTCGCCACGGCTTGCACACGCATTTGCAGCGCCCAACTTCCTTCCTCTGCAGACGGGTCAGTATATCAAGAACTATTTCGCTTGGTAGCTCGTCTATTGACGGCGGCGCCATGGCGGATCTTCGCCGGAGATTAGTCTAAGCATTTAAATCGAAATTGAGGGATTTTAAACGAATGAATTTCAGTGAAGTATGCAAAAATACAACAATTTCAATTGAATTCAAACGCGTATGATTCAGATGATCTTACCTGTGACGGCGGAGATCGGAGAGAACACAGAGACGGCGTGAAACCTCCGCTCTGCAAATGTAAGTCTAGCAATGGCTAAGGCGATGGGCCAAAGTTACATGGAGAGACCCGAAACCCGTTTATCACTTTAGGTGAAATTAATTATTAATTTTATCATAAAATATTTCTTGAATAATGTTTATGATTAAAGTGCAAAATATGACCGTTAAAAGTTTGAAATGTATTGTTTATGGCCCCTAAATAAAAAATGCATAGTTTGTGACCCCTAAAAGTATAAAATGCTTAATTCATCATAGCCCTTACCCATTTTATTTAAAAAATGAATTTTGTCAAGGGTATAATTGAAAATTCACATGTTAAAAAATTAAGAAAAATAAAAAATAAAATGTGATGATCATCTTCTCCCCAACTTCCTATAGATCCGCCGCAGTCCATCAATTCCCAGTCCATCTTCCCCGTCTGCTGGTCACTCCATCTACCGGTTCCACCGCCGCCGCCACCTTATTCCACCACCACACCAATTGTACTGAATAATGACCTATCCGATCTCTCAGCATATAGTTATCTCCAGCGCGCGATGGGAAATTCCCCGTCAATTAATCGTTGACGACGGATTTAAAATTTTTGCAGGTGATGATTGAGATATTATTCAATTGTCCGGTAAAATTTGGTTAACATGATTCGAGTTTTATGTACTCCTCGAATACGGAAGGGACCATAGTTGAATACTCAGTTGGGATCATTTGGTCGGTTTATCGATGTTGTATCTGATAAGGTAACAGACATCGTGGAAGAAGGAGACGGGTGATGCAGATGCAAGATATCACTATACATCATCATCATGTTTTTTGTTTTTATTATAAAAAGCTGATAAAATGCGAATCGACTAATATACTCTTCTAGAAATTAAATGTTTTTAACATAAATTACCTTGAACCCATGTATACTACATTTTTATTTTTTATGGGTCATAAATCATACATTGTTGATTTTAAGGGCCACAAACTATGCACTTTTTATTTAGGGGCCATAAACAATATATTTCAAACTTTTAAGGGCCATATTTTTGCACTTTAATCTAATGTTTATTAAAATTGTTGTATGGGATCGCTAGTTATCTAGTGTACTATGTATTCCAGTATTATTTATGCATTTCAAATGTAAATGTATATTGTGTATTTCTCATTCGATGGACCACATAAAATCCACAATTAAATAAAATTATTATAAACATTTTTACATCTTAAATTATATTATTAACACTTCGATGCATGATTCTAAGTTACATAATTTTTCTGTATAATAAATGTTATCCACGTATGTTTTCATCATTTGCACAAAAGTATTTTCAAATTGATAGAACTTGAGATTACAAAGACAAGATTAAGTGGAATAAAGATCACGGGAATGTACTGATCTTATCACTGTTATTAGTTTAGTAGAAATTAAAATCCATATACCAACTATTCAGAACATGTCGGAGGCAATCATGAACGAAAAATATCTAGATTTTCCAGTTATGTACGGATGATCGAAAGCAACAATTTTGAAATGATTCATAACAAGGATTGAAATTAGATCAAGAGTTGATATTATCCGTTTACAATCCTGTCTGGACGGATCTGATGGCACGCTGACGCCTGCCCTATCCTAGAAATAGATACGCCAGTAGGCATATGTAAGTACCAAATGACATCAGAGATTTTCATACTATGGTATCACAAATTAAAAAGCCAATAAAATGAGCTTAAAACAATGAGAAAAATTGAAATGTTATTTGAAAACAGGGAAAACGAGTTTTGGAGGCTCAGATCTGTAAGAAGCAAAACCGACCACGCCATGGCTGCAAATCTGCAGTTGCATATGAAAGATTCAAATGCCATCAGAGATTTTTGCGAAGCCAAGTTACGCGGTCGGATAATCTCGAATGCCATTGCTCAGAAAGGATACCAACAGAGAGAAATATCATCACAACCTCATAATTCACTGTTCAATTCAATTCAGTTTAGTTCAGAAAATATGATTTGATGAAGTTCAGCTAAATGTAGCTGTACTAAATAAGTTTTCAGTTCAGATAGAAATAAGCTCAGTTGAACAAAAAGCCATTCTCATGAATATTAAGGGGCGGTTAGGGTTTTATTCCGGCGAAATCACTGGCTAAACAGAGAGGGGTAACCGCCCCCGGAGAAATCCCGAAACTCAACTGCCGCCTCATTCAGTCGTATCCTTTCTGAGACTCTCCAAAAACCGACACAAAACGGCGTCGCTCCGTCACCGGTGACCGGCGAAACAGAGCTGATAAATCAGGGAAACCAGCATGGTTGCAACCACGAGGCTGCCCTACCAAGACATAGTATTCACTAATTCATCGATCTGATAGCCTCGTCGGAAAAAAACAACCGGCATATCAGAGAAAGTGGTCAGGCCGGAGGTGGATCATCGGCGGATTGACGGCGGGAGAATGGTTAAGATCACCCGTTTCCCTCCGCCGTCGCCGTAAGCTAATGAGATTGTGCTATTCCTCTGCATCTCACACCTGCATTTATAAGCCCTAGAAACGCTCCGAAAGGTCAAATTTACCCTTTCCCTATTCACCTATTTACCATTACATTCCTTTTTAAGGAAAAGTGGCAAAATTATGTGACCATGCCAAAGGTTTGGGGAGATTTGAAGAGCACATGGAATAATTCGATATGTATTTTATTTAGTTCAAAATATATTAAAATTATAACAATATCGCGATTCTCGTATATTGCTAAAAAAATTCATGAACATAAACTCATACGATATTCTGTATTGAGTTGGTTTCTTGAGTGATGGTCACTATATAGTGACGAAGGACTATATTAGAATATGGAAGGAAGAAGGTCCTTATTTGCAATTTTGACAAAAATGTACTATTCACTCAATCTAAAAAACAAGCATTTTAGTCTAAAAATATACGTTAGCAAACATATCCACGCAGTCTAAAAAACAATCATTTAATTCTAAAAAACAACCCGTTAAGCGTGAAATACAAGTATGTTCTAAAAAACTACCTGTTTGGTCTAAAAAACAAGCATTCAAGGGTGAAAATCAAGCATGCTCTATAAAATCATCTTTTTTTGCTTCAAAATACATGAACTCTAAAAAGCAACCTGTTAACTATGAAATGCAAGCATTTTCTAAAAAACAACCTGTTAAGTGTGAAATGCAAGCATGTTTTAAAAACCAACCTGTTTGGTCTAAAAAACAAGCATTCAAGTGTGAAATTCAAGCATGCTGAACGCAATTTACATAAATTGCATAAAAAACCCCTGCGCGTGCATGCAATTTGTATAAATTGCAGAAAAACTCCTACTTTTTTGCATATAAACTCCGTCACTATATAGTAACCATCACTTTCAAGACTAATTATTCTGTATTATACGAATAAAATATTGAATTGTGTATAGTACTGTGGCGGAACTAAATTTATATTAAGATAGCCTAAAATGACTACAAATATGTAGAGTAGGGTAGAAAACCATAATCCCCATCTAAAAATAGTAATTTAAATTTGAACATCGGATTTCATGATAGGCACCGAACTTCTCAAGATGACATATAATTTTTTCCATGACTGTATATAGTAACACTCTTATATTTTAACCAATTTTTAATGATTTTTGAAAATTGGAGATTGCAATGGGGCCATTTTCCATGCCACTTACTCGAAATTATGAATCCACCTCTCCCTTCCTCAAGTATGAATACTCCGCGTGGCACAACAAAATTGCATGCGAAACACGTGTCATAATATGAAAAACAAAGGAATATGGAGCACACTACAAAAGCCCAGAATCCAGAGTCAAGAATTCAAAGAGCTCAGGGGAAAAGAAATGAGGCTAGACTGAGGATTCCGGGGAGTTTTCTTAAAAGGGTCGTTGCCCACTCAGTTCTGCCGGTGATTTTCTTTCCGCTTCATCAAACTAACGACCCCTTGTTTTTGCCAAGAAATGGTCTTTGCTACTACTACTATACTACTTTGTCTTTCTGGCTTCAACCATTTTCATTTTCCCCATACAAATAAACAACGTATGTGACTGTATAATGTGGCACAGCTTTTTGAGGCGGTGATGATAGTGAGCTGGTGATTCCTCTGAGCTCCTGGGCAAGAGGATAAAGTGGCCGTATCTTGGCCGGGCAAACCTCCCGGACGGCAAGTTATTTGCAACCGGAGGTTTGCAGCCATGGCGGTTCACCTCCTTCTTTGCCCAAATCACAGATCTGAGCCTCTATTTAGAGATACTGTAGATTTGATTTGATTTCATTGATACTGACACTTACCAAGTTTTGATAATTATTTTCATTTTTCATATTTGAAGAATTAAAATAATTACCAGAAGGTAGATTGTTGATGTAGAAAAGTATGTTCTGAATGTTGAAAACCACCTTCTTTAACAGGAAATTAAACAACATGGCACATTTTACTTTTGAATGAAAACTAGAATTGCCAGTTGAAGTGAAACAAGAATAACATGATACATTACTACAAATATAACTTGGTGGTTGCCAGGTAAGTGATATGTTAGTCAGGTTTCTGATACAGGTCTTCTATACGCAGTCCGTATTTTACTTATTTACGATCCGTATTTTTTTAAATAATCATATGTATTTTTTTAAATAATCATATATACAATGATTCTAATATATAATTGAATTGCAAGTGTATGCAATAGAAATAATATACATGATGCATATGTCTGATATACATAATTATTGACCATATCATATATATCGAATGCGTATTTTTATTTTGGACTGCAAAATAAGCAAAATACGGACTGTATCTAGCATGCCCCTTCTGATATATATGCTCTAACCTGCAAATTCCCAATCTCATTTGTTCAACAACTTGAATAGCATGATCTAATTTCGAGTGACAGTTAGGCCGGAAAATAGAAAATAGTGTTCACAAGTATATTGGGCGGATCCGAGAGCAAAAGTTGGCGCCTACTCTACTCTATGCATAGATCCGCTACTGTCACGTGATCAGAGATTCATCACAACCTTAATAGTAATCACAACTAGATGCAAATTACTCTGAATCATGTAATCTGAACAAAATTAAACTTGTAGTTTTCAAAAACCATAATACAACCCAGGCAAACCAAAGCAAAAGTTAAGCTACACAGCAGCAGAAGCACCACCAAGTATATCTTCCAATGGAAGATACAGATAACCACCATCAGCTAAACAAGACAGCCTACCCATTGCACTCACCAGACACCGCTGCCAGTTGTAACTGATATTGTGCTTGTTAAGAGCCGGAGCCCCTTCCGGAAGCCTTCCAACAAACAACACATCCTCCTTCAACGTCAGTTCAGTCCGTGAGTGACTATATGAATAAGAATAAACACGCCGGCGCTGTTTCAGACCCCGGGGCGGTTTAAGATCCACCAGTATCATTTCCCCGCCTGAAGACGACGATGGGAGGTTCCCAGCAAAAGCAAAACGTCCACTTTTCTTGAATTCTTTTAGAATTCTCCATGTTTTTTCTGAATCATCTTCCTGGATATAACAAGATATCACGGTGAACTTTTCCTCGTAGAATGCAACCCAAAGAGCTAGGCCATGGTTAAATCGGTTTAGAGCGAGTAATTTCATCACCCTCTTGCTCTCAGACCTGACATCCTGTGGCAGCTCAAGAACTGTAAAAATCTCCGTGTTCAGATCAAAAAATACACACCGATTAGTCCCTCTGAACCAACATAACAAGCCATCCTCGCGAAGAGTTCTCGCTTCTGATAGACCGCCGGTGCAACTACTCAAACCACTGATTCCGGCTCGGAAATCATTCAGCACCCGCCATTTTGATGGCGGGCCTGAAGGCGGCATCAGAGTCATTATATGCGCTTGCTTGACCGATTTATGGCAGTTGAACATCAACCTCAAGAGCTTATACACTCTACTCACAGGATCATACCCGAGATGGTATGCCGAAGTTAACCATGGCGAAAACGATGGATCCTGAACTCTCATGCTCTCTCTAGTACAAACGTTGTAGATAGTTAACCTGAAATTTGAATTGAAAATCAACCTCGAATTCTCTCCGACGCATAAAAGACCATCTATCAGTTGGGTAACTCCTTTAAGGATCGGGTGGCCCTTGCCTGCCTCCCGTTCCAGTTTCAGTTCAGGCAGGGGAGTGAACTCTCCGGGAGGCTCGTCGTGTCGCCGGAGAGGGCAGTGAAAGAAGCGAAGGTTCCGGGTGTCCAACTCCTCCTCCGACCAGTAAAGCAGAAGACCTGATTGCCGGCTCCGGTAAATATCCCTAAACGGACGGCTAGAAATCACTGATCGCCAAGCCTTGCACACACATTTGCACCGTACGATTTGCTTCCCTGGAAGTTGGGTCAGGATATCAATCAACAGCTCGTCTGGTAGCATCCCTATTATCACCCCTTTGTTGACAGAGACATGTTTTCTTTTAGGGCTACACATTTTGATGCCTGAAACTGTGAAATCTCAGTACATGAAAAAGTTTTAAAGCTTGAATCTTGAGATCTACATAAATCTACAACCAGTTAACACGTAGACATGATATCCGGCATAGTTACATTTAGGGCTAGATCCGGTCCGGAAAAATACGTATTCAATATATATATACATTCATATTTATTTGTATCGGATATATGGAACATACAAATTATGTAGAATATGATATATTCTGGCATAGTTACATTTAGGGTCATGCTAGATCCAGTCTGTAAAAAATACAGCTTCAATATATACGCTATGATTCATATTTATTTATATCAGATATATGTATGCATCACATAAATTAGTTCTATTACATACAATTGCAATTCAGTTATGCATCAAAATCATTGTATATTTACTTATTATCACTGTATATCTATTTATTTAATAAAAATACTAACGACAAACAAGTAACATATATACGGAGTGCCTCTAGCAGACAATACATTTATCCTTGACGTTCGGATCGAATCCGAGAAAAGTAATGTATTTCATGCATGATCATGAATGTGTAAAACATACTCATCAATGAACAAATTGCATCAAAACCATAAAAAATCAAAAAAATTCAAGCATTGTGTGGAAACAACAATCACAACATGAAAGAGATAGGTTTAGGATGAATACTTACTTTGTTATTCTGGAAAATCAGAATGCCGATCGAAGAAGCTTTAGAGAGGACAAGTTATATATGGTTAGAACTTGGATACACATGACCACCCTAATTTAGGGGGAGTTGAATTAACCGAATGTGTTGTTAGTACATATCTACATGTCGAGATTTTTTTTAATAATGTATTTTTCGTAAATAATAAAAATTATTTGAAAAATGTGAGTTATTTTTGGTTCTTACTATATGCAGGTCCTGTTTGTTTATGCGGGTCCAACAAAAGTGGGAAAATGTCATAATTACCCTTTATTCGTTTATTAATTTATATAAATATATTTCTAAAACACTAACCTTAAATATATAAATCCGTCTATGTAATGAATGAACACGTGTCCAAATTATAAATTACTTTTTCGTGAATTATAATAAATATTTAAGAGGGACATTATTGTCATTTCAGATTTAATTTGGACTTGCAGAAGTAAAGTGAACCTGCACATAGGCCACTTTACTTCTGCAAGTCGAAATTAAATTTGAAGTGACAATAATGCCCCTCTTGAATATGTATCATAATTCACAAAAAATTAATTTATAATCTGGACACGTGTTTAATCATTACATAGACGGGTTTATGCATTCAAGGTTAGGGTTTTAGAAATATATTTGTAAAAACTAATAAACGAGTGAAGGGTAATTATGGTATTTTCCCACTTTTATTAGACCTGCTGGACCTGCATATAGCAAACACCTAAGAATATCATCGAGTTGTAAATAAAGATTGTTGCTTTCAAGCAAATAACATACCTTACTACAATCAGGTCTAAAATCAGGTAGTCTGCAATTCCAATGATTAAACAAATGCCTAGAAGAAACATCAGGAACCTCTTCAAGAAGTTTTCCAACTGAGAACACCTCCTTATCGTATGCATCATGCCGGTAAGAATAAACAAGCTCCGGCTGATCACAATTCATCGCTAGCAAATCGCCATTTGCTCGAGATGCAAGAATACAACACTTCCCTTCTTCAAAGTGTTCGGGAATGGCAAGGCATTCGCTACTCCAATCCATCGCTCGACCATCCTCCAAAGCATAACAAGATATTCCAACATTTTTATCATTTAGAAATGAGCGTTGTAGAACAAGGTCATCGCGTGGAGGCTTAACAAACTAAAACCTCTCAGTGTCTAAATCAAAACAAAGCCGCCCTTTGCGCGGCTCCTCCGAGTATAACCAGCACATCACACTATCATTAGGACAAGTTCTGACTTCTGATAGACAGCGATTTTGAACAAAATGCAGATTACTGATTAGCATATGTGTTTATTAGTTAGAGGGTAGTATCGTCATTTCATATTTTCTATTTATGTATACCTTTTACTTGTAAGAATACTCTAGTTCTTCTCATTCTTGATTTTCATATGTTTGTATCCAAGACATGGATTTCTCCCAAATCTTCTTCATTTCATAGATAAGTTAACATGGTATCAGAGCAATGGTTTCATGTGTTTGTGGGTTGAAGGTTTTTGGGTTGAACAAGATAAGGTTGAAGTGGTTTTTTGAATTTTCGTCAAAAGAGTCTCTGTTTCGGATTTAGCTGCGCAGCTGTCGGATATTTGAGTTATCTTTTCATCCGACCGTTGGAAATTTCTGAAATTTTGGGAGGTTGTTTGGAAGACGTGGATCTATGATTTGACCGTTCGGATCGAGATTTGGAGCTCTAGAAATCCTGCAGTGTTCGTCGGACTGAACTATGAGTTTTTGTTGTTTCTTGAAAAAAATTTCAGATTCGGATTTTGTGAGTTTGTTTCGATTTGCTTCGATTATTGGCTTGATTCTTGGATGAGATTATTGTATGGGCTCTTGTTTTTGACTCTCAGTTTGGTATTTCTTGGATTTGGTATTAATTTGGGATTTTGAGGAATCGTGGTTGTGATTTGGTATAAACTTTGGGGTCTTTTGAATTGAAGATTTGATATTGCATCGATTTGAGATTTTGAGGTATTTGTTGGAGTTGTTGGAGTTGTTGTTTGATTGGTGATATTGGTGTTGAGATTTAGTTTCGATTTTGATTTGGAGTTGTGTTGATTTGTGGGAGTTTGTTGTGGGGTGGATTCGGTTTGGCTTTGTGGGTTGGGAATTTTCGGCTGTCTGACGATTTTGGTGTGTTTGGATTCTTGAACTATCATAATGGAAAGTGGTAGTGATCTTGGTTCTCAGTCATTTAGTATTGAATTGACTCCATATATGTTTGATCAGTTTCAAAAGTTTCTTGCATTTCAACAACCTTCTGTCATGTCCTCCTCTACGGGCTTGTCATCATCGTCCATCTCACCTGTCTCTCCTCCCTTGTGGATTTTGGATTATGGCGCCTCTAACCATATGTCTCCTCATTTGCCTTCTTTTACTACTCTATCATCTGCACCTACTGGTTCAGTATTGACTGCTGATGGAACTCCCATGCCATTACAGGGTATTGGTTCGATTGTCACCCCTAATGTATCTTTGAGTGATGTTTATCATATCCCTAGTCTCTCACTTAACCTTTGTTCGGTTGGTCAATTGTGTGATTCTGGCTTGGGTGTTTGGTTCTCTTCTTCATCTTGTGTGGTGATGGATTTGCCATCTAAGAAGGTGGTTGGGACTGGTCGTAGGCAAGGGAAACTTTATGTCTTGGATGAATTGAAAGTTTCAGATGTTGTTGCTTCTACTGTGGACTTATCTTCCTTTCGTTTGAGTCCATCTTCCTCTGACTTTTACTTGTGGCATTCTCGTTTGGGTCATGTATCTGCATCCCGTTTGAGGTATTTGGCATCCACTGGAGTTTTGGGTCAGTTGCACTCTCATGACATCTCCGATTGCAGTGGTTGTAAATTAGCGAAGTTTTCTGCCTTGCCTTTTCAGAGAAGCATCTCTTCATCTCTTGCTCCCTTTGATCTTGTGCATTCTGATGTGTGGGGCCCCTCTCCTATGGCTAGTAAAGGTGGTTCTCGATATTATGTTTCATTCATTGATGATTTTACTCGTTATACATGGGTTTATCTTATGAAGCATAGATCTGATTTTCTTGAGGTTTACCGTGAGTTCAGGGCTCTTATCAGCACACAACACTCTGCAGTCATTAAGTGTTTTTGTTGTGATTTGGGGGGTGAGTACACCTCTAATGCTTTTTGCCAGTTGCTTGCTTCTGATGGAACTATCCGACAGACCTCTTGTACTGATACTCCTCAACAAAATGGTGTTGCCGAAAGGAAACACCGTCACATTGTTGAGACTGCTCGTTCCTTCTTGCTGTCGGCTGAGGTTCCTAAAGTATTTTGGGGGGAAGCCATTCTTACAGCTGTGCATGCCATCAATAGGATCCCGACCTCACATAATTCTGGCTTGTCACCTTTTGAGGCATTGTATGGACATGCACCTGATTACTCTTCCTTGCGGGTATTTGGTTGCGCTTGTTTTGTTCTCCTACCTCAATTCCTACCTCATGTTGAACGCACTAAGTTGTCTCCAAAGTCAGCTTTGTGTGCCTTTTTGGGTTATAGTAATGGTCAGAAGGGGTATCGGTGTTTTGATCCTGTTAAGCAGAAGTTATATGTTGCTCGACATGTTGTGTTTTTGGAGCATATCCCGTTTTTCTCAATCCCCTCTAGTTCACACCAGTTGACTCAGTCGGATCTTATTCACATGGATCCTTTTGATGTTGTTAGAGATGATGTTCCACCAGACTTAATTCCAGACACAGAGCCTCATGCACCCCTTACTGAGCCTCATGCTGCTGATTTGCCTCTTGTCCCTGATACTGATTTGCCCCCAGATCCTCCACTACCATCTCCCGAGATTGTGATCGATCCTCCCCCTCTCCGCCGGTCCACTCGGGGTTCTAAGTCTACTCAGAAGCCAGACTTTGCTTACTCCTCCTATTCTCCTGCATTTGCTTCTTTCCTTGTGTCTATTCACTCTTTGTCTGAGCCGACATCATATAGAGAGGCTGTTAGTGGCCCTCTTTGGCAGCGTGCTATGGCTGAGGAACTTGTTGCTTTACATCAGACTCACACTTGGGATTTAGTGCCTTTGCCTTCGGGAAAGCACACTATTGGTTGTCGTTGGGTTTATAAGATTAAGACCAAGTCTGATGGTTCTGTTGAACGATATAAAGCTCGCCTTGTTGCGAAAGGTTATTCACAGGAGTATGGGATGGATTATGATGAGACATTTGCACCAGTTGCAAAGATGACCACCATTCGCACTCTGATAGCAGTTGCTTCAGCTTATCAGTGGAAGATTTCGCAGATGGATGTTAAGAATGCATTTCTTTATGGTGATCTTTTTGAGGAGGTTTATATGACACCTCCTCCCGGTGTTGCGCATGAGCCCGGGCATGTTTGTAGGCTTCGACGGTCTCTTTATGGTCTCAAACAGGCTCCTAGAGCTTGGTTCGAGAAGTTCTCCACTGTGGTCATCTCTCTTGGCTTTCGTCCTAGCTACTATGATTCTGCTTTGTTCATCAAGCATACGAGTAAGGGTCGTATTCTCCTCTCTTTGTATGTTGATGATATGATTATTACCGGTGATGATTGTGAGGGAATTGAATCATTGAAGCGTGATTTGGCTTTTTGTTTTGCCATGAAAGACTTGGGTGTGCTCCGCTATTTTTTGGGCATTGAGGTAGCCTCTTCTCCTAAGGGTTATCTGTTGTCTCAGTCCAAGTACATTGCTGACCTTTTTGATCGTGCCCGTCTTACGGATAATAAGACGGTTGACACTCCACTTGAGACTAATGCTCACTACTCCTCTACAGATGGGATTCCTTTGCCTGATCCCACTCTATATCGTACTGTGGTTGGCAGTTTGGTGTATCTTACAGTTACTCGGCCAGATATTGCACATGCTGTTCATGTGGTTAGTCAGTTTGTCACTGCTCCGACTTCAGTTCATTGGGGTGTTGTTCTTCGTATTCTCAGGTATCTTCGAGGTACCCAGTTCCGTTGTCTTCTCTTTCCCTCATCATCGTCGTTGGACTTGCGTGCTTATTCTGATGCTGATTGGGCTGGTGATCCCGAGGATCGCAAGTCCACCACTGGCTTCTGTATCTTTCTTGGTGACTCCCTCATTTCTTGGAAGAGTAAGAAGCAGGATGTTATCTCTCGCTCTTCTACAGAGGCTGAGTATCGAGCCATGGCCTCGACTTGTGCAGAGATTGTTTGGTTGCGCTGGTTGCTCTCTGATTTTGGCATCAAGCTTTCTCATCCCACACCGCTACATTGTGATAATCAGAGTGCCATTCATATTGCACGTAATTCAGTGTTTCATGAGCGAACCAAGCACATTGAGATTGATTGTCACTTCACGCGTCATCATTTGCAGCTTGGTACTATCTCACTACCCTTTGTTCCCTCTTCCCTTCAGATTGCTGATTTGTTCACGAAGGCTCATTCACCTGCGCGCTTCCGTTTCTTATCTGACAAACTCTCAATACTTCTTGCTGTAGCATCGTGAGTTTGAGGGGGGATATTAGCATATGTGTTTATTAGTTAGAGGGTAGTATCGTCATTTCATATTTCCTATTTATGTATACCTTTCACTTGTAAGAATACTCTAGTTCTTCTCATTCTTGATTTTCATATGTTTGTATCCAAGACATGGATTTCTCCCAAATCTTCTTCATTTCATAGATAAGTTAACAACTGATACCTGCTGTGTTACAGTCCAGCTCCCTCCAAGTCGACCGTGGACCTGAAGGCGGCGTCAAGGTCATTATATGAGCTGTAAGGAACAACCAATTCGGCTCGCGCCATCGCAACTTTTCTCCATGAAAAACCAACCTAAGCAGCTTGGTATGTCGAATGGTAATCGGTAGGTAAGTAAATCGGCTCCGGGAGACTCATCTTTTCCCTGGTACAGATGTTGCGAAGAGCTAGCTCAACGTTGTTCCGGTTCCGCTCAACGTTGTTCCGGTTCCGTCTACGACTTTTACCGACACATTCCAGTCCGTTGATCAATTGAGTGGTATAATACCAACTACCATAGCGGGACTTCATATATCGTTCAGGGAGGATGTTGAGACCTTCTTCTGGCTCTTCCGGCCGCCGGAGACGGCTGTGAAAGAAGTGATATAGCCGGAATGGTACGAGCTTACCATCCCTGTAATAACTATCCAACCAGTAAAACAGTAATCCACGCTGCCGTTGCCGGTATAGATCTCGAAAGGCTCGGCTCCGAATCATCCCTAGCCACGGCTTGCACACACATTTGCAAGCCGCTACTGGCTTGCCTGGCAATCGAGTGAGAATCTCGACCACTAATTCATCGGGTAACTCAGTAATTGACATCGATCCATCGCCATTGCCATCGCCGGAGACCATTTTTTTAGAACTGAGCATTTGTATGGCTATGACCTAAACAGGGACTATGATGCATACGATGAGCAGTGACGGCGGAGTACCTCCCAACCACAGCCAATTATCATTCTATTTAGGTTTTAACCTTTCACATTAAGGTGCCGTTTGGCTTGGGAAGGAGAATAATTCTCTATATTGGGATATAATTCTCTATATTTTCATTACTGAACTGTTATACGCAGTCCAATATTTTACTCAGCGTAGTACAAAATACTAATGAAATGACATTATCATCCCCGTAAGTTGTGTAGCTTTTCAAAAATCAAATACATTTTTGTAATTTTACACAGTATTTTGAACTATAAGAGTCAAATACTGGATTCTGTATAACAGCAATACCCCTTCGTTATTATGTTCATTGAGAAATTTAGTATAGGTATATTGTTCACTTCCAAATGTACATTGCTCAAGTTAATATGCATTAATATATTTTTTAAAGTTAAAAAAATTGGTAATGTATCATATCAACTTTGTATAATAAATCTGGAATAATTATGATATTTTTGTTTATATATAACTAGCATGGATTAGCCGTGTTGTGCAGTTTTTTAATGTAATACTTATTTGTAATTCGATACATTCTAACTACTAAATTATTAGTACGAGAGGATTATAAATTACTTAAACTGATACTCTTGCAATCTGGCAGGTCATTTTGCTCCATGAATTGAAATTATAAAGATTTATGTCTTTAAAATTATAGGAATACGGTTAAATAAACCTGAATTGAATTGAAATAAAAAACACTATATTAAGAAGAGAAGATGCACTAATAACTGCACTTTTATTTACAAACTGGACTAATAAGATCACACTCTATATTTTTTTTGAAGGCATCACACTCTATATTTATAAAACTGGTTAAATTGAGATAATACTCACTAACATGTATAAGAACTTATATTTATTTGTTAAATTGTACTCTAAAAATTTAAAGCAAGTATTTAAACAAAAAAAAATGATAAAAATAAAAATTAGTACAAATCCAAAGAATTAATTATGTACAAACAAAAGATTAGCTACTATGTGATACAACGAAAGTTTCAAAAACAAAGTTAGGTATAATGAGAAGGATAAAAGAAAATTAATAAACGTAAAACAAAAAATAAAAAGGAAAATTTGTAGTATTAGTCTGGTTAATAACATATAAAACGCTCATTCTTCGAGCGTTTTGAAAATAAACATTTTCATCCAAACACCTCAATATAAAAAAAATTTACCAAATAAGTATAATAGTTGTTTGACCAGTCAAAAATTTGTTTTTGGCAAAAAGAGCAAAACACTACTTCAAAAACGCTGCTGTCAAACGGGGCTTGTATAAAAAATCTACTGGGAAATTTTATCTATGTATTTAAATATATTTTAGTCCAATTATATATATTTAAAAATGGTTTAGTTGAGATAAGTTTTGAACAAGAAATATGGCACAAAGGCCCTGTTTGTTATAGTTTAATTCTCGCTGAACTGAACAAAAAAATAATATATTGAACTGAACTGAAAAAAAATCACTAAACTGAACTGAAAAAAATACTCTATTGAAAAAAATAAAAAAAATACTGAACTGAATCGAAAAAAAAAAAAAATACTGAACTGAACTGAAAAAATAAAAAATACTGAATCGAAATGAAAAAAATAAAAAATACTGAACCGGACTGAACTGCTTTACAGAAAAACTCTAGCAAACAGACTCAAATTTTTTTTTGAATTACATCTATTTTGGTTGAATAGTTTAGTTGAATATTATACTAGTCATATCCCATCAATAACATCTATATTTTTTGGTAATTCAAATTAGTCCCATCAATAACATATATACATGACTTGTATCAGATAAGTAAAGCCAAAATGTCAAAGAACACAAATATTCACACACCAACATGCAAAATTTTATCTACATAACATAATCAAACACTTCTCCAACAGTTTTCCGGTGACGTTTCCGGCAGCGTTGTTTGCTGCTCCAGTGCCGCCTCCACCATTGACGCCTTCTCCGTTTCCTCCATTGCGTGCTCCTCCACCGTTTCCTCCCTGAGAAATTGCCATCTGATTGATCGATCAAGTGATTTGCCTACAGCATATGCCGTAACGACAGTCGGAAAGTCAATCGAAATCTGAGCAGAAAAGCCCCAATTTTGCCGAGTAATTTGAACCGGATCGAGAGCTAACGCTGCTCTGATATCATATTGAACAACAAGAACTGCTCCATTGGAGCTAAAACTCTGTGTATTATTTCAGTTATGATCACAACATTTACAGGGAAGATCTAATCTATATATACAGACTGATCAGAAAGAAACAGAAAGCTAACATAATGAAGCTAACTAATGAGCTAACTAACTGACTAGCTAACCAACTAAGTAACTGACTAAAATAACAGTAAAACTGTACATATGACTAGTCAGACTAAAACTTAAACTAGCAACTAGCAAAACTAGGCTAGTCTGACTGAGCACAGACTTTATTTATTCAACAAACTCGTTCACCGACACATATCAGACCATCAAGCAATTGGGTCACACCGTGGTGGG
The DNA here is from genome assembly GCA_948330725.1 of Sherardia arvensis. NCBI lineage: Eukaryota > Viridiplantae > Streptophyta > Magnoliopsida > Gentianales > Rubiaceae > Sherardia > Sherardia arvensis. The sequence continues at coordinate 51,782,512 of OX415235.1, forward strand.
ACCCCGAGAATAGGCCTGATGGACGCCATCCTCTTTTAGTGCCGTCGGAAAACTCCGGTAGTTTTAGTTCATACAATGGATTCTTCTCCGGCGATCTCTCATTAGGTCGCCCAGAGAGGGCAGTGATAAAAACGGAGGTGGCGGGAGCCCTTATCTTCAACTTCATCACATTGTGAATTTTCCGGCCAGTAAGTCAGAAGAATCAGTCCGCGTTGCCGGCTCCGGTAAGTCTCTGAAAACGGACGGCTGCCGATCATCGATCGCCATGGCTTGCAAACGCATTTACACCGAGCGAGTTGCTTCGCCGGAAGCCAGGTCAGGATTTCAAACACCAAATCGTTCGGTATCGACATTGATCCAAACTGAGGGAATGAAACCCTAGATAATTCTTGTAATTAAGAATTTATATTTATTTATAAAACTGGTTAAATTGAGATAATACTCACTAACATGTATAAGAACGTATATTTATTTGTTAAATTGTACTCTAAAAATTTAAAGCAAGTATTTAAACAAAAAAATGATGAAAATAAAAATTAGTACAAATTCAAAGAATTAATTATGTACAAACAAAAGGTTAGCTACTACGTGATACAACGAATTTCAAAAACAAAGTTACGTATAATGAGAAGGATAAAAGAAAATTTATAAAGGTAAAACACAAAATAAAAAGGAAAATTTGTAGTATTAGTCTGGTTAATAACATGTAAAATGCTTATTTTCAAGCGTTTTGAAAATAAGCATTTTCATCCAAACACCTCAATGTAAAAAACTTTTCACCAAACAAGTATAATAATTGTTTGACCAGTCAAAAATTTTTTTGGAAAAAAGAGCAAAACACTACTTCAAAATGCTGTTGTCAAACGGGGCTTGTATAAAAAATCTACCAGAAAATTTTATTTGTGTATTTAAATATATTTTTAGTCCAATTATTTATATATATATATATATATAAATTGTTTAGTTGAGATAAGTTTTGAACAAGAAATATGGCACAATTTGGCCTTGTTTGTTAGAGTTTAATTCTCGTTTTACTGAACTAGAAAAAAAATTACTAAACTGAACTGAAAAAAATAAAAAAATATTGAACTGAACTGAAAAAAATAAAAAAATACTGAACCGAACTGAAATGAAAAAAATAAAAAAATATTGAACTGGACTCAACTGCTTTACAGAAAAACTCTGGCAAACAGACCCAAATTTTTTTTTTTTGAATTACATCTATTTTGGTTGAATAGTTTAGTTGAATATTATACACTGGTCATTCCATCAATAACATCTATATTTTTTGGTCATTCAAATTAGTCCCAGGTTACATACATGACTTTGTATCAGATAAGTAAAGCCAAAATGTCAAAGAACACAAATATTCACACACCAACATGCAAAATTTTATCTACATAACATAATCAAACACATATACAAAATGATTTTTAAAATAAAGGAAACCAGATTTGAAGCTAATCTGAGAAGCACCAAGAACATGAAGAACATCATGATCCAATGGTGGATATACCACCAAGAATACAATCCAAGGGTAAACGAAGATGGTTCGCATCAAGCAAACAAGATACCTTCCCCCAACCAGGTTTCAGGCACTCCCAGTGATGATACGGATTTCCAAAGTAAAAATGAGGAGCTCCGTCAGGTAGCTTCCCAGCAAAGAACAGATCCTCTCTGAAAGTCTCATCTGAAGTCTGTGGAGCACTATAAGAATAAACACGCAGCAGATTGTGTCGATAAGTACTGTTATCCATCACCGGCATATCACCACTCGAAGATGATGGAAGAACAAAATAAAGCAAACGGCCGTCCTGTTTATCATCCTCAACAGCTTATACACTTTACTCGCAGGATCGTACCCGAGATGATAGGTCGAGAAAGTGTTCTCAAACGGCACGGGCTCCGGGAGCCCCATCATCTCTCCGGTGCCAACGTTGAGAAGAGACAGCCTGAAACCTGATTCAGATCGTTCACCGACACATGTCAAGCCATCAACCAGTTGGGTCACACCGTGGTGGGATCCCATGAATGTGCCTGATGGACGCCGGCATATTGTATTAAAGGAGGGGACGGAAAACTCTGGTAATTTTAATTCACACAGTGGTAACATCTCCGGCGATCTCTCGTTAGATCGAGATTGCCGGAGAGGGCAGTGATAAAAACGGAGGTGGCGGGAACCCTTATCTTCAACTTTATCGCATTGTGAATTTTCCGGCCAGTAAGTCAGAAGAATCAGCCCGCGTTGCCGGCTCCGGTAAGTCTCTGAAAACTGATGGCTACCGATCAACGATCGCCATAGCTTGCAAACGCATTTACACCGAGCGACTTGTTTCGCCATAACTGCCAAAAATTGTGTTAAACCTTTTCATCATTCAGTTTCGTTTAATTATGAAATTATGTTCAGTTCGGTTTAGTATAATACAATCAAAATTTACCAAGAAAAGCTACATTTGTGTATTTAAATATATTTTAGTCCAGTGTTTATATCATTGTATTTAAATATATTTTAGTCCAATGTTATATTTAAATACATTTGTTACATCACATTGATCCAATAAAAACAGTTTGAGAGCAGTGAGATGAACCAGTTTTAATGAACCATGTTTAAGGTATGCACTTTTTAACACAACTTTACAAGAGCAACTTATTGGCTGAAATTAATTCTCTGCAACTGAGTTATTGACGGAGTAGCCAATTATTGAGTTTGTGAAAATTTTCAGTCATTTTGGCTTATTTATTCGCCATGAAATCATACTGATTAGCCGATTATTATTCATCTGTGGAAATTTTTAGCTCTTTCGACATATTAATCAGCCATTATCACTACTCTTAGTTCGATTCAACCATACCTAAGAATGCTTCCTGGATCTACAACTGCGTGTAGGGGCTTGTGGGTGTACAAGCCCCCACTTGTCAAATAATTAGGGCTAATTTTTTTAATTTTTTTATAAATATAATTATAATTTACCTAAATTCATCACATTTTATTAAAATTAGCACTAAATTCACTCTCTATTTTCTGTAAGTATAATTTCAGCTCCCACTAAATTTTTTTCCTGGACCCGCCCCGTGTAGGAGTACTTTTTTCATGGTCTTAGGTTAATATATATATATCCCAAACTCATATTTTAGGCTCAAGTTCAGTAATAACTAGCAAAACTTGATCATTTTTTATTTTATAAAACATCAGCCTGATACAATATCCCAGCCCAAGATTTCTGATTTCTTCTGAAGAACAACAAAAGGGCACTCAAAATCCCCCAAACAAAATGAGAATCAAAATTTTAAAACACGTGCAAGATCAATTTTGAACAAATTGTAAAAAAAAAAATTGAGGCTCAGATTTATGGATTGGTCACGAAGATGGGTAACCGCCATGGCTGCAAATTCCGGTTGCGAATGAACCTCGCCGTCCGGGAGATTTGCCCGGCCAAGATACGGCCACCCTTTCTCCGGAACCGGCTCAGAGGTTTATCAAAATCATCACCGCCTCTTACAAGACCTAACTATATTTGATGAAGATGGTAATGGAGATGCAGCAGAAATCATAAGCATTGACAGCGTATCAGAAGCATTTACAGAAGGGCGGTTTTATTAATAAACGTTTCAGAAGCTTCATCGGCGGCGGAGATTGGCAAACCGCCCTTACAAAAACTCCCTAAATCTCCGCCGCCTCCGTTTATCACTTGCTCTGAGCCATCCACGTCTTAAACCCTAGTTTTTGTGTTCTATTTATAAGCCGGGTTTTAGTTGAAACTGGCGCCATTTTTTTGGCTGAAACTTGGCGCCATTTTTATGTCAATTGGCGCCTTTTATGTACTCCTTTTGGCGCCTTTTAAATTGGCGTCTTCTGGTATAGGAATTACGCGAGAACAAGTCATTTGTATGAAACTAAATCTGGGCCGATCAAACATTTGATCCAATGGCTGACTTTAATCACGTGTTGTTAGGATGATTAAATAAATAAAGGAGTTTGTTCTATTTACTAAATAAACTTGATTAAGGTTACGGTTGGAAAAAAAAAATTTAGGGATTGTTTGTCTGAGTTTATTTCTTACTGATCTAAACTGAACTGAAATTAACGTATTGGAAAATAGAATTAGTATGTCTAAATTTATCTAAATTTGATCAAATTATATTTTGTTGAACTTAACTGAGTTGAACTAAATTAAATTAAATTGAGCTAAACTGATCTAAATATAAACTCTAACAAACATGACTTAATTTAAGTATACTAATTATCAGATTGTTTCCAAGCACAATAATTCTTTGGCCTCAAATAAAATAAAATAAATTATACATACAACTTCATAAACTCGCTCTGAAAAAAGTTTGGATTTAAAAAAAAATGTATGTAAGAATCAATAAATAATAGAACGGGGATTAAAATAAAATTCATTATAGAATATGGAGGTGTATAATTGAAAAGGAGTTGTATTCCTTACTTAATCATCAAATCCAAATTAGCCCCGGTATTTTAAATGGCAAATCCTATTTAGTCATAGTTTGGATCAAATGCTAACTAATTCCTTTTAATCAACTTCAAGTATACCACGTATATGTGTACCAATTCATAATTATTTTCGGAAAATATATCAAATTAATTAGATATGAATTCATCTAGGATTTGAGTGACCAAATTCAATTCGGTTTCGTACAAATCCATCCTTAAATATAAGTCGTAGTAAGGTACAAAGGCATACAAATATTTTATATCTTGGCAAATAGAATGAAAACCTCGTCTACAAAACTGTTTTGGTTTGTTATTTTAATCATCATTTTGATTCCCGGACTTCATGTTGGGAATGCTAGAAAGTTACATACGAAGAAGGTTAACAATGGTGAAAGTTTGAAGGCCTGTAAGTTTAACCAAATATATCAATTTGGTGACTCTATTTCAGACACTGGGAACCGTGCTACCGAAGCACCATCTGCTTCATCTAATCGGTTTCCTTATGGAATAACGTTTGGAAGACCAACGGGAAGATGTTCCAATGGTATGCTCATGATTGATTACTTTGCAAGAGCGTATGGTGTTCCGTTTCTAAATCCATATGAGAGAGTAATTAAGGGGGCTGATTTCAAGTATGGAGTTAATTTTGCAGTTGCTGGTTCTACGGCGATGTCTGAACAAAGTTTGAGGGCCAACGGCGTTTGGGGTTTCTCAGCAAATGCTTCACTACACACACAATTGCAATGGATGGATTCTCACCTCAACTACGTTTGTCAACATAAACTAGGAGATTGCACGAATCCGCTTAAGAACGCGCTTGTGTTTGTTGGAGAGATCGGAGGAAATGATTATAACTATGCACTACTCACGGTTAATAAACCAATAAACCAACTAGAGAGTTTGATACCACAAGTAGTTCAAACCATTGTTGGTGCGGTAAGGACTGTGATTAATCATGGAGCGACTAATGTCATTGTTCCTGGAAATTTCCCAATTGGTTGTGTTCCTGTTTATCTCAACCGGTTTCCAACACAACCGCATGATTCAAACCAATGTTTGTCCGGATTAAACAAATTTGCAGCTCATCACAATAGTATCCTACAAGCAGCCATTCAACAATTGAGGAAGGAGCATCCCAACGTTGCTATCGTTTACGCCGATTACTATAACGCTTTTTTGTCGATCTTGAATCAGGCCCAGAATCTAGGGTTTAAGGACAAGTTTTCAGCTTGTTGTGGGCATGGGACCAGATCGTGTGGGGCACCCGGAGTCGCACCTTGTCCAAATCCCGATGATCATATAAGCTGGGATGGAATTCACATGACACAACAAGCATATAGATTCATGGCAAGCTATCTATTGAAGTCTTTTGCTCCTCAAATGAAGTGTAATTAATCAAGTTTATTAGATTAATGCTAGACAAAGTAAAAATTGTTATCTATCGTTTATTTATTTTGAACATTTGTTTTGATTTTCATGTAACAGTATTATAGATCGTGTATTCAAAACAATAATAATAATTACAAATGATAGATTATTACATGGAAGGATCTTGATTCTTGATATCTTCTTTATAAAAGAGATTCAAATTATAAAAGTTGAATTATTTGATTAATTCATATTTATATAAATTTGCCACTTCATAGAAATGCTTCAAACTCCGGCAGAACGTTATCACCAGAAACAGATTTAACCATGGCCGGAGCAGTTGAATGAAATGACTACTTACAGAAGTTGGAGTCTGATGAATTTCTCAGAGATGATGAAAATGAGATTGGTTTTTCTGCGCCTCTGACTTTAACCAACTTGCTCTCTGGAGTACTTGAGATCAGACAATATACAACTATACTTGCTCATAAATTAATGGTATTCTGTACACAGTCCAGTATTTTACTCGTATAGTCCAAAATACGGTGTAAAAGTATCAAAATGATGACCTCAACTTATTTGATTTTTGGAAACTAAACAACTTGCAGGAGCGGTAGTGTCATTTCATTGATGTTTTGGATTACGCCGAGTAAAATGCTGGACTGAGTATAGCACATCAGTAAATTAACCATTACATTGATCAACTTTTGTAAGGTCAACTGTAGAGATCCTTTGTTTAGTGTCTGTGCTGTCAGCTGTGTCATCCCATTTTTATTGTGATGGGAATTTTTATTTTTTACTTGCTTAAACACATTTTAGATTTATCAGTGAAATGCATTTGTCTTGATGCTTAAAAATAGGGGTTTTATACATGCAGGTCTGAAAAAGACAATATTATCCTTCACTATTTCATAGTCTAGACTTGCACTAGCACAATTCAGGGGCAAAATATTGTCTTTTTCAGACCTGCATTAGTAAATTGAACTTGCATGTATAATTTCCCTAAAAATACTATGAACTGCCATTAAGCCAATGTAGTTAAAATTATGATTTTCATTGAATATAAGGTTTTATGAATAAATAAACAAAATAACAGAAGAGTACTTCAGAATCTAAAAAATTAAAATAGAATAAAAAATAAAATCAAACAAAGCGAAAAATAATGGCGCCATTTATTTGAGCTCTGGCGCCATTTTTTCGATTAATCTCGCGCCAAGGAAAAAATCCTAGCTCGTATAAAGAGACGACCTAGAATATATCACGACCAAACCAAACGAGGCTCAAAGTACCGGAATGAGGCGGCGGAGAGAGGCCGGAATTTCTGAGAGTTGTTGCCGCCTCTCTCCGCACATGATTTCCAGAAAACATATATTAACAACTCTTTCGATGTTTTTCTTACATCGCTGCTAATCTTTCATCCCTCACGAGTCATGAACATGGAATCCCTTTTGATTGATTCTTCATCGCCTCTTCTTCTTCCCGCAGCAGTGAATAATCATATTCTTCTTCCCATACATAAGGCTGTGATGATCGGAATTTTGTTCTTTGAGTCGCCGTCGGGTACGAGGAAAAGGCCCGTATCTTGGCGGGGCAAGTTATTGCAGCCATGGCGGATTCCTTGCCCCGTACCCGATTTCATTACAGATCTGAGCCTTTTTCATCCTTAAAAAAGATGGATTCTTTGGTTGTTTGAATGAAGAATTGGTTGAAATTCATCTTTTCATCAAAGGGGCGTAAAAACGTTTTCTAATTTTACTGAATTATGTTTGTTGCAGTCTGATTTTTTGTCTATCTGGTTGAAAGACTCATTATGTGCAACAAGCTTCTGTGAATTGTAATTCAGTCGAACTTTTTGTGCCATAGCCATTTTCAATTTATGTGTCTGCTATCTGAGCTTTGCTCCAATGTCAATACATTAATAGATTGTTGTATTGATTGATAGGATTGCATATTTGAAGATGATGATTCTTGAGCGTGGATCGCTCTTTCCGCGGTGGACAGAAGATACCACAATTTGGACATCGGAGTGACGCTTAAAAACCAGCAAGAAAGACTGGATTTCAGAGAAATTGTAAACTGCAAATAGTCTTATTTGATTTTTTGTTGCATTTGCATTCAAGGGATTCTTGAATCTACTTTATAGGCAAGCTAAGCTTCTGCATTATTGTCATGCAAGGAAGAATGGTAAAATTTTCTGAGGAATATGGTTGACAATCCTTCTTAAACTTGATCTGTATTCAAAACAGTTATATAACCATGTAATAGTATAGATACCCTTTTCTTATTCAAATTCAACTTTTCCAGACACTGCTACAGTTCTACTTAGTTCCACTAAACAGAAGGTCAAGTTGGCAGGAATCTAAACAAAATGAAAAGCCAACATACACTTGAGTGGAATGGATACAAATGAAAGCCAACAACAGCAAAAATTGGGATTTTATAAGAAAGATTAGGGTTTTAGAGATGCCTATGATTTCTTCACGGCTAAAACTAAAAGATCTTAACTTTTTTTGTTGCTGAAATGATAAGAATGGATCTGCAAACAATTTGAAGTCTGTATTGGTGTTTTCTGTGAGCAAAGAATTAGGCTTTTGGTAAAGAAGCAATTTTTACAACCTCCCTAACAATTTTGATACAATTTTTTAAAAATCTGCAAAAAAATCAGACCAGAAAGTGACATTTCAAAGTGGAATTGAGCAATATGGATGCTCAGATGTGTGTGATTTGGGCTTGGAGATCAGAGTGATGCTTAAAAACCAGCAACTAAGACTGGATTTCAGAGAAATTGTAAACTGCAAATAGTCTTATTTGATTTTTTGTTGTATTTGCATTCAAGGGATTCTTGAATGTAATATTATAGAGCATTTGGTGAGCAAATGCTCGTTTTCATTTATATTTCAAAGATGAAAAATATCACAATACACAGCAAGTGTCTACTGCGGAATAAAGTTACATGCCAACAAATTATTTGGAAGCTTATGACAAAACAAAACACCAAATGAAAGACAGCGAAGATGAACTAGATCACAAATCAAATAAATCGTCTATTTCCCAGGTTTTAATGTGTACCTGAACCCAATTTCCATAGTCTTTCTGTACTTCCTCGATGTGTCTGACTGCACTTTCCAGAGAGAAAGAGCAGTGATGGACATGAATCTGCTCAAGTGTTGAGATATCCTCCAACCAAGAAGTAGGAATCTCTTTCAAATTGCGACAATCTCTGAACACCAGCTTTTCCAAACAGCTTTTTTGCTCATCTGAACAAGTCCACGCCTCTAAACTTCCGGTAGAAATCAGTTTCAAGATTCGAAGTTTGATAAATTCCTCCTCCTCCATCTCAAGGATATTCTCCGAAAAATGTATACCAGACAAAATGAGAACTTCAAGGTTGGGAAATTTCCCAATGGTTGCAAAATTTTCCTTGGACATCTGAACTCGTTCCAATTTCAACTTTAAAAGACTTTCTGCACTTGAACTGAACTCAAATTTAACTTTACTACCCCCTCGCATGGTAAGTGATTCTAGTTGACTTGGAAACTCAGGAAACACAATCTTGTGGAATTTCTCTGCACCCGCAAATGAAGATGGAAACTTACTTCTCTGTACAATTTTACACTTCAGAGTGCGGATGTTTGGAAACTTTTTCATTTGCTTTTCCATGCTACCATCATCAGAATAGAAGCATACCCCATCAATGGTTTCCAGCTCCAATAAATTACAAGAGTTATCGAGATTTTCAACAGGCAGAGTTAAACGAGCACCCCTCACTCGAAGATATCTCAGTTTTTGCAGATTCCAAAAGGTACCAGGAAATGACACATTTTTAACCTTTCTAAACTCAACACCGCAGAAATCTGCAATGAATGTTTCCAGATTGGAGAGGATACCCAAGGAAGATGGAATGACAGCCACAAAGCTTGTGATTGCTAAGTACCTGAGTTGAGTAAGGCGTCCTATATCACTGGGAATGTCATTCACCAAAAATATCTGGTGCATATCCAACACCTTCATAGCTCGAAAGATTTGAATGATAAATGACATATCAAGTAAATGTGATTCCTTCACAGTTTCTCCCTGGAAAAAATCCATCTCGGGTACCCCTACGGTGAAGAACATTATGGACTGAGCACGGGGACAGAATAACCTAGCCTCTTTAAAATGATCTGCAGGAGAGTGAATGAACAACCTCTGCAAATTGCAAGGCTCATTAAAATCTGATAGATGGTCATGCCTTTGTAGGAGGAGATGGAACATGTTTTCTTGCTTAGCTTTGGTCCGACAAAAATCATGTATTGTGTCATGAATCCGGCAGCTCGATACACCTCCTATAGATCTGCATTTAACACCCATAACTAAACTCCTTTTAATTAAATTCTCCACATACTCCCGCACAACAACTTCACTTCTCTTTACTTCTCCTTTTCTGACAAACCCTTCCGCTATCCATAATCGAATCAACCTCTTCACAGAAACTTCTTCATCTTCTGGAAATGCACCAAAATATAAAAAACATGGCTGTAAGTATTCGGGTAAGTGCTGGTAACTCAACTCCAATGCACTTTCAGTACGACTAGAAACACTGCCGGATCTCAAATGATCCAAAATTCCCTTCCAACTTTCTTGTTCGGAAGTGGCCAGAAGGCCAGCTACAATGACGACAGTAAGAGGTAGACCGTTGCACTTTTCTGCAATTTCCTTCAAGAGTTCAGTTGTTTGAGTAGTCCAGCTTTCTCTGTGGATTACTTTTGTCTGCAGTATCTCAAAACACTCACTATCTGAACGCAAGCGAAGTAAATGAGGTTGTTCTTCAGGCCGAGCATGTGGAACAATGTCAAGACATCGACTGGTCATAATAATCCTACTACAAGTAAAATCATCGGGGAACGATGCTTTCAACATGTCCCATACATCAGCACTCCATATGTCATCTAATAGGATCAAATATCGCTTTCCTTTCAAAACCTTGCGAAGTTTGTTTGCTAAATCCTCTTCAGTATCCTTGGTATAATCACCTGGAAGAATTTGACTTAGAAGCTGTATCAACACTTTCTTCTTGTTCAGCTCTTGAGAGATGGGACACCATGCACGGACCTGAAAATGGTCCATAACAGAAGGGTGGTTGTACAGTTTTAAAGCCAGAGTAGTTTTACCTAGACCAGGCATTCCACATATTGGAACTATACGCAAACAATTTGTGGTACCATGTTTCAGCCAATCTAAAAGCAACTGGAATTCATCCTCTTTGAAACCAACAACTTGAGAAAGAGAGCTCTGTGGATGCTGATGGCTTGTCAATGGAGTTATATCGAGATCCCTTCCACTGCCATCATCAGATATATTGATGCTTGTGGAATCCTCATTATTCACTCTATCAACATCTACCTTAGGGATGGTTTCAAGTTCAAACTGTGCTTGAAACTCATCGAATCTTTCAAGCAATTCTTCAAACCGGTCAGGATCAGTTTCATGGAGCAAGAAAATGAATGCTCCTGCATCGCACAACAGGACTCCGATTTGTCTCCTCCTATTTTCATCCATACTATTTCTTCAGAATGGCTCTGGAGAATCTTAGTCTCATATATAACACTCTGAATTTATCCTTGACACAGTATTGACGGCGCAACAGATCCCAGAGGAGTGATATGAAAGAATCAAGCAAAGCCTTCAATATGTCGCCGTCATCATTAATGGCTAGAGTGGGAGCGTGTCGAGAGGCAGTTAGAGTTTGAGCGTACGCCTGATGGACTTGAGGATCAGCTGCCATGCGATTCACAGCCAAACACTTTGATTCCAACTTCTGAAACCAGGCAAGAAAGTGATAACTAGGAGAGTCTTGAATGATAGGGAGGGGTAAACTATTCAGGGTAAACCCACTGGCTGCTTTGATGACAATAGGTTGAATGACAGGCAAAATTGAGCTCATCTGCACACCAGCCTCGATCGCAAAGTGTAACATATGTTTGATGAATCTCATCTGCACGCCAAAGGCTTCCAGCACTTCAAAGGCACCCGTAGACATATGAGTCGGTGCGTATGAGACTGCAGTGAGAAAATCGGCCGTGTTCTCGACAGCACCATTAATGATGCAGAGAATTTCATCCACCTCCCATTGCACATTAGGTCGCTGCTGATTGTTGCCCTCTACTGCTTCATTAACCTTGGTGACCATGGATATCCATTCATTGTGCACCTCCTCCACATCCTGATAATCAATGTGGCCGCTGATATGATTCAGCTTTTCGGTATAGGACTCCAGCCTCGGGTAGAGAAATTCAATGTGTAGTTCACCCTCATCATCCGCCTTTCTTAAACGAACAAGCAGGGATATGAGATTTCTTATTCCAATCTTCATTGAACATGTGATGTGAGCTTCATGATTGTTGCTGCCGAGTCTGTGGACGTGCATCAGAGCCCTATTTTTTATGATTCAAAGCGTTTGATTGAGAGACGGGAACTTACCACTGACTTTATCAGTGACACCACAACTCTCAGCCTGGTGATCTAGACTCCAACAATGAATACAAAAAACTGGAGGGGTGGATTGATTGCCTGTTACACAAATCATTAGTAAAGTGGTCAGCGGAGTTTAATGAAGAACATGAAGATTACCAGATGAATCTAAAAAATTTCTCGCACCATATCCTGTCTGAGGAGCTTTAGAGCTAGGGTTGATCCGAGCACCGCCATCGCGCCGACTACCTTTGCTGCCGTATCTCGTACCATCTGCTGCATTCTTGGACCTTGTTGAGGTAGAAGAACTGCCTGACTGAGATGCTTCAAACACATTTTGAGAAGACCAGCCGGATCCTGAGACGCTGAGCGGAGCAAACTCCGGCAGAAGGTGATCGGAGCTTCTGTTCTCGCCAGAACCAGATTGAGTCGCCGGCGAAGCAGCCAATTCAACTTGATCGCCAGAACCAGACTGATACTCCGGTGAAGCAGCCATGCCTGGAGCAGTATTGACAAAACAAGAATGCATTGACTTATGATAAAAACAGCTGTTGTAGTTGCAATATAAAAACCAACAAATTGATTCTTCATCAGACATCATCACGCAGAAAGTGGATCGGTTGTTAATTCTTTTAAGCAAATTGACTTTCTGCAGCCTTATCAATAATGTAGACATAATTGTATATAAAATAGCGTTTAATTTTGGTTGAAATTTCTGATCCTAAAGCTAAATATTACTCTGGCAATATTAGAAATCGAAAATATCTTACATATATATGAATAGTTGATATATATCTTGAATATATATTAGCTACAGAAAGAACAAGAAATGGGGTCGAAGAAGAGAAGTTAAGGGATCGATCTAAGTGAAAATTTTCAATAACAGCACACAATATGTAGCAGTCAGTATGACACAAGAAGCCAATTTTACAACCTGATTTAAAAATAATAATAATAATAAAAACGTGGCGCCATGATAAAAATAGAGTGGTTCTATATGCAAGTCCAGTTTACTTCTGTAGGTCCAAATTAAATTTGAAGTGACAATAATATCCCTCTTAAATATGTATTATAATTCATGAAAACGTAATTTTTGATTGAGATACGTGTTCAATCATTACATAGATGGGTTTATACATTCAAGGTTAGGACTTTAGAAATGTATTTGTAAAATTTAATAAAGAATGAAGGATAATTATGGTATTTTCCTACTTTCATTGGACCTGCAGAAGTAAACTGGACCTGCATTTAGCAAACACCAAAAAAAATAACAGAAGCGTACTTCAAAATAAAAATTAAAAAAATTGAAACAAAGCGAAAAATTGTGGCGCCATTTATTTGAGGTTTGGCGCCATTATTTCGATAAATCTCGCGCCAAAGAAAAAACCCTAGGTCGTATAAATATACGACCTAGAACGCTCCTTGAACCTCACAAAACCCGGCTCGTGGTAACCGGAATGAGGCGGCGGAGAGAGGCCGGAATTTCTGAGAGTTGTTGCCGCCTCTCTCCGCACATGATTTCCAGATATTAACAAACAACTCTTTCTTACAAGATTGATGATCTTTCCCGGCGTACATGTCACGTATCCATCTTCCGTCCATTCCTCACAGCTTCTTCTTCCTGCTACCTCTATAAGGCTGTGATGACTGTTTCTCTTGGTCTATGAGTCGGGTCGGGTACGAGGAAAAGGCCCGTATCTTGGCGGGGCAAGTAATTGCAGCCATGGCGGATTCCTTGCCTCGTACCCGATTTTATTACAGATCTGAGCCTTTTGCATCCTTATAATGATCGAAAAACTATAAAAGATGGATTCTTTGGTTGATTGAATAGAGAATCGACCGGCTACACTTAATCTTTTCATCAAAGGGGCGTAAAAACGTTATTCTGTTTGTTGCTGTCTGATTTTTTGTGTATTTGCAGCCTTTGCTTTATGATTAATTATTACATGCTTCTGTGAACCTTAATTCAGTCGAACTTTGCTGCTGTTTGATTTTAATGTGCTTCTGGCGTTTGTAGGCTGAAAAGAAAGGTCAAGCTGAGATGAATCAAAAATGGCTCTGGAGAACCTTAGTCTCTTACATAACGCTCCGAATTCATCCTTAGCCAGGTATAACCGACGCAACAGACTCCAGATGAGTGATATGAAAGACTCGAGCAAAGTGCGAGCGTGTCGGGAGGTGGTTAGAGATTGAGGATCAGCAGCCAAACACTTTGATTCCGACTTCTGAAACCAGCCAAGAAAGTGATGACTAGGAGAGTCTTCAATGCTAGAGAGGGAGGAAGCCATTGTTGATCCAAATGCTGCAAAGCAAATTGTACCAAAATCTGGAATTATATGCTTGAGTTTAGTCTTTGAATTATTGCCTGCTACACACATTGTTAGTAATAAAAAAATAAGACAATTGAAACTTTGCCAGTACCATTTCTTGTATGAGGGGTTTTATAGATAGAATTGATCTTGCCACGACCCCTTTTGTTGCAATTTTGGCCTTTATTTCTAACACTCCTTGCTTTCCTGGACCTTGTTGAGGTAGAAGAACCAGGTGAAAACACATACACGGAAACGAGGTTGGGATCCTGATAACCTAGATTTCAACAAGAAGGGAAATATTGACTACTACACACATTGTAAGTAAGAATAAGAGAACTTGAAATTTGCTTGTACCATTTCCTGTCAGAGGGACTTCGGAGCGAGAGTTGATCTGATGAAGCTGATTGTAATTGTTGCCATGAACACCTTTGTTGCGATTTTTGCCTTTATTTTTGGCACTCCTTGCTTTCTTGGACCTTGTTGACGTGTAAGAACCGGGTGAAAACACATAGACAGAAGGGGCTCCCGAAGAGCGGATTGAATTGATGGCGTGTCTAGAATCTGAAGCTGCAGTGCTTAGGCTGTCATCAAAACCAGATTGAATTTCCGGTGAAGCAGCCATGGCCGGAGCAGTATTAGTGTGTTCTCTAATATCAGTTGGAGTCTGATGAAACTGAGAAGTTGCTCAGTAGTTTTTTGAGCCTCTAACATCAGAGTTAGGAATGATTTCAGCCTGGCCAGCTTGAAGTCATCTGCACCATCTCAGCTTCAAGATACAGTTGATTTCTTCGAATGTGACAGAAATCAGAACCACACCAGTCCTGCATTAAGAAAGATATCACATGGCATCAGTGTCCGGATGAAGAAGTAACCCTGCGAAGAATAGCAATGCTCGTTTTCATTCATTTATATTTTCCGAAAGAAAGTGTCTACTGCAGGACAGCGTTATTTGAAAACATATGACAAAAAAGAAAAAACCAAATGAAAGAAAAAGAAGATGAACTCTATTTAATCGATTATTTATTATAATTGGACAAGTACTTGAATGGCTGAACCCAATTTCCATAGTCTTTCCGTACTTGCTCAATGTTTCTGACTGCACTTTCCAGAGCGCGAGAACAGCCAATGACATGAATCTGCTCAAGTGTTGGGATGTCCTCCAGCCAAGAAGTCGGAATCTCTTTCAAATTGGGACATGCTCCAATTACCAGTATCTCCAAACAGCCTTTTTGCTCATCTGAACATGTCCACACCTCTAAACTTCCGGTAAAATCCACTTTCAAGATTCGAAGTTTGACAAATTCATCCTCTTCCATCTCTAGGATGTTCTCCGGATAATATATACGAGACAAAATGAGAACTTCGAGGTTGGGAAATTTCCCAATCACTGCAATATCTTCCCTGGACATCTCAACTCCTTCAAGTTTCAACTTTAAAAGACTCTGAGCACTTGAACTGAACTCAATTTTAACTCCACCACCCCCTTGTATGGCAAGTGATACCAGTTGAGTTGGAAGCTCAGTAATCACAATCTTGTGGACCTTCTCTTTACCCTTCTGTTCAATTGTACACTTCAGAGTACGGATGTTTGGAAACTTTTTCATCACCTTTTCCATGCTACTACTATCATCGGAAATGATGTAAACCCCATCCATGGTTTCCAACTCCAATAAACTAGAGGAGCTATCAAGATTTTCAATGGGCAGAGTAAAAACAGAACCGACCATTCGGATATATCTCAGTTTTTGCAGATTCCAAAGAACATTATCTGGAAATTGAACAAGAAACTTAAAATTGCCAGAGTATGCAATGAAAGTTTCAAGGTTGAAGAGGTTACCAAAGGAAGATGGAATGACATTCCCATGGGTTTTGATTGCTAAGTACCTCAGCTCGGTAAGGCGTCCTATATCACTAGGAATACCATTCCACAAATATATCTGGTGTATATCCAACACCTTTATAGTTTGAGAGATCTGAGTGATAAATGACATATCCAGCAAACGTGATTCCTTCACAGTTTTCTCATGCGAATCAGCATCCATCTTGGGTACTCCTACAGTGAAGAACAATATGGACTGAGCACGGGGACAGAATAACCTGGCCTCCTTAAAACGATCAGCAAGAGAGTGAATGAACAATCTCTGCAGGTTGCTTGGCTCATTAAAATCTGAAAGCTGATCATGGCTTTGAAGGAGGAGATGGAACAGGTTTTCTTGCTTCGCTTTGCTTCGACAAAAATCATGCACTGTGTCATGAACCCTGCAGCTCGATATGCCTCCTATAGATCTGCCTTTAACAGCCATCACTAAACTCCTTTCAATCAACTTCTCTACATACTCTCGCGCAATATCTTCCATTGTCTTCAGTTCTCCTTTTCTCACAAACCCTTCCGCCATCCATAATCGAATCAACCTCTTCACAGGCACCTCTTCATCTTCTGGAAATGCACCAAAATATAAGAAACATGGCTTCAAATAATCAGGTAGGTGCCGATAACTCAACTCCAATGCATGTTCTGCACCACCAGATACAGTGCCGGATCTCAAATGATCCATAATTCCCTTCCAACTTTCTTGCTCGGAAGTTGCTAAGAGTCCAGCTACAAGGGTTACAGTAAGAGGTAGACCATTGCACTTCTCTACAATTTCCTTCACAATTTCAGTTACTTCAGTACTCCAGCTTTCTTTGTGGACTACTTTTGTTTGCAGTATCTCAAAGCACTCGCTGTCTGAACGCAAGCGAAGTAAATGAGGTTGTTCTTCAGGCTGAGACTGTGGAACAATATCAAGACATCGGCTGGTAATAATAATCCTACTACAAATAGAATCATCTGGGAACGACGCTTTCAAGCTGTCCCATGCATCAGCGCTCCATATATCATCTAACATGATCAAATACCTCTTTCTTTTCAAACTCTGACGAAGTTTGTTTGCTAAATCATCTTCAGTCTCCTTGGTATAATCACCTGGCAGAATTTGACTTAGCAGCTGTATCAACACTTTCTGCTTGTCCAGGACTTGAGAGATGGAACACCATGCACGGGCCTGAAAACGGTCCATAATAGGAGGGTGGTTGTACAGTTTTAAAGCGAGAGTAGTCTTACCTAGACCTGGCATTCCACATATTGGAACTATACGCAAACTATTTGTTGTTCCATGTTTCAACCGATCTACAAGCGGCTGGAACTCGTCCTCTTTGAACCCGACAACTTGAGAAAGAGAGCTATGTGGATGCTGATGGCTTGACACTGGATTTATATCGAGAACCCTTCCTTTGCCATCATCAGATAAGTTGATGCTTGTGGAATCCTCAGCACTAACTTGATTCACATCCACCATGGAAGAAGGAATGATTTCAAGTTCAAACTGTGTTTCAAACACATCAAATCTTTCAATCAAATCGGAAAACCGGCCCGGGTCTGTTTGATGGAGCAAGAAAATGAAAGCTCCAGCATCACATATCAGAACTACAATTTCACCCCTGATACTCTCCTCCCTAGCATTCTTCTTCAGAATGGATCTGCAGAATCTTAGTCTTGCATACAACGCTTTGAATTGCTCCTTAACCCTGGATTCTGATTGATGACGCAACATATCCCAGAGAAGTGATATGAAAGAATCCAGCAAAGCCTTCAGCATGTCATCATCATCGTCATCCTTGGGTAGAGTGAGAGCATGTCGGGAAGCGATTAGAGCTTGAGCGTATACCTGATGGACTTGCGGATCAGCAGCCATCCAGTTCAAAGCCAAACACTTTGATTCCAACTCCTTAAACCAGTGAAAAAAGTGTTTTTCCTGAAAACGTCCAATACTAGGGAGGGGTACATTGTCCTGGGTAAACACACTGGCTGCATTGATGGCAATAGGTTGAATGTGAGGCAGGAGCGAACTCGACTGCACACCAGCCTCGATTGCAAAGAGTAGTAATTGTTTGTTGAATCTCATCTGCACACCAAAGGCTTCCAGCACTTCAAAGGCATCTGTTGACTCGCCAGTCGGTTTGTATGAGGCTGCAGAGAGAAAATCAGCCGTGTTTTCAAGAACACCGTCAATGATGCTGAGAACTTCATCCGCCTCCAACAGCAGAGAAGATTGGTTCCTCCAGCCATTTGACAGTTGATCAACATAAGCGACCATGGATGTCCATTGCTTGTGCACATCCGCCACCATCTGATCATCATCGATACTGTCAAAGTGATGATTCAGCTTTTTGGTATAGAACTCCAGCCCTGGGCAAAGAAATTTAATGTGCATTTCACCCTCATCACCCAGCTTTCTTAAACACACAAGCAGGGATCTGAGATTCCTTATCCCAATCTTCAGCGAACATGTTACATGAAGGTTCGTGTTGATTCTGTCAATATTTGTCAGGGCATATTGAAGAGAGGCAATCATACGGGGGTAGTAGAAGGAAGAAGCCAATGCTGATCCAAATGCTGCAAAGCAAAATGTACCAGAAACTGGGATTAAAAGGTGTGAACTTGTACTAAAAATCCTCATCAATGGACAAGAAACATCCACTCTTTGTGCTGTTTCTTGGCTGATGGATATAAATATTTTATTTTGATTGAATTCAACACACACACACACATTATAAAACCTTGACACCTATTATTGCCTCCTACAGAAATTTTTAGTAGAATGGTTGGAGGAATGAAATAAAGAATAAAACAAAAAATTTGAAATTTTGCTCTTACCAATGAGCTGGTTGCTGTTGCTGGCACGATCACGACCTTTGTTGCGATTTTTGCCTTTATTTTTGGCGCCCCCTACATTCTTGGACCTTGTTGGGGTAGAAGAACTGGGTGATTGAAATGCTTGAAACACTATGGGAGAAGATGCACCAGAAGAGGCAATCGAATTGATGGCATGTCCAGAATTTGAAGCTGCAGTAGTATCCGGATACTGGGTTTGCTGAACAGGGGCCGATCCTGAGCTGATGATCAAAGAAGAAGAAAACTCCGGCAGAACGCTATCAGATTGAACCTCCGGTGAACCAGCCATGGCCGGAGCAGTCAAAGGAGATGACTATGATATGTATTAGTGTGTTTCTTATACAAGTTGGAGCTGATGGATTTTCATTCAGAGATGATAAAAATGAACCATTAAACTTGCTCAGATCAGACAATATACTACTCAACTTGCTCATTAATAAACCATTAAACTAATCAACTCATGTATGGTCAACTTTAGAGATCCATTGTTTAGTGCATGATTGGTGATACATACAAGTCTGTGCTGTCAGGATTGTCTATTGAGGGGTTTTTTATGATAAAAAACCTTGCGTAAACACCTTTTAGATTTATCAGTGATATGCATTTCTATACATTGCTGCTTTATTCTGGGCCTATTCGCCATTGTATTGTATCATTATGCTGGTATTTACTGATAGAAGGTGCGGCGATAATACTCATCGGCTGCAACCATCTTTTAATTTAACAAAATTGCTATTGCAATAGTCTATTCTCTTGGAGTTTTAGTCTGAAGTTTGTTTAGTGACTCATTTATTTCACAAGCTATGACTTAAATGGCTGTATTTCTTCTTAATTTTTGGCTTGTAATTCAACTCATTGTTCTTTTTCGAGTATTGTTGGCACTCTATGAGATGCAAATGAGCTTGATTATCAAAGCCTAAAAATCATTGAAATGAGTCGGGGAATGTATGCATTGAAGCACAAGAAGATTATCTTAGGTAAATCAAACTACCACAACAAGCAAAAACACAATATAGCTCATCGAACAAGGCTCAAAAACTGCCTTCCAACCTGAGTAAAGAGGGATTATACCAGGTGCAAAAACAAAACAACAAACATCACTGCTATCGATTTACCTAGTTTTGATTCAATTTCAACTTTTCCAGACACTAATTCGACTATACAAGACAAGGATTGCAAGAGAGGTCAAATGGATAGGAATCAAGACAAAAATGAAAAGTTTGTGAACCACATTTGCTATTAGCTTTTGTATTGCAAGTTCCATATCCACTATCAAGAAATACAACTTCAATTCAGCCGCATTAGTTCATCCTCAGCTTGCTAGCAACACTACTCCAAATCGATACTAAAACACCACTAAACATAGAGTACACTACGAAAATCAAGAGGAGCCTATGATGATATGTTTACTTACGTGATCTGCAAAGCTTAGAAATGAAGACCTCCACATCCTTTTCAATATCAGGCCTGGTTTCCGGAGATCGCCTTCATCTGAACGTGGTTCAATTCAACAGTAGGCAACGCGTCGTAGGAGCCAAATCCCCTCACAGCACCAACGGTCCTCACCACCGCAGCATAGACAACGAGCACAATAACAAGCACAAACACAAC
Source organism: Sherardia arvensis (assembly GCA_948330725.1). Lineage (NCBI taxonomy): Eukaryota > Viridiplantae > Streptophyta > Magnoliopsida > Gentianales > Rubiaceae > Sherardia > Sherardia arvensis. Next base: position 51,803,423 of record OX415235.1, read on the forward strand.
ATGAAGCAGGAACAGCAAATCCAGTATCGCAACCGCCCTAAGCTTGGAGTCCTCGAGATCACACTTAGTCGACCCCTCCACACCACTAACAACATCTAGCAGCTTGTGGCATCCTTCCGGAATGAAGGCGTCAACATAGAGCGAGAGCCCCGTCTGAAACACCCACAGCGCCTGGAGACACACGGAGGCAGCCAAAGCAGCGTCCGCCACAAACAGCCGCGGTGCAACCGCGAGTACCACACACGCGCCGGCGGAGAGCGCGTGGATCCTCGCAGCGACGACGTCGCACTCCGCCTGCAGATCAGATGTCTGGAAAGAAGCAGACGCTGAGGAGATCGAGTAATTCAGGAAGAACACAGCCCCGGCTATCGCGAAGAACAGATCCGTCGGCAGAGGGAGAATCGCGGTGGTCTCCGAGAGGAGCAAGGCGGCGGAGAGGATGAGGAAGAGGAAGATCACGGCGGCGGATTGGAGCGAGGTGAAGCGGTAGACCGGAGTGCGGCCTCTGAGGAGGGGATCGGAGTCGCCGGAGAGGATGGCCTGGTGGAGGAAGGCGGCGGCGAGGCAGAGGAGGATGAGGTAGAGCTGGAGGTGGCGGAGGCGGGGGAAGAAGGGGAGGGGGTGGTGGGGCTTGGCGGCGTAATCGCGGGGGGATTTGATGTGGTTCTTGGTGCTGCAGATGAGGTGGTATAACCCTAGACAGAGCAGGGAAGACGATGCAAACACGTGATACAGTAAGCCCGCCATTTTCTTCACACCATTCCCCCAATTGCCCAGCCCTAGACTACTTAACTCAGATATGCTTTCTCCGTAAAAAAATTTAAAAATTAAATACTGATATAGTCAATCATAGTGATATCACTATTTACAAGAGAGTGATAATATTTCAAAAAATATATAATTTAACTCTCTAGTACTTTTCCGTAAATTAGTTCACGTCTGTAAGCGAAAATATAATTTGATGAAATTCTAATAATTTTGTTATATTGGTTCTATTTAACAATACACGAACTATCTCTTAATTTAGTTCAATTCAATTCCGCTAAAAATAAGTGTCGGAGAACAAGTTGGGTGAAGTGAACTTTAGATTTTATTTATTTTCTTTTACTTTTTCGATATTTAAATGTCAATTTATAATATACCATCGACGAACATTGTAAATGAGAGAAGTGTATATAATGAGATATTTTGTAAAATGTTACTTGCTTATTTTTCATTTATATTTCTTTAAAACATTTAAATGTCACTTATATAACTCAATTCATTTCCAAATTTCTGTATGCCTGTTACAAAGACTTTCAAATAATTCTCATGATTCACTAAGCACTAATGTCCACATTATATCAATTGAAATTATTATTACAAATGAATGATAACCTAGACTTGTACCCCTTTTCTAAAATCTAAACTAATTAATAATTCATGTCTACCCTCATATATACTGTTTGCATACCCCTAATGATAGAAAATGGAGTGCCTAGTATTTGATTAAAGAAGGTAGACTACTGTATAGCTCTGATAAGCAATGGAATATCCAGTTCAGCAACTGTTCACTTGGTAGCTCCAAGACGAGTTCAGCCTGCAACAAAATCCGACACAACATCAATCATAAACTCGATATAATCCGACCCTGATGAGAAAAATAAGTGAATATCCCTATGTACCTTGATAAGACCGTCTTCAAATACTAGAGAGCTTCTGTTTGTGTCACTGTTGGATGCAATCGAGTCTATTATAAGCTTGAAAACCGCTTTGTTCATGTTTGTTCTCAATCCAACCGTCTTCCCCGATGCATATATTCTGGTGATTCCCAAATCTGCAGCCATCCTCTTCACATACAGCTTTTTTAGCAGCAATTCCATGGATCGAGGCTCTTGTCCATATTGATGTCGAAGGCCCTCTGTGAATTCAATCAAACTCCATATGTCTTTCCCAGCAGCTTTTTCAGCTTCATCAATTATTTCCATGGGATTTTCCAGGTTATGAATGTAATCCGAAGGTAGATGGGGGTTCACATTAACATCAAGCTGAAAAGATGATTTCAATAATGTTAATAACATACTGCCCCATGAAGCCTATGAAGCTGGTAATTAATGTGGTCTTTTAAAAGTTTAAATAATGATTTATCTGCTAAAGAGAAGATTCAATTTATATGCACAAGTCTATGAAAGTCACTGACTAAGAAGTTCGTTTTATCTGAAGGCTCAAACTTCGTTCATCACTATACTAAATTCATATTGGAGGACAGCTAAATAGCTATTTAGCGAAAGTCTAATTACAACAGTTGTCAGAGCATTATTTATAATGAAGTTTCACTCTATAAGACTTAACTCGGCAGTTTACTACTGAAAAGTTGATAATAAAGTCTTTTAATGGATTAAATGTAAAATACCTGCACAGATTGGTAAGGGACTGCAGCAATTCGGTGATTCTCAACCTGAAACCAAATAATTAGATTTAATTATTTCCACCGTGTACCTGAACTTCACCACAAAAAGCAAGAAGTAATCCTCTTCACATAAAAAAAAAAGTCCAACTTTACAATCCAAACATGAATAAGCATTTGCATCACTCCAAGATAATTGTTACCAAAACTCTAACCTTTGACAAGCTTTCAAATAGCATTTCGAAGAATAGATCAATGCCCACATTTCCAACATCCCCAGTTTGTTGCTCACCAAATATATTTCCAAAGCCTCTAATTGCCATGTCTCTCTCTGCAAGCTGGAAACCTTGGCCGAGGTCACGACACTCTTCGAGGGCAGCAAGCCTCTCCTGATGTAACAAAATTGTCACAGTTAAATGATATTGTCAAGTGATAGTACCAAAAATTACTAAGAGATGCATGCACTCCTCTTTTCATGGCTGGTGAAAAGAGTATAGAGTCTACAGAGATGTAGCTATGAAAAGACAAGCAATACGAGAACTTACTAGTGCCTGATCAGAAAGCAGAGACTTGTCAGAATAAAACAAATGTGCATGAGCTTCTTTGTCTGCCCGGCCCACTCTTCCACGTAACTGATGTAAAGTTTAAAAAAAAGGATAGTATAAGCGTAAATACATTCAATACTGGATATCAAGAACTTGTCTTATCAGTCTTGTATCAGCATATTTCATGGCCAAAAGTAAACGTTGTGGAGGAGGGGAAACCTGATATAACTGTGCAAGGCCGAATTGCTGAACATCCTGAATAATGATAGTATTTGCATTTTGAATGTCCAGCCCACTTTCAACTATGTTTGTGCATATAAGAATCTTAATTTCACCTAATGCAAATCTTTCCATAATATCCTCAAGCTGTTTCGAGTATTGCTGTGAAAATTTTGAAATGTTAATGTCAGAAGAACATAGATATTTGCCATCTTCCAAAACATATCTAAAGGAACATTAAAATATAAACAAGGTAAAAAATTTAAAGCGCAGGATCCCGCATAATTTTCTTGGATATACATTGGCAGCAATATTTTTTATGTAAGATGAGTTTATACAGAATAAAATGTCAAAATTGATGTTTGAAAGCAAAGTAATTTATCAGTATGTGTTCGCAAAAAGGTGGCTAGTATCTGCAGCTGTTTTTTTATTATTATTGCTTTATATTTTCAGAATTAGATTCAATGTTTAATCCAGTTGCATTAGGTTCCTTTGTATATCACAAAAAATAATGGCCTTAGTTATGGTTCTCCATTGTATATCTCAATCACCTTTCCATGGGCAACAGCTGCTTCAACTTCTGGAAATGCTTCTCCAAGAAATTCCATGACTTCATCAAGCCCTGAAATGGTTATACAACCATCAAAACTGAAGGCAGTATGCCATCTAGTGTGCCATTTATAGCACGGTTGGAAGCTATGCCCATCTATAGCTTCCACACCGAAAGCTAAGATTCAGCAATAAAAAATTTTAATAAAAAGTGTTTACCTTTGATTCGAGGTAAAACATAAAAGACCTGTCCATCTCGATCCAGCTCATACTTTATGGCTGATATGACCTTTTCCTCACTAAATGCTGAAAGATGAGTTTTTATTGGAACTCTTTCAGGTGGAGGTGTTGAAATTAAACTGAGGGAACAACAAAACCAGATTGGGAACACAAAGAAGGGAATTTAGCACCAGAGTAATGTGTAGTAATAACAAAACAGGCTGAATGAGGACAATCACCTGGCATCACGGAAACCAGTCAGTGCTAAATAAAGAGTTCGTGGAATAGGCGTTGCTGAAAGTGTTAGTACATCAACCGAAGTTTTGAACGAAGCAATCTTTTCCTTTTGCTTTACACCAAATCTCTGCAAACAAAAACAGTCATTTATGAAGAAAATAAGCTTCTTTTTTTTCCTCAGCAACCAGCAATCAGTCTCTATTCAATGGTTGATGCAAAATGCAAAAGATTGAGTGAGAATAATCCGATGGTTGATGCAAAATGCAAGCAGCACGGTAGCATAATGAATGTGAGCATACCTGTTCCTCATCGACTACAAGAAGACCTAGGTTGCTATACACAACTCCACTGCCAAGTAATGCATGAGTCCCAACTATAATGTCCAGTTCCCCACGTCTAATCATGTGCAGACATTCCTCTTTCTCTGTCCTGGTCTTCCATATGCATAAGTGAAACGAGGACAATCAGCTAGCACTAATATTCGTGAATCATTTGCTAGAGCAAGGAAATGATAAAAAATCTTTGACAAAAGCTGCAAAATAATAACACCAAAACAAATTCAAAGTCCAAAGATGTTTATTTTTTTAATCTCGTAAGTATTATGAAAATCAACAAAGAAGGGCTCTAATTATTAGCTCGATTTGATAAAAGGTAAAAATACATCACGGAAAGCAAAAGAGAGTAATTTTAGGTCAGTTTTATGTTAGAAGGTTCAGAGCGCTTATGCACTTCACTTGAAGGTTGAATAAAAAATGAAAATAAGATGAGAACCAATACCGGCTTTTGACGGAATTGAGAAGAAAACAATAATATCAGCAAAATAAACATAAAAATTTATAATACCTGAAATCTACTCAATAGTCCGACTTTGATACGAGCATATGCTGAGAATCGTGCGGATATAACCTCATAGTGCTGTTTAGCTAACACTATCGTGGGTGCAAGAACCATGGCCTGCTTCCCTGATGCAACCACACAAAAGATGGCACGCAGTGCAACCTCAGTTTTTCCAAAACCGACATCTCCACAAATCAATCTGTCCATAGGGTTTTCTCTCTCAGTCAAGTCCCTCTCGACATCCATTATGGCCTGATATAACAACTCAAAGAATAGGCATTAAGGGATTTGCCTTCAACATTCACCCAGCTCTGTGGAGATTTAGCGTCTGTTCAGACAATGTGTGAAAAGAACGACCTTTTTCCATAAAACTACAATATTAACCTACAAATGTAAACCTGGCCTGTAATGGTAAATGCACAGCTTAAATGAGAGATTTTTATTCAGTGGGTTCACCTGTTTCTGGTCTGGTGTTGGTTCATAAGGAAACTGATAAGCAAATTCAGCCATGGCAGGTACTCTGGGGTATGGAGGCCGCTTTTGCTTAAGTCTGTGCACATAGTGCTCCATCAAGTCAACAACCATCTTCTGAACTGCAACTTTGCCTTTGACCCTTCTTTTTTCCCACGCACTCGGGTCATTTAGCTTGTTCAAAGTTCGGGGCTTTCTTGTTTCATTAGGTCTGAAATGCAAATGTGCAATGATTTATTATCAATGAGGGATGAATAACACAAAAATGGCCAGCAGTAAGCTGCAATCTGACTACTCACTTAGTCCAATACCTTATTAACAATAAAATCGAATCAACAAATAACAAAGAACTTACAAGATTTCATAACTTCAAAATATGAACTTACAGACTATATCGATAGAGCAGGCGAGAAGCTTGCTTGACTGGAAGCTTAGCCATGCCATCAGCATACTGAATGAATACATATTCAGTATCATCATGGACTTGGATAGAAACAAACTTCCCAACGCCGACCTTCTTGTGAACCACATAATCCCCAGCGCGGAGAGCCCGAGGATCAACCTTGTAACCACCGCCACCGCCACCGCCGCCGCCCTTAAGCTTCTGCAGCCCCCTTTCCTGCTGCTCTCTGACGAGCTTAATAAACTTCTCCGCCTCCGCGGGGTTCGTCAATGGCCTGGACTCCCGCTTGCTGTGCTCGCGGAGTATTTTCTCGTTCAGAACGTGAATGGAGTCCCGCGGCGGCGGCGCCGGCGGCTGCAATCTGGTTCTGGTGGCCGTGGAGGTTGAGCACTTTATATAGCCGTAGGAGTGGGGTTTTTGACACCATTTGTAGCTGTAATTGGTGGAGATGGAGAAGAATAATCCGCAGGCGCATGGATTTGGATTTTGAAGGGCGAAGTCGGAATTGGAGGGAATGAGGAGGAGGGAGATGGGATGGCACTGAAATGCCATTGGCCTTGTTGTCAGTTATTTCATCACTAACAGATATTTCCACTATTTAAACTTTCTTATCCATCAACAATTCAACATGCATTGTTAAACATTTTTTAAAATGTAAAAATTTGTCATATTAAAATGCAAACAATTTGTCATAAAAATTCATCATCTTTTGTTCAGTTTAATTCATCGATCTTTTAATTTAATGGGCAGAGCCTGAGTTGTGTGTGTTGGCTTATTCTTTGGAATTTATTTTTACTCAATTAAATGGATATAAACTATTGAAAACCGAAACATCATGACTAAATTAATTGAATTTTATTTGAAATTTTTGCTAAACTAAACTAATTTATATACATGCACTAGACTATCTGAAGTAAGTTACGCAAGAGTTGGGCCTTGATTATGGATTTGGACTTGATATGGGCTTAAATATTTGATTCGCATATGGATTAGAATATTCTAGAAGTCAACATATCGTGTATATAAAAAGGGTGATATTCAGCGCAATTTCAGTGCGAGCTCAGAGGAACATATATGAGATTATCTTAGAGGGAATTTTTTTAAGGGTTGTTGCCCTCTATGTTAAATCTATGATTTTCGATGTAATCTATTAGATCAACAACCCTTTGCGAAATTTTTTGGTGTGCGAGTGTTTTTGGTTGGCCCACTGAAACATTGAAGTGTTTGTATGTGCAGACAATTAAAGAGAAATAAAATTGATTTGAGGCAGTGATGATTATGACTAAACATTTCTCTGAGCTCTTGGATAGGAAAAAGAAAAGTAGTCGTATCTTGGCGGGGCAAATCTCTTAGATGGCAGATTTTGTTTGCAACCGGAGATTGCAGCCATGGCGCCTCAAATTTTTCTATCCAAATCATAAATCTGAGCCTCCATCTACATAATTTTATTTAGTGTGATATATCATTAATCAAAAATGCAGTCGATTTGATTTTTGGTTCATCATTTATAACTCAATGTATTTAAGCAAGCCACTTTTCTACAAAATTAGGGGTTTTTTATGGTGTTCATCCCTCATCCCAATTTTTGACAAAAATCCCTAAATCGCAGATAGTCGATGGAGTATATATTATATAACCATGAAAGCAAAACTCTAATAGCCCTAAACCGAAAACTATGAACTCCATATGTCTCATTAATGGTTGATCCTTGTGGGTTTTAGGCCTATAGTTTTAGGGATCTTAAAGTCATACGACCTATATATGTGAGGAACTTGTGATTGAGATTATCGTGAGGTTGCCAGTGAAGTGTTGGTTTCAAAGCCTATGTGTTTGTATGGGTTGGTATGCTTTGATCAAAAGCCCGTGCTTCGTTGATCTTCATCTCAAACATCCTTCTAGAGACACAAATAGAAGAAAGTACGGGTGTATGTTGTTGAAGTGGATTCTGAGAGTCTGGACTTAAAATTTAGATTTTGAGAGTTTGGGTCCTTTGGGATCTTGTTTGTGATTTTGTAAGTCCGAATTACCAAACATCTTGTTTGGCTTGTTTGGCATTTTGTAAATTTGGAACAAAAATCTTGTCTGGTTGGAGTGAATTTTGTAAGTTTAGAACAAAAACCTTGTTTGGACTTTGCCGCTTCAACAAACTGGACTTTGTAAGGTAAAACGTGGACTTTCCAAGATAAAGTGAACCAAACAAAAACGTACAAAATTGAACTTGAAAAGTTCCAGTTTTGCAAAATCTAACACAAGCAAACACAACCTTAGACATTTCAAACAAAAAAATAATAGTTAGCACCTACTCCTACTTATATTAACGCTCATCCACCATCGTGAGCTGGCGATGATTGCGTGGCAACTTTATATTGGTTGATATGATGTCATCATGTATACTTCCCGTACTTCATTCCGTTTAGGTGGCATTCTTACCTGATTGTTGTTTTCCTCCAAAATTACCATGTTTCTCAACCACAATGAAGTTACTATCTTGCCCTCCATGATCAAATTACTACTGTGCCCTTGATGAATGGGCTGCTCATGACAGTTACGGAGAAGTTGGGCCTCGATTATGGATTTGAGCATTGGTACGTGCTTGAATATTTGATTCACATATGTAATAGAATGCCAACATATCGTGTATGAAAAGGGTGATATTCAGCGCAATTTCAGTGCGAGTTCAGAGAAACATATATGAGATTAAAATAGAGGGAAGTTTGTAAAATACCAGACTGAATAATATTCCAGTATAGAAAGGGCATACTATCCCCAACCATTCATTCTTCATTTCTTCTTGTGCTTATAGAGATGAAGAACGTGATCTGAGCCCATGATCTAAGCCTCGCTGTTAAGATGATTTTAGTTTTTCAAATAAAAGTTTCTAAACTCAAACAAACTTTAAACTCCTGCTAATCTGTTTTTTTGAATTTTTTAATGATTAATCTGTTTTTTTGAATTTTTTAATGATTAAAAGGGAAGGCCATTGTTAAAATAAATCAAAGGTTTCAGAGAAGTAATCCGATTTTGTACTCCTATATGTATTGGGTGACATGAAATGCCATTGATATTGTTGTCAGTTTATTTCATCAGAACAGATATTTCCACAATTTAAAATTTCTTATCCGCCCATATGCATGGTGAAGTGTTTTTGCTGTTGATTAGTAAGATGTTTAGTCTCTGAGAAGTGAAAAAAAAATAAGTTGGTCTATTTTCCTAGTTTTATTTTTATTTTTACTAAATTGAATAAAACTAAATTACAGAAAAATCAAACAATGTGACTATATTAATTTTAATTATCAATTTTTTTCTTAAATGAATTGCTCTAACTGTTATTGTTAGAGTTGGGCCTCAAATTATGGATTTGAGTATGGATATGGGCTTGAATGTTTAACTCGGATATGAAATAGAATATTCTAGAAGTCAGTTCATATCATCCTCATATCATGTATAAAAAGGGGGTAAAACCTTACAAGTTCAGTACGAGCTCTTTGAAAACATATGAGACCAACATAGACATATGGGAATTCGTAAAGGGTTGTTGCCCTCTATGTTGATCTATGATTTTTGTTGTATTCTTTTAAACCAACAATCCTTAGAAAGTTAATTTCTTTAGCAACTTTCAAAGTGCTCTAGATTATTTGTTTTGTTGGAATCTATACCACCAAATTCTACTAGATTGACAAGCACATATGCCACCTTTTAGAAATGGAAATTCGATTATAAGGCAGTGATGATTATGATTGAAATTTCTTTGACCTCTTGGATAAAAAAAATTTGATCGTATCTTGGTAGGGCAAATCTCATGGACGGCAAATTTTTGCAACCGGGGATTTGCAGCCATGGCGCCCCAAAATCTCTATCCAAATCACGGATCTGAGCCTTAATTTCGTTGATTATATCTTGTAATGATTATATATTTTGTTAATTGATGTTGATTTCTATATTAGAGTGCGTTAAGCATGTACCTAGGTTGTTGGTGCCGCCAGGCGTTGTATTCGCCGAGATGGTGGTCACAGCCGGTTAATCAGAGTTGGTAGATAGCCTTTTATCTCGATAGGTTAAACCGATAGGCTAGGGGCGTTGTTTTTGGACTTTGGACCAGGGAATCATTAATTGGGTTTAAGGATTTGGGGTTGTTTGCATGTTCTGCATTTGTCGGAGCATTATTTGATCAGATCGATTTAGATTTTTCAGGCAATTACGACATCGTTTTTTTTGTACATTGGAGATATAATGTCATTTAATCAATCAGTATGGCAAAAATCACAAAGTCAATTGTGATAAAAATGGGGTTGGTATTTTTAAGGTGCTCAGATATATTTATATTAAATTATTTCAGTTTATCAAAAGTATAACTGTTCCATTATAGTATTCCTCCGGGATTGGTGTACATTTTAAGAGGGCTCATTTCTACTAATACTGGTCTTTTCTATATATTTGGGATCAAAAGTAATTTTTATTTATTTATAAAATTAATTTAATTCGATGATTATTATTTAATGATAAATATGTAAATTGTTTTCCATATATAAAAATATTTATGTAGATAGTAGGATTTTTGTCAAATTAATCCATAAATATTATATGGATTTAAAATATAACTTTCATTATTTCCATAGTCAATAGGGGTGAAATGACATATAAATTAAAATGACTATTTATGAAAATATATAAGTAATAAAATATATTATGTAATTTTTTCTGTAAATTGCCTGGTAGTAAATTGTAGTAAAAAAACAAATCAATGGAGGCTCAGATCTGTGATTTGGGCAGAGAAGAAGGTGAAACGCCATGGCTGCAAACCTCCGGTTGCGTCTGAAACTCGCCGTCCGGGAGGTTTGCCCGGCCAAGATACGGCCACTTTATCTCCTTGCCCAGGAGCTCAGACGAATCATTCACAAACCCATCATCATCACCGCCTCAAAATCCATTCTTTCTTCTTTAAACTCAACCATAACTGGAAACACAGAGAAGAAGTACGTAGTTCGTTGATCATAACCAGGGGAAATGAAATGATTAATTAGCAAGTATATATATTAATCCCCAGGAATTAACAAAGGGCTGTTGGTCTGATTTGATGAGATCTGCAGAAAATCACAGGCTCGTCGGAGAAGAAGAGGGCAACAGCCCTTTAGAAAACTCCCCCATTTTTTCTCAGCTGAGCCTCATTTCTTTTCATCTGAGCTCTCTCTGAAGTTCTGGGACTGGGGTACTGACTTTTGTAGGACTCCATGTCCTACATATTATGCCACGTGTTTCGCATGCATTATCGTTGTCGGTGGTTGTATGACTAGACTACTTTACTCGAGGAGGGGAGAAGACCAAGGGAAGACCAAGGAGAGTGGTCTGGTGGTTTTGAATGAGAGCCATTATTCTCTTGGAAAAATATATTGAAGTGTTACGTGTAATTCGATATTTTACTCACTATATTTTAAGATTAAATTGTAAAAACTAGATCAAACATTTGTCAAAATATCCAATTTCTAAACTCAACATTCAAAGTACTCAATTTCTAGTACCCTACATTCTAAAAACACCCAATTTCTAGACCTTGGTTAATATCCTCAGTTAGTTCACTTAGTTTGAGGGGTATTTTAGAAATTTATATTCTCAAAAATCATACAACCCTTTTTTTCTTCTCATCTTCACAAAAAAAATCACCGGGTTGATCCGGGAAAAATTGGGTTTGACCCGGACCCGGAAAGTCAAACTCGAAAATTGTAAAAAATGTGGTCTGGGATCCGACCCGTAATACTAAAAATTCAAGTCCGGGTTAAAAAAATCCGGGCCGGGCCGGATCAATTTTCCGGGTTGGCACACCCCTACGTCGGGCGCTAGTGAGTTGCAGAGTAAAAAGAGTAATTGGAATTTTTGTGCGGGAGATACGAATAAAAAATGGGAAGTATGACTTTTTAGAATTTAAATTACTAAAATACCCCTCAAACTAACTGAACTAACGGAGGAAATTAACCAAGGTCTAGAAATTGAGTATTTTTAGAATGTAGGGTACTAGAAATTGAGCACTTTGAATGTTGGGTCTAGAAATTGGGTATTTTGACCAATGTTTGGTCTAATTTTTGCACTTTAGTCATATTTTAAGGTAGTATTGAAATTATAGGGTAATGTTATTTGCATATCGTATTTTACTTTTGCAGCCCATACATTCTCGATCAAGTGGCTAAAGTTTGAACAAGATAAATCAATAAGGACAATCTTGTCAGTTTCAATCAAAATACAGACTGCATTAGTAAAAGAAAATCTGCAAATAAGAATTCCGAAATTATAATATTTTTCCAGTATATTTTCATAAATTTATACACCCTCTGGCCTCTATCCTAGTTGAATTTGCAATTTTTTTGTTGACTTTTTGAGAGCATGCTTGAGTGCATTGTGAATCAAACAATATCTCGCATGATAATATCATCATTTATATACTCATTGAAAATTTATGATCAAATATGGTCCAAAAAATTGCGAAAAAGGTATTGATTTAGCTGTGATAAAGGGAGTACTATATTTTTAACTATAAGAATATAATACTGGACTGTTATAATAACATCTAAAATTAGCTTATTATATGCCGCGTGAATTGAAAAATGTAATTAGATTGTTTATTACTGATGATAATAAAGAGAAAAGGATAGAAGGGCATAAAAAAGAGTTCATTTTAGATTTGTTAAATCAGGTGCAAATGGAAAAATTGAACATATTGAATTTACAAACATTAGTGAAATAAAATCATAAACTAATATTTTTAAGCTAATATATTAGGATAATCAAAGGCCCTCTTTAAACATATTATGAAGAACTTCATACAACATCACAGTACTTAGATACTACTAGTTAGGACATCCTAATCATCCTGGTTATGCTTCGGTGTCTGCCATATCCTAATGGTTCCATCTTCAGAACCAGAAGCATAAGATTCACCGCCGGGAGAGAAGCGAACGCAATGCACCGGCCCATGGTGACCTTTATTGCAGGCGATTTCCGCGCCGGTGAAAAAATCATACAGATGAACCCACAGATCTTCCCCTCCGGCGACAAACTTATCGCCGGATTCCGGTTCCAACGAAGCCGATTCCATAATGCATGGCATTTCAAAGCTCTTTACCAATCCAAAGTGATTTGCATCCCAGAATTTAATACTTTTGCCGTCAGTTGTTGTGATATACCGACCATCCTGATGAACTTCAACGCTAGTAACAGCTGATTTGGTCTCAAGAGTTCGGACAACGTTCCCGCTTCGTACATCCCATAATCTTACACCACCGACATCGGTGGAGGAGCTTATGATGGTCTGGTCACTGTGAAGCCATCCGAGAGTTCTGATAGAGCCAGCTGACTTGACCACTTCTCTTGGAGATGCATCTGGTCTGTTTAGGTCAAACATACGAATCACTTTCTCGAAACCACCGGTTAGTAAATAGTTTGAATCCTCGGAAAAAGCACATGATCGGACAATGTGATTATGCTCGAATGAGTACAGCTCATCGCCGGTCAATGCATCCCACAGCTTGGCACTGAAATCAGCGGAGGCTGATGCAGCGCGTAGCGCGGGTTTATCTAGAGTGCAGCTCCAAACAGCGCCTTTGTGCCCTTGAAAGGTTCCAATCCAATCTCCTGTCGAGCCATTTCTCAGCATTGGATTTGAATCTTTGCTCGCACTGACGATGAAGAACCCGTCAGGGGTGATATGGCTGTAAAACAAATCCACAACCGGGCGAGAGTGGCCATGGCAAACTAGGTGAGCTGCGGACTTCTTCTTCTCCATAATAAATAGCACAAAAAACCCTAGTTTTTTCCCGAGTTCTCGATATTGCGAATCAAGAACTCAACACAACTGCACACGATTGATTGATTGAGGACGGAAACATCCACTATATATATCCTGATTGGCGGTGGTCATATCTTTTTATCCCAAACCCGATGGTAATCGGAAGAGACCCGAAACCAGATGGTAATCGGAATATATCCTGAAGAGTCCAGAAGACTCGGTGCTAATATGTTGGCGATTTTGTAGAAGTTAACTGTGTTTAAACATGCTCTCATGTTTAAACACTTGCTCATGAAGATCAGAAATTGAGAAACAGTCCTTGAGGTGAATTACAACTCAGACGAGATCTACCAAGATATTCGAAAGAATCAAGATGATAATTGAAGATTGATTCGAGTCTGGTTAATTATAAAATAGAACATAGGTGTGAGTTGTAGAATTAATCTTAAATAAGGAAAGAATATATTTCTTATCCTAGAGCTATAGAAGTAGAATATCGCTAGAAGACTAAGTGTTGCTGTGATGAGCTGGATGATAGGATCAGCCTTGCCGTGATTGAAGGATCAAGAAGACTAAACACGGAAGCACACAGCCTCGAACTATAAATTGAGAAGAAAGCTGCAACAACACTTATCCATCTTACAAGGAAGTATTCTGCCGATCAGAATAGCTTTACAGTTGGAGCAGCTTATTGAAGGGAGTTCAATAGGTCTTTGCCGAACGCCAGCAGTCTGAGATCAACAGCCTTAATACTTCAGGGGGAGTGGTCAAGACAGCAACGAGGAGTTGCTGACCGGCAGTGAGGGGATCTCACAAATCCATTCGAAAGATAAGTCATAGATAGTTAACTGTTGTGTGAAACTTTGTAACATATCTTGATTATCTAGTGGATGATTTTCAGACTGGGCAAGGCCCCGCAGATGTAGGTGTTCATCACCGAACTGCGTAAACAATTTGCGTGTCCTGTCTTTATATGTTTAAACTCTGCAGTGTGTTTAAACATACATGTTAGTTTAGAACAAATAGTTAAAAACTATTTGAAACTGATCGATAGTAAATTTCATTTGGTATCAGAGCTTGTCCACTGAGTTGTGCCTTTAACAAGGCCAGTGGAGATCCCTATCGATCATGGCGAACCAAGAGAAGGATGGTTCAATATACACGCGCGCTCCCATGCTGGATAAAAATAACTACGGTTATTGGAAGGCAAGGATGAGGCATTACATTGATGCTCTAGATGAAGAAGCATGGTATTGGGTTGAGAACGAGTGGTCACCAGCCAGACATCCACCTACAGCAGGGGCAGTCGAAGGTGTTCTGAAAAACCGAGAAGAGCTGACAACTCAAGAGAGGAAGGACAAACGACTAAACAGCAAAACACTCAACTGCATCAATTCGTGTGTTGATCAAGAATCGTTTCGGTTGATTTCAACGTGCTGTACTGCAAAAGATGCATGGGAGAAACTAAAAGCAAGCTATGAAGGAGATGCAAAGATGAAACGACAAAAAATGCATACAGTGAAGACAGCTTTTGATACACTGATTATGAAGGATAATGAGACGATCACTGAATATAATGCAAAAATCAGGGATCTTGTCAATACAGCATATCAGTTGGGAAAACCTTTTGTTGAAGATGATATTGTACAGAAAATTCTAAGATCTCTTCCACCAAGATTCAAAGGAAAAACTATTGCAATGGAGGAGCTACATGATACATCTGAGATGACGGTCGATGAAGTCATGGGAGCACTTTCAGCCTTTGAAATGAAGGAGCTAGCAACAGTCAGACAGAGTGATATGGCATTTACTGCTGCTGTTCATAAAACAGCTGAACAAAATTCAGTGTCTAAACATAGTTCCATGTTTAAACACTCCAACAGAAACAGCAATGAAGAAATGGATGAGGATGAACTTGCTCACATATCAAGGAGCTTTGCAAAAGTTCTGAGAAAATCTCAAAATAGGAGAAATGAAGGAAGGGAGCAGAGTTCAAGCATGAGCAGAAGAGCAATTAACGATCAATCAGATCTCAAGCCGGCATTTAAACATGCTGGAAAAATTCAATGTCGAGAATGTGAAGGATATGGGCATATTCAGTCACAATGTCCAAGTGCATCAGCAAACAAAAAGGGTAAAGCCTACAATGCTACGTTTAGTGATGCAGAAGAGTCTGATGAAGAGCATGTCAGCAACCATGTGGCGTTTGGAGCAATCACTGTTCAAAGCGATGAAGAAAGTGAAGAAGGGAACGGTGTTATGTTTGGTGCAATTATTTCAGAGAATGAGAGTTTAAACTCTGAGGTGGTTCATGAATCTTACGACACACTTCATGAACGCTGGATCAGTGTGACTGAACAGAATAAAGCTCTACAAAAAGACAACAATAGTTTGAATGAAGAAATTGAGCAACAACAGATAACTATTGAGGCAATGAGAGAAGAACTGAAGATAGCTCTCATTCGAGCAGAGGTAGCAGAAAAGGAACCATTATCAAACTGAACAAAGGAACAGCTGCTCTGGATGAAATTCTTGGTATGGGAAAAATTGCTGGGAATCGACATGGATTAGGATATGATGACACAGAAGTGCCTAACAAGAAGGTGATGCAACCAAGCTCAAGTCAAGTAAGGAGAGAGCAACCTGTTAAAGCATCAAACAACTCTACCAATGTCCCAAGGTTTGGTTTAGGATATAAACCTATCTATCATCGCCAGAAATACATGTTTCAACCACGGTGGGAGTCAAGGTGCAATTATTGTCGACGACCAGGACACTACAAAAGACGTTGCTTTCGTCTGTTACAAGATCTAATGCAAGAATCAACAAATGGAGCAAGTTATAACACAGGTGCAAGTTACAACACTGGAGCAGGTTACAACACAGTACAATCAGAAAAGTCTTCATACACTAAAAAGGTATGGGTTCCAAAAACCAATCACTGTTATGCTGTTCATACCTGTTATAGCTCATATGCCAGAGACTCCTGGTATTTCGATAGTGGCTGTTCTAGACATATGACAGGTACTTCCGAACTGTTGAACAATATTGTTCCATGGACTGGAACTGTCAGATTTGGAGATGGGAAGATATGCAGAATAACTGGGAAGGGGGAGTTACAAGTCAAAAACTTTCCAGTATTTCAAGACGTACTGTTGGTGGACGGACTAAAGGCAAATTTGCTCAGCATTAGTCACCTATGTGATAACAAACTAACAGTTCTATTTGATGATAAAGTATGCACAGTCAGGAAAAATGAACGGGGTGTTCTTATTGGCACTAGATCATCAGATAACTGCTATATTCTGGATGAGACAGTTAGTTGTCTAAAAGTAAGTGTGGACGATACTCTTCTGTGGCACAAGAAGCTTGGTCATGCAAACTTGAAAACACTAGCTAAGGTGACAAAGCTTGAAGCAATAAGAGGAGTGCCGCTACTATCTTATACAAAGGAGTTGAACTGTCCACCATGTCATGAAGGTAAACAGGTTAGGTCTCCACACTCTAAACTCCATGAAATCACTACTTCCCATGGTCTTGAACTATTGCATATGGACTTAATGGGGCCAATCAGTCCAGCTAATATCTCGGGAAAGAAATATATCTTTGTATGTGTAGATGATTTTTCCAGGTTTACGTGGGTAAAATTCCTGAGAGAAAAATCTGAGGCTGCTGGAATAATAATTGAGTTCATTACACAAGTTAATACTGAAAGATCACATGACGGGTTTCAAGTGGTTCGAGTAAGGAGTGACCATGGAAGGGAGTTTGCAAACTCCACTATGACGGATTTCTTTGCAACACTTGGGATAAAGCATGAGTTTTCAGCTCCAATCACACCTCAGCAAAATGGTATTGTTGAACGCAAGAACCGGACTATAATCAACATGTCAAGGGCTATGATGGCAGAAAATAACACTCCAAAGAAGTGGTGGGCTGAGGCAGTTCATACTGCATGTCATACAATAAACAGAGTTTATCTTCGTCCCCTCACTCAGAAAACTGCCTATGAACTATGGAAAGGGAGAAAGCCAAATGTCTCTTACTTCCATGTTTTTGGAAGTGCATGCTACATTCTCAGAGATCGAGAACCTCTCGGTAAGTTTGATAAACGGGCTGATGTTGGTATTTTTCTTGGTTATTCTCCAAATAGCAGGGCATACAGGGTGTTCAATAATCGCACAAATGTCATGATGGAGTCCAACAATGTTGTTATCAAAGATCTGAAGGATATCAGTAGTGGAATCCTACTTGAAGATGAACCTAAGCAGTTAATCGTTCCAGAAGTTGATCCACCCCTGTCCGATGTTACAACACTGTCGGATGTTACAACACTACCTGATGTTACAACATTATCTGATGATCCTGAAAGTAACATAGTATCTGAAGCTACATCTGATCCAGTTGCATCTGTCACTCCTCCTCCTAACCCGTATAATCTGAGACGATCAGCACGGAAAGACTATGCAAAAATGAATGCTGGAATGCATGTGCTTCAATGTTTTCTGTCATCCATAGAACCCAAGAATCATAAGGAAGCATTGACTGATGAATATTGGATTTCTGCCATGCAAGAGGAACTGGAACAGTTCACCAGAAGTGATGTATGGTATCTTGTCCCACGACCTTCAGGTGTAAATGTCATTGGCACTAAGTGGATTTTCAAAAACAAGTCTGATGGAGATGGTAATATCACCAGAAACAAAGCTAGACTGGTGGCTCAAGGCTATACTCAAGTTGAAGGAATTGATTTTGATGCAACCTTTGCTCCAGTTGCAAGGTTAGAATCTGTTCGCTTTTTACTTGCAATGTCCTGCATTATGAAGTTCAAGTTGTTTCAGATGGATGTCAAGAGTGCATTTTTAAACGGCATTGTTAAGGAAGAAGTCTATGTGGAGCAACCCAAGGGGTTTGAAGATCCGTATCTGCCGGATCACGTGTACAGATTAAAAAAGGCGTTATATGGTCTTAAGCAAGCTCCCAGAGCGTGGTATGAACGTCTCACCCAATTTCTGTTGCAGAAAGGCTATCGACGAGGGGGAGTAGACCGAACGCTCTTTGTGTTTAAACATGCAAAACATATTCTACTTGCCCAAATCTATGTAGATGATATTGTATTTGGGTCAACATCACAACAGTTGGTTGATAGCTTTATAGAGATGATGAAGAGCGAGTTTGAAATGAGCATGGTTGGTGAACTGACATATTTTCTAGGGCTTCAAGTCAAACAACATAAGGAAGGTATTTTCATCAATCAAACCAAGTATACCTTAAACTTGGTCAAGAGATTTGGAATGGATGATTCTAAGAGTATGCGAACACCAATGGCATCTACAGAGAAACTGACCTATGATAAGTATGGAGTGAAGGTAGATATTAAGTTATACAGAAGTATAATAGGGAGTTTACTGTATCTCACTGCAAGTAGACCAGATATTTGTTTGAGTGTTGGAATATGTGCACGATTTCAATCTGATCCCAAGGAGTGTCATCTATCTGCGGTCAAGAGAATTATCAGATATGTGCATGGAACTGCTGATTATGGTCTCTGGTATTCTAGAGGAAGTCAGGCTGAGATTATTGGTTACAGTGATTCAGATTGGGCTGGAAATTCAGAAGACAGAAAAAGTACTACTGGGGGATGCTTCTATGTAGGAGGGAATCTAGTGTCATGGTATAGCAAGAAGCAGAATTCTATCTCATTATCTACCACTGAATCTGAGTATCTAGCTGCTGGAAGCTGTTGCCAGCAACTACTATGGATGAAACAGATGTTGAAAGAGTATGGATTCAAGCAGGATACTCTAATCATAAAATGTGATAATAAGGGAGCCATTGATCTTTCCCATGATCATGTTGATCATAAGAAGACAAAGCACATAGATATCAAGCATCACTTCATCAGAGATTTGGTGGAAAAGAAGGAATTGACAATTAAGTTCGTTCCGAGTGCTGAACAGTATGCAGATATATTCACTAAACCACTGGATTCTGCAACATTTGAGATACTAAGACAACACTTAGGTGTTTGTCGAATTTGAGGTACTTCTGATCGCCTCTTACTTGTTGTATATTAGTGTTTACTGTTTTTTTGTGTCTTTTAATATTGATGAAAAAGAAAAATACAAAAAGAAGTCGGTGTCGAGTATGTTTAAACACCGTCAATCAGTGTGTTTAAACACTGAAGAGTTAGCCAAAATAAAGTGAATAGTGTGATGGGCCAGACTAGTCAATTCTGGGCAAATGGGCTGAAAAAGGTCGACATCATGGGCTGATATCTCCATCTGGACTCAAAATAAGAGATTTGGGCTCATATTTATTTTATGAAGGAAAAACAGAAATTATTGAAGAATGGAGGGACTAAAGGATAAATAGGAAATTATTTTCTATTTTCGGACTTGGATTTGAATTTTGGAAAAGAAAATATAAGAGGGAAAAAGGAGTGGTTTTTCTGCACAATATTGCCTTCCGACGTTCCAAATTCCAGCAAGCACAAACTACTCTCGGTTTCAGTCTTGCTTTCCGATCTCCGATCAAAGCAACCTCTGTGGATTGGTTCAAGGGGTCTCAGTGTTCACATTGCAGAGTTGCAATCACGGAGCTTTCATCACTCTCTTCTCGATTAAACAGACCGATTGCATGCACAAGGTAAACCCTCGATCTGTGATCAAGATCTGATTTTTCTTGATTAATTGAAGTATAGGAAGGTGTTTACAAGCTGTCATTGTGAGTTTTTGCCAAAAGTCAGTTGATGTGTTGTGGTTGAACCGGAGACAGTGTTTAGACAATAATGGGCAGTCCTAAGTCTGTGTCTGTTGCTAATTTGGGAATTAATGATGATGAAATTGGAGTTGTGGAGAGTCTATTGAGTCTTCAAGGATACGCGAGTGATGATTCTGCTCAAAAATCCCCAATTTGTATGCATGAGAGGATTGAGGTTGAAGAGGAGTCTGTTGGTTTAGGAGTTGAAACTACTGAGGTCATGGGTAATCAAGTTTTAGAACAGAATCCCTCAGTTCCTGTGCTGGTTAATTTTGAGGGAGAGCCTCAACTGGATTTCTATTATGGGAGTTCTGAACTTGAAACAGAGTCTGATTCTAGATCAGACTCAGTAAAGGATACTAGAGGGCTTGGGTTTGAAGACGGTTCTGTCTATTCACAGGAAGCTGAAGCTGTGGAGAACCAAAGTCTAGGATTGAATCCTTTAATGCCTGTATTAGAGTCTGTTGGAGGGAATGCTGGAGCTGGTCATAAGGATGAACCTAAAGGGCCTGTTATTGGAAAATTCTATCAGAGAAAGAAGGGAAAGAAAAGGGTGGAAATTGGGTCTGGGAGTTGCCCTCAGAAAGCTGCTGATCGTTCCTCTGGACAGAAGAAGTTGTTTGACTGGACTTGGGAAGCTGAGAAAAATTCAGAAAATGAAGATGATGTGTTTCTGGCTGATCTTAAACCTGGGAAGAAGCAGCACAAGAAGGGTAAGAAGAAGCAGCAGAAGAAGGGTAAGAAAAGGCAGCAGAGAAAGAAGGAGAAGAGCTTGAAGGATCGGCCACCAATCATTGATGTGTTTTCTACAGAATCCAAGAAGAGGAAGAGGGTTGCTGAAGATGTTTCAGCCTCTGAAGATGCATCTGTTCACTCAGATTCCACCAGGAGCAGTGATAAGGTGAGAACAGGAGGGCTCAGGTCCAAAGTGAGAATAGGAGATGATGATCCTCTGTTGCTTAGTGCTTATAATGAGAAGTTCTACTCTCAGAAAATCATTCAAAAGCATGCAGAGATGGTACAGAAGACATTGAATGTTGAGAAAAGGTTGACTGAGCAGTTCAAGATTCCAGCCTTTGTGACTTTCATGAAGAATATTGGTATGTTTAAACCTGCCAACTCATGTGTCAATGCCAACAAGGACCTGGTTTGTGAGTTCTATTCTAATCTGAGGAAAGGGAATAGTAATCCGAAATCTCCATGGTTTCGCAAGGTCTATGTCAGAGGTAAATTGTACAAGTTTGATCCATTTATCATAAATCTTTACCTTGGACTGGATCAAAGGAGGTGTCCATCTGGTGCTTATTCTGAAGGGTTTACCATAGACTATGATGTGGTGGCACTAGAGTTATCTGGTGGCAGTCTGGCTGAATGGGGTGATTCACCAACCATTCTGGCATCTTCTCTTACCCAGAAGTACTTCTGTCTGTACAGGGTAGTGGCCAATATGTGGACTATGTCCAAGAATGTTTCCAGAGTCACTGAAGAGATGGCCGGGGTAATCTACTGCATTGGCACCAGGAAGCTCTTCAATCTGGGATGGTTCTTATATGAAAGAATTCATTTTGTTGCCAGGAACCTGAAGTCTGATGAGTATATTATATATCCAGCGCTTATCACTGGGATTTTGAGGCATGCTGGTGTTCAGGATGCAGAGGATGATACCTTAATCCAGTGCTCAGAGGTTCGGGTCAATCAGACAGTGCTGGCCAAGAGGAATGATCTCACAGATCCCATTGAAGATGTTTCTGATCAGCCACCTGAAGAGGAAAACTATGCTAAAGTTCGAATTGCAGAAATCAAGGCTCAGATTAAAGCTCATCGTCTCAAGATTATTGATCTAAAGGAAGAATTTGATGCTTTGGTTGAATCTGATGACAGTGGCATTGGATCCTCTTAGTTCTGAGATTTTTAAGTTCTTTTATCTATCTCTCTATCTCTTTTGCACTCTGCTCATGTGGTTGAATATTGTGAGTTTGTTTTTTTTGGCCGTGTATGTTCTGTATTTGGGATATTGTTTGATATGTCTTTGGCACTTTTATGTTCCCAAGGGGGAGATTATCATGATGATGCTTGGTTTGCCATTTATTTTGGATGACAAGGAAGTATTTAGTATGTTCAAAACAGTTTGGGACATAATGTTACTATTAGCATGTTAAATGCCTCTATCTACGTCTGGTGAGTAGGGGGAGTTTATTTGATGTTTCTGATACTTGATGCTCATGAGAATGAAGATTGGATTTCTAAACAAAAGGGGGAGCGATGCATCAACAATGAAGGTTATGGTTCCACAAAATGCCAAAGGGGGAGATTGAAGAGTCCAGAAGACTCGGTGCTAATATGTTGGCGATTTTGTAGAAGTTAACTGTGTTTAAACATGCTCTCATGTTTAAACACTTGCTCATGAAGATCAGAAATTGAGAAACAGTCCTTGAGGTGAATTACAACTCAGACGAGATCTACCAAGATATTCGAAAGAATCAAGATGATAATTGAAGATTGATTCGAGTCTGGTTAATTATAAAATAGAACATAGGTGTGAGTTGTAGAATTAGTCTTAAATAAGGAAAGAATATATTTCTTATCCTAGAGCTATAGAAGTAGAATATCGCTAGAAGACTAAGTGTTGCTGTGATGAGCTGGATGATAGGATCAGCCTTGCCGTGATTGAAGGATCAAGAAGACTAAACACGGAAGCACACAGCCTCGAACTATAAATTGAGAAGAAAGCTGCGACAACACTTATCCATCTTACAAGGAAGTATTCTGCCGATCAGAATAGCTTTACAGTTGGAGCAGCTTATTGAAGGGAGTTCAATAGGTCTTTGCCGAACGCCAGCAGTCTGAGATCAACAGCCTTAATACTTCAGGGGGAGTGGTCAAGACAGCAACGAGGAGTTGCTGACCGGCAGTGAGGGGATCTCACAAATCCATTCGAAAGATAAGTCATAGATAGTTAACTGTTGTGTGAAACTTTGTAACATATCTTGATTATCTAGTGGATGATTTTCAGATTGGGCAAGGCCCCGCAGATGTAGGTGTTCATCACCGAACTGCGTAAACAATTTGCGTGTCCTGTCTTTATATGTTTAAACTCTGCAGTGTGTTTAAACATACATGTTAGTTTAGAACAAATAGTTAAAAACTATTTGAAACTGATCGATAGTAAATTTCATATCCAAAACCTGATGGTAATCGGAAGAGAGTCAAGGAACATAAAGGAGATCACGAGCCTTATTCCGGAGACGCCAATTTAATCAAATCCACAAATTCCCGGCTGTCCGACGGCGACGTTCAGGCCATCAAAATGCGTAATTATAAAAGAAAACCCATCTCCTCAGTCGATATACCGGATGAATTGGTGTTTGAAATCTTGACTCGAGTGCAAGGGAAGGAAATCGGACGGTGTAAATGTGTTTGCAAGGCGTGGAGAACAATGATATCCAGCCGTCCGTTTAGAGATACTTACCGGAGCCGGCAATCGGGGCTTCTGCTTTACTGGTCGGAGGATATAGACTTACCAGTAATCTTCCAAAGCAATGATGAATGTGCACGGTTACGCCGCCTTCTTTTCTTCCACTGTCCTCTCCGGCGGAACGGTGAGCTGGCAGGTGAGTTCACTCCACTGCCGGAATTGGACCTGGAATTGGTGACCGGCGGCGGACACCAAGTCCTCAGCGGGGTGACCCAATTGGTTGACGGTCTGTTATGTGTCGGTAGAAAGGATGCACCCGGCTCAGACACGAGATTGACTATTCACAACGTTTGTACCGGAGAGAATATGAGGGTTCAGGATCCATTGGAATCGAAGTGGTCAAATTGGACATACCATCTCGGGTATGATCCGGTGAGTAGAGTGTATAAGTTGTTGAGATTAATGTTTCAACGCGATAACGTCATCACGGAAGCTCATATCATGACTCTGAACCCATCTCCAGGTCCGCCATCAACATGGCGGAGGCTGGATCGTGATGCAGCTAGAATCAAGCACGCGCGTGTTTGTACCCTATTCAGAGCTAGAACATATCATGATAATGGCATGTTATGTTGGTTAACAGTATTGAGACATTGCATTTGTTTTGATCTTAGCAAGGAGAGATTTTGGGCTGTTGATCTGCCAGATCAACTCGAAAGGTGGAGGCTAATGAAAGTAGTAGCTGTAAATCGGTCCGAGAATGGCCTGACTCTAAGGGCTGCATCTTATGAGGGGGAATTCACCGTGATATCTTGTTTTGTTCAGGCTGATGTTTTAGGGAAAAACTGGAAGGTTTCAAGAGAAAGACTCGGAGAAAGTGGTCGTTTTGTTTTTGCAGGCGGGAAACTTCCATCTTCATCTTCATGTTCAGGTGAGGAGATGATAATGGCGGATCATAAACAGCCCCAACATGCTTACTCTTATTCTTTTACCAGTCGACATAGTGAAGATGTATCGGTTGGAAAGCTTCCGGGAGAGTGTCGTGCTCTTGATGAGGACCATATGTGTCACAGATGGGAGGACTGTTTCAATACCCGAATGAGTAGGCTAACTTGTTTCGCGGAGAGTAACAATCTTTATCTACCGTTAGATGATGTGTTAGGTGGTGGTTCTGCTACTTCCTAACTCACTTTTAGCTCGACTGGCAGGCTTAGATTATGGTTTTCGCTTAGTTGTCGTAGTTTTAATGTGATATCTTGTAATTTTTTCGCATTTGTCATAAGATATATTCATTTATTTAAAGATTCTGATGTTACTTTGCATTTTTTCACTTGTTGGGATATGAATTTCTTGTTTATCACTGAATATGAAGTAGAATGAGAACAAATGCTTGCTATAGTTATAATAAGATGAAAGCAATATAGAACGGACAAAAATGATGAAGGCTAATCAATATAAATCAAATCAAACCACGAACTATCAAATCTACAAAATATGTGATTGAGATTTGAATAAATTGAGGCTGAAATGTGTGTGATTTGGACAAAGAAGAAGGCGAACCGCCATGGCTGCAAATCTCCCGGTTCCATAACTTGCCACCCGGGAGATTTGCCCGGCCAAGATCCGGCGGCCACTTTATCTTCTTGTCCATGAACTCAAAGGAATCATAAATCCATCATCATCGCCGCCTCGAAATCCATTATTGTTTCTTCATCGGATTTGTGTTTGTGCCTGTGATCTGGTTTTCATGCTATTTGTTCTGATAAAGTGGCCTAATTAGAATTTGAGCTGCTGCTGCTTCCCGCCCTTTTTTACTAACTTTCTCCACCGCCTTTGGCTAGACCTGCTTCCCGCTCTTTTCTTGTCAACTAACGTCCACCGCCTTAAATCAGAAAAAAATTCATGCTATTTGTACTGATACTGCGGTAACTGCCTTCCCGTGATCCCAACTAACTGATCGGATTCCGGTCAAGTGGCCTGAACAAGCAGTTGAGACGAACTGCTGCTTCTCGCCCTTTTCTGTTAACCAACGTCCACCGCCCTTTGACTAATTACTCTATGATGACGATGATAAAATATGTGGAACTATATTAATATCGTAATAGATTGAGAATGAATTTGTAAACAATTCTAATGCTTAGACCCATTCGGTTTTTTTTCTGGTTTGGTTAGAAATTTTATTTATTATACATAAAATTTATTGACCGATGTATCGGTTAATCAATTATCATACTTAACCGCACTAAGTATAAACAAAAAATAATTACGAAATTCATTAAATATTAAATTGGTATCTATTACTTTTTCTTTTCTCATTATCTTTTACATTATCAAATTGAAGTCTAATATACAGTTTATGATGTTCAACATTTCTTTACCAAATTAAAATCTCTTTTCCACATACTAAATTAATAATAAAAAGAATAATTGCAATAAAAAACAAAAAATGAGTATAAAAGGAAAAAAAAAAGCTAACACTCCCACTTATATTGACATACGATACGGGAAAAAAATACAAATTATATATTCAACAAAAAATCACAAATTTAAGTGCTTCCACTATGGTACTTTTTATGAAAAGACTACTAAAACTTAAGAAATTGTTCTTATAAATTTGTATATATGATAATAATAATATTAAATAAATAATTATAAAATAGTCCCTGAATGACCGTTTACGTATTTGATTTTAAAAATAAAAACACCAATTGTTCCCAAATAAAAATTCAGTTCGGTTAATCAAATTATTTTTACCCACTCAATCAATACGATTAATCAAAATTCCAATTCAGTTTCGTTCAGTTTTCGAGTTTTTTCAATTTTTGATTTTTCAGCTCACCCTGGTTGTTACCACTTACCACTTCTTTTACCCAATCTATGGGCTATAAATCTTACTGCGAACTAAGAAAAGGGTTTTCAGCCCACTTTAATTTCTAGCGGTGGCTTTACACCTCCCTCCGATCATAAACCTAATATAATACGCTTGTGTTATCTCCGCCGCTTAAAATTTCTGCCCTTTATACTCTCTACTGAATTTTATCGGAAATGCTTAGGAAATATATCTCCGGCCATGATTCATCGGCGACGACGACAATATCCGACATACCAAGCGAGCTGGTGCTCGAAATCCTGACGCGGCTGCCGGGGAAGCAAGTGGGACGATGCAAATGCGTGTGCAAGCCTTGGCAATCGATGATTCGGAGCCGGCCGTTTAAGGAGACTTACCGGCGCCGACAATCCGGGCTTCTGCTTTACTGGTCGGAGGAAATCGCCCGGAAGGAAGGTACAGGTACATCTACGGTCTACCATTTCTCTCACTGCCCACTCCGGCAGACCGGCGAGCCGCCGGTAAAGTTCACCCCTTTACCTGATTTACATATAATTACTTGCTATAATTCAATGTTCGGAGGAATGACCAATTTAGTCGATGGACTATTATGTGTGGGTGAAGTTGAATTCTTACCATCGAAAACAAATTTGTGGTTAAGTCTTTACAACGTTGGAACTGGGGAGAAGACGAGGCTTCCTAATACTCTGCCATATTATCTCCATGAGGTATCCACTTACCATCTCGGGTATGATCCTGAGAGTAGAGTATACAAGATGTTGGGGGTGTCACATGATAGCGATCGCTCCTTCATGGGAGCTCATGTAATGACTCTGAGGCCACCTTCAAGTGCCCTTTCATCGACATGGCGTGATTTATGTTACTACAAATCAGGCCTAGGTTATTATCCAAAGGAATGTATCATAGGTGTGTATGAACTCATTTCATGTCCCGATGATGGCATCTTGTGTTGGTTACATTTGTATCCAGCTTCGCATCCAGAGTTGCGCAACGGCCTGCTTTGTTTTGATTTTAGCAGGGAGGAGTTTCGGTTTATTGAGCTCCCAAAGGATGCCAAGCTTGAAGATCGACGCCTGAAGGCTTTTGCTGTAACCCGATTTAAGGATAGCCTGGCTCTGTGGCTTTCCTCTGACAGCAAGGTGATATCTTGCTATGTTCTTGAAGATGAAGAAGGGAAGCATTGGAGAAGGCAATCTGTGAGGGTTTCGAATGATTTCAAAGTAAGTGAAGGTTTTGTTGGGAAAATCCCTGGATCTTCCTCTTCGAATAGTAATATGTTTGTGATGGACGAGGATTTATTCGGGGAAAATGAGGTTAGGCATGTTTGTTCTTACAGTCCTGAAGCTACTCAGCATGGAGAAGAGGATGTTTTCTTGATTGGAAAGCTTCCTGAGGGCGCTCTTGATCGTGGTTTCTCCCTTCCGTTTCATTTCTGGAAACGGTGTTCAACTGATGGGTGTCAGGTACGCTGTTTGCTTGAATCTAATCACCTTTATTTATCCCTTGATGAAGTTCTTGCTGGTGGCTCTGCTACTGATACTATCTGATTGACCTTTGGCTTCGCTTTTTGCTCATGAAATCCGTCTTTGTAATAGATAGTTTAAATTCTAAGATCTTGGTATCACTTTTCTGGATGTTGGAGGCTCAAATTCTATCTTGTGTTTGTGTTTTGAAAGAGCATATGGTGCTACTATAATGATTCAGTCATAAAACTGTTAATTTCATCTAGTTGTGATTACTGTAATGGTTGTGATGATGATATCTCTGAGCATGTGAAATTCTGGGCAGCTGGTTTTGCAGCCATGGCTTCTTGCCATGATCTAAGTCTCCTCACCATTAAAGTTAAGAAAGTGAGATGAACTTCAGTAAACTGAGATCATCTCATCCTCCTCACCATTAAGGGCCTATTAGTCTGAGCTTGTTTCTTACTGATCTGAATTAGACTGTGAACTAGATTGAACTGAGATGAAGTGAAGATAAATGTATCCAAAATAGAATCGGTATGTCTAAATTTACTTGAATTTAATTATATTATATTTTACTGAACTGAATTGAAGTAAACTAAATTGATTTAGAACGGTTATATTTAAAAGCTCTAGCAAACAGGCCTAGCAAGAAGTTTGCTTCTAACCAACTATCAAAAAAAAAAAAATTTTTTGCTTCTAACCATGAAACAGTCACTAAGTGTAACTTTTTTAATTAGCAATCTACCATCTATCAAGGTTTTCAAAGTGCCTGAATAGAATCGAATCAAACCATGAATAAAATCTACAAAATCTGATCATGACTAAAGGATTTGAAGAAATGGAGGCTCAGATCTGTGATCTGGGCAAAGAAGAGGGTGGAACGCCATGGCTGCAAACCTCCGGTTGCGTATAAAACTCGCCGTCCGGGAGGTTCGCCCGGCCAAGATACGGCCACTTCATCTTCTTCCCCAGGAGCTCAGAGGAATCATCAACCTTCATCATCACCGCCTCAAAATCCATTCTTGGTTCATTAAACTCATAGAAATGTAGAAAAAATGGCATTGCAATAATTGGCTACTTTGTTGCTTATACATTTCCCAGAAAAACAAAGGGCTGTTTGTTTGAAGAATGCAGATGAAATCATGGGCATAACAGAGAGGGCAACAACCCGTTACAGAACTCCCATAATTTCCTCTGTCAAACCTCATTTCTTTTCCTCTGAGCTCTCATCTGCAATTAATCTTGACTCTGGTTTGTTGACTTTTGTAGTGCTCCATGGTTTACATTATTTTGACACGTGTATCGCATGCATGATCTTGATGGAGGGGTTGATTACAGATGTCAAGTGGGTGGCATCGGTAGATGGTATTCATCCTAGAACCAATAAGGGAGTGTTTGGTTAGACAAGTTTTTGCAAAACTTGGACTATACAAGTCCAGTTTTGTAAAATCCAGACTTGCAAAATCCTAAAATCAATTAAAGATTTTGTTCTATACTCACAAACTCAACCCAACCAAACAAAATTTTTGCAAAATCAGACTTTCAAAATCCCAAACAAAAACCCAAACTTTCAAAAATTCAAAACAAAGTCCAGACTCTCAAAAATTTTGCGAACCAAACACACCCTAAATATTTTTTTTTTCTTCGAGCAATTCAAAGATATTCACCATCATAGTCACAAGTTTTGAATAAATTAATATGAATTTTATTAAATTTATATCCAATCATTTATAAATTGAACTGAACTAAGACGAATGTTTAATATTTATAGAAAAGCGACGATTATTTATTTCATATTTTATATCTCAAGAAAAATATTATGTCGTAACATTGTAAGGATTTGAGAAAAGCAACACAACCAACACCTTACTAATAGACGGTCCTGAATAGAGTCACATTTTTATAAAAGAATTCAGTTTTAGTATTTTTTAGAAAATTTATTCTTTAACAATCGGCCCAAAATAAGGGCCACATATTTTTAAAAATTTATAATTTTAATTAATTTTCTTCTCTACGTATTAAAATTCTTCTGGGCCGTCTATTAGAAATTTTTATAAAAAAACTCGCTTCAACCCAAAAACAAGTATTGAGAAAAAAATAAGATCAAACATGTTAACACGCACTTATAATTTGTTTAACAAGTGCTATATTTAAACCCAACTAGAAGAGTGGAGTAGGGTTCCTAAAAAAAAAAAAAAAAAAAAGTGGAGTAGGGTCAATAATGAATCAAATTAAAGTAAACTAATCTAAAATAATTGAACTAGACAAAAAAAAGAAATGATACTATTCCAAAATATTAATCTACACCAAAGTAAAATAAAATAAGTTAAATAAATAACAAATGAATAGAATTAGAACAAAAATAACAGTTCAGGACCAATATGTCAGAGCACAGTAATTTCTTCAGACTGAACGAAAATTGTAATTATAGAATAAATTTGGACTACAAAGTAAATAACATTAAACTCCACTGAATTCAATTATTGCAAGGCCAAACTCCTTTTGGAGGGAAAACATGGCGGGAAAACAAAAGGCAAGGGGTAAATGCGGGATTTCCAATTAGGTTTATCCCCTCGTTTCAGCCGGCTTATGAAAGCCTTTCTAGTCTTCTAGACGGTGGTTGCCGCTCTACCTCCGTCGCTCCGCCAATGATCCCCGGCGGCGAAGTCGAAACGACGTCGGTTTGGGAAAGTCTCAGAAAGGTATGGTTGTTTGAGGCGGCAGTTGAGATTGGGATTTCTCCCAATGGTGGTTACCCCTCTCTGGCTAGCCGGTTATTTCATCGGACTTAAATTCTAAATCCGTTTTGTCTTTGCACGTTTGTGAGATTTTTGTTGTTATTTTTTATAATTTCACACTTACGTTTAGATGTCTTTCTTTGATTCTGAAATATTTTCTTCATTAATCACTCAAGATTTTTTCATTATCTAAGGGATGGGAAATCCTAATCCCGTTACATAAATTCAATAATTTTCATTTCATCCGAAAAAAATTATCTTTTTCTCAATTAAATTTGTTGAAGAGATGAAATATAATCAAGATATATCTTTCTGATCTGAGGTTGAATCGATCATCAGAAGATTAGACCAAAAATTAGGATACATTCTGGGAAAATCAAACTTCCATCGAAGAGAACCAAATGAAAGGTTTTCATAAAAATTCTCGTAGATTCGAGAATGAAATCTTCCGTAGTAAAAAACGTTACCTGAATTAAATCATATACAATTTAGAGGATTTTATAAGTTTATTGATTAGGGTTTGATGGTTTAATCTTTCAATTAAACTTGTTGATTCCAATTCAGGGGAAGGCTTTGTGGCAAATCCAACGGCCGTCCTTCCACTCGTGATGAACCCTGAATTTGTCAATCGGATATGACTTCTCCACCCCGGTCGCCGGATGCCACAGGAAATACTCCGACCCGAATTTCCCGTCGATCAGCCCGGCCCACCAACCATCGTTCTCGTACACGTCAGCGCGCTCGTGGAGGCTGAAGCAGACGACCGGAACATGCGGCGGCTTAGGTCGGAGCTGATCGGCGGAAGCAAACTCGACCAATCGCGTCGATCCGTCCTCCGTCACCAACGTCTCGTACGCCACCTTGTAGCTCGACGGACCTTCCCTGGACACCACTTTCACCGGGAAAAAGGAGTTCTCGAATCCTGGTTCCTTTATCATGATCTCGACTTCTTCGCCGATTTTGTAGCTGTACTTTTCCATGGTGATTGTGAGATGGAAAAACTGATTTATAGGTAGATATGTCATCAATCAAGTGAATTTATATTTTTTTTTTCAAGGAATCAAGCGAATTTATTATTCATATCTGTTGATCACAAAACAAACTATTTATTCAATATAATTGCAAAGTCTCTAGAAAATCCGACTTTACTAAGTGTTATGGAACTACCACTATATATTTAAGATCAAGTGATACTATTTTGTGTTAAAACATTGATAGTATCAAAGGGAACATATAGTAAAACATGTTTTAATGCAAAAATTCATTAATTTACATTAAAACATTAATAAAATTCAAATAACAAATTTTACAGTTCAAATTAAAAGGTACACTGTATAAGTTAAAACGTATAAAGACTCTTATGAAAAGTCAGGAAAGTTGAACTTTCAGTAGAACTTCTCCAATATAATTCATACCTGATATCACCCGATTTTCGGAAAGACAAACACAACGGTAGTCTTTTTGGGCAAGTGCATAGTAATTGCATTTCACCAACAACGGTAGTTTAGTGATACCTGCCCCAATTTTAAGTTAATTAGGTTACGTTTTACGCAATTCGGTATTTTATTAAATATGGTCTAAGATATCAATGAAATTATGATACCGTCTTCTGAATATTACCAGATTTTTCATTAAACATAATAAAACAAGATAGTTTGTAAATTTTACCGTAGCTTGAACTATGAGAAAAATACCAAATTATATATAACAACATCCTTAATTAATATGGGGAGATCATATACAATACAGTATTTTATGCGTAATTCAAAATATTACTATGAAATTAATATCCATGAAAGTTGTCCATTTTTTTTAAATCAAAATATTTAAGCACATTTATGGACTTTCAAAATACAATAAGAATAAAACATCAAATGTGTATACCAACACGCATGTATTGATGATTGAGCAAGTATTAGTTTAGGTTGTTTTTTGTACATCTCACCAATTGCAATAAGCTTGATATTTGCAAATTACGAGTATCAGTTTAGTACATGTTCGGTTGAATTAAAATATGCTAAAAATTAATACAATCTTATTATGTGAGAGACTAAATGCTTAAATTAGATTTAAATATATTAAACTGAATTGCAAACTGTTAATCTAAAATGAAATCTAAATATTAAATTAGATTTAATGTTTAAGTTGTTTATCTACATTCTTGTTCCTATACAATAAAACACTAGAATGAATACTTCATTCATTCCACCTTAACCTACAAAAAGAGAAAAAAAAAAATAACTGAATTGATCTAAATAAGATAATCAAAATCAACAAAGAGAATATAGACTTTATTGTTTTTCGTGGGGTGAAAATGGAGTAGAACAAAAGTTAAGGGGTAGTTAGTAAATACGGTCTTCACAACTTTATTGCTTATATAGCCGCAACGCCATTTGATTAGGAGTGTGAGGCGGAGGCGCGACGGCGGAGAGAAAGGGAGTTCTAGAGGGTTGTTGCCGCTCTACCGCCGGAGCTCCGCCCATGATCCCAACGCATCTTAAAACCCCCGGAATTGCATGCAATTGCTGCTTATTTTTATCTGGCTATCTTCACCGTACAATTGATTATTCCGGCGAGGCAGTGAAGAAGCTATGATCGGAGTCAGGATGGTGATGAAGCTGGTTCCATATCTTGGTAGGGCAGCCCAAGAGGCTGCAACCATGGTGGCTTAGCTCATTTACAGTCGATCTCCGGCGACGGCGAATCTGAGCCTCTGTTCGACGGATCTCGAAACGACGTCGTTGGAAATGGTTTCAAAAGCTCCTTGATGACAACGGGGATGCTGTAAGGTCCCTTATCCTTGAGCTTATCTATGCATCAATTCAGCTTAATTTAGATATGCTGATTCTATATTCAATGCATTTATTGTTTGGAGCAAACTATGTTGCTACAGGGGATGGTTATTTTTGAAGTGGTGAGAGTAGACCTTGTGAAAGGAGAATGTATAGAAATTGATTATATGAGAAAAGATGCAATTTTTTTGCAGGTGATATAGATGCAGTTGGGCTTGAGTACACCTGGAAATTCAGTAGCATCAACATGAGGCAGTTGAAAACTGGCTGTCTTATCTAGCGAGGCAGTGAAGAAACTTCGTTCGAAAATCAGATGAAGATGAAGCTAATTCCATATCTTGGTAGGGCGACCCCTTGGGGTTGCAACCATGGTGGTTTAGCTCATTTTCAGTTGATGTCTAGCAAAGGCGAATCTGAGCCTCTTCACTGGATCTTGAATCAGCGTCGTATTTGGAAAAAGCTTCAAAGGCTCCTTTAGCGCCTTGATGACCAGTGCCACAGCTGTCACAGAGATCTCGGCCAGACATTAATTTTGTGGTAAGTCTCAGAAAGGATACGAATGAATGAGGCAGCAGTTGAGACTGGGATTTCTCCGAGGGTGGTTACCCCTCTCTGTTTAGCCTGTGATTTCACCGGAATAAAATCCTAACCGCCCTTTTTATGGATATATACTATTCACTC
The DNA here is from genome assembly GCA_948330725.1 of Sherardia arvensis. NCBI lineage: Eukaryota > Viridiplantae > Streptophyta > Magnoliopsida > Gentianales > Rubiaceae > Sherardia > Sherardia arvensis. Next base: position 51,837,765 of record OX415235.1, read on the forward strand.
TTCTTTGTTGTTGTTGCTGTTGTTATGATGATGATGATGATGATGATGATGAGTAATATGGATTCTCAGCATGCTGGTCTTATGTTGTTAATTTGGGTGATTATGGTTTGAGAGAAGTTTTTTGGTGCTGGTGTTACTATGGATAACGATGAGGCTGTGATGATATATCTTTGTTTCGGTATCCTTTCTGAGCACTGGCAGTTGAGATTATCCTGCGCGTAACTTGGCTGGGCAAATCTCTGAGGGCATTTGAATCTTTCATATGCAACGGTTGATTTGCAGCCATGGCGTGTTTGGTTTCTCTGCATGCTTCTTATAAACAGATCTGAGCCTCCAAACCTTGTTTTTCATGTTTTTAAAGTGGTGTTTATTGCATTTGTTTGGTTCGCAATTGTTTTATCTTGTTTATAAAATGTGATTTATTGTAACTATTTGGTTATCACTTCTATTAGAACATTAATATTAGCACAACCTCTGCTCTTGTGATAGCTGAATGTAAAGCTGCTGAGGTCCATTTTCTTTCATTACATTGTTAGGATAGGATCGGAGTGAAGTTCAGATTGTTGTCAAATTGTATAGCGTAAACCATGGATTTCTTGTACTTGGCATTGATGTACATAACAAAGTGTATTGAAGGTTCTCGAGCATAATGTTCTTGATTATATTGTTTGGGATCGACATTTGTCCTATTTCTTTTGAAGATCAACATATGTTCAATTCGGCGGCATCATTCTTTCACATTCCACGGCTTTTTCCGACCAAGAATGTTCTAGAAACTCTGTTATCAGCGATTCTCAGAAGTGATTTTCATGATTTAGGAGCCTAAAACCAACCTAAAGGATACACACTGAACTTGGAATATTGACATATTTTCAACAATCAAAATGAAAATTAGCAAAAGATTAACCTTCTATGAAATGTGTTAAGAAAACAATATAACCAGAAACAAGAGAAATTAAAGGCTCAGATCAAACCATCCAGGCCGGAACAGAGAATGAAGAGACCGCCATGGCTGCAAACACCGGTTGCATCATGCCATCCGGGTTGCCCCGCCAAGATACGGCTCGAATGGCCTCATAAAGTCCGACCCGGATTGCCCAGAATCCGATTCATCATCATCACAGCCTTTTCCCAGAAACAACAAAGGCACGCATACAAAGTAACCCTAGAAAAAACATTTTCCCGCTAAGTATTTGAAGGCGTGTTGGTTTTTTGAAAGAAATCATGGGCAAGAAGAACGGAAAGGGGCAACAGACCTTTGAGAAATCCCATCTCCCCGCCGCCTCATTCTTTCTGGGCTCTCAGAATCACCATATTCACAGTAAAGGAAGCTCAACTTTATACCGACTCCATCATACAATTATTCTCACCTGCTCCCTCTAAAATTTGGTATTTCTGAATTCACCCCTATACTTTTCTTTCCACACCCTTTGCCCTTTGTTTTCCCGCCAATGTTTTCCCGCCAAAAGGGGCTGGCCAGGCAATGATTGGTGCCGTTTTTATTTTTTTCTAGATTTTTTTCTAGTAAAAAATCATTATTATTTTGTTGGTTGTGATGATAATTAATTTCATTTTTCCCTCGCAGCTACAAATTTCATTAAAACGTGAACAAAATAAAGTTTACTTTACTGGAAAATGTTCAAATATAATATCAGTTCAATTCAATTAATTACCAATCTGTTTATTTATTAATTAAATTAAATTAAATTATAATAATTTTTAATATATTAAGTGAACTTAGTTTATTTCAATTTAATTTGTTTAATTCAGATCTTATAATATATGTAATTTGTGCAAAAGGGATATCTATCTTTTTTATTGATTAGTGGAGCCTAATAAATTTTCCTGTCTTAATGGTTTAATAAAAAAAAACTAAATAACACCGAAACGATATTTTTAATGGTTCACAATTCTCTCAATATATGTCTAAGTCGTAAAATATTGAAAATAAGCAACAAATGATTAGTATTATTATAGCTACTTTCAACAAAGATTTTCATTTCCACAATTCCATAATAAATTTTAATTATCAATATTAGTGTAGTATTATTTTTACAATTTTAAATATTAAAAATAACATAAGTAGATAATAGAGGCAATCTTACTATAGCTTCAATTATTGTTAGGCCAAAATGCTTGGATGGACAAAAATGGCGGGAAAACAAAATAAGGGGTAAATACGGCCTTTCACATTTTGGGTCCCAGTACCTTTTTTTGTATTTATTCATCTGCTTCCTTTTTAGTGCCTATTTAAGCCACTCTACCGTCGGAGAAATACTAGATCTGATTAGGAGTGAGGTGGAGGCGACGGCGGAGAGAAAGGGTGTTCCGGTGGGTTGTTGCCACTCCACCGCCGTCGCTCCGCCGATGATCCCAAGGCATCTAAAAAAACACCACAATTGCATGGAATCGAAAAACCAAAAACCCTTAAGTAACTTCACCATTGATTATTCCGGTGAGGCAGTGAAGAAGCTTTGATCGGAAATCAGGATGAAGATGAAGCTGATTCCATATCTTGGTACGGCAGCCCAAGAGGCTGCAACCATGGTGGGTTAGCTCATTTTCAGTCCGGCAAAGGCGAATCTGAGCCTCTGTTCATCGGTTCTGGATCTCTCTCCCGAAGAAGATCGGAGAAGACATTGGCAAAGACTTGGAGGGCCTTCTCGTCACCCTCAAGCTCACCGTTCAGAATCGCCACCGGAAAGTCTCAGAAAGAAGATTCAAGCAATGAGGCAGCAGTTGAGTTTGGGATTTCTCCCGGGGCGGTTACCCCTCTCTGCTCAGCCTATGATTTTCCCGCCATTTTTGGCCGGATTTTGAACCCTAACCGCCCTCTTGTTGGATAGTAAGGCACCCCGATCTCTACTTCAGTTCAGCAAGAATATATTTTGATGAAATTCAGCTTAATTTAGTTTCACTGATTCTATTCTCAATGCATTAGTTTGTTTATAGTCTCAGAAAGGATATGCATGAATGAGGCGGCAGTTGAGATTGGGATTTCTCCCAGGGTGGTTACCCCTCTCTGTTTAGCCTGTGATTTCACCAGAATAAAACCCTAACCGCCCTCTGATGTGTAGAACTTAACAATCATACCATTAACAGCTTAATTTGCTATTATTAATAAATGATGTGTAGAACTTAACAATCATACCATTGTTGAGTTTGCTCCTTATTTAGATTCTATCAAAAGTGATCATGTGGAATTTAAGAAGCACTCCTTATTTCCTTACCATTGGAGATGCTCTTAATTTTAAATCCTATTAGGCAGTGAAGAAACTTTGTTCAAAATCAGGATGAAGATGAAGCTTATTCCATATCTTGGTAGGGCAGCCCAGGGGGTCGCAACCATGGTGGTTTAGCTCAATTTTCAGTTGATGTCTGGCAAAGGCGAATCTGAGCCTATGTTCCTCAGATCTCGTTTGATCTGTAAAAGAAAAAAAAAGCCTCAAAATGTATTTTTAGGAAATACCGTAGCATCATCAGAAACAACAGCATTATCCCCAACAAAGATTGCATCTTTTCGCAGATCACTTATTGCTATACATTCCCCTTACACAGGCGTACTTGAAACCCAACTGCATCTATTTCACCGACTCAGAGAGGATACGAATGAATGAGGCGGCAGTTGATGATGGGATATCTCCCAGGGTTGTTAGCCTCTGTTTAGCCTGTGATTTCACATAAGTAAAATCCTGACAGCCCTTTATACGGTTACAGTACAATTATTCTTAACAGTATTATTACACTTGTCTGTTATTATTCCTGTTATGAGATGATGATGATGATGATGCTAATAATGTGGATTTTCAACAAGGTGGTTACCATAAATAACAATGAGGCTGTGATGATATTTCTTTTTTGGTATCCTTTCTGAGCAACGGCATTCGAGACTATCCAGCATGTAACTTGGCTGGGCACATCCTGATTGCATTTGAAAGAAAATGCAACTGTTGATATGCAGCCATGGCGTGGTTGGTGTCTCTGTGTACTTTAACTTTACAGATCTGAGCCTCCAAAGTTTTTATTTCTTGTTTTAAAATGAAATTTTTTATATGTTTGGTTATTATATTGTTACATTCTATTCTTCTTGTAATGCATAATTAGAAAACTAATACTATGTGTAAGCTGCAAAGGTTGACATCTAAGGTGCTTATAATGACTTTGAGCTGAGAGTCATACCTAAAGGTCATATCTTGGCAATGCTGTGAGTTGTAACCATGGTGGTTTGGCCTATTTTCAATCGTTTCTTTGAGCCTCTTTCACTATTTTTCTTTTCTTTCCCCTTTTGTTATCTGATTTTATGTCTCGTGGAAAATTCTTTCCCACTAATGATTAGGCAGTGATGAAACTTTGTTCGAAAATCATGATTAAGATAAAGCTAATTCCATGATGACAAACGGTTTAGGGTATCTGAGCCTCTGCAATCCTTGGGAAAGGGGAATATATACAATAATTGATCTGGGTAAAGATGCAATCTTTGTAGGGGACTCGGTAGGATAAAAATGAATGAGGCGGCAGTTGAGGTTGGGATTTCTCCCAGTGTGGTTACCTCTGTTTTGCCTATGATTTCACATGATTAATAAAATCCTAACTGCCCTTTAATAAAAGTATTCTTACACTTCTCTGTTATTATTCCTAAAGTAAGCTAACCTGACCACGCGTTCCTATATGAGATGATGATGATGATAATGCTAATAATGTGGTTACTAAAGACAACAATGAGGCTGTGATGATATTTCTTTTTTTGTATCCTTTCTGAGCAATGGCATTCGAGATTATCCAGTGCGTAACTTGGCTGGGCAAATCCGGATGGCATTTGATTCTTTCATATGCAACTGTTGATTTGCAGCCATGGCGTGGTTGGTTTCTCTGTCTGTGTCTAACAAACATATCTGAGCCTCCGAAACTAATTTCATTGTCTTTTAAAAACAGGCCTTCTGTACGCATTCCGTATTTTGCTTATTTGCAGTCCGTATTTTTTTTAAATAATCATATATACAATGATTCTAATATATAACTGAATTGCAAGTGTATGCAATAGAAGTAATATATATGATGCATATGTCTGATATACATAATTATTGACCATATCATATAATATCGAAAGCGTATTTTTATTTTGGACTGCAAAATAAGTAAAATACGGACTGCGTATAGCAATGCCCCTTTAAAAATGGCCTACTTGATTCTACTTCCTCTTTCTCTTTCTCTAGGGATGATTTGGCAGTGAAGAAGCTTTGTTCAAAACTCAGGATGAAGAAGAAGCTAATTCCATATCTTGGTAGGGCAACCCAAGGGGTTGCAATCATGGTGGTTTAGCTCATTTTCAGTTGATGATCGGCAAAGGCGAATCTGAGCCTCTGTTGCTGCATGGGCTGATCAGTTTAAATTGACGAGTGACCTGAGCAAAGATGCAATCTTTGTAGGTCTCTGTTGGTGCTACTGAATTTCCAGGTGTACTTAAACTTAATTGCATCTATTTCACCGACTCAAAAAGGATAAAAATGAATGAGACAGCAGTTGATTGGGATTTCTCCCAGGTTGGTTACCTCTGTTTAGCCTGTGATTTCACATAATTAAAATCCTAACCGCCCTTTATGTGCATAATATTTATTGATGATGATGCTGTCATTGCTGCTGATAATGTGAATTTTTAAACATATGGTTGTTACTATAGACAACATATAGGCTGTGATGATATTTCAATTTTTGATATCCTTGGCATTCGAGATTAGCCAGCACGTAACCTGGCTGGGCAAATCCTGATGGCATTTGTTTCTTTCATATGCAACTGTTGATTTGCAGCCATGGCATGTTTGGTTTCTCGGCATGCTTCTGAATCTGATCTGAGCCTTGTGAGTTGCAACCATGGTGGTTCAGCTCATTCATCAGTTGATCTCCGGCATGAAGGCTCTAGAACGACGTCGTTTTTGCGAAAAGGCTCAGAAAAAAATGAGGCAGCAATGGAGTTTTGGGATCTCTCTTGTCTTGCTGGTGATTTCCCGGCCATATTTTGGTCGGATTTAAACCCCAACCGCCATTCATTCAATCAGAGTATGACATACACGTTTCTGGATCTCCTGGACCTTAGTGAATAGTAAATAGTGAATAGTGATGAACAAGATGAGGCTGTGATGATATCTGTTTATTCTTTCTGCTTCTTACAGATCTGAGCCCTGCATATTCTTAATTTTCTTGAAAGATTTACTTATAATTTCTTGTTATTATTGGGTTGTTTTTCAAATTCATATGGTTCAATCCAAGGAGTTTTGGTTTCATTATATTCAGCATAATTTAGTCTTATTACCTTCGATTTGATGATTCTTTTTAGTTTACTTCAGTTGAATTTAGTTCAAAAGAAACCAGGCCAAGAATGACAACAGATCCCAACTCTCAAAGCTAGCTACTTTATCATCCACCAATCAATCGCAACAAAATTGAGCATCAAACTGCAAGAAAAATCAAAACTTTACTCCAAAAAACACATAAAACATACAGAAGAGAAATGAAAAGGCTCAGATTTGTGTGTTCGTCGGGTCAGGCAGAGGATAGATAGTCCGCCATGGCTGCAAGCACCGGTTGCATCCACATGCCATCCGGGTTGCCCCGCCAAGCTACAGACCTCTTAAAGCCCGACCCGATTGCCCAGAAATTGATTCATCATCATCATCACAGCCTCTAAGCAGAAATGGTGGTGGTGGAGATGCAGAAGAAGAAGAAGAAGAAGAAGAAGACAGTGAATGAGTAAGCCTGAACATTAACAAGTATGGTGGCGATCGCTTCTCAAAGATTGAATTTGGTTGTGGAAGAAATCACTGGCAAGAACAACAGAGAAACCTTAAATCTCCGCCGCCTCATTCTTCTGGGCACACACACAGTCACACAGTAGGGCTCAGATCAGTATATGGTCGGGTCGGGCGCCGCCGCGACGCCGCCATGGCTGCAGACCCCGACGGGTTGCCCCGCCAAGATACGGGTCAGATCTACGGCACCCGACCCGTCTGCTCCGAGACCATGAACGTCGTCATCACAGCCTCTCGAATCGGTTAAACTCGCATTCCATCAACTGAACTGAACTGAAATCCTTATTTTTATTTGGCTATCTGCAAATTCATCCCTCAACAATAGGGCTGTTGGTCGGAAAAAGAGAAATCATAGGTTGTACGGAGAGGGGCAACAACCCTAGAATTCCCATTTGCTCTCCGCCGCCTCATTCTCGGTCCCGGAGCAGCTGATTTCTCAGTCGACGACTTCACTGCTTTAAATAGGGCTTTCTCGTTCTGAATTGCATTTTGCCCCCTGAAGTTTATACTTATGTACATATTAGTCTACATAATTGTGAATATCTCGCTTTAGCGCACTCTTTTAGTCTTATTACTCAATGCTACTTCTTTTGTCACATGCTAAATTACACTGAATATATTATATTGTAAATATATTTAGTTACGTATATTAAATGCACATAAAATAAATTGATTTTTTTGATACTAAGTAATATATATTCAATGTTATTAATTACACTAATACGAATACTAATACTAATGTAAAATTAAATAGTGAAGCGTTGTGTAATTTAGTCTGAGATGAAGGGACTGCCAACTTAATGAACTAACTAGTGTGATCAACCGTTTATTTTAATTTAAGGTCATGTTCTCTCTAGTTCAAATGATCAAAAGCCATTTGTTAGTTCATTTTTTTAGGGTTATGTCCACTTCACCTGAATTGAAAGCGTTAGAAATAGGTTGAAGTGGACATGACCCTGTTTATCCCATAGTCGCAAATTATGTCACAAATAAAATAACTTGTACCAATTCCCCAAAATCATGATCCATTTCAAAGTATGAATTTTTGGATGTTGAAAATGATGTTCTCAGGCCTCTCTAGTTTCTTTTGTTCTTTGTTGAAAGTGAATTTCTACTAAGTTCTATGTATGCTTCTACCAAGTAGTAGAGCATAATTTCATTACTTTGTCATGGAAACATCACAAGAGAAGGGTTCATTTTTAAAAATTATTCAAAAAGAAAATTATTGATCAACCGATACATAATCTTCAACCACATTCTAAGTGATGCAACTAGGCCACGGCAATAACCCTTCGAGAGTGGACAGATAACAGATCCAGAAGGCCAACGACTCAAGCAACATCATGAAGAAGACCGCACAACCAAATCTTTCCAAACCATACTAGCCTGAACCAACATCATCTGACTAAAGGCGCAAAGATAATTTTTTTAAAAAAAACAACTGTTATTCAAATCACCATAGCCACAAAAATGCTTGCATATTAATCTCGCTTTGACATAATTAAACTGACTTCTGTAACATCTAAAAGCCATGAAAGAGAACAAATATACACGCTAGAACCATAAAGTTTAACATCATTGTAAAGCAGTGACCTCAGGTTAACCTTGAGCTTGTAAAAATCGAGGCTAAGCATAAAATCTTACTCACCAATCAACACAAATGCGGCTTGATTATACAGGCACAACAAACCATAAACAAGACTGTACCCTACATATATCACAAAACCGAGAAAATCTATGTTTAATACAAGACCTTCAGATTGCTCATACAACAATAATATCACGAAACACAGCAGATTAAACTTAGAAGGAACTACAGGTTCGAGGCTCAAAAAAGAATTAGCAGTGAATTTTGTAAGTGAATTTTGTAATTTTGGGTATAAAGTTTCAGCCTTTCATATATAGCAGTCAATTTATCAAGTGAATAGCAATGCTATAACCTCAGCTGCAACTAAAAATAAACCAAATAGTGGAGTTACCGACCAGAATTATAACAAGCGAGACAGCTAAGTAAAGCTTTATGTCAAAATATTAACAAACAGCAAGCTTTTATTATACTACTAGCGTGTGATAAAGGCAGTGATCTTACAATGAGCAACAAAAAACGAGCAAATCGATCCTTTTAACACCTAGTCAAACTAGTATATATTTTCGAGAAATTTATCCATTTGAGTTACTAATACTATGACCCTGTGGTGAAACGATCTAAACCCAAACATATTGATCAACGGAAAGGCACATAACTGAACACTCCACGTTCTTAGTTGGTCCAAAGTAACGGCCTTTGGACTCGTCAGGATTCAGGACAGAACTATACTTCAACAGTGCTACATTTTTACGCATAAAAACAAGCCTATTGATTCACCAGTAACTAGTTTTAGCAAGCACTAAGTTTACACAAAACATGCCGGAGTCAAGAACATACTAAACAGTGAACTACAGCTACAAATGCTAATTAAACAAGCAAAACACATCAAAAAAGTAAAAGAATTAGCACAAATATTTTGAAATAGAAGGCTCAGATCAGTAAGACTGAATCAGGAGACGGCACAACTCCGCCATGGCTGCAGATCCCGGTTGCATCAAGAATGCCATCCGGGTTGCCCCGCCAAGATACGGGTCAGCTCACGTCCCGACCGAATTCGCTCCGAGACCATGAACATCATCATCACAGCCTGTAATATATACACAACCATACTCTGCTAAGGCCCTGTCATATTTAAGCTTATGATCAACAAGGTTTGTTGGTGGTAAGAAGGATAAATCATAGGACATACGGAGAGGGGCAACAACCCTACAAAAATTCCCAATTTGCTCTCCGCCGCCTGATCTTTCAGTCTCAGAGCAGCTGATTTCTCAGTCAACGACACCACTTTCCTTAAATAGGCTTCCGTGTCTTAATTTCATTTTGACCCCTGAAGTTTATACCAGTGTCTAAACTGCTCTACATAGTTTGATCATCTCAATTTGGACCCCTATTCAAATTGTAGAATGACCCCTGAGAGGTCAAGAATTGCACAAGGAGGCCTGATGTTTAAGTATTGGTTGTATGTGGTACTATGTAATTCAAAGAACCTTGCAATTTAAAATGATTTTTTAACAATCTTTAAGTGATTCTAAATTTTAAAATGAGTGGAAAGAATTAGATGAACTCAACTATTTGTTTTGAATGAGAATAAAAATTGATTTAATAGAAGGTAAAATCTCGTAAAAGCAGACTATGAAGAAAGTTAAAAGATTTTATATTTGATTCTAAGGGTGCATTTGGTTGAAGTGGATTTTGAGAGTCTGGACTTTGATTTGAGATTTGGAGAGTCGTGAGATATTGTTTGAAATTTTGTAAGTCTAGATTTGCTAAAACCTTGTTTGGTTGGTTTGGGATTTTGTAAGTCTAAAACAAAAACCTTGTTTGGTTGGAGTGAATTTTGTAAGTTTATAACTAAAATCTTGTTTGGACGTGACTTTTGCAATTCTGGATTTTGTAAGGCAAAACTTAGACTTTCCAAAAAAAAGAACCAAACAAAAACTTGCAAAATTGGACTTGGATAGTCCAAGTTTTGCGAAATCTTGCCCAACCAAACACACCCTAAGACTTCACAAAAAATATTTAACTCAAATGTTGTTTATAACAACATTTCAATTCAAGTATAAAAAAATTTAGTTCAACATAAGCTTCATTATTGAAAGATGAGCTGTAAACACATATCTTGCTGCACGAAGGCCTAGACCGCCGTGTGCACGCACAGACAGAAGCAGTGTGCTGATGATCAATTGATTCAAACAGATTGATTGACACATAGTTCAAACAAACATCATCTAAGGTTATCCTCGCACGCACACATTAAAGGCACAAAATAGTCATATATCTACATGAGGGAATGAAAAACCATGTCCAATTTTCCCTCATTAAGGTTTCAAGACACTCCCTACATCCCCCTCAATACTGCTTCTTCGGTTTCACTCAGAGCTTCACCTGATTTCACGACAGCGTCCATGTTCTCTAGCATAATTTCCAAATCAACCGGGGATTCACTCAGCTTGACCCGAATGGAGGCTAGCGTTTCCAAAATCTCCCTCACTAAACGTATTTTCTCTGGAAGCATTTAAATATCAAAATGCATCAATTTTTTTGGTACACATATATCATCAACATCTAAATTTATAATACATTTTGAAGCTTACCTGATTTCACGAGAGCGTTGCTGGCCTCTTGCATTTCTCTCACACCGACAGCCAATTCTTCCATCTTGACCCCAAGAGAGGTCATAGTTTCACGAGTTTCCCTAAGCACACGTATCTCCTCTGAAAGCATTTAAAGATGACGTATATTATTAGACTAACTTCATCCAGTCCCCAAAAGGTCACTGTAGTTCAATATATATTAATCAGAAAAATTAGTCACAACTGCATTATTTAGACAGAATTCATGCTATAAGAGTTTTGACAAATTAAGCCCATTATTCACACATTATTTCAACATCAACATCTATTTTATTTTCGACCTCGATAATAATTATCAACATCAAGCCGTAGAGCTTTGAAGGTATGAAGGTCTTACTGATAACTGGCTCGATGTTAGGAACACATGTGTACATGTGCTTCCACCTTGAGGAAAGAATGGAGGTCCTGACTATATCTCGTGCGGGTAAAAATGAGAGGATATAAATTTGGATTTCGTCGGGGAAATAGCTAAGTGTATCGCCTACATCTTTAGCAACCTTGCTCTCCTTCATCGCTGATAGGTTCAAAAGACTGTACATACAAAAAAACACGCGCAAATGAGTACTGAACAGTGAACACCTCCATCAAGATAGCATTTTTATCAAATTCAAAGCAAGAAATAACAGAAGAAACATTAATATACTGATACACGACGATTAGAGCTATGCATATATGAGAATGATTGAGGCAAAATCACTGAAAATTCATTCTACCATCAATTTGTTCCATACATTGAATAACAGAGAGACACTAAACTCATAGCTTTTCATTCTATCAATCATGGTATCAAGGTATTACTGTACCGGAGAATTTGGGCATTTACGGCACGCACGCCCAAATTCCGGTCACCCTAACGTGCACGGGTATCATCTAATCCAGCAAAATTGACTGTTTTTTTGAGTGATTAAGATTAAAATGCAACAAAAAATCGAATTTCAGAATCAATTGCACAAAAAAGTTGCAGCCCACATTTCGAATTCAGCAACAATTAACATGAATGGTCAGCAAAGGCACCAAAATCTAACTCAGAGAAGACATAAAACATAACCGAGAAAGAAAATCACCTGGATTCCGGTGGATATGGACGGAGAGAAGGAAGATGAAAGTGACCTAGGTTAAGTAAGGGACGGAGAGTAAAACTACGTAGTATTTGAACTCTGGTTATTTGCGTCTTTGAAATGACGGATATACTAGAGGCTTCTGGTTCTGAATTGCACAATGAGCCCTAAGGTTTGATACATTACTCAAAATAGTCCAAAGGTTTCTGATAATCTCACTATGGACCCTTTACTTGAGGGTAATTGTCAATTGGTGTATGGCATGTTAAATACATAGAACCTTTGCAATTTTAAAACTATTTTTGACATTCTTCTGAATTTATAGAGAATAATAACAAGTGTTCCTACGTTTCTCTATTAAAATGGCAATGTGTACTCTTGGCACAATATTTTCAAATTTTAAAAATGAGTGGAAAAAATTGAATAAATTCAAAAAGGATTTGATTAAGATTCAAAGTACAAAATTAGGTTTAGAGTACATTTTTATGGTCGTAGATCATTCAATTGAATTTATTGATATATTATTTCAATTCAGTTAAGTTCATAAAAAATTTCACATTTTGATGGAAATCAATTATCGCTTTTTCATTCAATAGATCTGGTTTTGTTGGAGTACGATGCAAAACCGACTTTTTTAAAAAAAAATAAAGAACTTCTGAGCAACAAGACAAAACCAACGTTCTTGAGACCTGTTTAGTACAATTTATCTGAATATTTTTCAGTTCAGTTCAATATTTTTCAGGTCAGTTCAGTTCAATTCAGTATTTTCAGTTCAGTTCATTTCAATTCAGTATTTTTCAGTTCAGTTCAGATCAGTTCAATTCAGGCGTATTAAACATGCGCTTAGTAAAGTGATCTGACCAATTATTATTTGTTGGAATTTGAAGTTTACTTAGGAGGCTAATGTGGGATCTATGGTGCAAATCCTTCGACTTATATACAAAAATAATGCTTAGAAAATTGCATACTAGAGAAGATTTCAAGTAAGAATATTCAATGATATATATCTAAATAGAACAAAGTAAGGTCATATATCATCAGAACTCAGAAGTACACAAGTAACACAACCATAACCAGAAGTACATTGGTATCATTTCCAGATTCCAACCATTCTCATCTCCATCACACTATAAGACTACTTGCTATCAATCTTCTCATTGACAAACAGAATCTCTAGGGCGCGAAGTCTACACTACCTTCGGAGGGAGTCTCCCTCTCCATGGCCTCCTCACGGGTCCCTTATATTGTGGGACTTTGTTTGGGCCACCATCCATTAGAACTATCATTTCAAATATAATATTAATGTTGAGAGGTAAATATATAAGGTCTATTTATGGATTGATTGGGAGAATTAAGGGTCTGTTTATGATTTATCTGAATATTTTTCAACTCAATTCAATTCAGATAAATATTTTTATATTTTTTTCAGTTAAGTAAATTTCCTCTATATTTTTGAATTATAGTTCTCTACAGTTTTTTGAGTTTAGTTCAACTTATATTCAGTTCAATTTAGATCAGATAAGTCAAATAATTTTTTCAAAATGTGATTTGATGCAATCCAAAATAATTTAAATTAAAAATTTCAGTTCAGTTCAAATAAATATATTCAATTTTTTTTCCAGTTAAATCCATTTTTCAGTTCAGTTCAGTATATTTATATTTTTTTCAGATCAACATATTTATATGTTGTTCAGTTCAGTTCAATATATTTATATTTTTTCATTTCAGTGATAAATAAGTTTCAACAAACATGACCAACTTAAATATATAAGTTTTTTCACATAATTAGACCCATACTGGGTCCTATTAAATATTTTAAAATAAAATAAAAAAATAATTTTCATGCACCAACCAATAAAACATCTACACCTAATAGGGAGGGAGACTCCCTCCCAAGGGACACCTATCATTGTCCTCTCTAGGGGACGGGGTGTTTGGTAAAGTGCCTTTTGGCCTAAAAAGTGTTGATTTGACCAAGAAGTGATGATTTGACCGTCAAACAACACTTTTAATTGTTTGGTGAATGAGTTTGAAAAAGTGCTTTTTGTACTCAATAGGCTAATTTTCAAAAGGCTAAAAAAAGTATCATTTTCTACTCAAATGCTCAATTAAATACTTTTTTGCCCTTTCTCCTCTATACTAATTATGCAAAAAGATAGAATACATATGTTGAACTTGGTTTTTTTAACGAAAATTCAAGTGTTCAAAATAATTATGTATCATTCTAATTTTTCAATTAGTATTTTGGGTTGTATTATTATGATTATATTATGGATATTTATGTTCATTAGATTTTATTATAATGTTGTTGGTTGGTTTTTCTCATTTTTCCACTATAATATCAATAACATTTCATCAAAATTATTCGGAAATAAAAAATTTTCCGAACATCGATCAACATGAAACAAGAGAAAGATTTTAAAAAGTCTCTAAAACAAACTTATAATGTATAGTTTTAAAAGAATTTCATGAAAATGTGGATTATATAATAATTCAAATTAATTTATTATAATTCTTATGTTTCATTTGTAATAAAAAATAGCAATTGATAAATTATGTACATTTAATAAGTGAATAAGTAGTAAAATATATTCATGTCCATAAACAACTATATCTATCAGCTAATTTTACCAAACACATTTATACAATCAGTTAGTCAAATCAGCTAGTCAAATCAGCCAATACAATCAGCAAGTCAAACCAGTTAATGCAATCAGATAACATCTAATTCCCAAACACCCCCTAATGAGGCAGCCGCGCATTGATATCAACCAGTTGGCCAATATCACACTGATGATCAACACTATGATATCATCAACAATTAATTAAGTCATATAGTATCTGTTTTAACCATATAGGCTATGATTGGATCGGGCAACAGCACAACACCGCCATGGCTGCAAATCCCAGTGGCACCAAAGATGTCATCTGGGTTGCCCCGCCAGGATACGGGTAGGTTTCAACCCGATCCATTTGCTCCAAGACCATGAACATCATCATCACAGCCTTCGTGAGTTATTTAATGCAAGGCAGGAGCTGAATCTTAATCGAGTGACGTTGATAAATAGACTCTTAACTCTTTCATTTCACCATCAAATGGAGAATGGATACTAATCAACTTGCCCACTTTTTTTCCATCAATCTTAAACAAACCTTAACATAACTAAGGAAAACCAGAAGGTTTGGATTTTAAAGAATTCAATGATGAAAATAAGCCAGTCCCAATTAACAGCTAATAACCTAACCAAGACTAACAAAAATCCATATCCTCTAAACAATCCTAGTAACTCAAGACTAGAACTTGGCAAAAACATACAAGTACTAACAATCCTAGTAATTCAAGAAAGACAATATATATATTGCAAAAGTAGTGCACATAAAGAACAGATTTTTAAAGGCTCAGATCAGTATTGATTGGGTCGGGCGACAGCACGAAACCGCCATGGCTGCAAGTCCGGGTTGCCCCGCCAAGATACGGTTCGGTTTCAGCCCGACCCATTTGCCCCGAGACCATGAATCTCATCATCACAGCCTTCATGAGTGTTTTTTCTAGTGTATGACTGTGTGAGAGTGTGTGAGAGAGAGAGAGTGGAATCAACAAGCAATAGCAGCATTGAGGATTCTCTGGCTCAAATGTGACAACCAAATAACGTAAAAATTCAAGGGCTGTTGGTGAAATAAAAGGGAAATCATAGGTGGTACGGAGAGGGGCAACAACCCTGGAGAATTCCCATTTGCTCCCCGCCGCCTCATTCTCAGTCTCGGAGCACTGGTTTTTCTGGGACTCCTAGTCCTACACCACTGCTTTATTAAGAGGCTTTTCTGGTTCTGATTTGCACGAAGACCCCTGAGGTTTAATGCAGATTCCGGAAATGGTCTACAATATTCTCAAAATCTCACTATGGACCCTAAATTAGTTTTGCAATTTTAAAAGATTAAATCAAAGATTTTGTTTCTTACTCATAAAATCCAACCCAACCAAACAAGAATTTTGCAAAACTAGACTCTCAAAAGAGAAAATCTCCTAAACTCCCAACTTTCCTGACTTTCCGTGAAAGTTTTTATACGTTTTAATTTATAATGTCTACCTTTTAGTTTGAACGGTATATTTAATTACTTCAATTTTATAAATTTTTATATAAAATTTCTTAAATTTTTGCATGAAAACATGTTTCATTATATATTTACTTCATAGTGATCAATGTTTTTAAACAAAAATATATCATTTTTATTTAAAAACACAATGGTAGTTCCATAACACTTTAAAAGTTGGACTTTCAAGAGAGTTTGCACTCTCAAAATCTCAATCAAAAAACCAAACTCTCAAAATCGCAAAATAAAATGTAGACTTTCAAAAACCTTGCGAACCAAACACACCCTAAGTTAAACCTGTCTCCTAGACTTCTAGTGTAAAAGGAATTAGAATGAAAAGGTAGGGTGTGTTTGGTTGGACAAATTTTTGCAAAACTTGGACTATCCAAGTCCAGTTTTGTAAAATCTTGTTTGGTTCACCAAGTTTTCCAAAATCCAGACTTGCAAAATCCTAAAAACCAATCAAAAATTTTGTTCTATACTCACAAATTCAACCCAACCAAATAAGGATTTTGCAAAACCAGACTCTCAAAATCCCAAACAAAAACCCAAACTCTCAAAAACTCAAAACAAAATTCAGACTTTCAAAAATCTTACGAAACAAATACAACCGGGGCAAAGATTTACCTAGGGTTTAAGGCTAGCGTACTTACGGCGACTTATATATAAAGACACCTCCTTTTCAATTACAATCATCTATTCTTATCCAATAATGGCAGGCCCTGCAAAGAAGATCATCAATCTGATCAGCTCCGACGGCGAGACCTTTGAGATTGACGAGGTGGCGGCGCAGGAATCTCAGACCATCAAGTACATGATCGAGGAAGACAGCATTCTCAAATCCATCCCGCTCCCCAAAATTACCAGCAAGACCCTCGCCAAGGTTGTCGAGTACTGCAAGCGCCATTCGGAGACGGACGAGAATGGGGAGAATCTGTCCTATGAAGCTCTGAGAGCCTTCGATGTTGATTTCGTGAAGGTGGATCAAGATACCCTCTTTGACCTCGTCGTGGCTGCCAATTATCTGAACATGAAGAACCTGATTGATCTCAGTTGCCAGGCCGTCGCTGAGAAGATTAAGGATCTGAGTCCCGAGGAGATCCGAGCCACTTTCAACATCGTCACTAATTTTACGCCGGAGGAGGAAGCGGAGATTCGCCGGGAGAATGCTTGGGCGTTCCCATGAAGTTGTGGTTTTTTTAATGAAAGTTGATGTTTTTATTGCTTTCGGACAAGTTGTTTGAAAGGGTTCTGAATTATGTAAGAAGGTATCTAAGTAAGGTTTTGTTTCATGTTGTTCTTGTAAACCTGCAATGGATATGATTAATACATGGAGATGAATTTCATTACAATCTTTGTGAAGCCATAGGTTGAGTTGAGATTGAGGAAACAAACCAAACGAACGAACAAAACAAACAAGAAAAACAAGGAAAAACAGATGACTTTGATTTGGTGATAGAAAACTAGGAGCAGGGCAGCAGACAGGAGTTGATGATTCAAAGGTCTGGAAGGGCGTCGGAGGGGCAGGTATCCCGGCAAGAATTCTTAACTCCGGTACAAAATGGAACGCACTTAAATGATTCAGGTGCATTTACACACTCTTTTTCGCAATCATCTGGTGATCCACATACTGTTAAACACCGAGTGCGACACTCAGTATAGCAAGTCTGAAACTTCGGTTTGCATTTTTCATCGATGCAGGTGTTGTCGCCTATACTGCATGGTCCTGTACCAAGATACGCACAATTGAGGAATTCTAGCCTGCAACCAGTTTGACATGTAGCTGCTGCTACTCCCGGCAGCGGCTGGCCTCCAGAAAGCAATGGCAGCAGCGCCACCAACCACATCATACCGCCCTTCTTCATCATCTTATATGTATGTATGTATGTATGTATAATATCAAGAGAGATTGTATTGCTTCTGCTATGTGAGCTTCATCTGTGAATGTCTTCTTTATATAGAGTTTTTGTAGACTGTTACTGGTGTTCTTTCTGTATTTATCGAACATCGTGGACAGCAATATAGAAATCGAAATGATCCCGCTGTTTATGGACCCAGATTTCTTGTAAGAAGGCCGGACACTGCAGCCAGCTAGCTGTTGTACTCTGAGTACATATTTTTATTTCGAAAAGAAATCATTTGTGATAATTAATGGAATTAAGAAGCAATATAGTTGACCTAGGATATCTTCCAAGATATGATTCTCTAACATACCAGTTCATGATCATACCATTTCTATAAGAAAGAGACAAATTGGAAGGTAGAATTTTTGAGGATATCTTCATAAAATGGATCAACTAGATTGATGCAGTACATAATTGGAATATAGAATCAATAATTTAACCTTTGAAACTACAGAATGAAGACATTTTATTGCATTATAGAATTTACATATTGTTTACAAGGGCCAAACACTACTTATCAGCTACACAGCCTCAAAGATATGCTCAAGTAGCCAAAAGCTCCAGCGCCATCACAGAGAAGTCTGGCGAGGTAAAGGTCAGGACTTGTTGGGGTAAACACTTTGCAGAGAAAGGCAGTGAACTCATGAATCGACAGTGACAACTTTCTCCACCACGAACAAACTCAAATGTCAACAAACATTAAAAGGCAAAAGAACATGATATAGAAGAGTCAAACAACCGATGGCTTATTTTAATAGTAGTTGTAATGGCACAAATGGAATGGTGATCTAAAGATGGGCAACTAATTGAAAATTTACCATGTCAAAAACAGTAGTGTTTAAAATACTTAATGGAACGTGGAAGTTGCACCTTCCAAGCTACCCAAGTCATGTTGAGAAGAGACAACTGTATATTATACTCAACAAGATACCTGGATGATAGTCTATCACACCAATCAAGAGACCACCATTAGTGTTCACATCATAATAATGTAAACTATGCAAGTATAATGCAGATTCAGAAGGCGTGGAGGTAAATACAATTAGACCATAACAAGGGACAGCAATAAAATATGGCTACGACTATATTAGACAATGAAAGGCAAGGCAATCGAAGAATAATAAGCTAGCAACACATTCAACATTCTTAATCATTATCATTCCAAAGTCGCTTCCTTTATCAATTATCATAGCTAATGTGCATCGTGTCAATTATCAATCTTAAACCTCTCATCACCCTAGAAAAACTCCAGTAGGTTGATGCATTGCAAAACAAAAACAAATTTTACAATTTAAAAACAAAAAGATTCCATCTTTCTAGCTATGAACGAAATGCAGATTCAGAAAATGGCCTCACACAATCAGACCAGTTTCATCCATTCATTGGCACAAGGACAAAAAACAACAAGAGGCATATTCACAAAAAAACAACAAAGTATAAAGCTTTCATACAACAAACTATTATGCAGTGAACAGCAAGGTAGTATAAACATATCAGCTCTTATTCGGTACAAAGTCACTGCCTTTATCATATTGAGTGCATTCTGTCAAACAAAACTTCAGTTCAAACACATAAAACCCCAAAAAATAAAAAGACACCTTCTTTGGTAAGGCTCGGATCATTGTAAACAGGTCAGAGCAGAGAATTGAGACCCCGCTATGGCTGCAAGCACCGGTCAGATTATTAGATTTGTCATATGACAATAGCATCACAAATGGTTAGAGCATCACAGAAACGCAACTTGGCCTTACCAAAACAATCAAAGATAAAGAACTGAGCGTGCCTCTTCACAAGGAAGGCACACAGATTTCTCCTTAGGACTAAAGATCAATTCAAAACTAATTAATAACAAACCTATACAAGCTCAAAAACCATTCAACAACAAACTAAGGCCGAAAACTATGACAAAAACAATCAAAATCAATAGTACTGAAGAAAAAAAATCGTTCATTTGCATATCACCCTAAACTAGCTAAACTACTTGAGTAACATGAACACATCAATCTAGTAGACCATATAACTTCCTTTCACACTCTTCAACCTCAATCTTTTACCTATGCATTTAGCTAACAAGTTTGACATTCTAAAACCCCAAAGAACCATAGTTTTCAAACAAAAAACAAAGATTAGGCTCAGATCAGTGTGATAGGGCAGGGAGAATCCACGGAACCGCCATGGCTGCAAATCCCGGTTGCATCGAGGATGCCATCCGGGTTGCCCCGCCAAGATACGGTCGGTTTCAGCCTGACCCATTGCTCCGAGACCATGAACGTCATCATCACAGCCTTTTTGTGGGAATTTTCTTTCATTTCATTGAAGTAATAATGTCCAAGAAAGTGGTATAAAAAAGGGTTTAGCTAGATACATACAGTCCATATAAAAGGGTTGTTGGTGAATGTATAGAAATCATATGCCAAAACGGAGAGCGGGCAACAACCTTTAAAAAAACTCCCATTTTTATTCTCTCCGGCCTCATTTTCAGTCTCGGAGCAGTGCCGAATGGGTTGCAGCTCAGTGTGCTTATTTATGGTCTCTGTCCGAAATGTTTATAATTGCAAAAGGAGCCCCTACCGTTTGTAACAACTGTGAGAAACCCCCTCTATTTACAATTCATCATGATTTTCCTGCTGAATGTTTCCAAAATTTAACAAATGCTGCAGTTTTATACTGGATTATGTTAATCATGTGAAACTATTGACAAAATAAAATCAGGTACTCCTTCCGTCTCACCTTAATCCATGCTATGATATTTTTTGACACTAAATATTATTAAACATATTTATTATTAAACTTTGATTACATATTTAAATAGACAAATAATTATTAATATTATCATATTTGATATCGTTAGATTAATTGCACTATATAGTATTTAAATATCAAACTTTTACTTTCCGATAATTATTATGTTAATTAAAATTAAATAGTTATTATCTTCTTTTCCGGTCCAAACTTTTGTTCAATATTTTGTCTAATACTTTTACCTTTTTGCCCTTTTTATTTATTTCCCTTCAGCCTATTTTTCTTTAATTTGGTTTCGATTATGATTCTTCTTCTACCTTTTGTATTTCGATTTTGATTTGATTTCTTCTAGAAGTTATAATTGAACTAAAGCTGAGAAACCGGGGGATTGCATAGATTCATATTATTATTGTTATTATTAAAATTTTCATATTTTGGGGGCAAATTTAATGTTTTGCTGCTTTGATCTCGACCTCACATAAATATGGCGGAATAAAACTAAATTCCGAATTTCTATAGTGAAATACGACCAAGTCATCAGTTTGAGTGGTTTATATTCCTCTCACGCTAATAATTTAGCAATTTAATTTCATCGAGTTATGCAAAAATATTGCCTCAAAAAGTCGCACATCGCTCGGTTTACCCATGCTAGTAAAAGTAAATGATGATATTATTGGCCAAAGTTGTGTGTTTGATTGTGTGAAAAGTCAATTGACACAGATGTAGTACTTTACTTTTGTTGTTATACACACAATCCGATATTTTTGCTCTCACAGCCTAAAATACAGTACAAAAATAAGAAAAAGTCCAGCAATTTTTGAACTTTTGAAAAAACAACCTACTTTTAAGGGTACCGCACTGATTAAAATATTAAAATATGTACAACACTTTAGTTAGAGAATTAGACTTTGTCCTAGCAGGTGAAACAAGTGGCACTATTCACTGTTTGTTCAATTCCCACCAAAGGCATGTAGCTGATAAGATCTTGTTTTAGGGTATTGGGCTATTATCCGGTTTTAAAAAGAAGGTAAAATTCATTAAAGCTAAATTTAGGACAGTAGTCCATTTGCCAGGAAATGAAGTGGTCTCTAGTTTTTTATTTTTATTTTAAATTAAAACTACCATTATTAAATGGTAGAGGGTGTTTATTGCTTCCCCAAGCATTATTAAAAAGTAAATATATCCAAGTACAGACCAAGAAAAGAAGAGTATCAGAAGTTATAAAATAAAACATGTAAAACTCAGTTGGCATTGTATGTGATTTTGAAAACGATCCAAGAAACTTTCTTCACCCCTAGTGCAACCTACCCCATGGTGCACCTACATCCCAGTAAAGAAAGCTTCTAGGCCAGGTTTTCAGTTTCAAAGACAAACCAGTTGAGAATCAGAGCAAGTGCTATGTGCTTGGATCCTGAACTCTTAGATTTGGTAGTTGAGTTCTGTCAGCCATGATAGCTTGCTTGACCTTATGTGAGATAGATCTGATGTCCATGATTTGGCTCTGTGGTGAGTGCAGCTCATCTTTGGCCATTTCTGCCAGGAAATGAGCAGTTTGATTCTGCTCTCTGAATATATGAGTGAATGTGATATCTTTTCCATGTGAAAGATCCCAGATTTTCCAGACTCTATAATTTAACCTTTGAAGCTATAGAATCAAGACACTTTACAAACTTCACAACATCAAACTTTATATTGATGTATACAAATATTGGTGACAACTTCCTCGCCACGAGGATATTCATCTTGGCCGCGAATTACTCGAACATCAAGAACTTGCTTGACCTTAGTTGTCGGACGGTTGCTGACATGATTAAGAGTAAGACTCCCGAGGAGATCCGCGACACTTTCAACATTGTTTAAATTAAAAAAAGTGGTAAAAATGGTGTTGTATAATCAGACACATTTTAGTTTGATGGAAGTAGTTTCGAACAATACACGGAGATGAATTTCATTACAAACGATACAATCGGGATGAAGGCAGAAGAAAAGCAAACAAACAAGAAAAACAACAAGAAACATGTCACACAGATGACAGATGAATTTGATTTGGTGATTAAAAAAGTAGCAGCGGTTGACCATTAAAAGTGGGAGGGACGTCGGAGGGGCAGGTATTCCGGCAAGCATTCTTAACTCCGGTACAAAGAGGAACGCATGAGTCGCCGGCTGCATTTTCACACTCCGGTGCAAATGATCATCGATTTATGCATCCAGAATTCCAGATCCCGCTGTTTATGGATCCAGATTTCTGGTTAGAAGGCCGGATACTGCAGCCAGCTAGCTGTTGTACTTTGAGTACATATTTTCATTTTGAAAAAAATCATTTGTGATAATTAATGGAATTAAGAAGCAATATAGTTGACCTAGGATATCTTCGAAGATATGATTCTCTAACATACCAGTTCATGATCATACCATTTCTAAAAGAAAGAGACAAATTGGAAGGTAGGATTTTTGAGGATATCTTCATAAAATGGATTAACTAGATTGATGCGGCACTTGGAATTAATATAGAATCAATAATTTAACCTTTGAAACTACAGAATCAAGACATTTTATTGCATTATAGAATTTATATATTGTTTACAAGGGCCAAACACTACTTATCAGCTACACAGCCTTGAAGATATTGGACATTCTCAGTCTCGGAGCAGTGCCGACTGGGTCATTACAGCTCAGTGTCTGCATGTGGTTTCTCCGTCCGAAATGTTGAAAATTGCATAATGAGCCCCTAACCTTTGAAACAACTGTGAGAAACCCCTTCTAATTACAATTCATCATGTCTCCAAAATTTTACAAATGCTGCGGTTTGATCCTCTATTAATCATGTGAAAATTATACACAAAACAAAATCATGTACTTTTCTGTTATTGCTATATACAGTCCGGTATTTTACCTTACGAAAGTAAGAAAATGTCCATCAATTTTTACCTTAAGGGCAATGTCATTCCATGATATTTTAGACTATGATCATTAAAATATTGCACTACGTATAACACTAGAGTTTGAGAATTAGACTTTGTCCTAACAGTTGAAATAAGTGGCACTATTCACTCTTTGTTCAATTCCCACCAAGGGAAGTAGCTGATGAGATCTTATATTAGGTTGTATATATGGGTGATTTTATCCGGTTTTAAGTAAGGTTTTGTTTAAAATACCTTGCTCTAAGTAAAATTTTGTTTCATGTTATTCTGGTAAACCTCCAAAGAGCGGTTTGCCTTGCACGATTCTTTGTGCGCACTGACACAAAGAACACTCAATGGGTCCTGGCTCTGGGTTATCGTGACTTAACTCTCCACCAAGACCTGTGGTGTCGGGCGGGTGGGGCACTCAGGTGAGCGAATCGCCTTCGAAAGAGCGGTTTGAGAAATCTAGATTCCTATCTGGAGGGACTAGTTTCGACACAATGGATATGAACGATACATGGAGATGAATTTCATTAAAATCAGTTTGAAGCCAAAAGTACACAACAAAATGAGATGAATTTCATTACAATCTGGATGAAGCCAGAAGTACACACACATAGGACATAGGTATAGTTGAGTTGAGATGGAGGAAACCAAACAAACAAAACAAGAAAAACAACAAACAGGTCACACAGATAACAGATATGTTGATGATTCAAAGTAGTGGAAGGAGGCTGATGGGGCAGAGAGCCAGGCAAGCATTCGTAAATACGCGACAAAATAAAAGGCATTGCGTCTGATCGGGTGCACCGGCACACTCTTTACCGCAGTCAGCCGTTGATCCACATGACTCTAGACACGTAGCGGGACACGCAGCACGGCAAGTATCATATACCGGCCTGCATGATTCTGCACTATTAACAGACAAACATTTGGAGAAATCTTCCAAGCAACCAGTTCGACATGTAACTGCTGCTGTTTGCGGTTGGCCTTCAGAAAGCAACGGCAGCAGCGCCACCACCACCATGGCTGCCAACAACATCAAACCGCTCATCTTCATCATCTTTTATATATATATATATATATATATATATATATATATATGTATAAATAGCAAGAGAGATTGTATATATTACTTTTGCTATATGAGCTTCTTTATATAGAGTTTTTTTTGTAAACTGTTACTACCTCTTTCTGGTAGTGAAGAGGAAATTCGTTCAACATGATGGACAGCAATATAAAACTGACGTGCAAGTTGTTTAATTTCTCAAAAATCAAATAAGTTGAGTTCATTTTTGTACTTTTATACCGTATTTTGGACTACGCTGAGTAAAATACTGGACTGCGTATAGCAACACCCGTGTTATGCTATACGTAGTCCAGTATTTAATTCAGTGTAGTCCAAAATACCAATGAAATGACAATACTGCCCCTGCAAATTGGTTAGTTTCTCAAAAATCAAATAAGTTGAGCTCATTTTCATATTTTTACACCGTATTTTGGACTACAACATTAAAATACTGGATTGTGTATAACAACACCCATATAAAAAGGGGCATGCTATACGCAGTCCGTATTTTGCTTATTTTGCAGTCCAAAATAAAAATACGTCTTCGATATATATGATATGGTCAATAATTATGTATGTCAGACATATGCATCATATATACTAATTCTATTGCATACACTTGCAAATCAGTTATATATTAGAATCATTGTATATATGATTATTTAACAAAAATACGGACTGCAAATAAGTAAAATACGGACTGCGTATAGAAGGCCTGTATAAAAAGGGCATGCTACATGCAGTCCGTATTTTGCATGCTAGATGCAGGCAATCCGTATTTTATTTATTTTGCAGTCCAAAATAAAAATACGTTTTCGATATATATGATATGGTAATAATTATGTGTATCAGACATATGTATCCTATATATTAACATATACTTGCAAATCATTTAATATCATAATTATTATATATAAAATTAACAAAAATAAGAACGGGACATAAGCAAAATACGGACGGCATCGTATAAAAAATCGAAATGATCATGGATTTCTTCCGTTTATGGATCCCATATCTTCTGTACTTTGCTATATACTTTTATTTAAAAAGAAAAAAAAATCACTTGTGATAATGAATGGAATTAAGAAGCAATATAGTTGACCGAGAGGATATCTTGGAAGATGTAATGTGATTCTCCAACGTACCAGTTCATGGTCATACGCGTTTATGTACGTATTCTTCCCCTTTTTTATACAGTTTTTTAGACCATGCTAACCACGGTTCATTTTTCTAAGAGAGAGAAACAAATTGGAAGGTAGAATTCTTGAGGATATCATCATCAAATGGATTAACAAGATTCATGCAGTACTTGTAGGGCAATTGGGCAATGCTATTTGCAGGTTGTATTTTAATTTTGCGGTCCGTATTATTTTCAGGAAAAACTAATACACCCTCGATCAAGTGGCTAAAGTTTGAACAAGATAAATCAATAAGGACAATCTTGTCAGTTTTAATCAAAATACAGAATGCATTAGTAAAAGAAAACCTGCAAATAGGAATTCCGTACTTGTATTATATAGAATCAATAATTTAAACCTTTGAAACTATAGAATCAAGACATTGATGCATTATAGACTTTACATATTGTTTGCAAGGTCCAAACACTACTTATCAGCTACACAGCCCTGAAGATATGCTCAAGTAGCCAAAAGCTCACACAAGTCTAGCAAGATGAATAAAATTCCCTAATTATTATTCGAAAATGAACATTTTCGGGCTAATCATTTAGCAGACAGGCAGGAAGCAAGCAACAGTGACGAGTTCCTCCGCCACGAACAAAAACTCAAATTTCATATTAAGATATTAAGATTAAACTGCGAATGAAGATGATATAGAGGAGTCAAAGAGCCAAGGAGTACCACCCTAAGAGTAGCTGCATATTGCAATGGCACACATAAATGGAACGGTGATTGAATTCACAATCATGTAACTCATGTCAAACACGGTAATGTTTAATAAGAATCGAAGGCAACGGAAACTATAAAACGGGCCAAGAACGAAACAACGAAAACAATTTATGGTAAAATGAGAGTTCAAACCTCGACATAACATGGTAACTGCACCCTACTCAGACCAGGTAGAGAAGAGACAACAAGAAATCTGCCCATTAGTCTATCACCCCAATCAAAAGACCACCATTAGTGTTCACGTATTCTCGTATAACACTACAAGTATAATGAGGTAAATCCAATGAGTCCATAAAAAGCGACAAAATTCAGTTATAAAATATGAAAAGCAAGGTAGCATAAACATAACAGGTTTGCAAGACATTCCAAATGCTTAGTCACTGCCTTTATCAAAGCACCATATGATGCGCAGTATGTCAATCTTAAAACCTTTCATCACCTTATAAAAAACTCCACAGTAGGTTCAACTGCATATAACCTTAAAATTGCAAAACAAAAACAGATTTTACAACTAGAAAAAAAAATTAACTTCTTTTTAGATATGAATCAAGGGGAGATATGTAAGACTCTTACACAATGCAGATTCAGAAAAATGGCCTAACACAATTAGACCAGGACAAAAAACAACAAGAATCATATTCAAAGCAAGGTAGTATAAACATTTCAGCTCTTATTCAGTAAAAAGTCACTGCCTTTATACAAAACTTCAATTCAAATACATAAAACCATATAAACAAAAAGATTCATTCTTTATGCATCAAACAATGGGGATATAGAAAATGTAAGGCTCAGATAATTTCAACAGGTCAGAGCAGAGAATTGAGAGACCGCCATGGCTGCAATCACCGGTTGCATTCATTTATATGCCATCCGGGTTGCCCCGCCAAGATACGGCTCAGATGATCTCATAATGCCCGACCCGGTTGCCTAGGATCCGATTCATCATCATCATCACAGCCTTATCAGAAAGCATCATAGGAAGGAAAAGGAATAGAAAGGGTGCTTGGTTCGGCTCAAAGTCATTTCATGCAAGAACACCATTGGAGATGCAGAGAAAGGATTTCAAATGAAATTGGAAAGACTGTTGGTTGTTGATGATGGAAATCACAGGCTGTAAGAACAGGGAGGGGCAACAGCCTTTGAGAAATCCCAGCCCCCTGCCGCCTCATTCTTCTGGGCTGTGAGACTCTCGCAGCAACAAGGCTTTTTTATTTATACCCAGCCCCCTGTCAGTGGTATTTTGGTTTTGCAGTTCTTCCCACCCAACTTTGGGTTTATTATAGATTGGCCTCTCAAGGTTTTACAAATCTGTAACTTTTTAAATTACGAGTTGGTCTCTTGAGTGACGGTTACTATGTAGTGACGAAGGACTATATTGGAATATAAAAAGAAGGAGGTCCTTATTTGTAATTTTGACAAAAATGCACTATTCACTCAGTCTAAAAAACAAGCATTTTAGTCTAAAAATAGAAGTTAGTAAACATATCCACACAGTCTAAAAAACAAGCATTTTATTCTAAAAAACAACCCATTAAGCGTGAAATACTTATGTTCTAAACAACAACCTGTTTGGTATAAAAAACAAGCATCCAAGGGTGAAATTCAAGCATGTTCTATAAATCTTTTTTTTTTTTTAACTTCAAAATACATGAACTCTAAAAAGTAACATGTTAACTGTAAAATGCAAACATTCTCTAAAAAACAACCTGTTAGGAGTGAAATGCAAGCATGTTCTAAAAAACAACTTGTTTGGTCTAAAAAACAAACATTCAAGTGTGAAATTCTAGCATGCTGAATGTAATTTGCATAAATTGCAGAAAAACCCACGCACGTGAATGCAACTTGCATAAATTGCAGAAAAACCCCCATCCCAAACTTCTTTGCATATAAACCCCGTCACTATATAGTGACCGTCACTTCCAAGACTAATCATTAAATTACTCTAAAATTCTTTCCAATTCATTTTAATTCTGAAAAATATATACTTCAATAAAATTCAACAATTTTTTAAAAAATATTAACTTTTAGCACTCCAACACGAGGGAAAACATGGTCAATCTTGGTGAAGGAAATTATATGACAGTAATAATAACTTGAAATGATCACTATAACTATAAAGGGTGATTCTATTTACACCACCCTAATTGCTATTTGCACCACCCTACCCCACTTTTACCAAAATCAATGTGCATTAATAACTAATTAGATTATTTTTTACTTTTTATAGCCAACTTGAATCTTTTCTTTTACTTCTTAACATTTTCATTTTAATTAAATACATTTGATTAAAATAAAATCCTTTTATGCGGTTAATATACTATTTAAGTAAATATTTGATTAATATAAATTGTTCCTTCTTTTATTATATAGCTTCACTTGTTTATAGATTAACATTAATGTTATAATTTAATCTTATTTATTCCATTTACAGCAAATTTACACTCTTTAAACTTTGTGAACTAAAATATTAAATAGTAATTAGGATAAAATATAAAAATTAAAAATTAATTTTTTACTAAATAACCATTCTTAAATATTTATTATTAGTTTATTAGAATTCCAAATAGTTTCAAAGACGCTAACCCATATATTTTATATTGAGATGGTTAAATTTCAATAACTAATTCCGGTGATAAATTATTTGATAATAATTAAATATATTTTTGATTGTGTCATAAATCTATAAACCTTCCTATTTAACATTAAAAAATTAAGTTTTAAATATAATATAAAAGAATTAAAACATAACTTTAAATTTTAACAATTAAATATTAAAGAGTAGGTTCAATTTATTATTTACACCATCATGGCCCACCAACCTCTTATCATCCCTATGTTATTTTCACCACCAGGTGGGTGTAAATCGCAACACCCAACTATAAATCATTCATCCATTAATGCATGGTATTCATGCATTATAGACTTTACATTTCCTCCCAAAATACATATCGTACAAGGTCCAAATCCTACTGCTATCAGCCACATCAAGTAAAGAGATTCGGAAAGGCGGGCAGAAAGCTCCAACTCCATCGGAAAGAAGTCCGGCAAGATAAAAGCAGGACTAACTCTGGCAAGAACATGGTCGGGGCAACACTTTGATGAAAGGCAGAAAGCTCAAGAATCATCACTATCAACTTGCCTCCGCCACCAACAAACTCAAATCTCGATAAAGGCATTAAGTACATAGGCTCAAACCAGCAATATCAACTTGCCTTGCTGAGAGAGAAACGTAAGGCTCAAAGCATAGAGTTAAGAGACCGCCATGGCTACAAGCACCGGGTTGCCTTGCCAGGCTACGGCCCAAATGACCTCATAATGCCCGACCTGGTAGCCCAGGATCCAGTTCATCGTCACAGCCTCAAACATGGTAGAGTTCAGTCGAAACTTAAGAGGGAAATAACAGGTATTTAACCGATAAGACAGAGTTCAGCAGTTCAGCTAAAGGTCATTCAATTTGTTACCTGATTATGTGGTTCTGGCTTAGAGTAACATACAAGAGCTGTTGGCTGATGATGGAAATCACAGGCTATACGAACAAGGAAGGCCAACAGCCTGAGAAATCCACCCCCTGCCGCCTCATTCTTCCCGGCTTGTCGCTCAAAGCAAAATTTAGGCACTTATTTATACAGCAATATAGCGACAACTTGCCTCTACTTGAGATTCATATCCTTGTCCATCACCAAAAGACAGTGCTTCACATTAACTATTAAATCACCAAAATAACATCTCAATATATTATTGTCTTCCTAACATAATAAATCAATATATTATTGTCTTCCTAACACTCGGAATCAGATCAGTTTGGTGGATTCCTTAACATCATATACAACCAGATGGAAGGGTTGTTGGTAAATAAAGAGAAATCATGGGCCAAATATGGAGAGCGGGCAACAATAAAGAATTCCCGCTTTGCATCTATCCAAAGCCTCAATCTCAGTCTCAGAGAAGATGAACTAGGTTAACAGCCACTGTGCTTTTATTCAAGGTTTCAGTCCACATCCTAAACTCAACTGATTGACTATTAGCTAAACAAAATCTAACCTTTCGACATATAGTTATGGTTTTCATACTGCACCATCACTCATTGTTTAATGTTAAGCCACATAGAAAAGGAAATGCATAAGAAAAAGCACAAACAAAAATTTAACACGGAAGCATGATTATTTAGAAGTAGAGAACATATGATCTCAAATATAGTCGTATCACAATAGAACCACAAACAGGAAATGGCTTCCAGCTGAAGGAAACACACAACTTAGCCTTTGCAAAAGACCATCAAACCTATAGAGCTTCAAGACTAAACACGAAGTAAATCAGTATAATCGCAAAACAATACACAAAAGATTAGCAAGTTTGATTTTTTTTAGCCAATATTTTCATCAGGTTGATTCAAATTACAATGCAGACCACCCTAAACTACACCATATCACTTCCTTTCATTCTAAGCACACTTTTCACCATTTTGCACAAAAGATTCACAATTTAAAGCATTCAACTAAGATGTTTTTGAAAAAACAAAAGACATCTCTTTTCAACTAAGGCTCAGATCAGTCAACATTGGGTCAAACAACGGCACGACACCGCCATGGCTGCAATTCCCGGTTGCACCAAGATGCCATCCGGGTTTGCCCGGCCAAGATACGGGTCGGTTTCCGCCTGACCCGTTTTCTCCGAGACCATGAACGTGATCATCACAGCCTTTATGGTGTTGTTTGATATATGGAGGATCAGCAAGATATAACAGTCAGGAGCTTGAGTCACAACAAAGGAAGGCTGCTGAACATTGCACGATCATATATTATGATAGGACCGTCCTATTCAAGACTTTGCCTATATACATATATACAGATGATTGAAGGGTTGTTGGTAAATAAAGTAGAAATCATGGGCCAAATATGGAGAGCGGGCAACAAACCCTTGAAGAACTCCCTCTTCTCTCCAAAGCCTCATTCTCGGTCTCGGAGAAGATGAACTGAGAACAGTCAAAACCCAGTGCTTTTATTTAGGTTTCTGTCCAAATATTGTTTAATTTTGCATAACAAGTCCTTGAAGTTTGTCGAAATTCTTTCTAACTACGGATAATTTCTCACTGTGACATCTGAACCCGAGTTCAACAATTGACAGTAAATACTCTTTTAAGTTTAAATTTGCAAAATGATCCATAAGTTATTTGTTGTCACTACAGAATCAAACGTACATTCTATCAGTATACTGCAGTCCCTAAATAAAATTGAGTGATCGGCCAAGAAGCCAAAAGTACATCTTGTCTGATAAGCTCCGATGCCATCATCAACAATAGAACTGCTAACTCTTCCAACAACATCACATTCCGCCACCAGGATGCTCACTATGATGACCATCTTGTCTGAACAAGCCTTACAAACCTTAAAACAAGAATAACACGTAAGAGCAACTGCAATGTCATGCACGGATTGAACAGACCTAACTGAATAACTGAATTCAAGCAAGTATTAAGCAGCTTCAACAGAAAGCCTAGCTTTATCCATATAAAAGAACTCGGTAAGGCTTCATACACCAGCAGATACAAAATCATTCTATGATATAATGACATATATGTCTAGTTCTTCGTAAAAAGGTGCTAGAATTTACAAAAAGATTATACGAACTATTTGACGGTGATTTAGCATAAATATAACAAGATATTTCAAGTTGTCCAAAGGCAATGCCTTTATCATGACACAAATTTGAGGGCATTCTGCCAAGCTTAAAACCTTTCAGCATTTTAACAGACTCATCATCTTAGAGAGACCACAAAGCAAGCAAATACACATGTAAAGCTTGGATAAGAGTATTTAGGTCCAAGCAACAGAGTTGGACAGAAACCGACATGGCTGCAACCATCAAGAATCAAGATACGACTCTAACAGCCATGCAATCCCCGACCTTGTTGTCGAAGAAGGATAATAAGGGGTGTTTGGTAGTTAAAGACAGTTCAGCTTAGTTTCAATAACTTAGAAAAAAGATGCACGCTTTCAGATTTGAAAGACTATTTGTCAGTGATTGAAATCATATGCTCAAAGACTATTTTTTTACAAGGGCACCAGGTATTGTAAAACAACAAAAATCACAATTTTGAGCTCAAAGCACACAACTTGAAATACCCACACTCAGATAAGCAAGCAACTCATGAGATTCAGGAGCTTTCACAGGCAAACAAAACTCTAGATAAATCAACATGTTGCTATAGAACAATCAACTCAAATCATGCTGCAAACAGAACCACAAAACCAGCAATTACTTCAACAATGGCATCAATACATTATACATAGCACATTCTGGAACCACACATGAGCCAACTAAACAAGCAAAACTACAACAAACAGCACTTGGCCAGCAAAAACACCAATCCACAGCTAACAAAACAAAACAGTAACACAAAACATAAAAAACATAAATTTGTTTTCATAGAGGCTCAGATCAGTTTGAATGGATCAGGCTTCACCCCAACGCCGCCATGGCTGCAAATCCCGGATGCATCAAGGATGCCATCCGGGTTGCCCCGCCAAGATACGGGTCGGTTTCAACCCGATCCATTGCTCCGAGACCATGAAAGTCATCATCACAGCCTCTGTGGACATAAAATGTACTAGTTTTAAGAATTCTGGTTTGGATTTCATTTTGACCCCTAAGGTTTATACAAATATCTGAAGTAGTCCACCTAATGATGATGATTTTAATTTGACCCCTTTCTTCTTGAGCTTCTAGTACAAGATTTGGGAGATGGATGATTATTCTGTGCACAATTGGTCAGCGCTCCCAACCGATCAGTTGGAGAAGATTTGACGGCGTTCCAAGGCTCAGATCATTATTTATTGGATCGGGACAGCACGACACCGCCATGGCTGCAAATCCGGTGATTTCCGGGTTGCCCCGCCAAGATACGGGTCGATTCTGCCCGACCCAATTGCTCCGAGACCATGCATTGATCATCACAGCCTAATAGCCAATAGCAAGAGGTTTTAGGGGTTCAGGGTTTTAAGGTTTCAATATAGCAGCATGGTGACTCAGATGACTTAGCAATAGGCATGTTATCCAATAGAAAAAATGAAATTGTCACCCTGTAGAAAGAATGAATGAAAGGGTTGTTGGTGAGTGTAAGGAAATCATTGGCAATGGAGAGCGGGCAACAACCCTTAAACAATTCCCGCTCTTCGTTGCCTCATTCTAAGTCTCGAAACTGATGAATTAAAATAACAATTTGTGTTCTTATTTATACTAGTAATGGTGTGGTAAGCGAGTCGAGTCGAGTCTAAAATTTGTTAAGTTCGAAGTCGAAAAGTTTTACGAGTTATGTAAGTCGGAGTTAAGTTCGAACATGTTTGAATTTGAATCGGATGATTTATCTTAGTTAGAACTTGAATATGCGCTTAGCATATTCGCATATTCGCTTTCATTTATTTATACGCGCTTAGCATATTCGATTTCATTTATTTATATGCGCTTAGCATATTCGCATATTCGCTTTCATTTATTTATATGCACTTAGCATATTCGCATATTCGCTTTCATTTATTTATATGCGCTTAGCATATTCGCATATTCGCTTTCATTTATGTATACGCGCTTAGCATATTCAATTTCATTTATTTATATGCGCTTAGTATATTCGCATATTCGCTTTCATTTATTTATATTGGAAGAAAAATATTGCAATCTTTTAATTTGAAAAGTCTACTAGTTTATGTTTGAGTTTGAACTCGAAATCAAGTTATTCACAATTTGTTACCTCCCTAATTTTTACAACTCGAAGTTTATAAAAATTGTGAGAAAATAATTGATTCAAGTTCACATAAATTTTAATATATACACACACAAATCTACACCATTATTGTAAGAAAAATCAGAAAATCGAAACTATAAAGTTCATGAAAATGACTGAAAAAAAAGTAACATGAAAAAAAAAAAATCAATTTCTACCATTTAAAAGGTCACATAATTAACCTACTTATAAGACTAAATTGATTTTTATGACCCCAACAAAGGTTAAAAGAGCAATAATTAGTCCCAACATATAACTTGCATAATTTATATTCCCGACAAATAAATTTGATCAATTTATCTCGGAGCCAATATTCAACTTTTTATAAGGTAATTTTCGTATAATTTTATTTTTCAAAATTATATCTAAAAATTTTTTAAAACATAAATAATGTTGGATAAATACCAAAAAAATTATGGGATTATTTTTCAATTTTAAACACATTGTTATAACTACAAAAGTTAAATATATAATATTCAAATCGATTTTCAAATTCTACTCAAAAAAAATATACATATCTAGTCTTAAAATATTCATTTTTCATTAAAAAGAATTTCTGAGTTTTGTTATATTTTTTCATGATTATATTTGTTTATTTAAATTGTTAGATATTAAGTTTTGAAAAAGGAAAATGAAAATAATTATCAAATAACTAAAACACCCTTACATAAAATTATTTTTCAAAACATATATGGTTTTAGGTTTATAAATGATCAAATTTATATATTGGGACTGTAAATATTGTGTTTTAAATGCTGAGACTAAAAGTTGATATTTTGATATTTTTTGGGACATAAAAATCAATTTAATTCACTTATCTCTATGTTGATACTAAATAGTTGTTTTCTTTTTTTAACCAAATTTTCGTCCGACCTTTCGTCCAAAATTTCGTTTTTTGCCTTCTTTTTTCCAACGTAACTTTTGTTTTTTCTTTTTCTTGGACAAATTTTTACCTTTTTTTGGACAAATTTTGGGTTTACATGTGATTTGTATTGGAATTCAACTCCATCTTGATTTTGCATTGAAATTCATCTCCAACAACAACATGTGATTCGCATATTTGTTTTCATTTTTTTATCCGCGCTTAACATATTAGCATATTCACTTTCATTTATTTATATTCGCTTAGCATATTCGCATATTCGCTTTCATTTATTTATATGCGTTTAACATATTCGCATATTCGCTTCCATTTATTTATATTGAATGGAAAATATTGCAATTTTTTAGTTTGAAAAGTCTACTAATTTCTTTTTATATTTTTGAGCTTGAACTCGAAATCAAGTTGTCCATAATTTGTTACATCCCTAATTTTCACAACTTGAAGTTTATAAAAATAGTGAGAAATGTTCTAATAATTGATTCAAGTTGACATCAATTTAACAAAAATTATACAAATCAACACCTTAGTTTTGTTATTGTAAGAAAAATCGGAAAACCCAAACTATAAAGTTCATGAAATGGCTGAAAAAAAGTAATATGAAAATATACTCCAATTTCTAGAAGGTCATATAATCAACCTCCTTATACGACTAAATTGATTTTTATGACTCAATAAATGTTAAAAGAGCAAATTTTAGTTCCAACATATAAATTGCATAATTTATATTTCCGACAAATAAGTTTGATCAATTTATTGTTCCGGAGCCAATATTCAACTTTTTATAAAGGTTTTTTTGTGATTTCTTTTATTTAAATTATTTTTCAAAATTTTATCTAAAAAACTCTTAAAACATAAATAATGTTTGAAAAATACCAAAAAAATACGGGATTATTTTTCAAAAGATATTTTTAAACAAATTGTTAAAAAATATAACTACAAAAGTTAAATATGTAATGTTCAAACCAATTCTCAAATTCTCCTTGAAAAAATATACACATCTAGTCTTAAAATATTCATTTTTCATTAAATAAAAATTCTGATTTCTGTTGTATTTTTCCATTTATTTTTTATTTAACTTTTTACATTTTTTTGGACAAATTTTGAGTTTAAATGCGATTTTTATTGGAATTCAACTACATCTTTGTTTTGCATTAAAATCCATCTCCAACAAAAACATGGGATTCGCATATTCGTTTTCATTTATTTATCTGCGCTTAACATATTCGCATATTCGTTTTCATTTATTTATATGCGCTTAGCATATTCGCATATTCGCATATTCGCTTTCATTTATTTATATGCGCTTAGCATATTCGCATATTCGCTTTCATTTATTTATATTAAATGAAAAATAATGCAATCTTTTAGTTTGAAAAGTCTACTAATTTCTTTTTATATTTTTGAGCTTGAACTCGAAATCAAGTTGTTCATAATTTGTGACATCCCTAATTTTCACAACTTGAAGTTTATAAAAATAGTGAGAAATGTTCTAATAATTGATTCAAGTTGACATCAATTTAACAAAAATTATACAAATCAACACCTTTAGTTTTGTTATTGTAAGAAAAATCGGAAAACCCAAACTATAACGTTCATGAAATGACTGAAAAAAAGTAATATGAAAATATACTCCAATTTCTAGAAGGTCATATAATCAACCTCCTTATACGACTAAATTGATTTTTATGACCCAATAAATGTTAAAAGAGCAAATTTTAGTTCCAACATATAAATTGCATAATTCATATTTCCGACAAATAAGTTTGATCAATTTATTGTTCCGGAGCCAATATTCAACTTTTTATAAAGGTTTTTTTGTGATTTCTTTTATTTAAATTATTTTTCAAAATTTTATCTAAAAAACTCTTAAAACATAAATAATGTTTGAAAAATACCAAAAAAATACGGGATTATTTTTCAAAAGATATTTTTAAACAAATTGTTAAAATGCATAACTACAGAAGTTAAATATGTAATGTTCAAACCAATTTTCAAATTCTCCTTGAAACAATATACACACATAGTCTTAAAATTCATTTTTCATTAAAAAAATTCTAATTTCTGTTGTAATTTTTCATTTATTTTTTATTTAACCTTTTACCTTTTTTTGGACAAATTTTTAGTTTAAATCCGATTTTTATTGGAATTCAACTACATCTTTGTTTTGCATTGAAATTCATCTCCAACAACAACATGGGATTCGCATATTCGATTTCATTTATTTATCTGCGCTTAGCATATTCGCATATTCACTTTCATTTATTTATATTCGCTTAGCATATTCGCATATTCGCTTTCATTTATTTATATGCGCTTAACATATTCGCATATTCGCTTCCATTTATTTATATTGAATGGAAAATATTGCAATCTTTTAGTTTGAAAAGTCTACTAATTTATTTTTATATTTTTGAGTTTGAACTCGAAATCAAATTGTTCATAATTTGTTACATCCCTAATTTTTACAACTTGAAGTTTATAAAAATAGTGAGGAATGTCCTAATAATTGATTCAAGTTGACATCAATTTAAGAAAAATTATACAAATCAACACCTTAGTTTTGTTATTGTAAGAAAAATCGGAAAACCCAAACTATAAAGTTCATGAAATGACTGGAAAAAAAAAGTAACATGAAAAAGAACTCCAATTTCTAGAAGGTCATATAATCAACCTCCTTATACGACTAAATTAATTTTTATAACCCCAACAAATGTCAAAAGAGCAACTTTTAGTCCCAACATATAAATTGCATAATTTATATATCCGACAAATAAGTTTGATCAATTTATTGTTCCAGAGCCAATATTCAGCTTTTTATAAAGGCATTTTTGTGATTTCTTTTATTTAATTTTTTTTTCAAAATTATATCTTAAAAACTCTTAAAACATACATAATGTTGGAAAAATACCAAAAAATATGGGATTATTTTTCAAAAGATATTTTTAAACAAATTGTTAAAAAATATAACTACAAAAGTTAAATATGTAATGTTCAAACCAATTTTCAAATTATCCTTGAAAAATATGCACATCTAGTCTTAAAATATTCATTTTTCATTAAATAAAAATTCGGATTTCTGTTGTATTTTTTCCATTTATTTTTTATTTAACTTTTTACCTTTTTTTGGACAAATTTTGAGTTTAAATGCGATTTGTATGGGAATTCAACTACATCTTTGTTTTGTATTGAAATTCATCTCCAACAACAATCTGGGATTTATGATTAGACTCATCCTTATATGTTTGGAATGCATTAAAAATACCTCACATAAGACCTTAAAACTGCAAAAGAAAATAAAATCTCATACTAGCTATATGAAAAGGAACAAGAGAGGTGAGAAATATAAGGCTCAGATATATAGGTCAGAGCAGGGGTGAGACCGCCATGGCTGCAACACCGGTTGCATTCATATGCCATCCGGGTTGCCCCACCAAGATACGGCTCGAATGCCTGCCCGACCCGATTGCCAGAATGTATTTTATGATCATCACAGCCTTATCGTATATTAGGGAGTATAGAAGCATAGCAATAGAGCAGACACAGAAAACATTTGGATAGAGATGATAACGACACATATATTATGGTAGTTTCTTGGCATCAGACATGAAGGGCTGTTAGTTAGGGAAAGAGAGAAATCACAGGCTATAAGAACAGGGAGGGGCAACAGCACCGGAGAAATCCCATCTCCCTGCCGCCTCATTCTTCTGGACATTCTCATACAAATCGAATTGGATTCTCGTACACGATTTGTGATATGGAGGGTTATTCAATCATTGTACCAAGTAGCAATCAGGAAAGGGTTGTTGGTGAATGAATAAAAGTCATAGGCGAACAGAGAGTGGGCAACAGCCCTTGAAGAATTCCCACTCTCCATTGTCTCATTGTAGTCTCAGAGCTGATGAATCAACAACTTTGTGTGCTTATTTATACTAGTGATGATGTTATAAGCGAGCCGAGTCGAGTTTAATGTTTTTTAATGTTCAAACGCATAAAATGTTTGCGTGTTTCATAAATCAGAGCCGAGTTCGAATATGTTCGAATTCGACTCGAATAATTTAACTTAATTTGAACTCGAATCTCGAATATGCTCTTAGCATATTCGTTTTCATTTATTTTCTATTAAATATAATATGTCATTATCTTTTGGCTCAATAAGACTACTGATTTCTTTTATCTTAGCATATTCAAGTATTTCTAGTTTGAACTCGAAGTCAATATGCTCGAATATGCTAAGAACATATTCGTTTTAATTTATTTTGTATTAAATGCAAAATATTGTAACCTTTTGGCTCTACAAGTATACTGATTTTTTAAATCTTTTCAAGTTTAAACTTGTATAAATATGTTCGAACTTTGAGACCGAGATGTTTAAAATTCTTTTACACCCCAATAATAGTGAGAAATGTCCTAATAATGCATCAAGTTACATCATAAGAAAAATTATACAAATATATTTGAGCATCTGCACCTCTTTTATTTCTCCTTAGTTTGCTGGAAAAAGCATTTCGAAAAGATTAAATTAATTTTTATGACCCCAACATATATCAAAATATCAACTTTTAGCCCCAACAATTAAAATGCACTATTTATAATTTCAAAATATAAACTTGATCAATTTATAACCTTAAATTCATAAATGTTTATCAACTTTATGTACAGGTGTTTTAGTAATTTCATAATTATTTTTATTCTTTTCTAGTTATGAATTTTATACACAAATAAAGTTAAAAAATACATTTCCTGACAAATAATCCCACGTTTGTTTTTGTTATTCCTCCAACATTATTTATGTTTTAAAAGTTTTTTAGATATAATTTGAAGAGTGGTCTCTGGAGTGACCGTCTATATTATAACTATAATATAAACCAAGTACTACATTAGAATATGGAAGGAATGAAGTTCTTATTTGCAAAGTTTGGAAAAGTATTGTTCACGCGCATTGTTCACTGGCACTGTTCACACACTATTCACCTGCACTGTTCAGCAAAGAATATGTACTCAAATCAGCTAATATTTCACATTAAAAGTTACAGTTTTTCAACCTAAACAATCAAGTTTCACAAACACCACAGTTTTTAGCCAAAAAAATCAAGTTTCTACAAAAACTGTAGTTTTCAGCCTAAATAACCAAGTTTTCAGGTTAAATAACCTAAACAAACAATGACAACAGTTTTCAGGCTATATAATTAAGTTTTCACAATCATCACAGTTTTCACAATAAATAATCAAGTTTCACAAACACCAAAGTTTTCAGCCTAAACAATCAAGTTTTCACAATCATCACAGTTTTCAACCTAAACTATTAAGTTTCACAAACACCAAATTAAGTTTCTACAATCATTGTAGTTTTCAGGCTAAATAACCAAGTTTTCAGGCTAAAAAGCCTAACAAACAATCACAGCAGTTTTCAGGCTAAATAAGTAAGTTTTCACAATAAATAATCAAGTTTCACAAACACCAAAATTTTCACCCTAAACAATCAAGTTTTCATCATAAACAATCAAGTTTCCACAATCACATCAGTTCCGCAAATTAAACACACAGTTCCAGCATCACGAGTTAAAAAGTATCAAATATTAACGAAGAAAGGATCGACAGTTCAATATTCATCAGGTTGAACACATACAAATACACACAGAGTTCCAGCATCACTACATAAAATTCAACAAGGTTTTGAATCATGACATGAAATCACAGCAATCAGAGCATATATAGAGATCACATAATCGATCAACAGCTAAAAACAACAGATCCTAACATTCGAAACATCGATGATCTGATCATTGAATCGAGAAGTTACCTGGTGCGGGAGCCGATCAATCAAAACGTCGATCTGAACAAAACGCCGGGAGATCGACGGGAGAACGCTGGGAGATCGACGGGAGAACGCCAGGAGATCGATGGGAGAACTTCGGGAGAGCATGGAAAATTTGGGGAAAATTCGAAGCCCGATCAGAATGGAATTGGGAATGTGATTCAACTGTATTTATATATATTTATGAATTGGGAAATTGCAGAAGAAGAACTTGCCCAAAAATAATTTGCAAAAAAGGGGCCGTGCATAATTTATATTGCAGAAAGGGGGCCGTGCATAATTTATATTGCAAAAAGAGACCGTCTATATTTTATAAACGGTCTATTCCAAGACTAATATTAATTTGAAAAAGAGAATAAAAAAAATGAGAAATTAAAAAAAGTACCCATAAAAAGTTGAATAGTAATCCGCTGCTATAAATTGATCAAATTTATATGTTAGGGTTATAAATAACACATTTTACATGTTAGGGATTAATTTTATAGTATTTTAACATATATTGTGCTATAAAAACCAATTTAGCCTTTCAAAAACTCCATTTTTGCCATTTAGAAGGGTCATATATATAATCAACCCACTTATCTTTGGTTAATTATTCCGGATAAGCAGCTGATGTTGAAGATAATGTCACATTTATCTTGCAACAATGTTTAGCAAATATTACAAAATCCAAGATAATTATCAAAAAATAAAATGAAAATCCAAGACTGTACCAGAGCATGACTTCACCATACATAGGCCTGAACTTATTCTACTCATGATAAATAATTACAGAATTCAATCCCATTTACACTACAGAATTAAACATTCTACACTGATGGATTTCCCGCCCTACGATAACGATCATATAAAAGGTTCGTATCCTATATAGAGATCACTTTCACTGAAAGCACAGCAGATCAGCAACAATCATGAAGAATTAGCCCAAAGAACATTAAAAATTCCGAGAGGTAGAAAGCTCCAACACCAGCCATGAACTGTCCGGGCAGTCACTTAGCTGAAAGGCAGAAAGCTCAAGAACGAAATAAAGAGTTACAAAATGAGTAACTGCAATGACAGGCAAGTAATGATCTTAAAATAATCAAAACAAGAACTCGCTAGGATATAATTCTCATCCGATCAAAGAATAATATGCAACAAAAAGACTGATAAAGGTGCAATACTAAACAACTAAAACACGTTCATAACAATCTAAAAAAATGATGTCGAGTTTTCAACCATCAAAACACATTCCAGTTCATCATTGTCCAAAGTCACCGCCTTTATCATAATTCATAACACCATTTGGCTAAAAATCACTGAATAATAAAACCCAAGTTCATCAAACATAGACCTGGCAAAAGAAAATCAAATCTCATACGTATGCAGAAAAAATATCTAAGAAGAGAAAATACAAGGCTCAGATCAGTGTACTGAGGTCAGAGCTGAGAATCTAGAGACCGCCGTGGCTGCAAGGATTGCCCTGCCAAGATACGGCTCATATGTACTCATAATGCTCGACCATGTAGCCCGGGATTCATCATCATAGCCTTATCATACCCAGAATCTAACCTTAGCCATGGACCTGGGCTTCATGATTTTCACTTCACCTTCTTTCTGTCACGCTCTAGGCTCCATGAGCGCCTTGATAACAAGAGAGGTATTCTCTGCATACATATTACAAAAGAGCTGTTGGTTGGGTGAAAGAGAGAAATCACGGGCAATGAGGAGAGGGCAACAACCCTTTGAGAAATCCCATCTCCCTGCTGCCTCATTCTTCTGGGCTCACTCACCCGTACTCAGAGGCCAGGCAACAACACTACACCGCCATGGCTGCAAATCCCGGTGTCATTGGGTTGCCCCGCCAAGATACGCGTCGGTTTCATCCCGACCCATGGTACAGGAAGGGACATTCTCATACAGATCTTGCGGTTGGACAAGCTATAGATTCGTGTATATAGCTGCCACCCTTCTTCTCAGAAACCATTAGAAGGGGAACCTTACTAACAGACACAAACTTATCCATTGTGACCACAGCTCAACAAGAGGTACAAACCCCTCTAAAAACCATAAGAGCAAATTTAAACAAAAGGCTCAGATAAGTGTACTGAGGTCAGAGCAGGAGTGGAGAGACCGCCATGGCTGCAAGCACCGGATGCATTCAAATGCCATCCGGGCCGCCCCGCCAAGATACGAACTGAATGTCCTCATAATGCTCGACCCCGTTGCCCAGGATTCATCATCACAGCCTTAGAGAAATTTCAACATATCACCATTTGAGGTCTCCTCCTGCAAATCCTCAGGATCCTTCCCATCAACAGTGCAACCAACAGAGAAACACAAGTACCCATAGTCTCCTTGACAGTGCCACTGAGATCCTTAGCCATCGACCTAAGGCTTTTCATGATCTTCACTATCTCGACAACGTCAGCCAGAGAGATGTTTCCATAATGCTTGATATGTTAGATAGCCAAAGTATTATATATCAATGAAGGGCTGTTGGTTGAAGAAAGCGAAAAATCACAGGCAAGAAGAACAGGGAGGAGCAACAACCCTTTGAAAAATCCCATCTCCCTACTGCCTCATTCTTCAGGGCTCACTTAGCACTAACAAGCAACCAGTTCTCAGAGGGTCAGCAGTACGACACTGCCATGGCTGCAACTCCGGGTTGCCCCGCCAAGATACAGGTCGGTTTCTGCTCGACCCATAGCACCAAGAAGAGGCATTTTCATACAAGCTATAGAATTCACGTACATCACTGCCTGCCACCATTATTGTCAGGAAGCATAAGAAGAGAGGAACCTTACTAACAAGTAAAGCTACAAACTTTATGATAGCCGATCTAGGAATTAATATTAGGGTAGGCGGTTGAGGAGAGTGGTGGTGGCGCTACAGTCACAGTTAACCGGAAATACTGTTCACAGGCCTTTCCGGCGAAAATAGTTCCAACAAAAGAGGCTCAGATCAGTGTGACCGGGCCGGGAAGCAGCTCGACACCGCCATGGCTGCAAATCCGGGAAAGCATTCCGGGTAGCCCCACCAAGATACGGGTCGGCTTCATCAATCAAAAGATCTGAGAAGACATCGCCAAAGGATACAGCATAGACTGGAAAAATGGAGAAGAACATCAAGCACAACGGCAACAATATCTCCCTGGATAACATCTTGGGGATCGCTAAGATCATAAAGAAGCTGTTTTTAGGCTCAGATCAGTATTGATCGGGTCAGGCGACAGCACGACACCGCCATGGCTGCAAATTCCGGTAGCATACCGGGTTGCCCCGCCAAGATACGGGTCAGTTTCAGCCCGACCCGTTTGCTCCGAGACCATGAGCGTTATCATCAGTCATCACAGCCTATGACCCTCTCATCAACCTGTTCCTCCTCATCATTCATATTTCAATCACTCGGAAAGTCTGATATCTGATA
Organism: Sherardia arvensis; assembly: GCA_948330725.1. Lineage (NCBI taxonomy): Eukaryota > Viridiplantae > Streptophyta > Magnoliopsida > Gentianales > Rubiaceae > Sherardia > Sherardia arvensis. Next base: position 51,882,350 of record OX415235.1, read on the forward strand.
GCAAAGTCTGGAGTACGAGATGATATGAAACAAAACAAGATGGGTTTTCAAACAAGATGAAATAAAATTCAAGGGCTGTTGGTGAAATTAAAGAGAAATCATAGGTCATATGGAGAGGAGCAACAGCCCTAAAGAATTCCCTTGCGCTCTCCGCCGCCTCATTCTCGGTCTCGGAGCGGTTTGTTTTTCTGGGTCGTCTTCTCCACCCGGCTTATATAGAGGGTTCTGGTTCTTCTGAATTGCATTACGACCCCTGAGGTTTATACTAGTTTTGTACAATGGCCCTATCACATGAATGTCCCTTCACTTAAGGGTAATTAGCGATTGGTCACGTTTTGTAAAGAGTACTTCACTAGTTCACTTAAGGGCTTCTGGTACTTAATTGCATTTTGAACCCTGAGGTTTATACCAGTATTTTTTTTTTTTTGAAATGTGAGGTTTATACCAGTATTTAAACTAGTCTACATGTTTATCATCTCAGGCCCCTATCTAAATTGCAGTATAACCCCTGTGGTAATGTTTTCCCCAAAATTGGCCACACCTATTTGTAATTTTGTAGTCATTTTTGGAGCCAAAATGACATAATTACTTTTAGAAATCCATTATTCCAAAATTAATGGAGCAGTTATATTATTTTAGGTTCAAATTGACTATGCAAAAGTAATTCGGTCATGTAAATAGAAATAAAAAAGGTAACGTAACTAAAACACTAATTCCTCACTTAAAATCAAGCCACGTAATTATAAGAGAATTTCATAAAGCATGTTTTGGTTGTGGATGTAGTAAATTTCTTTTCTTGTAATCATATATAATACAATGTGCCTCATTGATAAAAAAAAGAGAGCAAATTTAATACTATTTTAAATAGAATTGTATATAATTTTGACTGTTATTGATTTTTGAAACCTCAAATGTCTTTATAATTTTGATGCATAAAATTTATCATAAAATTTTATGCAAATGTACATGTTGTTAACATTCAAGCATTAACAATGGCAATATGGCATGATGTAAAATATTTGTGACACCTCACAAAGTGTCTACAATAAGCATGTCATAAAAAAAATATATATATCACGAAAAAAAATAAAATAAAAAAAATAAATCTGTGATCAACATTGCATTACACAGGAGGTTTATAAAAAATTGACATTTCTTAGATTTTTTACATAAGGCTCATCAGTTCCATCTTCTTCTCTTCATACTCATAGGCCTCAGCAAGCTCTCTTTGTCCATCTAACCATTGAAAGGCCTTCTCAATTGCATCTTCAGCCTTCCTCTTCTCATCAGATTTCATACCTTTGGACCGCGCATTTATGCTATTCCTCATCTGATAAGCGTAGCTCTCGAAATCAAGTCTTGCTGCATTCTTCTCCTTGTGTTTGTCATCCTCTGCCCTAAACTTGTTCGCTTTTTCTATCATTCTTTCAATCTCCCTTCTAGAAAGTCGCCCGCTTTCAATAGTGATCCTCTTTTCTTTGCCGCTAATTTTGTCCCTGGCAGACACATTCAGTATACCATTGGCTTGTAAATCAAAGCAGACATCGAATTAGTGATTCCCCTAGGTGCCATTTCAATGCCAGACAATTCAAACTTACCTAATAGCTTGTTATCAGTTGATCTAGCTCTTTCGCCCTCGAAAACTTCAAACATCTGCTTAGTCTTGTTATCTGCACTGGTTTCAAATCCCTTAACTTTTCTAGTAGGGATAACGGTATGCTTTGGAACCACGACATTCATGAATTCTCCAACAGTTTCAATGCCAAGAGACAATGGTGTGACTTCCTCGAGCACGATGTTTGGAGCCTTTTCATGGCCTTGTCCACTCAAGATTGCAGCTTGAACAGCCGCGCCATAAGCAACAGCTTCATCGGGGCTTATGTTTCTACAAAGCTCCTTGCCATTTAGTAAATCTTGCAATTATTTCTGTACCTTGGGAATCCTGCTTGAACCTCCCACCATGACAACATCATTGATATCATCACTATTCATCCCGGCATCCTTCATACACTTTTCAACGCTATCGATACACTTTTTAAACAAGTCTGAGTTTAACTCCTCGAACTTGGATCGTGTAAGAACTGCTGAAAAGTCTATGCCTTTATACAAGGCATCAATGTCGATACTAGCTTGTGTAGAAGATGAAAGTATCCTCTTACCCCTCTCACAGGCTGTTCTCAGTCTTCTCATCGCTTTAGGGCTATCACTGATATCTTTCCGATGCTTTCTGTTGAACTCCTTAATGAAGTGGTTGACAAGCCTGTTGTCGAAATCCTCTCCGCCAAGATGAGTATCACCACCAACAGCCTTGACTGAAATGTTATCATTTCTAATGGTCAGAATTGATACATCAAAAGTCCCGCCACCAAGATCAAATACAAGAACATTCCTTTGTCATTCTGCACCGTCTCATTGCTAAATTTCATACCAATCAATCTGTTTACACCTAAAATCATAATTAATTGTAATAAATCTGTTTCATCGTATCATATTTCATCAAAACTAAACTGAATCGAACTGAAAGAATTCAGATAAGTTGGAATTACCGAATATGGTGTTGAGGGGATTCGAGGCTGCTTGGTTGCGAGCTGAATCACCAATGAAACACTCTGTATCAGTGAAAGCTACACAAGAAGGAGTGATTTTGTTGCCTTGTTCATCTTCTAATATTTCTACTTGACCATTTCTCCAGAATCCGGCGCTCGAGTAAGTCGTGCCTAAGTGGATTCCGATGGCGATGGCCGGAGCTCTGCCTGTTGAACTCATACTAAATCACAGCTGAGAAAAATGAGAATGATCAAATTTGACCCGCCCTCATACAGACATTGCTTGTTTTACAAAAAGGCTCAAAGTCATCATCATCATCAAATATTATAATATTTGGAACAATTATTTCTCCAAACTAAACAAATTGAATAAGAACATAGAGTCAACTGTTACATATCTCAGTCATTCTTTAATGTTAATATGTGTTAACCAGATCATGGTTTGGACAGTGGAGATATATACGAAACATTGTAAACTAGCACAAGAAATCCAAAAAAGATCCAATCTTTTTACATTCATAAAGCTCCCGCGTCTCAAAACTTCAAATACAAAATCACCAAAAACAAAACTAAAAGAAGGCTAAGGCTCAGATCAACATTATTGGGTCAGGCCACACCCGACACTGCCGTGGCTGCAACCCGGGTTGCCCCGCCAAGATACGGGTCGGTTTCAGCCCGACCCATTTGCTCCGAGACCATGAGCGTCATCATCACAGCCATATATATGTATTCATTTCCCCCTAAACCCTTGTTATCCTTCACAAGTCCCACTTCTCAATAAACTCACATACTCAACCTCAATTACTTCCATATTCCGTCACATTACAGGGCTGTTGGTGAGATAAAAGGAGAAATCATAGGTTGTACGGACAGGGGCAACAACCCTGGAGAATTCCCATTGTCTCTCCGCCGCCTCATTCTCAGTCTCGGAGCAGCTGTTTTTTGGACATCAACTCCATTGTCTTATATAGAGGGCTTCTGGTTCTGAATTGCAGTTTGACCCCTGAAGTTTATCCTGAATCCTGATCGTCCTGAATCCTGATTATAGTAGAGACATTGAGTCATCCTGCAACATCAAGAAGCCTTTCTAACCTAAAATCAGCTATCATTGGATACACACTTGCTTCAAGTCAAAGCTTACACAAGCAATGTACATCACCCGAGAGGGCCAGTAATTTAGAGCACAAACTTGACACTGAACTGTAAGATAAGATAAATAATTGAGGCAGATATGAGCAAAATAGATTCTCAATTGCAGAGACACCATCAAAGATTAAACGAATGTAACAATTCACTTGAAAAAACACATTCTTTGCACATTCAGAGAAAGATGAACCTAATTTTTTGGAATGGTGAAGTATTTAAGCAAGCTCACTATCATCGTTACATTGAGAAACGAGATAACTGACTGATATCACCAAGTGTAACAGCAATTTAAAGCACAGGTTGAACCAGCGAGATTATGATTCACATAGTATACAGAACATCCATCCAAGATCAACTAAGAATGTAACAAAATTCACTCAAAAACCGATACACCATGCTGATACTAAGATTAACTAAAAATGAACAAATATAACAGTAAAGCAGGACAACAATCAGGAAATATTGCAAATGCATAGCACCTAGCTGAGCTACTATAGTGATGAAACAGTGTTTAATCTAGCTCAATAAAACCAAAAAGATCCAATCTTTTAACATTGCATACATCAAAACTTCAAAAAGATCCAATCTTTTAACATGCATACATCAAAACTTCAAAAGAATAACCAGAAACAAAAGGTTCCCACCAATTCAACAAATTTCCACATTATTAACAAAGGCTCAGATCTGTATGATTGGGTCAGGCCATAGGACACCGCCATGGCTGCAAACCCGGTTGCATATCAAAATGCCATCCGGGTTGCCCCGCCAAGATACGGGTCAATTTTAAGCCCGACCCATTTGCCCCGAGACCATGAACATCATCATCACAGCCTAGTTGGTGTCCCAGAGATGGCGATCGAAGTCCAAGGTTCAACAAGCATACAACATTCTCCATTAGAAAAAAAAGAAAAAAAAATGTTGTGAAAGGGTTGTTGGTGAATGGACAGAAATCATGGGCCAAAACGGAGAGAGGGCAACAACCCTTTAAAAAAATTCCCAGTTTGTTCTCTCCGTAGCCTCATTTACAGTCTCGGAGCATCTGCATCTCGTCAAGCAGTGTTGCTTACTTAAGGAGTTCGGTGTGCTTAATTTTCTGTCCAAATTTTGTGAAAAGTCCCCGAAGATTTGCATAAATATGGGAAGGTCCCCCTAATTATATGAAATCTCTTTATGAACTTGTAGCTTATCAATGATCGACTGTGTATTGAGAATGAATATAAACAATCACACAAATGATTTAAAGGACTCTTTGCAACGTGGAGTAGTACTACACTTAAAAGATTGAGGAAATATGATGAAACTTTTACATAATAGTGTATGCCTTTCGCCACGTTACCTTTTCAAGACATTCTAAAATTAATTATATTTTTATTATTGTCTGTATTTTACTCTAATCTTGTTTTACTATATACATTTTTACGATTCCATTTTCTTCCAAGAGTGTAAATATATGAGATTTAATGTAATTGAAAGATAAAAAGTAAGTCAAATGCAACTTTTAGATGTTTTGCATACAAAACACTTTCCAATAATAACTGAAAAACAATCCACAACTATACAAGATTTATAACATGACTACAGCCTGAAACACAAAGAAACAGAAAGGGAAATGAACAAATAAAAAATCTAAATTTTTTTTTAAAAAAACAAAGGCTCAGATCAGTATATGAATGAATCGGGCAACCCGACACCGCCATGGCTGCAAATCCGATGCAAATCCGAGCGGCATCCGCGATGTCACCTGGATTGCCCCACCAAGATACGGGTCGGTTTCAGCCCGATCCATCCGCTCCAAGACCATGAACGTAATCATCACAGCCTCTTTTAATGCGTTTTGTACAAAACTAGGCTAACCTGACCGCGCATTGAGCGGTTAAACAAAATAAAAATCGTCCTCATCATCATCTTCTTCTTCTTCTTCATAAATAAACTCCGGTGAGTTCGATCTCAGTTAAAAATAAGCTAGGGAAAGGGGATGTTGGTGAAATTAAGAGAAATCATTGGATAAACTGAGAGGGGCAACAACCCCCAGAATTCCCTGATAGGTCCCTCCGTTCCTCATTCTCGGTCTCGGAGCACTTGTTTTTCAGCTTATCTGATCAAACAGCTTAGAGAGAGGCTTCTGGTCCAACATTGCATGATGGCCCCTGTGGTTTGTAACAATGTCTAGTCGTTGCAAGTTCTGATTAACACAAAAACACACAGTAGGACATTGTTAAGAGGCTCAGATATGTATCAGAGACCGGGCAAAGAGAGAAGGATTTCCCGCCATGGCTGCAAAGATTTTGCCCCGCCAACATACGGGTCCTATTGACCCTTACCCGAATCACGACTCAGAACCAAGAAAACACATCAATTGATCATCACTGCCTCAAAGAACCCATATCTGTGTCAAGGATAAGCAGAGGAACCATGATTGGTAGGAAGGTAGAGCATAAAAACTATTAAGAGCTTCCCCACACACATATTTATAGACTGTGTTGAAGTAGTAGTAGTAGTAGCAGGCTGATTTATTGTTGTTGTTGTTGTCTCTGATGATTGAGGGCTGTTCATTTTAGTGAAATCATCGGCGAATGTGCAGAGAGAGGGGCAACAACCCTCAGAAACTCCCCGGAATCTCCCTCTGCCGCCTCATTCCATGGCTCTTCTGAGTCGTGTCTAGGCTCTCACATTCATTTGAGCCTTTTTATAGTACTGTGTTAGTAATTGTCAAGAGGCTCAGACCTGTAAGAGATAAAGGTTTTCTCGCCATGGCTGCAAAGATTTGCCCCGCCAAGATACGAGTCCTATTGCTCCATACCCGACCCACGACACAGAAACAAGAAACCTGTTCATCTATCATCACTGCCTCAATACACAGCAGTAGGAAACTCTGAAGCTGCTGTATATATTAGAAGGATGGAAATATCCATATCGGTGAACAAATACGGCCATATGATTCAACTTCAAACCTTTCAATGCTGCCATCTTCCAAACTATCTTTGTCCACTTTCCTCCATAATCTCAAACCACGGTTACACATAACATGAAAGTTGAGGTCTCAGATGGGTCAGCTGTGAGCAAAACTTATTTCAAGAAGGAAACCTTTGGATTAACGAGCAAGTATGTCAGTTTGTCAATTCAATATTTCAGGCACAGGCTATAAAAGACGCGAAGAAATGAAAATGAAAAGCTCTGTGGAAACCAAACTAAGGATTGTCCTAATCAATATATGATAATGCAATCAAGCGAAGAAATCATAGGCTGAAAGAGAAAGCAGCAAAAGCCCTTCATGAAAACCCCCATCTTTCTTGCTAGCCTCATTCTATGAGCATCTATTTCACAACCAAAGATTCAGCCTTTATATTACAGCCACACAAGATCTCCATCTTTAACACACAGACACACTGTACAACGTTGTCAAGACTCAAGAGGCTCAGATCTGTAAGAGATCGGGCAAGGGAGAAGGTTCCCGCCATGGCTGCAAAGATTTGCCCCGCCAAGATACGGGTCCTATTGCCCCATGCCCGACCCACAACTCAGAGAACCAAGAAAACGCATTTATCGATCATCACTGCCTCAAAAAACCCAACTTTCCGTTAAGATAAGCACAAGAGATGGTGATGATGATGATGAGGAATGAATCTGAGAAATGATTGCTTTTAAATAGCTAGGGTTTTTTGCTGAGCTTCTGCTGATGGAGGGCTGTTGATTTAGGATCATGGGAAATCATGGGCGAATGCGAAGAGAGAGAGAGCGGCAACAACCCTCGGAGACTCCCAGGACTCTCCCTCTGCAGAGCCTCATTTCCATGGCTCTTCTGAGTTGTGTTTAGGACCTCACATTCATTCGAGTGCTTTATACTACTACCTTGTTGACTGTTTCCGACAAGATGGTCAAAATCTTGATTAAAACATAAGTCAAAACCTTAACCAAATGGAAAGACCAAAAAGTGGACTTAATCTTCGGGGATTTTGATAGTTTGAAATTGTAAGTTTATACTTAGATTATAGCAAACAGCTGAAACTGAGCGCTAGCTAGCATTGCAATTTGAGAGGGCTTTTAGTTCAAGCAGTGAAGAAATCATAGGCTGAAACAGAAAGCGGCAAAAGCCCTAAACGAAAACACCTGTCTTTCTAGCTAGCCTCATTCATTTCACAATCAAAGATTCAAACTTTATAGCAGAGAAATGCCAGTAGAACATTATTAAGAGGCTCAGATCTGTACAAGACCGGGCAGGAGAAGGTTTTCCCGCCATGGCTGCAAAGATTTGCCCCGCCAAGATACGAGTCCTATTTCTCCATGCCCGGAGAACCAAGAAACGTGCATCCATTGATCATCACTGCCTCAAAGATCCCACATTTTGTTATGAGAGTGTCTGAAGAATATGAATATGAAGATTCTGAATGCTCTGCATCTTCTGTAATGAAACATAATTGAATATAGGAGTATAAATAGGCTTTTGTTCTTACAGTTTAATATCTAAGTTCATGATGAAACTACAACAGTAGAAAAAGGATTCAAGAAGGAAGAAGAACAACTAAAAACTATACAGCCATGAATCATCAAATTCTTCAAGTGAGCCATTACATTGTCAAAAAGAACAAAATCAAAAGTGAATCTATTACAGCAGAGAGTAAAAGGAATGACAGGGATCATGTATGGAAACATATTTGATAAGAAACGAACCAATTTTATTCAAAATGTAGAAGAGATTATTTCAGCTTAATCTACACCAAAACTGAAGAACGTTAAATAAGAACACAACTTTTCCATAAAAACAACCACACAAACCACAAACAGACTAAAATGCACAGCATCTTATTTTCACCGAAACTGAAGAACATTAAGCAAAGAACACAGCTTTTTAATCCATAAAAACGACCACACAAACCACGAACAGAAACAACTCAAGACAGGACTAAAATGCACAACATCCTATTTTCACCAAAACTGAAGAACATTAAGCAAAGAACACATCTTTTTAATCCACGAAAACGACCACAAAACCCACAAACAGCAACAACTCAAGACCAGACTAAAATGCAGTACATCTTATTTTCACCAAAACTGAAGAACATTAAGCAAAGAACACAACTTTTTAATCCCAAATAACAACCACAGTAACACACAAACCCCAAACAGAAACAACTCAAGACAAGACTAGAATGAACATCATCTTATTTGTAGTACAACAAGGCTCAGATCATTTTGACTAGGCATTCAGTTCATGACGCCGCCATGGTTGCAAACATAAGCCTGGTATGATTGCCTTACCAAGATACAGATCATTTTACATAGCAAATGCCTAATCTTTAGCTCACAGAAACAACCATCATCACAGCCTTAAAACCTTTTCTCTGACATCTCTTCTTACTAATAAAGGATAGCAATCATGCAATGATATAGCGTTCTTCATTTGTAAACGGAGGGCTTTTAGTTTTTGTTGCAGTAAACAAAATCATAGGCCAGACAAAAAGCAGCAAAAGCCCTTCAAAAACCCCCATCTTTCTTGCTTGCCTCATTCTGTGAGTATTCATTTCACAATCAAAAAAGCTTCCACCTTTACAGCAGAGCAATTCCAAAATAAAAACCTCTTCTCTCTTCTCTCTCACATAGTCACACGTTAGAGGCTCAGATCTGTAAGAACCGGGTAGGAGACAAGGTTTCCCGCCATGGCTGCAAAGATTTGCCCCGCCAAGATACGGGTCCTGTTGCTCCGACCCAACCACGACCCAGAGAACCAGGAAAACACACCAATCGATCATCACTGCCTCAGAGAACTTACGTTTGGATTTTGGAAAAGCGGTGGTAATGAATGAATGATTGAACAAATTACTGTGGATCATAATAGGAACTCATAGTATTGTTCTTTGTTGATGGAGGGCTGTTGATTTGAGTAACCAGAATCATAGGCTAAGTTGCAGAGAGAGGGGCAACAACCCTCGGAGACTCCCAGGACTCCCTCTGCGGCCTCATTTCCATGGCTCTTCTGAGTCGTGTCTGGATCTCACAGTCATTTGAGTCCATTATATAGTACTGCGTTGTTGAGAACGACGACGGTCAAAATTGAGGGTCAAACGTCAAAGCCCAATTTGTTTGGTAAAAGTGTAATTTTTCATCGTGTGTTGCTTTACACTGTTCAATATTTTACTACTATTGTAGTGGAAAATATAGCATAAACTATGTAAATATCATCTTAGGATTATAGTAACATTTTACAATAAATAAGGATGGTATTGTAAATTTAATATTATTATTTTTAAAAATATCGTACGGATATATTGCATTGTCTGAGGAGAAAACGTGACCAGTGCCGTGAGCAACTGAGCATGTATAGGTTGAAATGTTTTAGGGCATGTTTGGATGGTATGGTTTTTGAAAAAGTTGTGAGAGGTGATGGTGTAATTGGGGTTGTTGATGTAGGACGGTTTTACCAAAGAATTCAATAAGTTTTTTGGAATTTGATGAGTTATATTATGATATTATCCACATGTTTTGATGCAAGTTGAGTTCAGTTGGGAAATATACTTTCGACGGTTTTTCGAGTAGATTTACTATTAAAAAGTATGATATAATCAATGATGAACGAAGATATTATATAAGAGTTAAAAATAATGCACCTGTCATGAAAATTTTAAACTCTACCAAACCACCAAAACATGTACTTGCTCACAAATATACTATGCGTTGGAAGTATTGTTCACTGGAGTGGATGTTCTTGTGCAACTTATATCCCCTTAGTTGATTATATATTAGAGCCAATGAGTTTTAGCATGATCAACTAATAAGTTTATTTATCCATAAAATAACTCGAGGGTGAGATTTTTTTAAAGTAGGGGAGAATGATGTAGGGGAGTTTTATACACTAAATAGAGCGACAACCATCGACATAAAGGTTTAGCAGTAATATGTCGTTTTTACATCAACTGAATTCTCAATGCAGATTGAATCTCTTGATGATGGAGGAAGTGAACTCGAAACACGTTATTTTGTAATGGAATTGACTAACGTGTGACGAATTTGCGATTGTTCGTTTAACGCCAAATCCTTTTCCTCAAAGGAACCGATTATCAAGGCTTTCCTAATTAGTTTTACTATTTTCCATTTCAATATTAGAATAATTTTCCGTTTTAGGTTTATGTTAGGATTTATCGGAAGAATTAGTCATAGTATTTATAGGGAATTTGTATTCACTATTTGACAACTTTCATTATCAATTATGTGTATTTTTCAAGAGTTGTCTCTTACTTGAATGATTCCAACAAAATCGGACAAGAAAACAATGCCTGTGACTTCTTACTATTCATATTTATACTTGTGAAATTTATACCGTTATTCTGACCGGGTCAATCATATTATACTTTTGTGGACTATGTTGTGCATTACAATAGGCAAAGTCCATGAAAAAGATACATTTTTTATTTCTTGGTGAATTAAATTGAATCGGAGTGAAAAATTATGTATTGGAAAATACAATATAATTAATTTATTATTATATTATATTTGCTGAAATGAAAAATACAATATAATTAATTTATTATTATATTATATTTGCTCAAATGAACTAAACTGGAACTAGACTGATGTAATGCTAGTTTAAGAGAACTGTTAATATATATTGGAACTAAAGAAAGTTAGTTTAGTTTTCGGGAGAACAACTAAACTTTTTCAATACAATTTTTACAAAAAAGAATTAACCAAAAAAAGTTAATTTTAAAATTTAGATCAAAGTGATCTAACAATTCCCTTTAAAAACTTTTTTAAAATGTTGCCTGATTAATATTAGTAAGGGTATTATGGTCATTTCTTAATTTCGAACAAAACCTACCCTGGATCAATGCTTTCACCCCATTCCATGAGGCAATCGGATTGCTTCACCCCATTCCAGGAGGAAATCTTTTATTTAAGCAAATCCTTTTGGGAAATGGATGTTAGCTATCCAAATCCCACCTATAAATAAGGCCACCTTCCATTCGACATTTATTCACTAATTCAGTAGTCTTTTACACTCTCTCACGATGACTACAGAGACGATAACCGTCGAAAAATTGTTCTCTCATGAAGCAGTTACAGAGTACACAAATCTTGCAACCGTCGGCCGGCCAAAAGGCTCCATTTCCATGGCAGCGAAGATGCACCTCTCCGCCGTGGGCTGGACCATCTTCTGGTATAAGAAGAATGGAAGGAAAGATTTGAGATACCAGTCCCCAGATGGAAGAGTTTTTAATAACCTCATCTCGGCCTGCAAATGGTATTCCGGCGAAGGCCAGCAAATATCCGATCAAGAAGCCGAAATCCAGCAAGTTTCCGATCAAGAAGCCGAAATCCAGCACTCTATGACAGCCGAAATCCAACACTCCATGACAGCCGAAACTGTTATCGTCGGAAAATCGTTTTCTCCTGAATCAGTTGCGAAGTACACAAACTTCGCAACCATCGGCCGGCCAAAGGGCTCGCTTTCCACGGCAGCGAAGATGCACCTCTCCGCCGTCGGCTGGACCTTTTTCTGGTATGAGAAAAACGGAAGAAAAGATATGAGGTACCAGTCCCCAGACGGAAGAGTTTTCAACAACCTCATTTCCGCCTGCAGATGGTACTCCGGCGAAGGTCAGCAAGTTTCCGATCAAGAAGTGGAAATTCGCCCACCATCTCCGGCGAAGAGCAGGAAGCCACCAACGAGGAAATCGGCCAAGAAAGCGGTCAAGAAAGCTCTGAAAAAGGTGAAATCTGACTACATCTGCTCAGTCTGTCACGACGATGGAAATTTGTTGTTATGCGATAAATGCCCTTCTGCTTTTCACGCTAAATGCGTCGGATTAGATGGAATTCCTGAAGGAGATTGGTACTGTCCATCGTGTACCTGCAGAATCTGCAAAATCCAGGAAGAGGATAAAGATAATCATCATCATCTCCAAAAATGTGTTCAGTGCTTGCATCGTTTTCACACTGATTGCTTGGAGAAAGAGGGCTCTTTTCAGAATCCGAAATCGGAAGGGATTTGGTTTTGCAGCCATAAATGCGAAGAGATAAACTCCGGTCTGAAGAATCTCCTCGGAAAAAGGTTCCCGATCGCCGGAGAACACAGTCTAGAATGGAGATTGTACGACGGATCGAGCTCGGACAAGGATGACGTCAGCAAGCTGAAAGCTGCCGTCAGCATAATCCACGACTGCTTTGAGCCGGTGGTGGAGCCGTACGATAAAAGAGACACCTCGGAGGACGCAATCTTCAGCAGACGGTCTAAATTGAACAGACTGAACTTCGAGGGTTTCCACACGATGACGTTGGAGAGAGACGACGAGGTTATCATCGCTGCCCTTGTAAGGATCCATGGCGAAAGAGTTGCAGAGATGCCGCTTGTCGCCACGCGCTTCGAGCATCAGCGTCAAGGAATGTGCAGAATCCTAATGAGCCAGCTGGAGAAGACATTAATGGAGCTCGGAGTTGAAAGACTGGTTTTACCAGCAGCTTCAACTGTGTTGGATACTTGGGTGAACAAATTCGGCTTCGTGAAAGTTAATGAATCGGAGAAATTGCACTTTCTTGGCAACGTTTTTCTGGATTTCTATGGCACCACTTTTTGCCAGAAGATCTTGGACAGCAGCAACGTTAATGGCAGCACCATTTCGGACACGCGAAATCAGGTTCAGAAGCTGTTGAATGAGACCTGCAGCAAGAAGAGGAAACGTTCTACTAAAGTGATGAAGAAGAAGAACTCCAAGAAGAAGAAGAAATTGGCTTGTGTTTCTGTGTGTTAGCCAAATGATATGATATTGTTTTTGTAAATTTTGAAAGATAGTTTGTTTGTATATATGATTCAGTTCGAAATCCAATGTTCTACTTTGAATTTGTATTTTTTATTATCATGTTTTGCCTCTCCATTTAGATTTTAATTTGAAAGTCAATAAGCACTTTCAAATATAGTTAAACTTCAAGATAAAATAAAATTATATTAACAAAAAATATTATTTTTATAGTAATATTAGCATTATATTTGATTTAATGTTGTTTGCATAGTCAGTTAAGATTTTAACATGAAAATATTCCGTCAAGATTTTAATATCTTCTAGGAAATTCTCATGACTATATATATTATTTTTGCTAAAATCCGTTAAATAGACATTAACATCTATGCATCGGCACGGGTATCATCTAGTTTTATTCACAATTTTACAATTTTCATCATCAATTATATGTATTTTTCAAGAGTCGTCTCTTACTCAGAGGATTACGACAAAACAAGACAAGAAGACAACGCATGCGACTTCATATATATGCTTGTGAAATTTATATCGATATTTTGACCGGGGCAATCAAATTATACTTTTTATGGACTGTGTTGTGCATTACAATAGGTAAAGTCCATGAAAAAGATCAATTTTTTAGAACCACTTTAAGGCCCCCCCGAAAAAAGTATTTCTTGGTGAATTGAAATGAATTGGAGTGAAAAATTATGTGTTGAAAAATACAGTATAATTAAATTACTATCATATTATATTTTGATGAAATGAACTAAATTGAAACTAGACTGATGTAATGCTAAGTTTAAGAGAACTATTAATATATATTGGAACTAAAGAAAGTGAGTTTAGTTTTAGGGAGAACCACTAAACTTTTTCAATACACAATTTTTACAAAAAAATAATTAACCAAAAAAATTAAATTTAAAATTCAGATAAAAGTGATCTAACTTTTCCCTTTAAAAACTTTTTTAAAATATTACCTGATTTGATTAATATTAGTAAGGGTATTTCTGGTCATTTCAATATTAATTTCGAACAAATCCCTGGATCAATTGTTTCACCCCATTCCATGAGGAAATGGGATTGTTTATTAAAGCAATCCCTTTGGGAAACGGTTTTCTACCATCAAAATCTCATTTATAAATAAGGGTACCTTCCACATCTAATACACATCTAATACCCTCTATCACCGATGACTACAGTTATTGTCGAAAAATGCTTCTCTCCCGTAGCAGTTGCAGAGTACACTAATTTCGCATCTGTCGGACGGCCAAAAAGCACCCTTCCCACGGCGGCAAAGATGCACCTCGCCGCCGTCGGCTGGAGCTTCTTCTGGTACCAGAAGAACGGAAGGAATGTGAGTCTGAGATACCAGTCCCCAGACGGAAGGGTTTTCAACAACCTCCTCTCCGCCTGCAGATGGTATTCCGGCGAAGACCAGCAAGTTCCCGATCAAGAAGTCGAGATCCGGCCACCTTCACCGGCGAAGAGCAGTAAACCACCGATGAGGAGTGCGGCCAAGATCGGTCTTGATGCTCGGAAAAAGAAGAAGAAATTGGAGATTAAATCCGATTTCATCTGCTCAGTCTGTCACGATAACGGCGACCTAATCCTATGCGATAAATGCCCCTCTGCTTTTCACACTAAATGTGTGGGATTAGATAGCATTCCTAAGGGAAATTGGTACTGTTCATCTTGTACCTGCGGAATCTGCAATCGCCAGGACGAGGATAATCATCATCTTCTCCAAAAATGTGCTCAGTGTCTGCATCGATTCCACATTTCCTGCTTGAAAAAAGAGGGCTTTTCTCCGATTTCGAACGGGAATTGGTTCTGCAGCGATAAATGCGAAGGGATAAACTCCGGCCTGAAGAATCTCCTCGGAAAAAGGTTCCCGATCGCCGGAGAAGACAACCTGGAATGGAGATTGTACAGCGGATCGAGCTCGGACAAGGATGACGTCAGCAAGCTAAAAGCTGCCGTCAGCATAATCCACGACTGCTTTGAGCCGGTGGTGGAGCCGTACGACGGAAGAGACACCTCGGAAGACGCGATCTTCAGCAGACGGTCTGATTTGAACAGGCTGAACTTCGAGGGTTTCCACACGATGACGTTGGAGAGAGACGACGAGGTTATCATCGCGGCTCTGATAAGGATCCACGGCGAAAGAGTCGCAGAGATGCCGCTTGTCGCCACGCGCCCCGAGTATCAGTGTCAGGGAATGTGCAGGATCTTGATGAGCCAGCTGGAGAAGACATTAATGGAGCTCGGAGTTGAAAGACTGGTTCTACCAGCAGCTTCAAGCGTTCTGAGTACCTGGGTGAACAAATTCGGGTTCGCGAAAGTTAATGAATCGGAGAGATTGTACTTTTTGTCCAACGTTTTCCTTGATTTCTACGGGACCATTTTTTGCCAGAAGATCTTGAACAACAACAACGTTAATGGCAGTACCATTTCCAAGGCAAGAAAGGAGATTCAGAATCTGTTGGCGGAGACCAGCAAGAAGAGGAAACGTCCTACTCGTGTGCTGAAGAACCTCAAAAAGAGGAAAATTGCTACCTCTGTATTAGGCTATTGATGTTGTTTTTGTAAAATCTGAAACATAGTTTGTAACTTTGTATTGTATAAACAGTGATTCTAATCAATTCAGTTTGATATCCAATATTCTTCTGCTTTGAAGTTGTTTTCTTTCTGGTCATAATTTGCTTATCCTCTGCAACTCAATCTTAATCATCTCAATTCCAAAAACCTGTTTGAAACAAACTAATACTTGATTATAATGTTAAAATGAAGTTTAATGTGGTAAACCAGAGGAAATGTGGAGTATTCAAAAGGAGGAACAGGGTAAAGTTATAATTTTTAATTGATAAAGATGCAATTAAAATTATAAAAGAATTTCAGTAAAAGGAGTAGGACAAAGTTAGAAATTATAAAATTTAACTGATAAAAATACAAAAAAAAAAGGAACTTGGTGGCGTGAAGGCCTTAATGCTTAAAAACTGATACTAATTGTGGTCCCAGAATTGCGCATTTTCAGTGTGTGTTTGTGTTAATGTTTTTGTGTTTATTTTCAGAGGTGCATGCAAGGTGTTTGACAATATGTCTCACCGAACAATATTTCGTGCTTCTGAAAAATTTGTCTCGGTATAGTTTTCTGTACTTTCTAGCTTTCCCGTTGAAATATGTTGGGATTGTTTTTTATGGTAATGTTGCCCTCTTTCATGCACTGTATTCATTTATTGTTCTTTTTGGGTGGTTGTAGAGATGATCATGCTTTCCAGGCGTCTTCATTGCACTGGAAAAGGAAGAGAAAGGAGGCTGGATGAGAAGGTTGATGATGATGTTCTGGTACTCATCAGTTTACTTCTTCGGTGTTTTCGGTGTATTTGAAATTTTGTATCATCTTCGATTCCTGAACTGCAAATTGTTGCTGCAGAGCTGATATTTGGTTCCGGAAAAGGGACTGTGGTTGGAACACTCAAGGGCTTCGACATCTACATCAACATGTTACTGATTGGTAAGCACCCTTTTTAGAGATTTTGTAAAACTTGCACCCAGTTTATGAATAGTGAGAGTTTCCTGTAGCCCTAAATACATTGACTTCAAACATCAGTGCCATGGTCTCAACAAGTAGATTAGTAGTATATTGTGTTTAGAACAGTGATGAATTAATAGGCTACAGAAAGTCAAAACTCAGATCCAGTTTTATCCAGCTAGCATTTAGTTCAACTTGTTGGTTTTGATCTGGTTCATATTGCTTTGTAGCCATTTGGATCAACGTATCACAATGGCATCCTCCTGCTCCTACTCCCAAATGATTACCTCCTTAATATATGGCCTGTTTCGAATCTCTCGAACCGAGAACCATCCAGCTACATATTCGTCGATGATTGGGACCAGGAATCTCTTATCCCTGCTTGTTTGCTTAAGAAAGTTGGATGCTGACGGTGAACATGTTGAAATGTGAGAGCATTAAAGGATAGATATGTTTCTTATGAGGAGGAAAAGGAGATGCATGAGGTATGGAACGATATAGTCACTGCAGTTCCTCAACTGTTAAATCACAGCAGTTGTCTGAAGTTGGAGGTGGATGAAATTGCCTATGTCATCGACTGTGTTGTGGATAGCACATCTGATTTCCTCGCTTTAGTCTCAGCCAAATCAAATGGAAAGTCAACAGATGCCTTTCAAGAGCTGGAAGCATTTGGTGTGGAGATGGGATTCCTCAAACATTTGCTACGACTTGCCATAGAGGCCGGCGTGGAGCTGCCGAGTTCTTTCTTGCTTCACATCCAACCTATTGCCACCAATGCAGCCGCTGTGTTCACCAAAGATGCATCTTCCATTACTGGCCTTCAGGATTATGGTGCAAAATATTTGCACTTTCGTGATTGGTTTTTGAAGCAGTCAGAATCGAAGTGTTTGGCGGTGAATCGCATGGCTGCTGATCCTCAAGTCAGGAAGGCATACGCTCAAGCTCTAACCACCTGCCGACATCCTCCCACTCTGCCCCTGGTGGATGACCTATTAAGGTATCTGCTAGACTCTTTCATATCACTCCTCTGGGATATGCTACGATCCGGGGTGAATGATCAGGATCAATTCAAAGTGGTATATGAAAGGCTAAGATTCTCCAGAGCGACTCTGAAGAAGAATGTTTTGGATGAGACTATCAGGGGTCAAATTTTACTTCTGCTATGCGATGCTGGAGCTTTCATTTTCTTGCTCCACCGAACAGATCTTGGCCGATATGAAGAATTGCTAAAAAGATTTGATGAGTTTCAAGCACAGTTTGAACTTGAAACCATCCCTTCTTCCAAGGCAGATGTGGGTCAAGCGAGTCCTGAGAAATCCAGATCTGATGATGGCAAAGGAAAGGATGTTGATACAACTCCAATGTCAAGCCATCAGCATCCGCAGAGCTCTCATTCTCAAGTTGTTGGTTTCAAAGAGGATGAGTTCCAGTTGCTTTTGGATCGGCTGGTCAGAGGATCGAAGGAATTGCGCATAGTTCCAATATGTGGGATGGCGGGCTTAGGTAAGACTACTCTAGCTTTGAAACTTTATAACCATCCTTCAGTCACCCATCATTTTCAGGCCCGTGCTTGGTGTCCTATTTCTCAAGTGCTGGACAAGAAGAAAGTACTGGTTCAGCTGTTAAATCAAATTCTGCCAGGTGATTATTCCAAAAGCTTTATAAGAGCTTAAAAAGAAAGCCATATTTGATCCTGTTAGATGATATATGGAACGCTGATGCATGGGACAGCTTGAAAGTATCGTTCCAAAATGATTATACTGGCAGTAGAATTATCTTGACCAGTCGATGTCTTGATATTATTTCACATGCTCAGCCTGATCAACAACCTTATTTACTTCGCTTACGTGCAGTTAGCGAGTGTTTTGACATACTGCAGACTAAATTATTCCACAAAGAAAGCTGGAATAGTGAAGTAACTGAACTCATGATGAAAATTGCAGAGAAGTGCAATGGTCTACCTCTTACTGTTGTCATCGTAGCTGGGCTTCTATTAACTTCAGAACAAGAAAGTTGGGAGGAAATTCTGGATCATTTGAGTGCTGGTGATGTATGAATCTATAGGAGGGAGCTTGATTTGGAAGCACATTTGCTGGATATGTCATTTATCATTCAGATCTTTCGTATTCTTAAGGTGTTGGATATATATCAGATTATTTTGAGTAATGGTATTCCCAGCTGTATAGAACTCCTTACACAATTGAGGTACTTAGCAATCACAACCTATGGGGCTGAGATTCCATCTTCCTTAGCTAACCTCTCCAACCTGGAAACTTTGATCGCACATTTTTATGAACCTAACCTTGTATATCCGACAGGGAAAAGAGTTCCATTCCCACACACCCTCTGGAATCTACAAAAACTGAAATATCTTCGTGTGAGTGGTTGTCCTATTACCTTGCCTGTTGAAAACCTCGACAACTCCTCTAGTTTACCCGAGCTGGAAACCCTCGATGGTGTTTACATCTATTCTGATAATGGTAGCATTGTAAAGCAAATGAAAAACTTTCCAAACCTCCGTACTCTGAAATGTTATGTTTTACAGAAGCCTAAGGATTTAGCTGAGAAGCTCTACAAGATTGTAGTTCCTAAATTTCTAAGTCAACTAGAGTCCCTCACCGTGAGAGGGAAAGGCAGTGTTAACTTTGATCTCGGTTCAAGTGCTGAAAATCTTAAAAAGTTGAAATTGAAGGGAGTTGAGTTGTCTAGGGAAGATATTGCAGCCATCGGGAAATTTCCCAACCTTGAAGTTCTCATCTTGTCTGATATATGTTTTTGGGAGAATGTGCTAGAGATGGAAGAAGGGGAATTCACCAAACTTCACATTGAATACAGTTAATGGTTCTAGGCCCCGACAGCCCCCACTGTTTTTGGCAACCACCAATGTGCCGCCACAGCAGGAAGCAGCGACATATGCGATTGAATCCTACAGCATAATTGGTAAAATACCTTTATCATCTGTCTGCTTTGAGGAACCTATTTATATCAATGTTTAAATTTATAGCTAAGAATTGGAATTGGTGGACATTCGAAATGTGTAAATTTCGGGTGTATTTGTGATTTGTCAGATTTTTGTGCGCAAGTTTTGCATTCAGTGTGATAAGAGCTGTTTGGGATCCTATTTAAACCAATGTTTACATTTATATCTAGGAAAATGGCAGTTCAGCTATAGGAGTCGCTTGTTATCCGTTTGCAGTAGTTGCTTTTGGTACCTTTGCTTTGGCTGCACTGTGGACTTCTCCGAGGCATCCACAAGTTCATCAGCCTCCTGTGCTCTCTAGGGCGTTGAATTTTCCCGGTCTCTGTGAAACAGCTATAGATCGATTATGCGTGTTTGAGGTGAAAAAAACTGTGAAATGTTTGTGTTGTGTTGTGTTTTTTATTGATTAAGTGGTTGATTGTATTGTATCTGAGAAGTGAGAAGTGAACTCCTGTGTGCAAGTATGTGTGTTTTATGGTGGAAATGATTGTTCATATGCACATTTTGGTGATTTAAGAAGTAAACTTTTCAATTTATTTCTCCTAATCAGTTCTTTTCTTCTGCCAATATTAGTACTGGGAATGGCTATCCTTTGACAAGTGATCACAATCAATATTAAAACAAAAACAAACTGGTTGTGGAAATGAAATTATATATACTTTAACTTTGTATCAAATTAGTGAAATCACAAACTTTAGAAATTTATGGTTTGCATGAATCAGCTAGTTGAACTTGCTCTCGAAGACGGGAACTGAGAAATCTTGATGGTTCAAGTCACCCATATTTAAAATACTCGCAAACTCGCCATGGATGTTTGAAATAAAGAGTGCACATAACTGCCAAGAAGCCGACTGCAAAACCAGGTCCAACCATCAAACTCCTCACCAGCACACATCACAACCAGATCTAAGAATCTGCCTTAAGCTAAGATTTCATACCAGTTCAGGAAAAATGATAACTCCTTACTCCTTAGGCTAAAGTTGCTAAAACAGCTGCAAGGCAACATTATAGACGGAGACAAACATTCTTCACCATAATTATGAAGAGATATTAGACTGCCATAAGGAACAATGGAAAATACCGCAAATTATGAACAGACACACAACCTTACATCTGCTAAGCATAAAGTGGGGATTTTTTCTAATGGAAATGAACATATATAACATAAGGACTTGTACTTTGCCTCATAGCCTGCTAGGATGACTTGTTCTCCAGACACAGTTTTAGAAATCATTGGCAAATACTGATGAAGAAAAAACAACCCTCAACTACAACCTCATGAAACCTTAAATTCAGCTAAAATCATAAAATTACAGTGTAATGTTCAGAGAAAAATCTGGGGTAAAAAACTAAAAGTCTACTGGTCATTTAATTTTCAACAATCCATGTTTAAAGGCATACAAAATACTTACTTTTTAAGCACAACATGCAAAATAACTGAGAATCTGCATCTAGAAATGAGATAATCACATTAAGCCAACCATGAACAGACACACAACCTTGCATTTTCTAATGGAAATGAACTAATGTAACATCAAAATTGAACTTGCAATGAAGAAAGACTTGTACTTTGCCTCATAACCTGCTAGGATAATCCGTTTCCCAAGCAGTTTTGGTAATCATTGGCAAGTACAAGTACAAGATAAGGAGAAAACAACCCTCGACCACAACCTCGTAAAAACATCAAATTCTGCTAAAATCAGGCTCAGATCATAAACCACAGGCAAAAGATGGGTAGAAAACTCGCCATGGCTGCAAAATCCCAGTTGCATTTGTGACCGCAATCACAAAGCCATCCTGAATTCTGCCCCGCCAAGATACGGATCTACTCTCACCTATGCCCAGAACTCAAGAACACATTTTTATCATCACAGCCTACCGAACCAAACAAACCCTAGCCTTAAACCCCATTCCATATCTGTCTTAATCAAGGTCCTCACCCAAATCCAAATCCAAACCCAACAACAAACGTTGCTAAATTGAACAACTTTGATTATGCGGGCCTCCGTTTGTAAGCAGCCAGTTCTTGTTTATTGTTCCTTCGCATCAAAGGGCTGTTTGTAAGAAAGCTAGGTTGTCGGAAATCATCGGCGAAAAGTACAGAGAGGGGCAACAGCCCTTTACGAAACTCCCCAGCTCTCTGTAGCCTCATCCCGTTCTTGAGTTCTGGAGGCTTTCTTATCGCCTCGGTCCCCTTTTATCCTACCGCACCTGGCGGCTGGCGTAAAATATTAGGGTTTAAGTGTCTTAAATAATGCATAAATGGTTAAATCTTAATTATATGTTGATTTAAGGGTAAAATGCAAACATAACCCCGAGTTCTTGGTTAAGTGCAAATATAACTCTTAGTTCTTAGAATGTGCTATTATAACCCTGAATTGGCTTTGACTTCAAAAAGCTATAACCTTGCAATGGTTGACTTGTGTTTACTGTAATTTATAGCTATTTAATCATTTGAAATGACAAATCTGCCCTCAATATTAGGCTGTCATCTGATAGCAAGAACCGGGAACCAGGGGAAATGCAGAAAAACTAGATCTTTGCATCTCAGAGCCAAGAAAAGATTTAGCCAAGTTGCAGAGAGGAGCAAATAATTATCACATATTTGTTAAATCTGATTAACCAAAAAAAGTCATTTAGCCCTTTAAATCCATAAGGGTTGTATCACCTTTTTGTATTTTAATGGGTTTTTCAGCTATATAATTTCAATAAAATTATAATCAGGGTTATAATTGCACTTTTTGAAAACTGGAGATTATATTTGCACATAACTTTAGAACTGAGGGTTATATAAGCACTTTTCTCTTTATTTAATTAAAATATACTGATTCAAGGCATATCAACAAAATTGGATCTTGACCTAATGGGAAGTGGTACATTGTTTTTAGAGAAGTGATGATGAAGACTGGAGAGGCTAGATAAACAAAGGCAGCAACCTCAATAAACTAACTCTAATTAGATCCAATTTCAGCGCTATGATGTCTGATGGTGAATCAAACTTGTTGGTTTTAATAGTGAATTGCTAAATCACGCCCTATATTTTTCTTACTAACGTCCTGTATTTATACAAAAATATATACATTTACCTTATATTTTTAATTAGTATATTATTATCATACCTATTCTTAATTTTTATTATCATATTTAATTATTATAAAAGCGGCAAGAATTTCCGAGCACTCGTCAGCCTTTCCCGTGAAATTTAAAGTTGAGTGTCCGAAAGATGATCGGACCCGGCATGCCCGTTGCCGGAAAAGTCATAGAAATTTTCAACTTCTAAACATTCATCAATCTATTGGGTTTTAACTGAATTTTCATAATAGTGTGAAAATTTCCATAGGTTAATTAAATTCATGGCAAGTAGTAATACTATATTGTGGTGATTAAGAGGCCACGGAAAGTCAGTATCTTAAAATACTATATTAGATCCAGTTTTTATTGCAGTGATGTCTGATGAACAATCAACTTGTTGGTTTTAATATTATTATAGCTTCAAGAACTATTTCTCCAATAAGACAATTTTCAATGATGCAATATTTGTAAGAAATCTCAACACTCAACTTAAGCATATTGATTCCAGTTTCTGGTTCATCTGGATCAAGAATGGCCTCCTCCTTCACCTACTCCCAAATGATTACTTGTGTTGAATCTGCCACATCGCACGCTTGCAAATTCGAGCAGACTGATAGTAGATTTGAAGTTCTTATCACATGTTCAGTTAAGATTGGGATAAGAAATTTCAAATCCCTGCTTGTTTATTTCAGAAAGTTGGATGATGATGCTATTGAAAAACACTACCCGGCGCTGGAGTCTTGTATGAGTATTCTAAAGAAACTTATGACATATTCCAGATCTCTTCGTGCGTTGAAGGTGGTGAATCAGCTGCACGAAGCATATAAAGACCTAATCATCGCAATTGATGGTGGGATAAAGATGCAGTTGGAGGCAAGTGAAGTTGTCAATATCATTAACTGTGTTTTGGAAAACAATGCTGATTTTCTCAGAGGAGCCTCTATCATACCAACTGATGAGCCAACAGATGCCTTTCAAGTGCTGGAAGCCTTGGGCGTACAGATGAGATTCATGAAACATCTGCTGGACTTCACCATGCATGCCGGTGTGGAGCTACAGAGTTCCCTCTTGCCTCACATTCAACCTATTGCCATCAATGCAGCCACTCTGTTTACCCAAGTCAGCGATGTCAGGTTTACAGAAGGTTCATACGATGAAGTTAAAAGCTATCTTTGCTGGTTTAAGGAGTTGGAATCAAAGTGTTTGGCGGTGAATCGCATGCCTGCTGATCCTCAAGTCTGTCTGGCGTATGCTCAGGCTCTAACTGCCTCCCGACATGCTCTCACTTTACCCGTGGGTGATGATGATGACGACGACATATTGAAGACTTTGCTTCATTCTTTCATATCCCTCCTGTGGGATCTGCTGCTTCATCAATCAGAATCCAGGGTCAAGGATCAATTCAAAGTGATATATGAGAGACTCAGATTTTGCAGAGCCATTCTGAAGAGGAATCATATGGATGCTAGGAGTCAAATTGGAGTTCTGATGTGCGATGCAGGAGCATTCATTTTCTTGATCCATAGAACTGATCCTGGCCGGTTTGAAGAATTGCTTGAGAGATTCGATGTGTTTCAAGCACAGTTTGAACTTAATTTCATTCCCTCTTCCAAGGCAGATATGGATCAAGTAAGTACTGAGGGATCCAAAAGCATTAACAACATATTTGATGATGGCAGTGGAAGGGATCTCAATATTACCCCATCATCAAGCCAGCAGCATCCACGGAGCTCTCTTCCTCAAGTTGCTAGTTTCAAAATGGATGAGTTCCAGCCGCTTTTGGATAGGCTCAAACTAGGAACAACAAAAGAATTGCGTATAGTTCCAATATGTGGAATGGCGGGTCTAGGTAAGACTACTCTCGCTTTAAAGCTGTACAACCATGCTTCGATAATGAACCATTTTCAGGCCCGTGCATGGTGTCCCATCTCTCAAGTACTGGAAAAGAAGAAAGTGTTGATGCAACTATTAAGTCAAATTCTTCCAGGTGATTATCCCGAGGAGACTGAAGAGGATTTAGCAAACAAACTTCGCCAGAGTTTGAAAGGAAAGAGATATCTACTATTGTTGGATGATGTATGGAGTGCTGATGCATGGGACAGTTTGAAAGGATCGTTCCCATGTGATTCTACTCGTAGTAGAATTATTTTGACCAGTAGATGTCTTGATATTCTTCCACATGCTCAGCATGAACAGCGGCCTCATCTACTTCGCTTACGTTCTGATAGTGAGTGTTTTGAGATATTGCAGACAAAAGTATTCCACAAAGAAAGCTGGAGTATTCCAGTAACGGAACTCGCGAAGAAAATTGCAAAAAAGTGCAAGGGTCTACCTCTTACTGTCATCCTCGTAGCTGGGCTTCTGTCAACTTCAGAGCAAGAAAGTTGGAAGGAAATTCTGGCTCATTTAAGTTCCAGCAGTGCATCTGGTTGTGAAGGAAGTGTACTGGAGCTGAGTTTCCAGCATTTACCAGATTACTTACAGCCTTGCTTCTTATATTTTGGTGCTTTTCCAGAAGATTCAGAGGTATCTGTGAAGAGGTTGATTCGATTATGGATGGCAGAGGGGTTTGTTAAAAAAGGGGATCAGCCCAAGAGAATAGAAGATGTTGCACGTGAGTATGTTGAAAAGTTGATTGAAAGAAGCTTAGTCATGGTTGTTAAAGGTAGATCTACGGGAGGCGTCTCAAGTATCCGGATTCATGATGTGGTACACAATTTTTGTAGGATCAAAGCTAGGAAAGAAAGCGTGTTCCATCTCCTCTTACAAAGCCAAGATCAGCTTTCAGAGTTTAATGAGCCATGCAACCTGCAGAGACTGGTGATATACTCTCTTGCGCCTCACTTTAGGAATGCCAGGTTATTCTGCCCTCGCACTCAGTCCATATTGTTATTCCCTGTGCCATCCAATAGTGATACACATTTGTTAGATATGTCATTTATCATTCATATCTTTCCTATCCTTAAGGTTTTGGACATATCTCAGATTTTTTTGACGAATGATATTCCCACTGATATACAACTCCTTACTCAACTGAGGTACTTAGCAATCAAAACCTATGTGGCTCTCATTCCATCTTCCATAGGTAACCTCTCCAACCTGGAAACTTTCATTGCACAGTTTTGTGCAACTGCCTTTGGAAAGGTCAAAGAGGTTTCATTTCCAGACGCCCTCTGGAATCTACAAAACTGAGATATCTTGGTGTCAGTGGTTGTTGTCTAACTTTTCCCATTGAAAACCTTGATAACTCCTCTAGTTTATTGGAGTTGGAAACGGTTGAGGGGGTTTGCTTCTATTCAGATGACGGTAGCATGGAAAAGCAAATGAAAAAGTTCCCAAACGTCCGTACCATGGAATGTACACTTCTACAAAGGAGTGAGTTTCCATCTTTACCTGGTGGTGCAGACAAGATTGTGATTCATGAGTTTCCAAGTCATCTAGAATCACTTTCTGTGAGAGGGAATGGTGGTGTTAAATTTGACTTCGGTTCAAGTGCTGAAAATCTCAAAAAGTTGAAATTGAAGGGAGTTGAGATGTCCAGGGATGATATTGCAGCCATTGGGAAATTTCCCAACCTTGAAGTTCTCATCTTGTCTGACATACGTTATTCGAAGAATATGCTAGAGATGAAGGAAGAAGAATTCATCAATCTTCGAGTATTGAAATTGTTTTCTTCCAAAAATTTAGAGAGGTGGACATGCTCAGATGATCAAGAATTCTGTTTGGAGAAGCTGGTAGTCAAAGATTGTTTGAATTTGAAAGTGATTCCTTCTTTATTAGGGAATCTTTCAACACTGGAGCAGATTCTAGTCTATCGTTGCTCAAAAACTCTGGGAAGAGCAGTCAGAATCATTGGTGAAGTCCAGAAAGAGTGGGGAAATTTGGTTCAGGCACATACTTTCAATTGATGATCCCTGGAGCAGTGAAGCAGATATACTGGAGTTTAGCTTCATTTAATTTTTTTCGCAATTTTTTTCGAATAATTTGCTGGTATTTTGGGGAATGTGTGCAGTCTAGGCACAGCTTGCCTCACGGTTCCCTATAAGCCAAATGGGCGAGCTGAGCCTTTGCTGTTGTTATATGCTCCATTGTTGAAGTTGTATTGAAACTTGAGATGCTTGATAATTGAATTATAGTTTCTATTTATGTTTCTTTTTCAAACTTGAAAAAAAAATGCATGGATGAATGTGATGTCTGTTAGCACAGTTTTAGCTTTCTTCAGAGAGATTTTATTGTTTGGAAGTAATTACAATTTCTATTGAACTCGAGGTTCAGAGATAAATCAGTTACTCCGTTATGGTTTTAGTTTTGTTAAGAGACTGAAAATCTCAAAGCTAGTTATACTTCCAGAACATCAAGCTTCACATTAAAGAACACTGATCAAAATACACATCAGAAAATTATATTTAAACACAGCACGGTGCTTTAGAGCCTAACTTCACAATGCTTGAAAAATAGTACCTGTGTGAATAATGAAGTTTCCGTGCTGATCCAGTTTTCTGCTATTTCAGAGGATGGAGCCATGATCATTTGACAACTAGCGTAATCCTGACTACAAATTTAGATGTCAAGTATTGAGCAACGAAATTCTTGCATACCAAAAGCAACTCAAAAAGAAAAGGTTAACAAGAGTGATAGAGAACATACTTAGTTGTAAATATCAAACCAGTGAAATCTTCACCACTCATTATTACAGTGTAGAACATATTCAGGGAAAATTCCGGGGAAAAAAATTGACACAAAAGGAGATATTTATTCTAGTGGTCATTTAAAGTTTTCGACAATCCATGTTTAAAGGCGAGCTAAGAGCACAGAATCAAAATGCAAAACAACTGAAATGGCATAAGTAATTATGCCGACAGCAAACAGACACAGCCTTGCATTCTCTAATGGAAATGGACACGTGTTTTAAATGTATACTCATGTAACATCACAAGCGGAAAAATGTTAAAATTTTGTAGTTGCAATGAAGAAAGACTCGTGCTTTGCCTCATAGCCTGCTAGGATGATTTGTTCTCCAAACACAGTCGAGTAAATCATTGGCAAATACAGATCAGGGGAAAACACCCATCCACTACAACCTCATGAAACATCAAATTCAGCTAAAATCATAAAGTTACAGTGTAATGTTCAGAGAAAATTCCAGGGTAAAAAAATAGAAGTCGACACACAAGGAGAGATTTCTTCTACTGGTCATTTAATTTTCAACAATCCATGTTTAAAGACATACAAAATACTTACATTTTAAGCGCAAAATGCATAATAACTGAGAATCTGCATCTAGAAATTGGATAATCAAATCATTCCAACTATGAACAGACACACACCTTGCATTTTCTAATGGAAATGAACTAATGTAACATTAAAATTGAACTTGCAATGAAGAAAGACTTGTACTTTGCCTCATAACCTGCTAGGATAATCCGTTTCCCAGGCAGTTTTGGTAATCATTGGCAAGTACAAGTACAAGATAAGGAGAAAACAATCCTCGACCACAACCTCGTAAAAACATCAAATTCTGCTAAAATCAGGCTCAGATCATTAACCACAGGCAAAAGATGGGTAGAAAACACGCCATGGCTGCAAAATCCCAGTTGCATTTGTGACCACAATCACAAAGCCATCCTGAATTTTGCCCCGCCAAGATACGGATCTACTCTCACCTATGCCCAGAACTCAAGAACAAATTTTTATCATCACAGCCTACCGAACCAAACAAACCCTAACCTTAAACCCCAGACCATATCTGTCTTAACAAGATCCTCCTCCAAGTCCCAATCCAAATCCAAACCCAACAACAAACGTTGCTAAATTGAACAACTTTGATTATGCGGGCCTTCGTTTTCAAGCAGCCAGTATTTGTTTCTTCTTCATCGCATCAAAGGGCTGTTTGTAAAAAACTAGGTTGTCGGAAATCATCGGCGAAAAGTACAGAGAGGGGCAACAGCCCTTTACGAAACTCCCCAGCCCTCTGTAGCCTCATTCCACATTCTTGAGTTCTTGAGGCTTTTCTTATGGCCTCGGTCCTATTTTATACCCCCGCACCCGGCGGCTGGTGTATAATATTAGGGTTTAAGTGTCTTAAATTCAACATAAATGGTTAAATCTTAATTATATGTTGATCTGATTATTAGAATATAGTATTTATGCTGATGTGCTATACGCAGTCCAGTATTTTACTCGACGTAGTCCAAAATACCAATGAAATGACAATACTGCCCCCTGCAAGTTGCCTAGTTTTTCAAAAATCAAATAAGTTGAGGTCATTTTTGTACTTTTACACCGTATTTTGGACTGCAAGAGTAAACTACTGGACTGTGTATAGCAACACCTTATTTATGCTAGCAAATAGGTAAAATAAAGCATGGTTAAGTTTGTATGCTTTTAGGTTTGATCTTGTATCATCATTGTTGTAACGTCGAGTATAATTTCGCATCAACAAGAAGAAGAAAGTAAAGAATGCACTAACTTTTCGCTCACAAGTCGCAGTATAAAATTTCACATTTCTTGTTTAGGTTCCAAGTACCAAAAAGAAAGAACGTGATGTATGATATAAAAGCCATTGAAATTTCTATCATTCCACATGAATGAATGAATCATAACATAATAGTTGCATCCTCAAATACAAAAGATATCAGTCTACTAGTAGTCATTGTACCAACATTTCTCTCAAAACCTATCAGACTAGTCTACTTCTAGTCATTACACCATTTCTCTTCTCAGCTTTTGTACACTTTCACATTTTCCTTGTTCTGTATGAATGATGAGACATGAGAAACCATCAGCTCCAAGCCTATAAGAGAACACTTATCTTAGTCATTCCCCGCTTTGTAAAATGAAAGGTTCGCGACAAGAATCGTCAGCTCCTTCTCAATACCAACAAATACAAATTTAATGGCCACAAACAGTAAGAATACCTCTGGGAACCATCGAAACTGAGTCACTGCATCCACCTGGACCTGCCTTTCAATGATCGGATCCTTATCCACCGGATTCTCCGGGTCCACATCATCGGGAGGAGTTCTCTTCTGCGTGTATTTCTGGTACCAATCATCATACTGCCTCGCTTACTTATTCAGCTCTCGTCTAGTTCTTCACACCTCTCTCTCAGCTTCATCTCATCTAGCTGATACTGCACTATGTTGTTCACCACATGAGCAAAGTTGTTTATCGCAGTTCTGGCAACCTCATCTGGAAGCTTCTCAAGATAATCTTCCCAGGCGCGCAAGAGGCTGTGAATCGGGGGACTCGATATTCTCTGGGGGGATGAAACCTTCTCCTTCAGGTTGGTGTCTATGGGAATGAGGTTCAGGTTCAGCCATTGATTCAGGGATTTGATTTAATCCTTCTGGTTCTTGATGAGCTTTTCAAACTGCGTGTGCCACTCAAATGGTGTTCAAGGCATAAGATTTTTTTTAAAAAAACCAAGTTTCAATGGATTCTACCTAAATTCTCAAATTCTTAACATGATATCAGAGCTTGTTATCATGTAAGATAACATTGTTCACATCATGAGAAAACTCCCATGTTATCCATGAGGAAAGACCAAGTATCTAGTTAGTTCTCACTCACGTACTCCATATGAACAACACATCCCAAATGAGGACAAGTTCTAACACCATGTCAAGAACCATACAAATGAGAAGTATAGAAGGACTATAAATCCAATGTTACCAAACTCTGACTCGACTACTATTACACTTAAAGCACGTGAGATTACTTGAAAAGCAGCATAAATCACCTTTGCAAGAGTCTGATAAACTAAAGATGTGTTTAGGGCACAAGTTAGAAAAACACGTAATCCAGGAAACATTAGATTCCAAACACTTAAGTAAAGAAAAGGCATTAACTACATCCATGCACATCAAAATCCATTAGAGCAACTCAGAAAGCAACTACACAACAATCTTTCAAAGACTAATTCATTCAATAAGATGTCGAAACCACAAAATCTTCAACAAGAGCAAAAAATCATCAAAAAAAGTAGGAGATCCCCCCAGTTATATGACTGAGTTATACAATCTGAAACATAACTTTTCCATTTCACAACTGAGCACATAACAGACTGTACCTGCTACTGGTTCAAGCTATACACAAGAGACAAGTCCAAGACTCAAATGCTTTGTAGAAAATAACATAGAATCCATGTTAACACACAAAAAGAACCCTAATTTATCTCAAACACAGGAACCCCAAATCAAGAATTAGATTAATTCAAAAAACATAAAAATCACATTTTTTTGAAAGATTAATTGTCCAACAAAGGCTCAGATCAGCATAAATGCAGAGCAGAGAGGGACGAACGCCGCCATGGCTGAGACCACGGTTGCGCTAAAGCGCCATCCGGGTCGCCCCGCCAAGATACGGGTCGGTAGCCTCAGAGCCCGAATGAACCCAAGAACAGATCTTTGATCGTCATAGCCTGTATGACCAGCCGGATCTTATAGGTAGGCAAAGAGAGAGGGATATATATATTTAGGTGCAGAAAATCATCAGAGAACCAAACACACACACAGTGACACATACATCAGACATCTCCGAATGCAAAGGGCTGTTGGTTTGATTGATCGAAATCACTGGGCGTTTACAGAGATGGGCAACCACCCATAAGAAAATCCCTAATCTCCGTAGCCCTCATTCGCTGTTCTTGAGTTCATTCCCAGGGCTGCTGTTCGTCATCAGTCATCACATGCTATTTATAACGATGAGGCTCTTAATCAGGGCAAAGTTTATTTATATAAAAGTCCTTGTGATTTATCTAATTACTACTGAGGCCCTTTCAATTTTCAATTGACATTTCTAAGGCCTTGTTCATTTTGATATATTATATTTCAAGCCCCTAGAAGACATATAGAATCATTTAACACAAGAAAAACGGGTAACGATTCCCACTCCACTCTATCACTAGTACAATATTTCGCGAAATTAGCAATAAAATGAACTTCTATAGATTCTTTTGGTCCATCATGAAGCCCTTAGTATCTCCATTTGTATGCATCTTACTAACGCATCACAGGAAATCAGTGGCTCCAACATTCCCTTACCATGCAAACTAAATTTAATGCATCTCCGACATTGTGGATCAGATGAGAATGCAACTGTTTGGTCGTATCCACTGCATCCCTCAATACTAGCGCATCCGCTACAAGAGAGTCGATCACCCTTTTCGCCTGAGCTTTTTGAAACTTTCTTTAGCACAACCCTCCCATATTTCTAAGGCCTTGTTCATTTATAATCAGATGATTTAATTTTCCACCAAATTTCATTTATTACCTTGATTTAAAAGTGGAATGTAACTCTAAACTAAACCATTAATACAATAGGGTTAACATTAAAAAACAGCATCAAAAACATTGGTGAGGCAAATCTACAAGCAATACACAATGACTGCGAATCTACAAGCACCATGGTCCAAATGTATCAATACAAAAGCGTATAAAAGCGTATAGCTTACAAATTGCATGATTCTAGATCAATCCTCAAGATACGCGCTTCCTTTATAGGTGTTTAGTCGCGAGGTGGCTGCCCCGCTCTCTGTTGCTTGAGTTTCGTCCTGTAAAGAATGGCTCGATATCCATTTTCTTTAGGTTGTGGCTTCCTTTGAACACTCACTACACATCGTTAGATTCTCAACAATAATGCTTCAGCAATCAAATTCGAAAACAAATGAATAAAGACCATATTATGAACATATAGCAAACTAACCTTGCAGTCGAGATCATTCCAAGCTAAATCATCAAAGAACCAAGCAAAATGACAAGGAAAACATGCATGTATGAAGGTGTGATTATAGCCAAAACAAGAATGAATCTTGATGTTCTATAAAAGCTCTGAAACAAATTTTTTATCATACCGAGCTTATATTCTTTTGTATGAACAATGTGCATCTACTATTATCGCTTCATACTGAACTACTGATTATCAAAACCAGTAAAAAAACAAACGTGAAATCGTTTTTCCATAAGCATAAACAGAATCCACAACTATAGTTTTATTGAACCTAACAAGTACATCATGATAACAACAGAATCTTTAAAAAAAAGACGGTTCAGAATGCCCTTAATTCCAACAGGCTACCTAAACCATGTTTCCAATTTCGAATTAGTCATTAAATAACTAACAGCTATTTAGCAAGTAACTATTATAGCAAACCATGTTTAAAAAGTTGGATTTTTCTCTCTAGATAACTAAATTAGAGCTATTAAATGTGTTGGCGGATATTTCAGAGCTTAGGGTATAAAGATAGCGTTTTGAAGTTGAAAAAGGCTAGTTAGATTATAGTTTTGTAAGCAGGCTAGTTAATATACGATAAATTTAGCTTTAAAAGGTACTGGAATTGGCCAAATATAGTGGTAAAAAATCCATGCATTTAGCTAAGTAACCTAGAAAAGTAATTTTCAAAACATATGTAATCATGCATTCGGAAACAACAAGTCTTAGTGAACTACTGAGGTAATAAGGTTCATATTAGAAAAAAAAGCAAGTGAAGTGAAACATAGTATTGTAAGAAGTTGCCACAACAAAGTTAACTTTGTAAGAATCAGAGCAACTAAGCACTAAACTCTCAAGTAAAAAACAAACATCAGACCAACCAATACCATGTTTAAACATAAAAGCCAGCAATATAACCTTAACTACTGCAACCTCAAACACAAAGAAGAACAATCTGAAAAACATAAAAAATCACATTTTTGAAACATTAATAGTCCAACAAAGGCTCAGATCAGCTGAAATGCAGAGCAGAGAGGAACCACCGCCGGCATGGCTGCAGACCAAGGTTGCGCTCGAGCGCGCCATCCGGGTCGCCCCGCCAAGATACGGGTCGGGTCGGGTATCCTCAATGCCCGGAATGAACCCAAGAACATATTTTTGATCATCACAGCCTAACACAAGTAGAATTTTTAAAACAGTACAAAACTAACCAAAGACAGTACGATGTAAGAACATCTTTGTAAGACATGAGAGAGAATATGAATGAATGTGTGGTTGCAGATATAAAGGGCGGTTGGTTTGAATATAAAGCGAAATCATTGGGCGTTTACAGAGAAGGGCAACCACCCTTATGAAAATCCCTAATTTCTCCATAGCCCTCATTCAATCTCTGTTCTTGAGTTGAGTTCATTCCCATTTTGCTCTCCACTGAGCTATCTGCAGTTTCTATTTTTAGCGATTTGGTTATTTAGATAAACGCCCTATGTGTTCTATATATTTTGAGCTTAGTCCCTGAAATCTACTGTTTTTTACAGTTTTTGGCTGATACATTTCTATGGTCATGTTTTTAATTTTATTATTATTACTTAGCCCTGAATTAGGTTTACTTTGATTCAGTATACTATAAACATGGTGGGCAAGTTTAAAGTTTAATTAGCTACATAAGAACATCTTTATTGGTAGCATTTTGAACTTGCCTGGAAATTTTAATAAAATATTTAGTTGTAACTTACTATTGTTTTACCATTTATAAACTACTAGGTTGATTCTCATTTAGTGACCTCACATCAATAATTAAATATATGGACATGTATTAGAAATTTGTCGGGTCATACAATCTAATATATAGTATTGCTAACCATTAATTGGAAATACTTGTAGTTTGCTAGTTAATTAGATTGAATTAATGTAATCTACAATGTCATGTAGTTTATCGTTGTAGATGCTCTAAGAGCATATTCAGTGATTGATTTTTGGATCTTCTATGGAAGTTTTGTAATAATTTAAACTAGTGCTTACCATTGTTTTTCATTTTTCATGTGTAGCTTGCAAGTAGTTGTAGTTTGGCAAACTTGAGTTAGATCCACACAACTATTTCATTGTATTTTGACTAAAGTTTGTTTATATATACATATAGAATGTAAGCATATTTACAAGCTTTGAATCTTGTGTATCTTACAATTGATAGAACGTGTACCTTACTACTTCATTTGCTTGAAATTAATGTAAATAAGACAAACTCTAGATGATAAGTGATTCAGGGTCGAGATTCGAGAAGGCTAAGTTATGATTAAGTTAATTATTAAATTATATTTAAAACTGTCACACTCCATAAATCAAAAAATATATCATGAAAATATAGAACATTGATAGGTCGTATCTTATAAAGTTACTTGTAGAAATTAATGGGTCGCGTGATATATAATCTATGTGTTCAATTAAATAGTTATAAGATTTTTTAGTCTAATTTTACGTTACATGCTTTCATCTAAAATTTCATTTATTTTTTTCATTTTGGTCCGTTTTTTTAAGCTGAACAAAGGTGATTGTATTGTATCAGAATTCAAGCATCCCACAAATAAACCTACCTTTCCCCTTTAATTTTATTCCTAATCGGTTACCTCTTCTTTCTTCTGCATGATTTTGTCGCCCCCTTTCAGCCGATCTTCTCATCAATACGAGCTATGGGTCTTCTTCTTCTTGACGTAGAGAATCCTTTTATAGTCGTGCTCCTATCTTAGTTATTGTTGGAATCAACCTATACGACATTAAAACAAAAAAATTGAGCAACTGAAATAAAAGTAGAGATAAAGAAGCAAAGAATCGCAGTGAAGTATACGCGAGTCCTTCAACTCACCATAGTCAGCACCGAAACCTGTCTAACAACAGTTCAAGGGTTATTGGTAATATCTTTTCACAAACGTTTCTACAACATTTGTAAGAGTTCATCAACTGATTACCAAACAATTCGATAAGTGTCGCCTCCACTTTTATAAGTGATAAGTAGAGTTACCTTTGTCTACCATTAGTTATATACTTTTATGACTACATCATGAAATTGACTGATTTCAAAAATGAATTAAAAGTAAAACACCATGTAGAGGATAACTATGAATATGAAGTAGTATTGTTTAATCTCTAGAGTAGTAAATGTTAATACAACTGTACTTTGGTTGCTTCTAATTAAGTTCTGGTCATAGTGATAACTTTGTTAGGAATGAAAACCAAGTTTTAAGAGCACAGACTCGTAGATCTGAATTTCCCAGCTTATACTGCATGACATGACTAGCTTCGTACTCTTCCTTCTTGTTTGACTTTTTTCTTCTCTGGGGAATAACACTGTAATTAGTTCTTGTATTTATGGCAACAGTAGAATAGGCTTTACTCTGAACCTTCACAAACAGCAAGGTGGCAGCATTCCAGACTCTATAGCCCTGTCAAGTTCAGCTCCTTCCAAGCAGTTCCAAGCAGCCCCAAGCAGTTTAATTCATCCGATTTGAATTTTTTTGAAAAGAATTAAAATGTTTTGAAATTTAGATACTAAAGAGGTTATTTTAATTGTTGTTAATGAAATATTGTTCATTTGAACTTGTCTAATACATTTAAACCACATATGAATATTCATCCATAAATAATAAAATAATCCAAGCAGCTCAAGCAGGTTCTTGTCCAAGCAGTTTTAGCTGGTATCAAGTAGCTCCAAGCAGAACTTGACAGGGTCAAAAACTAAAAGCTCTACAGTGTCTAGTAGTTTAGAGAAAACAAAAAGTTACAGAAAACAAAAAGTAAGCAGAGGTCGGGGATTTAAATCACATGAATCAAAATGACTTAAATCCCCATAAATTCAAATGTCCTAAGGATCCGACGATGTCAAGCACAGATTAGTCGTTAAGATTAGTCGTTGTAGCGTATATTATATATAAAAAAACGTATACAATAACACACATCAAAGATGTGACATTAACATGAGGAAAAGAGTACATGAACAGTAAGTTGTACATAAACTAATAGCTTTAAAGCTGAACAACACTATCAAAATCTTGTATCAGGATTTCTCGCTTGCAAGATCGCTCCAAAATCCAAGCAACGATTGTACGCGACCAGTCCGTGACTTACCTCTCCATCACATTTATGATCCAACTGAACCGAAAACACAAAAGCCACAAAAAATTCCCCCAAACCAGTAAGAACATCATGATAACAACATAATCGAAACACGAAAACCTAAATCCATACACAAAAAAACACAAATTCAAGAAAAATAAAAATCAAAGGCTCAGACCACCGAAATGACGAGCAGAGAGAAACCGATCACCGCCATGGCTGCAGACCCGGTTGCGACCAAGCGCCATCCGGGTCTGCCCGGCCAAGATACGGGTCGGGTTTTCCTCCCTGCCCGGAACGAACCCACAAGAACCGTTTGATCGATCATCACAGCCTCCTAACACATAAACCAGAGGTAACAGGAACAGCAGCCAGATTATATATATATATACACATACACATCCCCCGAACTCTGAAATCTTTGTATACAAATCGACGATCTTTATGGTGATCGGAAACCAAAGGGCTGTTTTTATTTATTTGAATCGAATGAAATCATCGGCGTTTACAGAGAAGGGCAACCACCCTAAAATAAATCCCTTCTCTGTAAACCCTCATTGTTCTTGCGGTTTGTTCTGAGTTGCAATGAGCCTCTTGGATGTTATTTATAGGACTAGGGTTTATGGGGTCAGAGTTTATATTTACATGACAGCCCTCTGTATTTTGTGTATTTCGAGATGAACCCCTCTACAGTGTACCCATTTCTAAATTCTAAAAGTCACGTCTTTAATTATTACTGAAGTGCTATACATAATTTGATTATTTAATTAAGATAGTTCAAAATAGTATTAGAATTGCAAATACCGTCCCTGTATATTGACATAATAAGCCTCCCGTATGCTATTTATAGAAGCTAGGGTTTATTGGATCAGAGTTTATTTTTACATGAAGCCCTCTGTATTTTATGTATTTCGAGCTGAACCCTTTTATAGTCTACACATTTCTTGATCACGGCTTCAATTATTATTATATTTACCCTTAGGTCTTAGTTTATACAATTTTTGGTTTTCTAAAATAGTCCAACTGTATAACTGATTGGACTCTGATAAACAAATATACAATTAGAGTTCCACCAAATATAGAATTAGATTATTTTAGAAATCAAATACCAAAAACCATTACACTTCTAATAAATTAAGCTCTGCCCCGAGTTTATTTTTATTTCGAACAGACGGCAAAAATTCATGCATTGAAAAATAGATTTTTATTTTTAAATAGCGTTAAAAATTGGAATTAACACAACTAAATTCATTATAATTTTATCAAATTATATTTTTATTGAACTAAATTAAAATGATACGTTTAATCTCCATTTTTGTTTAATCTATTTTCCGAGGCTTTCTCAAGAAGTTTGGCTCACATTATTCAAACTGGACAGCTGACCTATTACAATCTTCCCAGAAATGCTACTCCAATCTCTCACCCATCCTATGCAGATGATACAGTCTTGTTTCTATCTGCTGGAAAAATCTCACTAATAAGATTAAAAGTTTTTTTGGCTTTTTTTGAAAGAGCACTGGTCAGAAGATCAATTATGACAAAAGTGACTTTTTCATCAGTAAACATGCCACAATTGCTAAAAGGAATGAAGTGAAGAATATCCTTGGAATGAAAAAAGGCTGCTTTCCCTTTAAATATCTAGGTTGCCCTATAATTGAAGGAAAAGCAAAAAACTGTCACTTTCTTCCTCTGATAGAACAGATACAAAAGAAGCTGAGCTACTGGAGAAATAAATGGCTCTCTTCAGGAGGAAAAATCACTCTAATCCAATCATGTTTATATGCAATTCCTATGCATATTTTCACAGTGATGATTCCTACAGGACACACTATCTCTATTCTGGAGAAATTGTTTGCTAATTTCCTATAGGGATCTACTGAGGTAAAAGCTTACAAGAAATGGAGAAAATGGGAGAAACTCTGCTACCCAGTGGAAGAAAATGGTCTTGGCTTTAGATCATTACACTCCATCATTCTTTCATGCTCAGTAAAGTTCTGGTGGAAATATCAACAGGGTTT
Organism: Sherardia arvensis; assembly: GCA_948330725.1. Taxonomy (NCBI): domain Eukaryota; kingdom Viridiplantae; phylum Streptophyta; class Magnoliopsida; order Gentianales; family Rubiaceae; genus Sherardia; species Sherardia arvensis. The sequence goes on from OX415235.1 coordinate 51,921,187, forward strand.
GGCTCCGTGGACTCAATTTATTTATTCCCTCTCTCCAGCTGCAAGGAATTCACACACTTGGGCAAGAATATGTTATGTAAACTCTCTATGTGAGCATCATTCCTTGGTAATCCATGGAAGAGGTCTGTGCAATGTATGGACATCCAACTGGACAGGCTTTGGACCACTTCAGGATCTCTTCCCAGCAGACCTGGCTGACATTCCTCCACAATGTATTGTTGTTGAATTCATAGCCAACAAGCATGCTTATATCCCTTAGCTGGCCAATGCAGTTCCACATGAAGTTTTACAATTCCTGCTCTCAGCTAAAACCATTGCTCAGAATGAGGATAGACTTATCTGGAAGCCATCCCTCAGAGGTGACCTTACTTTCAAGTCAGTATATAAAACAGTGCATGATCACAGTGGTACTTCTTACTCTCTATCTATTCTTTGAAAAATTAGAGTGCCAAAAAAGATTATCTTCTTTATGTGGAGACTTTTCAACACTTTTCTTCCATTTGATGAAGTGCTGAATCACTATGGGTTTCAATTGACTTCTAAATGTCATCTCTGTCAATATAATGGTTCTATGGATCATTGGTTCAACAATTGCCAATTTGCTTCTCAAATCTGGTCTGAAATGCTTGCTGTCATAGGTGTTATGGACTCTCATTTTGATTCCATTTGGGACAGAATCTCATATTATATAACTCATCATGGCATGTCATGCTTTCAAGCTAGACTGATAAAAATGATGTTTTGTATAATATGTTGGGTCCTGTGGAAATCTAGGAATAAGATCATTTATGAAGATGTCCTGCCCAGTAAAAACCAAGCCATCCATGAAAGTAAGGGCATTCTTTATTATTCTCTTGCTGCTCAGCCCATCTATGCAGTCACAGATATAGATAAAGATATTGCTACAGCCCCTTTTATTCCAACCACAACAAAGCTCCCTAAGCCTAGACTGTCTGCTGTTACTTGGAAAAAGCCAGACTTTGGTTTCTACATTGGAAGCTGAGATCAAAGCCATTAGGGCAGGTTTCGATTTTGGTTTCTATTATGGTCAGCACAACTTCATTAGTGAGTCTGATTCCCTTAATGGGATCTCCATAATACTTTACCCAGTCACAGCTCATTGGAAGTTGTTTTCTCTTTGTGATGAAACTCAGAGATGACTCAAGCTCAGACTGGTTCATACACTCAGACAAGCCAATCTAGCAGCTGACTGCCTTGCCAAGATTGCTCTTCAGTCCAAGACAGAGGAAGCCTTCCTATGGTCACAGCTACCTCCTTAAGTCAGAGCCATCACAATGTTGGATAAAGTCCAGCTGCCCTCCATAAAAACAGGATAAGTTTCCATGGTCCTGCCAAATTTGAATGCTGCAATAATTTTCAAATTACTCAGATCCTTATTTGAAGGATGACTGTTTCTCTTTTCCGTAGTTAGTAGTATGCTTATTGTCAGTCTTTTGCCTTTATATTATGGTACCGCCTTGTGTTTTGGATTCCAATTCACTAATAGGTTTCATAGAATAAAGGCCAAATAGTTGATATGTAATCCTTTTGTACCTTAGCTCTTAGCTCTAGGTATTTTTGTGGCACTTGTGCTGTACAGGTTCTATGCCTTTCTCTGTAACTTTTGCCCATTTATTGGCCTAAAATGGCTTGGGATGCCTAATATAAACTTCCCTCACTCCATGAGTGATTTACTTTTAAAAAAAAGAAAAAAAAAAGATACTGATATGTGGTGATTTTCATTTTCATTTTTGGTGTTGTATCTGATAATTGATGTTATAGTCACATTACATGACATCTCTACCAATTTGTTTCAGATCTATTCTGTGTACACTTCTCCATTCAAGTTAACCAAATAACTCAGCTGTTAAAAAGAAAACCAAATGAATTTACTGCAAAACTCTAAACTGTATACAGATAGTTCTTAAAGTTACTGCAAATTAAAACTCTAAAATGTAGGTAACTGCTATCCATCCTGGCAATCATAATCAGTCTTTTTTTCATTACTGATAACTGATATGATACAATTGGTTCAATGCAACTATAACAGAAGACAAACAATCATTTATTTAGATCAAATTTGTGACATAAATATAGCAGTCATCTAATGACCAGGAAACCATAGCTTTGAATCCTTTAGCTAACAAAGCTTGATATAGCTCCTAAGATAAGAACCACTCATCTCTAACCGCTCCATATTTGATAAGCTTGCTGTGGAGGAGAGATCCAGCATTCATGCGCTTCAGTTGTTAGATTACAAGATAACAAGCGGTGCAACCAGCAACAATGCGCCTTCAAATGATGCAAAAATCAGAGAACCGGAAGAAATGGTCATCGGAAATGGTACAAAGATGTCGAGTTCCAAAGAAATAATCTTTAATTTAATCTCTCCTGATGAAGGACTCATTTACAATAGTTCTGTTCTTGAAATATAATCTGGTTTGGGTCATACCAGACACTAGACTTGGATACACACGCGCGCGCACACACACGTAAGGCATTTTTGCTTCTATGTTCAAAGCGGAGATTTAGAAACCTGACAAATCTTAAGCAAATTTAACTCTAGATACTAACTAGATATGCAAATGTGTCTGTGAATAAGGCATTTCTTGATTCTATACTCAAAGCGGGGGTATAAAAACCCGATAAATCTTAAGCAAAGTTCATTCGAATCAGTAACTAACAAGACAATCCAAACCATTTAACAAGATAACAACCTACATTCCAGCATATGATTTCAAGAAAGTGAAAAAGCACGAATCTTTAAGCTAAAATGGATAGAAAGAGTGCAACTTTGTAACTAAACTGACCTGTCTGAGAAGAATGGCTGGTTCTTTATGAACTTTCATTCTTTCCAATACCTCTTTTCCTTCAAAGAAAAAAGATCAACTTTCTTTATCTTTACCCTTTAAAAAGTAAAAAAAATCCCCACTTCAACTCAGCAAAAGTTAGGGCAAACATTAGGGCAAACACAAATCAAATTTAACTCAAATCCAATTTAACTAGGGCAAACATTAGGGCAAACACAAATCAAATTTAACTCAAATCCAATTTAACTAGGGCAAACATTAGGGCAAACACAAATCAAATTTAACTCAAATCCAATTTAACTCAGATCTTAATCAAATTTAACTCAAATCCAACCATTTAGCGAAACACAATTAGGGCTAATGAAAAATTAGGGCAAATGAACGATTAGGGAAAACACAATTAGGGCTCAGATCCGCGCGAGAAGGGCAAGGGAGTCCCAACCCGCCATGGCTGCGACCCGGTTGCGCTCGAAGCGCCGTCCGGGTCGCCCCGCCAAGATACGGGCCGGGTAATCCCCCATGCCCAGAAGAACCCAAGAATGATCATCACCGCCCTAGATAATGAATTTCAAATCGCACATTCACGCATCAAATCACCCCTAATAAAGTATGCATCGTACGTCATCCTTCCATCCATCCGATACACAAGGGCCGTTCGTTATTTTTTTTTAGGGCAATCAACGGGCTGCAGAGAAGGGCAACCGCCCTTACGAAATCCCTTCTCTGCAGCCCTTCTCTAGGATTAGGGTTCATTCTTCGTCTCGCTGTATCTGAGGTTCACACAGTACTTGGTACTTATAGAACTTAGGGTTTAGTGACGCTGAATTTTTATTTAGATGATAGCCCTCCGTCTTTTATATATTTCTTAAGTGAGGCATTCAAATAGTGAAGAATATCAAGAATCACCCATAAATATTAGAGTGTCCTGTTTAGTAAAGTGTAATTCATTTTAGTTCATTTCAGTCGATAAGATATAATTGGTTGAAATCCTAATAAATCTTGATCATATTGTATTTTCATGGTATTTTTATTTCAGTTCGTATCATTTCAATTTAGTCAAGTTCAGAAAGAAAGTATTGTAATTGCCATGATAAAAAAAAAAGAAAAAAAAAGGGCCAAGGACCAGATAAGAAAGAGTGGTAATTTTTACAGAAAGAAGGGTTTAGTGACTCTGACTTTATATTTAGATAATAGCCCTCCGAGTTTTATTTATTTCGAGTGAGAGTATCAAATATTGGAGAACGTCAAGAATCACCCACAATTTTGAAGTAGTTAAGTTCATGTCCTCTTGAGCTTATAATTAGTTCAATTCAATTTAATTTAGTTTGACAAAATATTATAATCTTAAATTTAGGTAAGTTTAGTCATTTCAATACATTACCTTTTTACTTAAGTTCATCGAAAATAAATTACTAAAGATAGGATAAGAAAAGTGTGGTGATTTTTTAATTTTCAATGTGTGCCATTGGTGTTACATTACATCACATCTCTACCAATTTGTTTCAGATCAATTGTATGAACAACTTCTCCATTCAAGTTGACCAAATAACTCACCTGTTAAAAACATAACCAAATGAATTACAGAATGAGAGAGATCAGCAAAAATCCACAATGTAGGCAGTAATATTAACTCACAAGATCTAAGGCACTGACTCTGTGCAGAATAAAACCATCAGAGCTCTTCACCTGAAAGAAATGCAGAAAGAATCCACAAGCTTTTCACTCACATAAACCCTCGGTACCAAAGGCCGAAAGAAGCGTAAATATGACTGAACCACTCACTTGTTTGGACTCAGACAATTATGTCCTCTTTCAGCGCGATGATTTTGCACTTGTTGTTTAGTTTTCGAGAACTTCATCCTTGCGAAGAAAAAAGCATAGATTCTTTACTAAATAAAGCTTGATATAGCCTCCTAAGAGATCCAGTATTCGTGCCTTAGGCTTCAGTTGTTATATTACAAGATGACAAGGGGTGCAAACCGGCAACAATGCACCTTCAAATGATGCAAAATTCAGAGAACCAGAAGAAAAGGTCATAAAAATGGTACAGAAATGGACTCTAATTGTTACCACACCAATCATGAAAAGGGCATTTCATGATTCCATACTCAAAGCATGGATATTCGCACAATTGGCATGTCAGGAGATCTGAACATGAAATTTTCGCATCTTCATTCTCTCTAATAATTCAGTCTCCACTTTCCAAACCCTCATTTCCTTCAAAGGAACAAAACCTAGTTTCTTTTTCTATACTAAAAACCCCTCACTTCAACTCAGCAAAAGTTATCATATAGTCTGGTTTGAGTCATCTTCGCCATTGGACAGACACACACACACACAGACACACACACACACACACACACACACACACACACAGACACACACACACACACACACGCAGACACAGACACACACACACACACATACACTCACACACACACACACACGCAGACACAGACACACACACACACACATACACTCACACACACACACACGCAGACACAGACACACACACACACACACACACACACACACACTCACACACACACACGCAGGCACAGACACACAGACACACCGACACACACACACACACACACACACACACATATAAGGCATTTTTTGCTTCTATATCAAGCGGGGGTTTATAACCCCGACAAAATCTTAATCAAAATTAACTCTAAACACTAACTAGATATGCATAAGTGTCTGTTACATACAAGGCATTTCATGATTCCATACTCAAAGCGGGGATTTTTTAAAACCTGATAGAATCTTAATCAAAGTCTACTATAATCACTGGTTAGATATGTAAATGTGTTTTTTGAACCCTATTCTTTGAAGAGACAATCCAAACCAGCAAGAATTCAACCTACATTCCAGCATATGATTTCAAGAGAGTGAAAAGGCATGAATAAAGCATGAATCTTTAAGAAAAATAGACAGAAAGAGTCCTACTTTGTCACCAAACTGACCTGTCTGAGAAGAATGGCTTGTTCTTTAAGTACTTTCATTCTCTCCAATAATCAAACTCCACTTTCAAATACCTCTTTTCCTTCAAAGGAAAAAAATCTACTTTCAAATAGCATTACTGTGTTTCCCAGCTTATCCTGCATGACATGACTAGGTTGCAGACTAGCATCATACTCTTCTTTCTTGTTTGACTTTTTTCTTCTCTGGGGAATAGGACTGTAATTAGTTCTTGTATTTATTTTTTTAAACCATTGGTAAATAATATTAACGTAAAGGCCGAAGCCTAAAAATACAGTGTTCCCCAATGAGAAGTTGACTATAAAGATAGTTCTAACTTATTACAATAAAAACAATCATGAAACTGTTGACCTTGCAATCTCATATCTAGTTCTTCTATCCATGAACGCCTGGACCATCCTCTCATTACATGATCCTAAGCCCAGTATGTTATCTACCAAGAAGTCTGTTTCCCCTTTGATCCAGGATTCACTCTCGACCCAGGATTGGTAACCTATTTGGCCAAGGTTTCCTCCATAGAAAAGACTTCCTCTTGCCTCTTGGATAGGCCATCTCCTAGACTTCCTTGTCCGAAAAAGTTCCAAATCCATTGTGGCTGAGGAAAAAGAATGTTTCTCCTCCATGAAGTGGCAGCCATTAAGCAGGCATAACGCCACAGGAGCTTAAATCCACCATAAAATAACAATAGAATAAGCATCAAAGCCAGGCATTTTCTCTCATTGAATGACCAGAACCATCACAAACAGCAAGGTGGCAGCTTTCCAGACTCTAAAACTAAAAGCACTACGGTGTTCAGTTGTTTATAGAAAACAAAAAGTTATAACCAATTCGTGCCTCGCTCAGCAGAGGTCGGGGATTTAAATCACATGAATCCAAGTGTCCCAAGGATCTGACGATGTCAAGCACAAATTAACAGTTAAGATTAGTCGTTGCAGCGTATATTATATTTAAAAAAACGTATACAACACACATCAAAGCTGTGACATTAACATGAGGAAAAGTGTAAATGAATCGTAAGTTTTTGTACATAAACTAATAGCTTTAATGCTGAACAACACTATCAAAATCTTGTATCGGGATTTCTTGCTTGCAAGATCGCTCCAAAATCCAAGCCTCGATTGTATGCGACCTCTCCATCACCTTTTTGATCCAACTGAACCGAAAACACAAAAGCCACAAAAAATTCACCCAAACCAGTAAGAACATCATGATATATAACAAAATAATCTAAACACAGAAAACCTAAATCCATGCACAAAAAAAAATCACTAATTCAAGAAAAATCAAAATCAGAGGCTCAGATCCGCGAGGTTGGGCAAGGGAGTCCCGACCCGCCATGGCTGCGACCCGGTTGCGCTCGAAGCGCCGTCCGGGTCGCCCCGCCAAGATACGGGCCGGGTAATCCCCCGTGCCCCGAATGAACATTAGACCCGATCATCATCGCCTGTAATTTACCGGCTAGATGATGAATTCTCAATTGCACATAGCCACGTACACACAGCAAAACACAGATGTATTCCTCATCCTAGTCATCAGATCAAGGGCCGTTCGTTATTTGTTTAGGTCAAATCACAGGGCTGCGGAGAAGGGCAACCGCCCTTACGAAATCCCTTCTCTGCAGCCCTCTAGGATTAGGGTTCATTCTTCGTCTCGCTGTATCTGAGGATCAGACAGTCTTGTACTTGCTATTTATAGAACTTAGGGTTTAGTGACGTTGACTTTTTATTTAGGTGATAGCCCTCCGTCTTTTATATATTTCTCGAGTGAGGGCTTTCAAGTATTGAAGAATATCAAGAAATCACCCATAAATATTGAAGTGTCCTTGTTTAGTTAAGTGTAATTCCTTTTAGTTCATTTCAGCTCGGTAAAATATAACTAGTTGAAATCCAGAAAAACTTATATTTATATTTCAGGACGGTTTAATATATTTATATTTTTTTCAGTTTAGTTCAGTATCTTTAAATATTTTTCTATTCAATTCAGTATTTTTTTATTTTTTTCAGTTCAGTTCAATATTTTTAAATATTTTTCAGTTTAGTTCAGTATTTTTTTTATCTTTTTCAGTTCAGCTCATCAAGTAAACTCTAGCAAACAGGACCTTAGTCATACTGTATTTCCCATGACAATTTTAATTCAATTCACTTCACATCAATTTAGTCAAGCTCAGTTTGAAAGTTTTGTAATTGCCAAGATTTTTTTTTAAAAAAAGGCCAAGGATCAGATAAGAAAAAGTGTTAATTTTTTATAGAAGTAGGGCTTAGTGAGGCTGACTTTTATATTTAGGTAATAGCCCTCCGAGTATTATTTATTTCGAGTGAGAGTATCAAATATTGAAGAACGTCAAGAATCACCCACAATTTTGAAGTACATAAGTTCAATTCAATTAGTTCAGTTTGATAAAATATTATAATCTTAAATTTAGGTAAATCTAGCCATTTTAATTTTAATACAATAATTTTTACTTCAACTCATCCAAAAAAAAAGATTTTTATTTTTCAATGTATGGCATTGGTGTTACATTACATGACATCTCTACCAATTTGTTTCAGATCAATTGCATGGACAACTTCTCCATTCAAGTTGACCAAATAACTCACCTGTTAAAAAGAGAACCAAATGAATTACAGAATGAGAGAGATCAGCAAAACTCCAAAATGTAGGCAGTAATATTAACTCACAAAATCTAAGGCACTGACTCTGTGCAGTATAAAACCATCAGCTCTTCCCCTGAAACAAAAATGCAGAAAGAATCCACAAGCTTTTCACTCACACAAAAACTCGGTACCAAAGGCCGAAAGAAGCGTAAATATGACTGAACCACTCACTTGTCTGGTGGCATCTTGTTCAACGGACTCAGGCAATTAGGTCCTCTTTCAACGCGATGATTTTGCACTTCTTGTTTAGTTTCGAGAACTTCATCCTTGCAAGTGTACAAGTAGGCATCCTAGCAAAGAAAAAAGCATAGATTCTTGACTAAATAAAGCTTGATATAGCCTCCTAAGATACGAACCACTCATCACTTACCACTCCATATTTGATAAGCATGTTGTGGAGGAGAGATCCATCATTCGGGCCTTCGGCTTCAGTTGTTATATTACAAGCTAACAAGGGGTGCAAACCGGCAACAATGCGCCTTCAAATGATGCAAAAATTAGAGAACCGGAAGAAAACATCATCACAAATGGTACAAATGGACTCTAATTGTTAACATAGCTTACCAATCAGCTGTTCTGTCTTCTAGCATCTTTGTTAGCCATGATAACTGATTTTCTCTAGCAATATTTGAAGGACCCTAGAGATGTCGAGTTCCAAAGAAACAATCTTTTAATCTCTCCAAACGATGGACTCGTTTACTATAGTTTACTACTGAAAATATAAGCAAGATCATCACCTGAAATGAATCGGTATTGATAAACACAATATCCATGGTTTTCCCGAATGGTATATTCACGCGCTTGATATAGAAATCCTTCCCTTGGTTGCTGTACCAAGGAATTTTCCGTGGCCGGAAATATCTTGTGGCCTGTTGGAAAATGATGCAAGTTAGTTGCACAAATAGTAACCAACTGAGGCCGAAATTTCACCAAATACTTATAATTATAAGGATTCAAGATAACTTACATTATGGCTCAAAAGATCATCTTCTCCTAGCTCACTAATGCTTACAACGAACTGTGCCTTGTACAGTTCAGCTGCTTTCGCCATCTTCATCAGCACAATAAAGATATCGATCATACCAAGCAAGTAACGACATACAGAATACCATAAGAAATGAAAAACCATTACTAGTACATAAGACTAACTAGAAGAAACCTTCCACACAATTGACATATCAGGATATCTTCTGCACATTCAGTCTCTCCAATAATCAGACTCCGCTTTCCAAAACCTCTTTTTTTCCGAAGAAAAAAGTTAACTTTCTTTTCCTTTACCTCTAAATACTACTAAAAACCCCCACTTCAACTCACCAAAAGTATCACATAGTCGCCATTGGACTTAGACACACACATATAAGGCATTTTTTGCTTCTATATTCAAAGCGAGGTTTAAAACCCCGACAAAATCTTCATCAAATTTAACTCTAATCACTAACTAGATATGCAAATGTGTCTGTTATATAGCTATATACAAGGCATTTCATGATTCCATACTCAAAGCGGGGAACTTTTAAAACCCGATAGAATCTTAATCAAAGTTTACTATAATCACTAGTTAGATATGTAAATGTGTTTTTTGAACCCTGTTCTTTCAAGAGACAATCCAAACCAACAAGAAAACAACCTACATTCCAGCATATGATTTCAAGAAAGTGAAAAAGCATGAATCTTTAAGGCAAAATAGACAGAAAGAATACTACTTTGTCACCAAACTGACCTGTCTGAAAAGAAAGGCTTGTTCTTTCTGTGACCTTAAACCTCCAACTACACTGATGAAGTGCAAATCCCTGCCATGGCCATCTTCAAGCAAAGAGTCTTGAGGCTGGCCCACTTGAAATACAACGTAAGCAGCAAAACACAGGGAAATCTGAGTGATAAATGTACAAACCCATGATCTTTCTTTCATTTTACTAATGAATGACCCTCCTCAAACCATAACCTTAAATGACGAAACTTTCTGTAGATCCCATCAGGTTGAAATATAATAATAGTACCTTAAACATCTCGAAATCTATCCTATTTTTTAAACCAGATCACGAGATGAATAATTGAGGTTGTGTATAATTGAACAGATGCCATAAATTTGTACCTATGATTGTGACCATCCCTGATAGTGAGAGCTGATAACATGGAATGCATAATGTAGGGTTAATTATTATCTTCATCTAACTTTTTTTTGTTACAGCATAATATCATCGTACTAGACAAAAACACATAAATTGTTTACAAACTATCCAAATTAAATTGGTTTTTGTAACTAACTTTTACTGTCATATATTCCTTTGATCAGTAACTCGAGTAAACTGAACTAGTTACACAAGAAATATAGTGTTGATAAAAAGAAAAGGGTGTTATATGCAGTCTAGTATTTTACTCTAGTAATCTAAAATGCAGTGTAAAAGTATGAAAACGACCTCAAGTTATTTGATTTTTGAGAAACTAGGCAACTTACAGGGGGCGGTAATATCATTTCATTGGTATTTTAGACTATGCTTAGTAAAATACTGGATTGCGTATACTGAAGTGCTATACGCAGTCTAGTATTTTAAACAAAATACCAATCAAATGACATTATCGCCTCCTGTAACTTGGATAGTTTTCAAAAATTAAATAAGTTGAGGATATTTTCATACTTATACATCATATTTTGGACTACGAGAGTAAAATACTGCGTACAGCAACACCCAAAATAAAACAGCATCAAAAACCTTGTTCAGGCAAAACCTCACAGGCTTCAAGTTATCAGCTACAAGATCGTCTAGCAATACACTAGAACTACAAGTCTCTACAAGTACTGTGTATATCTGTTCATCAGTCGCGTATATTTTACTTATCAATACATGTATGCGTATACCAGATAGTGTTACAAATGTCGAAAGATAAATTGCTTTTAGAAGCATATTACATGATTCCTTTATTGTTGTGAGAGTCCTTAGCTGCCAGTCCATCTCCTTTTGCGAGGTGGCCGCTCTGACTTGACCTCGAGATCTACTGCCCGAGCGGGCTCACTCTGTGTGGATGGCAATGGCTCGCTATCCACCTTCTTTACTGTCACGGCTTCCTTCTCGCTGGGCATCGGGAGTTTGAAACGCTCACTTCGCTTCTTTAGCTTCTCAACAGTGTCCAGGTGTTTCTCTTCGGCTGGTTTTCCATTGTTTGTTTCCAGACCAGCAGCAGCAGCGTCTTTCTCGTTGCCAGAACTCTGCTGTTTTTCTTCCGATGTTTTTGAAGCTTCTTCTTTGATTTTGCTGGCAACAGGAGCTCCGGCACCACTACTGTTGTGTGACTCTACTTGCCTGAGCTTCATGGAAGATGGAGGCTTACCGCTCATGCTCATGCTCAACTCTTGGTCCTTGTGGCTGTTCCAGCGTTCCAATTTGGAGCGGCCTCTCCTCGATTCTGATAACTCATCATCGGATGAAGCTTCATCCCCGGGCTTCCTTGAACTTGGGTTATTCTCAGTTTCACGGCTTGAGTGCTCAGCTCTACCTTTAGGCCTCGTCTAAGATGAGATAAGAAAGAAGGGGGAAAAAAACCATCACATCACATAGCATTAGCATATTTCACTGTAATCCAAAAACACCGACTCTAATGTAGCAAGGAAAATCATATATTCTAATCTATACAAACCTGAACAAATAACTAACACAGCCAACATCGTCTTAAGTGGTTTGAATGTAACATAACAAATTTAACCAAGTGAGTACCATGTGTGCATGCTTATCCAATCTTAAATACGATTTCTACATACTGGTACAAAGATTGAAGTCGGTTTACTAATTCAAGAATAATTTTATGGGTTATCTATCCACTGCATTACTATTACTCAGCCCAAAACCGCTACAGACGGAGCAAAAAGGCCCTTACAATCATTGAGCAAAAAAAGGGAAGACAATCAAACAACTAAAGAAGTTGAACTATTCAGAGCAAAAAAAGGTTACATACCATGTCACCCCTATGTCCACCAGTTTCATTATGGTGCTTCTTTGAATAGGCCGAGGAATTTCGGTCAAGAACCTCAGCTTCCTTTCCCTTCCTTGGAATGTCTCTGTGTTTACTCTCTTGCACCTTACGGTTATCAGAAGCATTGGCAGCATGGTCCTCACGATTGACTGATCTCTCATGTCTTGTTCTTCTCCCTTCACTATGGACCTGGTTCCCATGTGCATAAAGATCTTCGCGGCCCCTCTGTTGTGGAACATTCACATTTTCTACTCGGTCCCTTTTAGAGAGTAACTCATGCTGCCGCACAGCATCTTTTGGATGGAATTCTTTATCAGACCCTCGGTGTTCTTCTTTCCCTCGAGACTGACTTCCCCTTGGTTTTTCTTCTGCAGCTCGACCAGTCCTCATTCCACCCCGAGCTACTTCTTTATCCTTCTTGGACGGACCTTCTTGATTCATTGATTTAAGCCTATAATCTCCCCTGTCCCTCGCAAAGGATCCATCTTCCTTGTGCCTAACACCATGTTGATCAATATCCATTGTCTTTACTTGGTTGTCCCTCCTCCGTTGATCTGGCACATCAGCCCTCTGTCTCTTTCGATGAGTGTTATTTTCTCTGTGCGCAGGTAAACTTTCTTCCCTGTCAACAATTTCCCTGGTTAATTGAGCCTCTTCTTTCCTTTTCTTACTGTAAATACCATCTACATTTTCATTCCCAGCTTTTATTCCTTCATCTCTTTCTCTGTGCCGTATTCCTAGATCCTTGTCATAACTACCCCTCCAATTTCCGTTGTCCTGTTGTTTTCTTAGCCGAGGAATTTCATCTTTTTCATTCTTTTCACCCTCACGGGCTTTGGAACGCTGTCTAGAACTAGTCTCGTCACGATGTTCTCTTTTCCTCGGGTCTTCACCTCTGGTTCTCCTCCCATGGATGTCTTCATCTCTTCGATAAGCTCCCTCTGCACCATCCCAGCGGGGGTCAGCAATCTCTAATTTCCCTCGAGAACCATGCACCCTGTAAGAATCCCATCCTTTCTGTTGGTACAAGTCATCCCTACCCTTCACAGGACCACGGTGTCTTTCATTATCCTGTCTATCATCACGAATATTTCTCCTAACACGATCCTCATCCCCACCACCTGCTCTCTTAACATTACCTTTACTTGTCACACGTCCACCTTGAACTTCATCCTCATCACCAACATCATGTGGCCTTCGATAATTACTACTTCCTGATCTTGCTTTGCTGTTCTCACTACTTCTTGCAGCTTTTGAGTCTTCTTGATCATCAACATCCTGAGGCACAGATGGTTCAGATTGTGAACTCACTTTTTGTTTCTTAGAAGAATGGCTCCGTGTTTCATCAGTGTTGATGTCATTTTCCATTTTGACATTCAAAGCTGTTTCCTCTTTGTCAGAAACTGCATCTAAGCGGACAACTTCATCCTGTATTGAATTCTCAGGTTCAGCCGATTTTTCACGTGGACTACTTTTGCCATCTGCACTTTCAACTGATGATTCCTTTTTATCTCGTGATCTCTTTTCTATCCTTTCCTTATTGGCAGCCACGGGGGATCTGGAATGCACTCTCCTTGTTGATCGCCTGAAGTTGAACAAGTAAATAATAATGTTACCATCGTATTAGAGCATGCACATGAAAGCTAAACGTGTATGCATTTAAATAACGAACACGAAAAACAATACATCTAAACAATGAGCACAAAATACAAAAATATAGATAATACACGAGAAATTAACGATCAGTACCTGTCTTCACGGGAGCCAGCGGAACTCCTCTCAGGATATACTGGGGTTCCTTCTCTGGAGTCGGTATTGGAATCTGGTGATGCGATGACTTTTCCAGAATCAGTTCCTGCTTGGTCTATAATCTCGTCGTCTTTTTTGCTATCTTCATCTTCGTCTACCTGACACACTATCTGTTTGGTGCCAATAAGAAGGAAATCGGGTTGTTAAACAAATTACACAATGTTTGGTGCCTCCGGAACATAAAAGGGAGTATTAGCTAACCTCAATAATGACATCTAGATCACTAATTCGCGGTTTCCGAGTGTCAATAGATGGAAGACGTTCACCATTCCCAGTTTCAACTTGAATAGGTCTTCCAGTTGGCTATAACCAAATTATGTAGTTAATCAGCAAACCACAATTAAGTATCCAAATAAATTGTATCGCATATTCTTGTCATCACAATAATTTCTCACCCACAAAACAGAAGATATATATATATATATATATATATATATATATATATATAGATTAAAGACGGAGCCAACCCCCTATCAACTACCCAAATCTTGGTGATGAACCTAAGAATCAAAGAAGAAACATACCAGGGGAGGCCTTGCACGGGCAGCTCCTCTTGACAGATCATCTTGACTGGGATCAGTCTTCCCAAGCTTTATACTTTCAGATTTAATGTCCTGAGTGGCTGCAGCTGCAAGCTCGGGAGGAAGATCTGGATCATACTCCTAAACAGGAATACAAAAACAAAGCAAAATTATTTCTAAGCTTCAAAAGCAACCTCATATCCAAAGGCTTCCAAAGGCTAAAGAAAATCATACCTGCTCGGCTCGACCACTTTCATACACACGAATCTTGCCTTGCATATTTGTTTCCGCACGAAGTAGCTCCTAGGGATTTTTTTAAAATTTTAGATTCAACATATATTTGAGTAAGCCAAAGCTGTACAAAATTTTACCGGACTAATGACAGAAAGTTGGTGAAACTCACGAGTTGTTTGCAATAATCTTTCCAACTTTCCTCAGTCAATCCAAAATTGAAATAGTCGGAAATATCCACCCCATTAAGCCTCCAAGGTTTCTCCTCAAAAGCATCAATGTCAACCTCGAATACGGTCCTGGAATTTGCAAACAATAAACAGCTAATTACTGCATGCACGAGACATCTTAAAACATATATACACCATTCAGTTTGGTAGGTGTTGCTGGCATAACATCAAGTTTAGAAAGCTGATATATTCTTTAAGAAAAAACCATCAAATTTACAGATGCACCGGAAAATCATTCCAAGCCTCGGGAGAATAAAAATGTGCTCAAGGATTCAGGAGAGAAGTAGATCCTACTTCCAGTATTTTGTGGTTCTATTATAAAAATAAAAGGAAAACAGTTTTCAGATAAACGCAAACTAACTTGTGTGATGGAAGAGTAAATTCCAGTCCACGGCCTACGCCACCACCAGCTCCCCAAGCAGGCATTCCATAGCCTTGATAACCTTTCTGCATTCCGCCAGGACCCTTCATTCCTGGAGGCCGCCAGTCCCCTCTACCACGTCCAGCATTAGGAACCATGCCAATAGGTGGACGGACTTGGCCTTGAACTCCAGGACCACCAGGAACTATCACAGGGGAAGCGCCAGGTCTCACATACTACAACAAAAAAAAGAAAATATCAGCAAACTATACACAAACAAAATTCACAATTCTCACACATCAACAAGGTCCAGATTTCTTAGTCGTGGAGGAATATAATGGTAAAACTACATGGCTACAACAGGTAACATAAGCATGTAAACAAAGCTAATGTTGCTGGTGATGATCATCATCAAGCAGCATACAACACTGAAGACTAAAGCCAAGTTGATAATTCTATTTCCCTTTATTTGAGTGTAGTAACATCACTAGTGAGATCCGATTCGCTCAGATGATGTTGAACAAGATTGTGTCTTGTTCAACCAAAGTTCTCAAATCATCCCTGAATGCTGTAAACCATTCATTAGAAAGTAGAAACCATTTTTACTCTTAGTGGACATCGGGTAAGGTCTGTGATTCTCAAATATCCCACAAAAAGGTTGTCCACTACTATGGCAATGTTCAGGGTAAAAGTAAGATAAACAGAGAAAATATAAGCTTTATCTGCATTCCATAACAAAATCATCAGTTTTATTACTTGTAAAATCAAAAAAACCAGTACAAAACTTAGCAACTGATCCTAAGATATATATCATAACGAATGTACAACTACAAGCTATAGTACTACATTTCAAGTTCTCATCAAACAAGAGGGTTAAAGCACCAACAAACCCCAGTCGTGCAGCGACTTCACTACTGACCTTGAACTGCGAATGAAACTGGTGCTGCATATGAAACTGGTGCTGACCATACCCAGGCTTCGCAGCAGCTGCATTTGCTCCTGCTACTCCAATCCCTTTTCCAGCCTCCGTGGGCTCCTTCTCCCCTTCTGCACCAGGTACGGTGTCCTCCGCTCCCCAATCTGGCTCCTCCATCATCATTGGCATGGGCTGATGACCACCTGGCTCGCCTTTGTTGTCAAGGATCACCAGTGACTCTCCGTCTTCATCCTCGTCCTCTTCATCCCCCATAGCACCCGCTCCTCCTCCTCCTCCTCCCATTCCCATTCCCATTCCCATCCCCATGAGGCCGTCGTCGTTACTTTCATTCAGCACAATCTGCAAGTCATCATCACTATCACTCCAATCCTCTTCCAGATTGGGATTGCTAGCTCCTGCAGAAATACCAGGGATCGAGATACCAGGTATTCCGCTGTCCATAGCCAAATCATCACCAGCTTTCTTCAAGTTATCATCTTTCCTGACCTCAGCAGGCTCCGTGAAGCTCCCGCCACCGCCATTACTCATCATATTGGCATCATCATCATCCGCAGTCAGAACCCTAGCTTTCGATTCCGATTCGCCCGCGAAGATTCCATCGTCCTCACCGAACTCCTCGTTCAAATCAAAGTCCCTCCCAGCTGACGATGTCGATGCTAGGGCTTGATCGCCTGGCCGGAAATCCGGAGCTCCTCCACCGGCGCCATTATCGCCGCCGCTCGCAACGTTCAGATCGATCGGAGTTTGCGAAAACGACGACGTACCTGCCTTTTGGGGGGATTCCTTCTGCGGCGGCTGAAGCGACGTCGCCGTCGCCGCCGCCATCAAAGGTCGCAGTACGTCTGTGTAGAGATCTCCGAACTCATCATCGTCCTCCATGGTGGTCGAGCAAAAGGACAGAGGCCGAAACAATAAAAGTATGCGAAGAAGGTGGTCTGTGTGTTCTTGGGAGGGAGGGTTTTGAGGATTACATATAAAGGGGTCGTTTATAAATATACTGAAATTAGTGTTTTATTTCCTCTTAAATTCTTATAAATATTATATATCAACATGGATTAAGGTTTTCTTTATCATAATACTACTAGGTTTAGGCACTGTCAAGTTGAACCGCAAAAAGCTGATACTATATCTGCATTCAGCTATAGAAAGTTACAATCGATAAACAAATGTGAACAAACCAGTTGCAAGAAATCACAAATGCAGTTATAAGAGATCATCTTAGACGGAATTGAACTACATGATTGGTCTAGTTCAACTGAATCCATTAAAATAAGGTGACGGTGATAATAACATAACTAGTTTGTATTTCTTCTTTGGGTTAACTGTTGAGGGTAGTCGAGTACTTAGGGCATTAGTCTCCGCCAGTAACGACCAAGATTCCACTCACATAAGACAAACAAAAACGTAATCCGTGATATCCTTGTAGACGTGTATATTTTTGGTATACAATACTACCTAAACTGTTAATATGATGGTAACTGTATTAACTGTATATTAGTATTGTATAATTGTAATATACAAGGATACATGGGTATAGCTGATTAACTTTTAGCGGGATCTCATAACGGCTAAATTTTCATCGGTAAACGGTTTTTTTGAACTTTTTTGAATATCCATGAATAATCGGCATTGTGGAGTTCCGGCCCATGTTCATAGTACTGTACTAGAAAAGGGCCGATTAAAATCCATCCATCAGACTATGTATCTGTAATGTGTGATAAAAAAATGATGAACACTAATCGTGAATTTAAGTTTTCTCAATATAAAAGTTAAGTGAATCTTTTACTTTTTTATTTACCGTTGGTACAAAGATCCTACGTCTATTCTAATTTAATTATACTATACTCTTATAATCTCGTACATTGAATGATCGAAATTCTCACTATAATTTTCAAAGTGGGGTGAATATCTCACTTAAACCAGTTTTGATGTTTTCCTGTCTAGAGTGAATATTTGATTACTTTTAACTCTTTAACAGTTTAACCCCTTACAACAACTTCATAAGTACCAACCAACATCTTCTTCTATTTTTTTTCCCTCAAATTTTAAAATGACTCTAATCATTAGTGTTTACAAACACATATTAGACATTATAAAATGACATGATTTTGTACTTCATGTACTAAATCGCAATGGAATGAACATGTGTGTAAAACTAAATTCACACCATGTACTTTTTTGGCTAAAAGTAATAGTACTCAATTTGTATTTATGGTAATGAAGTTTCTTTAAAATACACTACTTCTACTTTTCTTGCAAAAATAATAGTACTCAATATACTAAGGTACTACGCCATTGTTAACTACATATTTCATGCCTTAAATTAGTAAAAAAATCAGTTACATTTCCTTTCGAAAATAATTTAAAATATCTAAAAATTTCTTATATGCTATTACTAAATATCACACAAGAAACACACTCTAAATAAATAGAATATGATGGTTCAATTTATATGCGATAAATATATATATATATATATATATATAAATATATATATATATATATATATATATATATATATATATGATGTAATGCTATCATTATATCATCTCAAACACTGAGAGTTGTCAATTTTCATAAAAAAAAAGAAAATTAAAAGTCATCAAAGATATTTGATTATATGGTTGTTTTGTGTGAATAGGGATGCTATCATATAGCAATTCCATTAGATTTAAAAAAATCATACAATAGCAATTCCATTGAGATTTTGTCAATCAATTTCAAATAATTTTCCAACTTGAAAGTTATGTGAAAAAAAAATTTCCTTTTACAAAAAATATAATATTTGAAGTTTTTTCCTCTTCCAAATATCTACCTATTTTTAAATTAAATTAAATAAATTAATAAATAACAAATAATTTTATAAAAATTACATTTTTAGTTTTTCTTTGGAGTGGTTAATGTAAAGCAGTGATTTTTTTTCTCAAAAACAAAATAAGTCGAACGAAAAGAAAAAAAAGGGTTTAAGTTTCAGTTCAGGGTTTAGCTAATTTGCACGGAGCAGTAAAGCCGAATTCAGTGTGCTGAACCCATCGAAGAGGATGAAGCGGCACCATCAGCAAAAGGCAGGTTCCCAGATTCTGAATTTTTGATCTTGCTGTTCATACTTTTTCTCAGTCAATCCTTAGTTAGCTCATTGTGAATGTTTCCAAATGATGTTATTGAAGTAATTTGTCGTCCAAAATCCCTTTTTGATCAGCCCAGTTTGGTATTGTTTATATTGAGCATCTTGCTATGTTGCCTAGTTTGATCAGTCACTCTTTGAACTCAGTTCTGTGTGCTTGTTTTGTGCCATCTAAAAGCATGAATTTTTATTTCTGAATGTGTTTATCACATGGAAAAAACTGAACTTTTAATGTTCTTCTTTGTACTGAAAAGAAATCATCTTTCTATTATACAATCGTATGAACAAATGATCATATGAGTCGTGTGAATCATCATATTCAGTGAAAAAAATCATCTTTTTTTCACTTGAATTCATTTTCTACACACTCTTTGTTTAGTTTGTAAGCATGATGTTTTTGGAGCCTTAGATGTTCTGTAGGCATGATGTTTTTGGAGCCTTAGATGTTCTGTTGGTTTTTGGAGCCTTATATCGACACTTATAAGTTCTTGAAGTAGGGATGAAAAGACTGAATTTTTATTGCTTGCTTAATTTCAGGTCTTAGCAAATTGAAGTGAAGGCTCGATGGCTTCCCCGATGGTTCCTGTAGTCTTGACAGAGATCAAAGCTGCTCTCTTTCAAGGCTTCAGTACTCTGAACCATCTCAAACACATACACGGTCGCCTCCTTCGTAATGGCCTTAGTCAAAATAACTATCTTCTCAACCTGCTACTGCAATCCTCCTTCAAATTTAGGGACCTAAACTACACAAAGCTCGTCCTTGGTAGAGCCCAGGAGCCCAATGTTTTTGTATGGAATACTATAATTCGTGGATTTGTCTCTCGAGATTATTTCGAAGAATCCATGGAATTCTTTTATTCCATGCGTAAACAGGGAGTTTTACCAAATAACTACACTTTTCCCTTCTTATTAAAAGCAACCACGAGATTGCTGGACCTCCATCTTGGTAATATGCTTCACACCCTTATTGTGAAAGTAGGTTTGGACTATGATGTGTTTGTGAATACTGGGTTGGTGTGCATGTATGCCAAATGTGGTGTCCTATCGGACGCAGAAAAAGTGTTCGATGGCATTCCCGAGAAGAATGTGGCTTCCTGGACGGCTATAATAAGTGGGTATATCGACTATGGGAGATACAAAGAAGCTATAGATATGTTCTGGAGTTCATTAGATATGGGACTGAGGCCCGATAGTTTCACCTTTGTTCGAGTGTTATCTGCTTGTTCTCAATCGGGAGATTTGATTTCAGGTGAACGAGTACATAACTACTGGTTGGAAACTGGCATGGGAAGAAATGTTTTTGTAAGTACTTCTTTGGTGGATATGTATACCAAACTAGGATGCATGGAAAAGGCTCGTGGAGTTTTTGACGAGATGTCTGAAAAGGATATCGTCTCTTGGAGTTCAATGATTCAAGGTTATGCAGCAAACGGCCCTCCTAAAGAAGCATTGGACCTCTTTTACCAAATGCTGAGAGAAGGTCTGAAACCCGATCGATATGCAATTGTCGGGGTGCTATCAGCTTGTGCAAGGTTAGGAGCGTTGGAAATAGGGGAGTGGGCTCGTAGTTTGATGAACACGAACGAGTTTTTCTCCAACCATGTAATGGGTACATCGCTCATCGACATGTATTCTAAATGTGGAAAGATTAGCTCGGCTTGGGAGGTTTTTTTAAAAATGAAGTTAAAGGATGTCGTCGTTTGGAATGCCATTATATCCGGGCTCGGGATTGGCGGCCATGTCAGGTCTGCATTCAGCTGCTTTGCTCAGATGGAGAAGATCGGGATGAGACCTAACGAAAACACATTTCTCGGCCTGCTATGTGGTTGTAGTCATGCTGGTCTAGTCGAAGACGGGCGAAGAATTTTTTACAGCATGAGCCTCGTTTACTCAGTGCATCCCACCATCGAGCATTACGGCTCCATGGTTGATCTTCTTGGTAGAGGCGGTTTTTTATACGAAGCTCATAAATTGATCCGGGAAATGCCTATGAAGGCAAACAACGTTGTTTGGGGAGGTTTACTTGGTGGTTGCCGCCTTCATCGAGATACTCAGCTAGCGGAACTCGTGCTGAAGGAGATGATCGAGTTAGAGCCGTGGAACTCGAGTAATTATGTGCTTCTCTCAAACATATACTCGGCTAATAACAAATACGAAGATTCTCAGAAAATCCGATCGGTTATGAACGGAAAAGGGATCCGGAAGGTTCCGGCATACAGCTGGACGGAAGTAAATGGAGTCGTTCACGAGTTTCTTGTCGGGGATACTTCTCACCCGATGTCACCTAAGATATATGCTAAGCTTTCCGAGTTGAGCAAGGATTTGAGAGAGTCGGGTTATATGCCAAGCACGGAGTTTGTGTTCTTTGACGTTGAAGAGGAGGAGAAGGAGCATTTGCTAGGGTTTCACAGCGAGAAGCTTGCTCTTGCATTCGGTTTGATTAGTACTAGGGAGGACGAGGTTATTCGCATTACTAAGAATCTTCGAGTTTGTGGCGACTGTCATTTGAGCTTCAAACTGATTTCTAGGATCACTGGTAGAGAAATCATCGTACGGGACACAAATCGCTTCCATTGTTTTAAGGATGGTTTGTGTTCTTGCAATGATTATTGGTGAACTTTTGTTCATTTCCCGGAACAGCGTAATTACTTTGTTTAATCTTACGTTAAAATCCCGCATAAGGATTTACCAGAAATTCATGTCAAAACCGGAAAATTTCTACAAAGCTGCAATTGAACTTTTTTATATATATATAATTTTCAGCTGTACAAAATCTTTTTGTACAAGCTAATGTAAATGAAATAAATGTAAAATATATAATATGACACTGCTAATTTACAAACTGATTCAGAAATTATTATTTTGTACAAGCTATTGTAAATGAAATAAATAGTAGAATATATAATATGACCCTGCTAATTTTCAAATAAGTTCAGAAAAAAAAATTTATTTTGTTTATTATCATGATATTTTTCACTAATAAAGTTGAGTTCTTATTCAAAAAGTGTTGAAGGACTAAATTGAAGTTTCTTGAAAGATAAAGATTCAATTGGAGTAGTTTCAAAATTCGAGGACCAATAAAGTCATTTAGGCTGCGTTTGGCATACCCGGTTTTTGCAAATCTGGGATTTTGGGAGTCCTGATTTGCAAAAACGCGTTTGGTTGGAGAGTTTTAGCAAATCCGATTTTCACCCCACAAAATCTGGTTTTTGTACTGTTAGGTCCAGATTTGGCTATCCAAAACCAGACGCAAAACCAGATTTCCCAACTCTCGTCCCCAACTCCGTCGTCCCCAAACTGCCACCTACGTCGGTAAACTCTCTCCTCCCTCGACGCGTTCTCCCACTCGTCGGGCCCCCTGACACCTACGTCCGACGACTACCTGCTCACCATACCGGCGGCGCCGCTGCATTCGTCGCCCGCCTCCCGCTGTCGGTGATCTGTCCAACCCCGCCACCAGACGCTCCCGTCGCCGGAGATCCGTACCGGGCCGCCACCAGACCGTCCCGACTCCCGGTTTCCCAGATCGGAGTTTTCCCGTTTCCCACTTTCCAAGATTAGTACTCAAATTACATTAGCTCTAATTTCGGAATTCAGTAATTGCTGTTACCTTCTTCTTCTTTTTTGGGAAGGAGTGATAGATGTTACCTTTGTTTGGAGTAATTTGTTCGTTCGGATATTTAATTGATCACCGTAGTTGATGAACTTGATTTGATGTTAGCCTTATTCAATAGGAATCTATGGAATCCACATGTAATGAGTGATCATTCTTATGGTTTGGCTATGCAACTTATTCTTATGATCTGCTACATGGATCCTCCGTGATTATATATGGTCAATTTCTTATATCTTAATTGCAGGATCATTTCCATTGCACTGTATGAACTGTTTTTCTAATATTCGGTAAAACGCATGTCATTTTGGAGTAGTTATTATGCAGTAGAATCATTCCTGAGTTTAGTTAAAGATGGTTTTGGCAAGTTACTTGTTTTGGCAGCCTATGCTGATTAAAGTAGCTTGTCATAGTTTTATTTCAATGGATATAACTGTTTCTTGACAATTCCTCCTATACTTTTTCGTACAAAAGAAAATTTGGTAGTTTTGAAAGTCTAGCAAGTACCAAGTCTAATATCTGTGCTTAAAAGTCATGTTTAAAGGATAATGTTAGTTGATTTCATTGTCAAGGCACGACTGTGAAACTTTGTTGCTCGTAGTTTTCAGAATCATTTGAAAAGAGTCGAGATGCGTGTTCTGACTGAATTCGTAGACTTTAGATTAGGAGATTGTGTCTTGGCATTAATGATGAAAGTGTTTAAGAAGTTCTTGGCAGTTTTCTGTGCTAGTTTTTTGATTCAAGGTCACCTGTTATACTAAGTTTTGGACTATTGTTAAGTCAAGAAAGAAAGGGAAGTGCATTGATGTGTGGTGATTTCCTTGGAGTCAAAACAAATTCAATTACATATATAGAAAAAAATACAGTTTTTTTTATGGAACTTAACTCAGATACTCACAAATACTCCTCCGGCGACAGGCAATTTCCGGTGGTCTGATTCGGCTCACTGTTCATCCTTCGACATTCATCGTCTCAACCTCGGACCCTTAATTCCCCGGTTATCAGCTCCGAAAATGGTTGTCCAGCTAGGTGGGGCGAAATTCTGAAGCCATCCGACGATATATTGAAGAATTCTCGCTCATCAGCGATCCTGATTCCGGCGTGGTGAGGCTCGTTTCCCCTGGTCTAATTTCGTTTCGATTTGAGCTTGGTTTTTGACTATTGATGTGTGTTCATGTGATCCATTGAAATGATGGTTGAAAGATGGAATGAATAGGAATGATGGTTGTGATTTTTGTTGTTGAAGATTCTCCCTTAGATGCATCTCTATTTAGAATTCTGTGTGTATAGCTGATTGCTGAGGCTCCATTGCTGCTTTGAATGCATTTAACTGTTGATGTGTGGAGCCTGTGTTTTGATCTATCAGATCATTTTTCTCCATTACTTTGTTGATATATGAAGTTGATACTCCCTAGGGGATTTTTTAGTGATTTGTTTGTCAAAGATGTTTCCTGTAGAAACGTTTCAGTTCTAACAAATGTATAAATGGTGTGTTTATTAGTTGATCACTAGATCTCAATCTTGGAACATGTATTTAAGAATAGAGAATGCTATATAGTTGTATGTATTAGTTGATTTCATAGCGTTTATTAGTTGATTTCATAGCGCTATTTTTGTATTTATTTTGAATCATACGTACTGAATATGTAACGCGCATTCGAAGGGTGACAATGAACGTCAAACTCATCGAAATTTAGCGGAAAAAAAGTCTTGTTTTATTCAAATTGTCTTTACAATGAATAATTTAAAATTTAAATTTTGAAACAAAATCAAATTCACGCAAACCAAACAAGTATCAAATTTTATAATTTTAAATTTTAAATCAAACCAAATATGATTTTTGTTTTGGACTTGCAAAATCCGGACGAACCAAACAAGGTTTTTGTTTTGGAGTTGCAAAATTCTGACGAACCAAACAAGATTTTTGTTTTGGACTTGCAAAATCCTGACGAACCAAACAAAGTTTTTGTTTTTGACTTGCAAAATCCTGACGAACCAAACAAGGTTTTTGGAAAACCAGACTCACAAAAACCGAAACAAAAACCCAACTCCCAAAAACCAAAAACAAAAACCAGACTCTCAAAAACCTGACGAACCAAACACACCCTTAATTTTTCCGGAGAGTAATATAGTAGAGAAAATATGGGGGACCCACACGCAGCCTTTTCAACCGACCCGCCAAAATCCGAACCCGAGTCCGAGTCCGTGTCCGAACGACCCGAAAAATCAAAATTTAACCGATCTCAAACTCCGTGTCTTCGTTTCATTCAATTTGCTCAGAGTTTTTGAAGAGCGTTTCGCCTCTTCGCCTCGCCGCCGTTTCGCCGCCGCCGCCGTCGGATCGGAATCCTCGCGCCGCCCATACTTCAACCATTCACTGGTGAGTCGCTCCGGCAACGCTTAGATCACACGGTTGCCTTTTTTCGAAGTTCAGCGTTAATTTTTTGAAAAAGTTGATTTGATTTCCTAGGCTTAATTTCACATTCGAGCTAGCAGCCTTACACTTTGAATTCATAGCTTGCTGATTGTTTTCCGGCTGCCACGTGATTTTTCCGTAGCTGGAATGATCTCCTTTTGGTGTAGTTAGGGTTCCGGTGGCGTTAGAACGTTTGAATACATGTTTGTAGGTTTGATTAGGGATGCTTTTAGGATTTTTTCTGGTGTATCTTTTTCTTAGGATTCATATCAAACCCCTGATCATTTATAGGATTTAGTTGGACTAGCGTGAACGGTGAACCGTGAAGTGCTCTTTGATTTTGATGTGTGGGAATAAAATGTAGGTTTGCCTGAGTATAAATGAACTAGCTTTTGGATTGATGTGTGTTCATGTGATCCATTGAAATGATGGTTGAAAGATGGAATGAATAGG
Organism: Sherardia arvensis; assembly: GCA_948330725.1. Classification (NCBI taxonomy): domain Eukaryota; kingdom Viridiplantae; phylum Streptophyta; class Magnoliopsida; order Gentianales; family Rubiaceae; genus Sherardia; species Sherardia arvensis. Next base: position 51,947,300 of record OX415235.1, read on the forward strand.
AATGATGGCTGTGATTTTTTTTGTTGAAGATTCTCCCTTAGATGCATCTCTATTTAGAATTCTGTGTGTATAGCTGATTGCTGAGGCTCCATTGCTGCTTTGAATGTATTTAACTGTTGATGTGTGTAGCCTGTGTTATGATCTATCAGATAATTTTACTTCATTCTTTTGTTGATATATGAAGTTGATACTCTCTAATGGATTTTTTGGTGATTTGTTTGTCAAAGATGTTTCCTGTAGAAACGTGTCAGTTCTAACAAATGTATGAATGGAGTGTTTATTAGTTGATCGCTAGATCTCAAAACCCAAACAAAAATCACACGATTTTAACACACACAGACGCAGTCGCATGCCCAAATTGGTGGAAGCATGATCGGAGCAGGGAAGATGAAACAGTATGCCAACGTTCTAGACAGACCCCTCAGCAAAGGCAAACAAGAGGTATCCCATTTTCCCCTTCTTTCTTTCTCACAGTGAAACCTTAATGTATGCTAAAATAAAAATCAGATCTTGAAGTATCTAAGAGAACGGAGGGATTTGTTTTGATCAGCTGAAAAGGTTACTGAATTGAGTTGGGTTTTGGATATTGATTGTCAAGTGATTGGATTTGTTCTTGATCAGGTGAGTTTGAGTGCATTTGCATTCTTGTTCTCGGAGCTGGTTCAGTACAATCAGAACCAAGTGGAGAATATTGCTGAACTTGAGAGAAGGTGATGCCATATACTGGTTGTTTCATTCCCTAGTTTACTGTAAATTTAGATGCTTCCTCTGTGCTATATGCGGTAGAATTGTTGAATGGTATGATATGTGGGGTGGGTGTTTTCTGTTCCTAATATTCTTGTTGTGCTGAAACTATAAATTTTAACTGATCTATGTTGTATTTCACGAGACTCCCAGCTCACAGTATATGAAAGTGCATTTCATATAGTTTACCTTTGTCTATCTGTGTTGTATGATGTCAAAATTTTGGTTTGACGGAGTAGAGATCATGACTGGTTTCCTGTTGCACGGAGATGCTCAGATTTTCTAGATTAAAGTCCTTGGAAACATTTTTATGAGTGTTGACAGTCCTAGGAAACTGTGTTAAGTTGTGTCATGTGTGCTTTTCTACCGCTATGACGTTGACACTTTTCTTAGCCAAAGCTTTGATTTACTTTTGACACTTCCTTAGTTTTGGACGTAAATGGTCTGTCTTGGCTCGTGTCCTGTTGTGTGCTTCCACTGCTATGCTGCTGACATTTATCTTAGTCAAAAAGCGCTGCCTTTACCTTCTACATTCCGTTGGAGTTCAATAGTTCTCATTTTACCTTCCAGTTTTCCATGTCCTTAGATCCCTTTGCCAATCCTTTTGCATTATGGAACTGTAGTTATTCAAAAGCACAAAGCTTACAGCAATAAACTAATAAAAGAAGCATGCTGCCTATATTGGAAACAATTCTGCACACTATATGTTCTTAAGGTCCTCGTCAGATTTTGAGAGAGATTCCTCCTCAGAAACGTAATCAAAAGTGTATTCATTTTATTGCCTATAGTGATTCAATATACGAAGCTGGATTTGAGATTACATGGATTGGGAGATTAACTTTTTTTTTGTGGACTGGTAAAGAATACTAAAAAAATATCGGCTTTTATTTACCTATCTTTCAATTATCTGCTATATAACCCTACATGCTCTATAAAGAAGCACGTTTTTTGATGATTTGGTGGTAATATATTGATTTTTGCATCTAGAGCAGGCTTGAAGATGCTGGATATGCTGTTGGGGCACGGGCTTTGGAACTTCTGTGCCATAGGGAAAAGGTGAGAATACTCTATGTTTGAAGAAGTAAAACACTTTGGATCATGTATAAAAATGAAAACATGGAAAGAACAGTGATGATGAATATTGTGTTCTGGTCCATTTGGGCTTTTACCGGAATGCTGTATGTTGCAAATGAAACCGTTGGCCTCTTCACATGTCCCCCTAATTTGCTGAAAGTCATTTAAGAAAAAAAGATGGCAAATTTATGTTAACACATGGAACAGAGGCAGATAGTTAAAAGGGACGAATTTTGATTCTTTAAAATGGTGTATTGACTTCCTGATGACTATACCTTTCTCTCTGATTTTGTAGGGAAACAGAAGAGAAACACGACTCTTGGGTATATTGTCTTTTGTCCATAGCACAGTGTGGAAGGCTTTGTTTGGAAAGGTAACATATCTCTGCTCATTGAAGATGTACACAGTAAATATACATTTTGAGTCATATCTCATACTGTATTATGCAAGCCCTGAAACACCCGATATAACATAATTCAATGGCTAACACTTTGTGCATTAGAAGCTTGCAATACATGCTTTGATTACTGATCTGTAATTGACCAAAAATGTCCAACTAACAAAATTAGAAATCTGAACGTGCTAAATGTTATGTTTGTCCACAATGCCAGCTTTATCGAGCCGCATTTTGGTTCTGTTGTTCTGCTACTCTAGAAACTTCTCCGGTGTGGCTGCTTCCAACACAACACAACACATTCACAATTTATGTTTTTTGTGGTTAAGAACTTTTCCTTTTTGAAGATGTTATGCATCACACTAACCAACTTCTCCATATAGGTGGCTGATTCTCTCGAGAAAGGAACAGAACATGAAGATGAATACATGATCAGCGAGAAGGAACTATTGGTCAACAGGTAGCTCTTCTTATCCGTACTGAACCATCACTTTGTCATGTTCTACTAACAAGCAGCTTTTTGGTTATAGATTTATATCAATTCCAAAAGACATGGGTACATTCAACTGCGGGGCATTTGTTGCTGGAATAGTGAGGGTACGTGTAACACTAATGTTGATTTGATGAGATACCTTTACTCAGACTGTAGTTGACTTTTATTCCTCGTGAAGGGCGTTTTGGACAATGCAGGTTTTCCTGCTGTAGTGACTGCACATTTTGTTCCTGTTGAAGGCCAGCAGCGGCCCAGAACAACCATCTTGATAAAATTTGCTGAAGAGGTAACTTCATACATTTATCTAGCGAAAGCTTCTAACTTTTTTACTTCATTGAACTTCTTAAAGTTGTTCTTCATGAATGTTCTTGTAGTATAAATGAGCTCAACGTAGGAAGCAGTATATATATATATATATATATATATATATATATATATATATATATATATATATATATCTGTGTGTGTGTGTGTGTGTATATATATACACACAAATTTCCGTATCCCACAAAACATGTTGCTGCATTTCATCACTTCTCTTTTTTAAAATGTTCTAGGTACTTCGAAGAGAAGCGAAATTGGGCTGATTGATATACTTATCCCGGGTTCTGATGTCGGAAAAGAAGAACAACCTTTCCGGGGTGGATTCCATATACTCGTGCTGCTAGTTTTCATAACCAATCGGTCGCTGTATTGGTTTTCATAGCTAACTGTTTAGTGTACAATGTTTAGAATTGGTGAAAAACAACTTTTGTAGTCTTGATGTGTTCAATTTTGATTTCATATATGGATACCGAATTTATTTATATAATTCGTGAATATGAACTATTTGTGTGATATTATTGACATCTTGTAGTATTCCTTCATAAACACATAAGTTGTAGGATGCTTTTGCAGATGAAGCGGCCCTGCCCAGTTCAGTTTAAATTAGTTTATCATATCACAACTCAATTAGATTAAGTTGAGATTTTTGTTCATCTCAACTCAATTAGACACATCTGTACTTAAAATAAAACAAAATAAAGAGGGTGAAAGACACTCTAATGTGCTTTGTTGTTAGCCATGTGCTTTGTTTCATACCTTCTAACATGATTTGTTAGTAATGTGCTTTGTTTCAAAGATTTAAGGACATATTTTAATATAGATGCAAACAATTATGTATTTTGTGCATTATCAAACATTTGATGTGAATTGAAAACTGAGACATTCAGTAATTTAGTTGGATAAAGAATGCAAATAAGAGTAACACAAAGGCTAAATTCTGATGAAATTATCACTTTCAGATTAAATACAATTGAAACTTTATATATACTGTCGATTTTACTTTAACTATATCAGCGATCAAATGTTAACGCAACAATTACGATATGGAGACATCATAAATTTAAGAATATATTTAAACACCGCCCATCAATTATATAAAACTTATCATACATTGTACACAATCTCAAATATATTTTATGCATTTTTAAACTCTGACCACATTCGTATGAGATTCATTAACCACAACCAAAGTTCTTGAATTTATTCTATTACTTTTTTCGTGAAATTTTAAATTACTTATCTTTTTGGCAATATGACTAGATACATGTTTTACGCTGTAAGCGTTTTCTTATTTATTTTTGGTAAGTTGAAATGAACTAAAACGAGTTAAATTGAACTAAAAGTAACAATATTGTAATTTAATTTTAATCAAATCATATCATAATAAAATGTAATTGAACTGAAACAAATTAAATTGAACGGGAAAATTTAAGAAAGTAAAAAATAAAAATTTAACTCAGTCACGGCATCTGCTCTGTAATATCCCTCCAAAAATAACTTTTCCTGCGACTATATATTCACTGTCGTAGGAGCTTCAAAGCCCCCCACACTCACCCTCTGCACATCTGTTAGAATTTGTTCCAAACATGATTCCATTACAAGGATAGTCCTCCTGGGTTTTCTAATTCCAGGGCCCCATTTCCTGTCAATTTTCTCCCGTAAAACCCTAGCTCCCATCTTCCCCGCATAAGTCTCCCAAATATCAGTTCAGTTTTGAAAAGGTTGGATATTTAAGGAAGAAGGATATCCCTCGATTCGACCCGACGCGCTTTCCACCGTCAAAATTGGGCGGTTTCTGATCCGACCCACAGCCCAGAAGCTCTCAAAGTTCACATCTTTAAGGTCAGATCTCCGTTTTCTCAAGGTTTTATCATCTGGGCTCCGTTTGTTTTATTCAATCAATGTTGATTTGAGGTTTTTTTTTTCATTGGATTTCGTTGCAGATTTGGGGTTTTGGATTTGGAGCTCTGGGTTCTGTGGGTTTTGCTGATTTGTTCTAGTACTAGGTTTCACAGTTTTCATGACAAGATGACTCTTTTGCCATCAAATGATTCGATTATTATCAGGGAGGTATGGAATGATAACCTTGATGAGGAGTTTGCACTCATCAGGGACATTGTGGATGACTACCCTTACATAGCCATGGACACTGAGTTCCCTGGTGTTGTTCTGAAGCCTTTGGGGAACTTCAAGAGCTTCACAGATTTCCATTTCTACACCTTGAAGGCTAATGTGGACCTGTTGAAGTTGATCCAGCTCGGGCTCACCTTCGCCGATGAGAATGGGAATCTTCCAACCTGTGGGACTGATAAGTTCTGTGTCTGGCAGTTCAATTTCCGCGAGTTTAACCCGAATGAGGACATGTATGCTCATGACTCCATCGAGCTGCTGAGGCGGAGTGGGATAGACTTCGAGACGAATGCAGATAAGGGTGTGGATGCTTACAGGTTCAGTGAGCTGCTCATGTCTTCTGGCATTGTCCTGAATGATAATGTTAGCTGGGTGACTTTTCACAGTGGCTATGACTTCGGCTACCTGCTCAAGATCCTGACTTGCCAGAACCTTCCGGAGACTCAGGAGGGGTTTTTCGACCTGATCAAACTGTATTTCCCGACTCTGTACGACATCAAACACATGATGAGGTTCTGCAACAGCCTCCATGGGGGTCTGAACAAGCTGGCGGAGATACTGGCGGTGGAGCGGGTCGGGATCTGCCATCAGGCTGGTTCTGACAGCCTGTTGACCTGTGGTGCTTTTATGAAGCTGAAAGAAGACTTCTTCAATGGGGCTACTGAGAAGTATGCAGGTGTATTGTATGGTCTTGGTGTCGAAAACGGACAGATTGGTCCTTAGAAAAATTATGATTGATTAAATAAAAAAAAAGAGTTCTTTCTTGGATTATTTCTTCGTGTTCATCGTTTCTCTGTGCTATTATCTTTCTACTAGTTCTTGTGATGTTTACTGCCTATGCTTCATCGTACATCTGTGCTATTCTATGTTCATATGTATTCTTCGTTTCCTCTTTAAGGTAGGATTATGTGATTAGATGCGAGAACATGTGATTTTGAGACAAAATGAGCGTGCTTTCTGCCATTATATGTTGTTTGATGTGCTTTGGTTGGACCTCGGAGACAGAGGCAGAGAACGAGAGTTCCATTGCATGTCTGTGTCTTTTTGCAGATTGCAAGGTTTGGGGACATATTCCATTAGTTGATTGTGATTCTTCGGTTTTCTTCGGTTGTGTGATCTAAAGGTGAAATTTTATGACTAATGAAATATTTGTTATTCTGTTATGAAGTTTGTTATTCTGTTATGAATAGATAAGTTGATGGTTTTAGTGAAAAAAAGTTCGATACTTTCTTCCTCTTCTCTTGATGTTTATATCTTTTGTCTAGGGGCTTTTGCATAAGTTGTTTTGCATAAGTTGTTATTCATTGGTAGATTGGTGAATGTTGTCAATGTTATGCATTTTTCTAGGTTTATGAGATTCATGATCGCCTTTTGCTGTCTGAAATATGAAGTAAATTGTTAAGGTTCAGTACATAATTGAGTGAATTTTCAGAAAGTACATATCTTTTTGCATCATGGAAGAATGATATCAGTAATCATTAATCAACATTGTTGTTTGGAAACAATTCTGCACATAATCTTTTCTTAAGGTCTGCATCAAATTCAGACAGGGAATCCTTCCTCAGCAAAGTGTCCAAAATCTTGAGCTTGATGTTCCGATTCTTCTCTTCCATCTTCTTCAGTTTCAGCTCCTCGATTTCTCGACTAACCTGCATCTCCTTGAGTTTAACCTCTTTCCACTCATCCACCTTATGATTTGTTTCTTGGATCACTTTCAGGCTACCTAGAATCCTTTCCTTAAAACTCTCAGGATCCTTAAAACCATCATCTCCCTTTTCTTGCACTTTCTCACCATTGATAAGTATGTCGGGATCAGACGAGGAAAGATGGCTACCTCGTTCATTCAACCTCGGCCTCTTACAACCTGCTTCTGCTTCACTGCTACATTCTTCTTCGAGAAACCCGAAGATTTCCTTCCTGTTCGCAGCGATACAGTTTATGAACTTCGGCTCTGAGCGTAAAAGCTCGTAAGCATTTTGCAGAGAAAATTTCGCCTTCACGTCGTTGACGTAAATCTGATTCGCCGCCGCCACCACTTCCGATTCCGGCGTGTCTCCGGCGGCTTTCTGGTGCGCCCGGGCCATGGCGGCGATGTACTTAGTCACACTTCTGGAGATTATATTCCACCGGTTCTTACACGACTGCGGGCTTCTCCCGATATCATGAACCTTGTCGGAAACGAATGCAGAGATTCCCTCCCAGTCAGTTCCCGACGTTTTCTTGGACGTCTGCAACCAACCTCGGATCAAAATGGCGTCGTCGTGGACGGTCCAGAACGCTCTCACCGGCCTCTGTACAGTAATTCCATCCTCGTTTGCATGTGTCGGAGCCATTTACAGAAGAAACAAACAGATCTGAAATCACAGAAACAGTAAATCCCAGATTCTAACATCTCAGAATAACATCAAAAACTGAAATGCTGGAACTGGAGATCATAGGATCTGACCATAATTACCTTAAAACAGCAAATTTCGACGGATTAAGAGAATTTCATATGGAATGGAGACTGACTGCTGAAAAGATAGCCTGCAAGTTCAGGCTATATATAGAGAGTAGAGAAAGAGTCAGTCAAACTTGACACAGTGGCAGAGCATTATCTAATATTATTTATCTACTACATATTCTGATTTTATCTGTTTAATTTACATAATTTAACATTTATTAGTTGGTTTATCAGTTGACTTTTATAACTTTGCAAAAAAACACAAATTATGAAAATTTGATATATGTATTTTTAAGTTAAAGAAAATTTTAGCAAAATCATGTAAAATGATGTTATAATCATTTATTACTTTATATATCAGATTTGAGCAAAATGAAAAGTCAAATTGCAGATTTTGCTTTAATAGAGTAGTATTGATACTTCTAGAGGGATAAGGATAGAAAAAGAAATTAAGGAATTTATAGGTGGTAAATTAAATCCACTACAAAAATCTAGTGTATAAAATATAATACCTGTAATTTTTTTCTTAATGTTATTATTCGTGATCAATTTTAGAGATGAAACCTTAAATAGAAATACATATTAATACATATTAATTAGAATAACATTAATACATGTTAATGTTATTCTGAATAATATATATATATATATATATATATATATATATTCATATCAGAGGGTCGGGTTTTAACAGGACTGCAATTACGCGAAACACTGATATTCAAGTCCATGATCGCGCTATCTCGTATTTATGATTTAGGGTAGATGTGTCTATCAATATGTACAATCATATGGTTTTTTATCGGATTTTAATTTTCTATTTTTGTATCGTATATTTCCCTATAATTGATGTTTCAAATCTTTATGTAGGATTTGTTTTTCTCTTTACACACCTCTATAATGAATGAGGAGGATCATAATATACTTCAATACTAGGGTGTGTACAAACATGCATTCATTCGCAAATTTAAATTTACAAGGCAAGCTCAATCTTCACGTAACATCAGCTTTTGATACTATTTATTATCAATATTTATCAAGATTCATAAACATCACATATGCGCATATATATATATATATATATATATATATATATATATATAGGGGCGGAAGCATCTTAAGGCGTGGGCAGGCGCGCGCCTGCCCTCGCGGCGGCCGGAGAGCGGGGAATCACTGTTCCCAATGCATAAATCTTCTCCGGTGCCTAGATGATCTAGGCGCACCGCCGTAGCGCCGCTTGATTAAACCGCCGATTAAAATATTTTAGCCTACCCTAATATTAATCGCTGGTTCCGCCACTGTATATACATATATATATATATATATATATATATATATATATATATATATATATATATATACACGTATATAGAGAGAGATCTATAACCATCACGTATGCGTGAAGTTCTTAGATTTTAATAATAAAAGGTAAATAAATAGTTTTTGTGACCAATTGGTTCAAGCACTCCTAGAGATCAAGAACACCAGCTGCAAACAGAAGATTTCTTCGCGAAAAGCGTAAATCATAGACAGGAGTAGATTTTGTAGGCAAAGTCTTCAAAATCTTGATTACCTTGCTGCTCGCTGTTACATCCCAGAGTTTCACAGTGCAGTCAGCCGAGCCAGATGCCAGAACCGAGCCTTCGCCACTAAACGCAAGCGAGTAGACACACGAGGAATGCGCAACCAATGGAGTCAGACACCGGCCACTCGCGAGATCCCACATCAAGATCCTCCCATCCTCGTCGCCTGATGCCATGTACCGGCCATCTGAAGACATCGCTATTGACAGAACCATGCTTTTGTGACCGATGAAAACTCGCACATTCTCCCCACTTTGAACGTCCCACAAGCGAACGGTTCTGTCGCTTGATCCGGTTGCAATGTATTTGCAGTTCGGGTGCCATTGGACACAGTCGACATCGGATAAATGCCCCGCCATTATCCTCAACGGCTGTGTCCTGTCCATCGCCCATATCCTCGCTGTTCTGTCGTGTGAGGAGCTCGCGAAGTAGTGCCCGGCTGGACTGAACTGAACATCCCATACAGGGTAGTTATGGCCCTTGTAGCAAACTAGATTTGCATTAAAGTCCCTGCTCCATAATCTGACTGTCGAATCTGATGAAGAGGAAAGAACATAGTTTCCATCGGAAGAGAATGATGTGGAATAAACAGGACCGGAATGGCCCTGAAAGAGAGTATACGAGTTACCAGATTGGTTCGCCATGTCCCAGATCTTGACCGATGAGTCTGAGAAGCCACCGGCAACAAGAGATCCATCATGAGATATCGCTGCACAGTTCAAGCTGTTATGCGTGTTAAGAAATGTGTAAAAGCTTACAGAAGGTAAACAATCACTACTCAGTTTGACATGACTCTCAAGATCCTCGAGTATAGAACGCTCTACCTCAACTGGAACCGATGGAAGAGCGAGCCCTCGCTTCACACTTTCAGAAGCTTTCTCGGGCGACTTTAACTTCTTGACCTGCCCGCCTTGCTTTCTACCTCTCGGTGGCCTATTCTTGTTCTCCCGACTCTCTTCCAAACCACCCGATTCCTTTGCTTCTCCGTCCAACTTCTTCTTCTCAAACCTCTCCTCCACGGAATCTTCCAGTAAACCCCAGTGTATTTCCTTCTGATTTATCAGTGCAACATCATCGGGGGAGAGGGTTGTGTTACGGTGCTCCTCCTCCTGCTGCTCTTTCTGAAGAGCTAATACAGTTTCATTGTAACCCTTCTTCTTCAAATAAGCCATAACGACATCATCCATCTTTGCTAATGAATCAAGCTCAAGGTCTCGGGTTTTTGTCACTCTCGTATCACATATATATACACTAGCACATCGACTGTGAGGGGTTTATACGACAACTTTTCCTACCAAGGTCAGGAAATCTAAAACCTAGACAATTTTGGAGATCTAGAAAGATATCTCACATATTTATAGGATGGGATGCATCAATTATCTACCTTTTCCCTTATGGATTTGGATTCTATGTGAAAATGAACCCTTATGCTAACTTAAAAGGATTCCTTAAACATACAGATATCTATTTAAAAGACGAACATCAACTTCAGATGCATCAAATGACATAAAGTTCATTCCTTGTTTTATGTTCTGACGACTTCCGACATGTCCTCCTTGTCATGAACATAAAACAAAGAATCGACTATTTGACAAATGAGTACCACCCGACATGCCATTTATACTAGAAAGTAGAAACAGAAGTTCAACAGTAAGAACAATCCTCGATGTCTCGAGGAAAACTTTCCGATTCTTAAAAGACTTCTATAAAAAAAAGTATAAATATTCATATATCATCATAAAACACGCTGTCAGAATCAGGAATAACACTACGCGAATCAGGAGTTGAAGATTCTAATACAAATGGCCAAGCAAGAGGATTCAGTTTCTCAAGCGGGCAACCTTAAAGGTATTTTCTGTTACAACTAACTCGTAACAGATTTGAATCATCTAAGACCTTCGAAATGCTGCAGTTCTTCAGTGCACTGTGAAAGTAGCAAAAAAAGCACAGATACCATAAATGAGTCCGCTTTCTACAATTAAACCTAAACAAAACACAACGACTAGAAAAGAACGATCGCAAACACAAGTACCTTATTCTGGAAACAGTTCTGCATACAATTTGTTCTTCAGGGCTTCCTCAAAGTCTGTCAGAGTCGCCTTTCCCAGCAAAGTATTGAAGAGCTTGTACCTGCTAGCCCGGTTCTTCTGTTCCATCTTCTTCTCTTTCAACTCCATCTCTTTCATTTTAACTTCTTTCCACACGTCAACCTTCTGATTCGTCTCACGAAACACTTGCAAGCTGCTCCTAATCTGCTCCTCTAAACTCCCCACAGTCTGCATCATCGGCTGATTCGGCTCCACCTTCCGGTTACTATCTCCAATCAGAACTTGAGGCGTGCTAGGATCCAATGAACAATGATCATCATGGTAATCACCTGCCTCGTTCAACCTCGACCTCTTGGAGCTCCCTTCTGCTTCACTAAAGCTCAATCCATCGCCATCGATGCTGGGCAGGACTACTTCACAGACATCCAGCTTCTTCTGATTCTTCTTCTTATCGGTGACATAAACCTTGAGAAACTTGGGCTCATTGTGCAGCTGCTCGTACGCGTGGGAGAAATGAAAATCGGCCTTCACATCATCGCTGTACAGCTGGTTAGCCTTGAGCATCACATCTGCTTCCGACATGTCAGGAGCGGCTCCTTCTCGCGCTTGAGCCATTGCATTCACAAACTTGGCGACACACCGGGAAATTCTGCCCCACCTATTCTTACACGATAAAGCGTTTAGGGGGATACCGTTAAACAGATTCTTTTCATTCAAAACCGCAGAAATTTTGCTCCATTCAACTTTGGAGGTGTTCAGCCAGGCATTGATTAGGTGGGAATCATCCAAAACTCCCCAGTTTTTCCTGCATTTTTTCCCAGTCTCACTATCCAAACCTCTATCTACTGCATTCCCATCTTCTTCTTCCTCATTTATAAGAAACATGGCTATAATCTGATTATGATTACAAACAATCAAAACCTCGTATCAAACAAAAACGAAACGCAGCAAAAAGCGAAAAATCTCAAGAAAACGCGAGAGCTGGAATTGGGATCTTACACTGGAAGGAATTGAGGCAGCAATCTGTTAATCTCGGCGGCCGTGAAAGTGCGTCATTTTGAATTTCATCAGCGAATTGAGAACTATTTTGAGAGCTAGGGTTTTTAAGGATGAAATTCAGAGAAAATGGGGACTCCGATGAAAAGACGGGGAGGGACTGAGGAGTCTGGGTGGGATGAAAATAAGCACGCTCTGTTAGGTTGACTATTCAACCGGGCTGGACCGGACCTAAACAGGTTTGACTGGGACTGGAATGAAAGAAAAGTATGGACCAGTTTAGGGTCAGGCCGGTTGAAATAAAATAAAAATGTTTTGTTTCAAAAATTAGTTTAATATTTATCGGGATTATCTTGATATAGACACGTCTCATGCACCAATCAGATATCGACAAGTCATCTTAACTAATATATAATTGGGTCACGTATTCAATTATTACACATACGAATGTAGGCATTCAAGTTATAGTTTTAAAAATTTACAAAAAATATTTTAACCAACTAAAACATGGAAAAGTTTCTGTTAAGGAGTTGGGAAGATTCAAAATTGTCATAAAGGACATAATTATTTAATATTTATTGTATAGGGCGTTCTGACTGTTTTAATGAATATTTACTTGAAAAATGACATTTATAACCTTTGCTTTTAAAATCTAATTTTACATAACTTTAAAAATTGAAAACCTTAAAGTAAGGGTCTGTTCTCTCAACTTATTCAAAATTTTATCAGTTTAGTTTTATTTAATTTATTTCAAATCGATTCAGTACCATTTTGATGGAATATGTTTTGATAAAATTCATTTTAATTTGGTCAATGTTTCTAATTTTTAACTTGATTCAATATATTTCAAGATAAGGAAATCTAAATCCTTGACTATTTTGGAGTTTTGAAAATTATTCAAATTAGTTATAGAAGAATCTTATATGGAAACAAATATCATATTCCAATTATAATACAATATGAATATTTATCTAAATTCTTGACAATGTTGGAGATTTTGGAAAATTATTCAAATTGGTTATAGAAGAAGAATCTTATATGGAAACTAATATCGTATTCCAATTATAATACAATATGAATACTTATTTTATTAGCTAAGGAAATTTTATTTTGTTTAGTACATTACAACGGTCTAATCGAGTACATACATAGATTCTAACTAAACCTAATCTAGCCTATTCTAATGATCAGTACGTCGAGAACAACTTTGAAATGAGCACGTTATTGGAGACTTTGGAGACTGGGAGAAGCCACAGGGGGCTTGTTGGAGGGGAATTCGAACCCTGAAACTCTCTCCACCCAAGACTTTTAAGAAGATGCATCCAGCCCACTTGGTTAGGTAAAGAATTCTAAATCCTCAACAATTTTGGAGATTTTGAAAAATACCACCCCTATAATACATGAATACATAAAACAATAAGCATTCTATACTTTTGCTACAACCTTGTATGCTCTTCTAAGCGTCGGAAGTCTTCCCTCAAACACCAATCAATGTACGAGGATTGAAGGTGAACATTGATTTTTCAGACGTATCAATTGGCTCGTTGGTGGGATCGATTTGACAGATAGTTCATTCCTTGTTATATGTTCGGACAGTGCATCTTTATCTCGAGCATATAACAAGAAATCAACTATTTAACAAATGGTATAAAAAGAGATGTTCATCCTCATCAATCCTAGACTCCTAGTACATTGATTGCGAGAACAAGCCTGTGTTTCTGGGAAGAATTTCCGATGCTTAAGTCAGCACGAGGATTGTAGCAAAAGTATATCATCATCGCGAATGCTATCTGAATCGAAGAGTTGAAGATACTAAAGCAATGGCGAAGGCGAAGCACTGATACAATGCCAAAGATTTGAATCAGCTCAGATGGAGAGAGTCGTGCTCGTGCCTGAAAGCTGCTTCAGAAATCAGAACTAGGATCGGCCCTAACCTCAATTCTTGTATTAATGTGGCAAATTCGCCAAATTTTGTACCAGTAGCATGATGTTCATACAAACAATGATTATACACTTGTACTTTACTCGATTTATTTCATTTTTTTCGCGCATTTTTACACATAAATTTAAGATTTAATTTCATGTAAGTAAAACAAAAACACAGCACAATTTCTTCTATAAAAAAAGGTGTTTTCGCTTTCGCTTTCAACAGTTAAAACCTAAGCAAGAAATACCAATAAGCAACAAAGACATATATATAGAGTACCTTATTCTGGAAACAGTTCTGCATACAATTTGTTCTTGAGAGCTTCCTCAAACTCCGACAAGGAAGCCTTCCCCAGCAATGTATTGAAGAGCTTGTACCTGCTATCCCGGTTCTTCTGCTCCATCTTCTTAGCTCTAAGCTCGACCTTAATCTCCATCTCCCTCATCTTAACTTCTTTCCACACATCCATCTTCTCATTAGTCTCCCGAAACGCTTGCAAGCTGCTCCTAATCTGTTCCCCTAAGCTCCCCACGCTCGGCTCCACCTCGTCCAATGATCTTGTAAGAACTTGAGGCGTACTAGGATCCAACCTCGGCCTCTTAGAGCTCGCTTCTGCTTCACTAAAGCTCAATTCTTTCCACGCATCCACCTCTTCCAATGATAGTGTAAGAATTTGAGGCGTACTAGGATCCAACAAACGATGATCATCATCAACCTCGTTCAACCTCGACCTCTTGGCGCCCGCGGCATCAGCTTCCTCGGTTACATAAGCCTCGAGAAACTTAGGCTCGTTCTGCAACAGCTCGTACGCGTGGGAGAGGTGGAAATCAGACTTGACATCATCGCGGTACAATTGGCTAGCTTTGATCAGCAAATCTGGTTCAGACATGTCATAGGTTGCTCCCTCTCGCGCTCTAGCCATGGTATTGATGAACTTTACGACACCCTTGGTGATCGTAGCCCAGCGATTCTTACAGGATTTCCAATTCCTCGGACCATCCTTAATCAGATGATTCTCATTCAGAAATGCAGTGATTCTGTCCCAGAAACCTCCCTTCCCGGTCTTTGAAGTGGTTAACCAGGCGCTAATTAGGTGGGAATCATCTACAACACTCCAGAACTTTCTAGGGCTCCTTAACCTAGGGTTACCATTCTCCATAACTACATTCCCCTCTTCTTCCTCGTTCATGAGAAACATGGCTACAGACAAACAATCAGTAGAATGAACAAAAACAAACGAAAAAACCCAGAATGTCTGACTAGAATTGAGATTTCACCTTAGAATTGGCTGAGATTGGGTCAGAAATCGCCCAAATTCAATGGCATCTTTTCGCGATCCATCAACAATTTTGAGGTTTTAAGGAAGAAGTTAGAAAATTAGGATTCTGTTGTGAAAGAAGAGAGAGAAATTAGTTATGAATAACATGAAATACATAAATAATGTTAGAAATATCATTCAACAAGCTCTCGTAGCTCAGTTGGTTAGAGCACCCGTTTAGTAAGCGGGAGGTCTTGAGTTCGACTCTCAACGAGAGCATTTTATTTTTCTATTACGTTTTTTTGTGCCTTCCCATTTTGAGCACTGTTTTGCATTGCTTATGAGATAAGACTTGAGAGATGTGCTTGTGTGAGGGACACCATTTTTTCATAAATAAACCACTCATATCAACGTTTTAACTATGTCTAGTAATATTTGACAAAAAAAAATAAAAACGTTACTTAAATAACGAATTCCGATAACTTGATAAACCCCTCTGCAATAGAATATTTAATTATACGGGATAGATGGGACATTATATCATACGGGATACAAAAACGGAGTCATAATTTTTTAAATGGGTAGAAAAAAAATTTAAGAGTAGAGACAATAGCAGACGTGAGATCGAAGAAATTTTTTATTTTATTTTTTATAATTCTAAAATTTAGTTTAACTATGTAGAAATTGTTATGAGTATTAGTAATATTTTTAAAAAGTAAAACTAATACGTTTTGAAACTTTGTACAGAAAAATTCATTTAGAAGGGAAATGTACAAGCTGAAAATGGGGTACTAATTGAGCTTTTATCCCACATCGAAAATTTGGACACAAATTTGCTAGTTTATAAGGTTGGAGAATAGAAAGATGG
This sequence comes from Sherardia arvensis, assembly GCA_948330725.1. Classification (NCBI taxonomy): domain Eukaryota; kingdom Viridiplantae; phylum Streptophyta; class Magnoliopsida; order Gentianales; family Rubiaceae; genus Sherardia; species Sherardia arvensis. Next base: position 51,963,582 of record OX415235.1, read on the forward strand.
ACAACCTGGTTTAAGCTGAGCAAAAGTGAGGACAAAAGCTCAAGAGTTGTTCGGCCACTCTGGATCCGCATCAAGTACGAACCGCCTTCCTATAAAAGATAGTTGGGCCCGCTGTTTGGCGGGCTTGATAAATTGGACCCCCAATGTTTCTTGGTGGGCTTTGAAAAGTCGGCGCGATGTGCGTCGCAGTTTGAATACTTGGAGACCTGATATGGTGTCAAGTTTGGACGATGGGCCTGTGTGCCCTCTCTTTGATCGGCCGGCCAGACGAATGGTCGAGCCGGTGAATGCGTGGAAGGCGGCGAGTCAGAGTGGATTTGGGGTGGTTTCCGACAACTAATGCTTAAACATTTTGATTTTCTTTTTCACGGGAGTACAAATATTAAAGGAAAAAATCGTGTGCTTGTAAATTTTCTAAAACAAATTATATGCTAATAATTTCATTCAATTCTCATCAGAGAAAATATAATTTAATTCAATTCAGTTCAATGCAAATATATTGATAATTCAGTTCATTCAGTTAAGTGTAATTCAGTTAAGTGTAGTTCAATTCAGTTCATTTCAGTTAAAAAAGAAAAAAAAATTCATTTCAGTTAACAGTTTAACTCAGTTCTATTTTCTATTCTTGAGTTTCAGCTTCTAACCATTAGGTAGAGATTGCCAAAATTTTGTTGCTATATTCATTTGACTTGGTTGTAATACCCATTCCATTCAAAAATATATATATACATTGATTTGTTTCTTCAATTTCTCTTTGTTCAGTTAATTTCAGTTCAATTTAGTTTATTAAGTTCGGTTTTGATGATATATGATTTGATAAAATACAACTTCATTTTGTTACATCAATGCATTGATTGTTTTTTCAATTAAGTTCAGTTTCATATATGATTTAGTTCAATTCGGTTTAATAAACTATGTCCAATTTGTTAAGTTTAGAATTGATGAAATATTACTTTTGTTAATTCAATTATATCAATGCATACTTTTATGAGTTCAGCTTAATTAAGTTCGGTTTAGTTTAATTAAGTATGCTTCAGTTCATTTAAGTTTATCAAGTTATGTTCGGTTTATTAAATTCGGTGCTGATAAAATATGATTTGATAAAATATAGCATAATTTGGTTATATCAACACAATGATTTAATTTCATCAATTCAGTTCATTAAACTCCGGTTCAGTATACTACAACTCGATTATGTTTAATATCTATGATCAGTTTATTAAATTCGGTTATGATGAGGCATAATTTGATGAAATTTTGATAATCTAGTTCTATCAATGCAATGATTTGTTTCTTCAATTCAGTTTTGTTCAGTTAAGTTCAATTCATTACACTTCAATGGTTTGTTTTGTAATCAAAAATTTTGAATATATATTTTATAAAAAAAACAAAAGAATTTTAGTTTAGTTCAATTCAATATTTTTCAATTCAATTCATATCATTTAAGACGTATTAAACAGACCCTAATTGAGATTATAATTGACATTCTCTTATAAGGTTTTGTTACTGCGGTGAATAAAGGCCCCACTGTCGTATGTCTCCTCGTCGAATACCTGTCATACACAAAGAGAAAGATCTTGGATGAGGACGGGAGGGTTCAAGCCCAACCCGCTCCGATGCCAAAGTCAAAGCTACTTCTCATGTGATTATATTTTGTGAACAAGAGTATTGACAAGATACCTCTCATGAAAAACTCCTCATCCTTCTTGTACCCATCTGGCGGGCTTCACTCTCATGTCGGCAGGCCCAAAGACAGCCTCGAGAGGTGCAGGCCGAAACTCTCTCTTGATGGGCCTCTTGGGCCTTCGTGCCCCGTGGCCTGTGGCATGATACTTATTGGATCGACGGTAGAGTGGACGGTCGGCCTAATCGTCAGGTGGCCAGTCCTCACAGGTTTTATCCCACATCGATAATTTAGAAACCAATTTGCTTGTTTATTAGTGTGGAAATTGGAGAAATAGGCATTGTAGTTTAAGTTGAGCATGTGAGGATTAAGCTCAAGAGCTGCTGGACCATCTTGGACCTAACCATGCCCCTCGTAGCGGCCGTCAGCGGCGGTGCGGTTAATGGCTTGGTAATAGTTGTTCCAAGCTGTTACCCGCACCACCGCTGACAGTTGGGTTTGGGATGGACTAGCATCTAAATGCTTAAACATTTTGATAGATTTTATATATTCCATTTTTGTCAAACTTATTAACTTTTTTGACTCGTGAATGAATTATATAACGTATATACATTTCCTTAAAGAAAAATGTAGTTTGATACTATAGCATTTTATGTTATTGGAAATAATTTGATTGACAACAAGTTAGAAAGACACACACACACACACACACACACACACACACATATATATATATATATATATATATGTTAACTAATAGAGATTTTTTTTCCCCAACAAATCATTCCACATATACAAGCTATCCATGTGGATATTGGGACAAAGGATGAAGCCTTTTGGAGATGCACGAAAGATGGGAAGTACACTTCTAAGTCTGGATATCATAGGGTAATGGGGGAGTTGGAAGTGCCTAATTCTCATCAAAGACTAAGTCCAATGGCAAGACAGTTATGGTCTAGAATCTGGAAATTGAAGATCCCACAGAAACATCTGATTTTCTATGGAGATTGCTTACAGGTTGCCTTGCAACAGGAGTCAGCAGAGTAAAAAGGAAACTAGATGACAATGATGTGTGCGATGCTTACAGGCACAAGAAGATGAAACACATATCTTCCTACAATGCAGAGTCTCCAAACAAATCTGGGCTGCTGCAAATATATTGTTGATTCAACTTGCAAACTCAACATTCAATATATGGTTCTTCCAAGAAGTGATGGATACACAGGAACCTAAACAGTTGATCAAAATCATTGTTGCACTCTGGGAAATATGGAAACAAAAAAACGAAAAAGTCTTTGATCAACTGGATATCTGACATGTGCAATGTGCACAAGACATGCAGGAAGAATGGAACTCATAAAGAAGGGAACTCATCATCAATGAGAGATTGAAGACCTAAATACAGAAGAGGATTATGCAGAAGTACTCACTGTTAGAAACCAAACTTCTGTACAGAAGATAAGAAAAGGAGAGACTAATGAGGGCATCACTCAAGCATGTGTCATCAGTTTTGACGGATCTTTCAGAAGCCAAATGAACCTGGGATCAGCAGGATGGAGGACATGGAAACCAGGCTGGTGCACTGAAACTGATATATCAGGTTCAGACTTCTTTACCGCAGTAACTCCTCTACAAGCAGAAGCTGAAACTTGCTGCAGAGCACTTAAGGCAGGAAGAAGACAAGGAATTCAGCGGGTTAATTTAGTCATGGACTCAGTATAGCTCCAACAAGCGATCAACAATCCTTCAACGTTAGAGGTCAAAGGAATAATCAACAGTATAAGGCCACTACTTAATTCCGTTATGAAATTTGCAGTAATCAAGGTTCATCGTTCCTTCCTAGTAAGGAGCATAATTTGGCTACAAGTTTTAGTAGAAATCTATGTAATAATGTAAGAGATACTCATTTACTTTTATCTTAATTTATAATATTTGAGTTTCAAAAAAATAGAGAGTTTGTTTTTTATAAAAATCGCAATAGAATGAACAATTAAAAATTGTTAGATATTATCAACGAAAATCATGCTGTAAATTTGATAGGAAGTGAAAACAAAAAAATAAAATATTTAAGGGTAACCAGCACGAAAGAGTGTCTAAATTAACTAATTAGCCCCACATAGACCCTAACCACCCAAACTATTTCTTCTATATGTGAAATGATTACAATTTTTTAAAAATAAAAAACGTATATATACTAGGCATTTCTATTTCAATAGCGGTAACACCATACTAACTGACCAGTAATAACCTATCAATCTTAAATGGTGTTACCGACCACGTATGTTTAAAAATGTAAAGAGTTACAGGCTAGTGGTGTCATTTTGGTCGGTACGGTTGGTTTCGGTTCGACTTGATCGGTTTCGGATTAAAATGGTTCGTTTGAGTCTGTAAATTTTCTTTTGTCGATTAATATCGGTTCAGGTCGGATTACTATCGACTCAAGTTTAATCAGATCAATTTGGGTTTGGATAATTTCGGTTTCGATCATATGTTGATCGGGTCTATTCGGGGTTTGGTTCAAAATGAGTTAGATGATATTAATTTTGAATTTTCGGTAGTTTAAATATGCACATAGCTAGGCTAACTAAGTCGATTTTAACTAATCAAATGATCAATCTCACTTAATTTTCTACAAGTACTAGCTAAATCAATCTCTTATACGATTTTTTATAGAAATCAACTAAAATGAGTTTTATCTAATCAAAGATCAATCCTTATTTAAGGATTTTGTTCGGTATCGATTGATTTTGAGTCGGTTCAAATCGAGTACGGTACGAGTAAATTCGGTTATCGGTAGGGTTCGGATCAAGATTTTTGGATCAGATCGATTTTCATATTAATTCGGTTCAGATCGGTTTTGATTTTAGATTATTTTTTTACAACTTGAATTCGGTTCGGATCAGTTCGAATTGGTTCGGCATCAGGTCGGTTTATTCGGTTACAGACTTAGTTAATATAAAAAAAATTACTAATTATTTTTTTAGAAAAAGGTACATACGAGAATATATTTCCTTCTTGTTTATAATCCATGGTTTGAGTTCGATTTTCATGTATATTTGAGGTGGAAAAAACGTGATTAAATTAATTCCCACTCCCACCTTAAATTTCTGTAAGCACGTGATTTTGTTTTAATCCCACATCGACAACTCGGAGGTCAATTTGCTAGTTTATTAGTTTGTGCAAAGTAAAATTGGACATCTCGGTTTAAGCTGGGCAAGTGAGGACACGCTCAAGAGTTGTTGGGCCATTCTGGACCTGAGCCAGTACGGGCCGCCTTCCGATTATAAGACGGCGCTATGTGGGCGTCGCATTCGACTTGGGCCCCATAATGGGCCAAGCGGCACCTGCGTTGCTAAATGGGCAAACAGGCTCTGGAAGGGCATAGTCCTCCCAGAGGGAAGTGCGAGGAATGGCACTTGAAATGGTCAATAGTTGAACCATTGACCAGTCAGACGGGTTCTGGCTGGGTTGACTCGTTCGAGTTGATCGGCATATGACAATTACGGTCGGCCGAGGGTGAAGGTTAGCAATTGGATTGCTATGGGGCAAGTCGGTTAGGTTTGGGTGGATCTAACATCTAAAATGCTTAAACATTTTTTAAATTTTTTTTAACTTGATTTAGGTAGGAGAAAGGAGAACATATATGTTAGAATAAAAGAAATTAATCGAATTATGTGTATCTTTTTTAAATGTTAAGACATTCTAATATTTTTAAAGGGAAAGTGTTCTTTAATATTTGAACCATTGACCAGTCAGACGGGTTCTGGCTGGGTTGACTCGTTCGAGTTGATCGGCATATGACAATTACGGTCGGCCGAGGGTGAAGGTTAGCAATTGGATTGCTATGGGGCAAGTCGGTTAGGTTTGGGTGGATCTAACATCTAAAATGCTTAAACATTTTTTAAATTTTTTTTAACTTGATTTAGGTAGGAGAAAGGAGAACATATATGTTAGAATAAAAGAAATTAATCGAATTATGTGTATCTTTTTTAAATGTTAAGACATTCTAATATTTTTAAAGGGAAAGTGTTCTTTAATATTTGAACCATTGACCAGTCAGACGGGTTCTGGCTGGGTTGACTCGTTCGAGTTGATCGGCATATGACAATTACGGTCGGCCGAGGGTGAAGGTTAGCAATTGGATTGCTATGGGGCAAGTCGGTTAGGTTTGGGTGGATCTAACATCTAAAATGCTTAAACATTTTTTAAATTTTTTTTAACTTGATTTAGGTAGGAGAAAGGAGAACATATATGTTAGAATAAAAGAAATTAATCGAATTATGTGTATCTTTTTTAAATGTTAAGACATTCTAATATTTTTAAAGGGAAAGTGTTCTTTAATATTTGAACCATTGACCAGTCAGACGGGTTCTGGCTGGGTTGACTCGTTCGAGTTGATCGGCATATGACAATTACGGTCGGCCGAGGGTGAAGGTTAGCAATTGGATTGCTATGGGGCAAGTCGGTTAGGTTTGGGTGGATCTAACATCTAAAATGCTTAAACATTTTTTAAATTTTTTTTAACTTGATTTAGGTAGGAGAAAGGAGAACATATATGTTAGAATAAAAGAAATTAATCGAATTATGTGTATCTTTTTTAAATGTTAAGACATTCTAATATTTTTAAAGGGAAAGTGTTCTTTAATATTTTTTATTATCATTGCTTTTCGAATGATCTACCAAGAAGTTTTTACGGAGATGAATTAAAGTTTTCGAATACAAAAGGATGTGTTGATATATATAATCAAAAACGTCTATTTTCTTTCGAATACAAAAGGACAATTACGGTCGGCCGAGGGTGAAGGTTAGCAATTGGATTGCTATGGGGCAAGTCGGTTAGGTTTGGGTGGATCTAACATCTAAAATGCTTAAACATTTTTTAAATTTTTTTTAACTTGATTTAGGTAGGAGAAAGGAGAACATATATGTTAGAATAAAAGAAATTAATCGAATTATGTGTATCTTTTTTAAATGTTAAGACATTCTAATATTTTTAAAGGGAAAGTGTTCTTTAATATTTTTTATTATCATTGCTTTTCGAATGATCTACCAAGAAGTTTTTACGGAGATGAATTAAAGTTTTCGAATACAAAAGGATGTGTTGATATATATAATCAAAAACGTCTATTTTCTTTCGAATACAAAAGGATGTCTTAATGTACATCATCAAAAACCTCTATCTTTTTATTGGATTTAATAATTATATTTGAGATTTTGTTGTACGATTTCATCCCACATCGAGAATTTAGAGACCAATTCGCTTGTTTATTAGTTCAAGAAATGGAGAAATGAACATCACGGTTTAAGCTGAGCAAGTGAGGACAAAAGCTCAAGAGATATTTGGGCCATTCTGGACCTAATTGTGTCCTTGCAAGAGCTCTCTTCGAGCAGGCCGGTTGGGTTTGGGTGGATCTAACATCTAAAATGCTTAAACATTTTTAATTTCTTTTTTTATTTGATTTAGGTAAGAGAAAGGAGAATATATATGTTAGAATAAAAGAAGTTAATCGAACTATATGGATCTGTTTGGAATGTTAAGACATTCTAACAAACATTAATTAAAGGGAAAGTGTTCTTTAATATTTTTTACTATCATTGCTTTTCGAATGATCTAACAAGAAGTTTTTACGGAGATGAATTAAAATTTTCGAATACAAAAAAGGATGTGTTGATATATATCATCAAAAACGTCTATTTTCTTTCGAATACAAAAGAATGTTTTAATGTATATCATCAAAAACCTCTATCTTCTTACTGGATTTAATGATCATATTTGAGATTTTCTTGTACGATTTCATCCCACATCGAGAATTTAGAGACCAGCTCGCTTGTTTATTAGTTCGAAAAATGGAGAAATGAACATCACGGTTTAAGCTGAGCAAGTGAGGACAAAAGCTCGAGATATTTGGGCCATTCTGGACCTAATTTGTGTCCTTGCAAGAGCTCTCTCCGAGCAAGCCGGTTGGGTTTGGGTGGATCTAACATCTAAAATACTTAAACATTTTTTTAAAAAAATAGATTTGATTTTAGCAGGAGAAAAGAGAACATATACATTATAATAAAAGAAATTAATCGAATTATATGGATGTTTTTGGAATGTTAAGACCTCCTACCCTAAAATCACTTGGACTTAAAAGATTCATCATTATGCGCAAATATGAAACTAATGCTAAAATTAAAGGGAATGCGTTATGTAAAACTCTTTATTGTTATTGCTTTCCGAATGATCTATCAATAAGTCTTTACATAGATAGATGAAGTAAAATTTTCGAATATAACAGTATGTTTTAATGTATATCATCAAAATTTCTATTTCTTACTAGATATAATGATTATACTTGAATTTCTCTCGTACGATTTCATCCCACACCGAAAATTAAGGGACTAAATCACTGCTTGTTTATTAGTTCGGAGAATGGAGAATTTAGAGAGTTGATCGGCATGCGACATATGCGGTCGGCCGAGGGTGAAGGTTACCAATAGAATGCTATGGGGCAAGTCGGTTGGGTTTGGGTGAATCTAACATCTAAAATGCTTATATATTTTATTTTAAAAAAATTAAATTTGGTTTTGGTAGGAGAATTTGGAGAACATATATGTTAGAATAAAAGAAGTTAATCGAACTATATAGATTTTTTCGCAACGTATTTTATGAAGAGTTAATAAACTTTCATGATTTAGCTAATAGAATAAAGTTACACTTTAGTTAGCATCATTGGATATACTCTTATCCTAATAACGGCATGAAACACTTGACCTAAAATATCCACCATTATGCAAACATCTTTAAAAAAATGCTCCCATCAGAAATCAGAAGTTGGAAATAAAAAAAAGTATTGCTTTCCAGACACAAAAGGGTGATCGTCATTAATACATGCAATCAAAAACCTCTCTAACTTCTTAAACATTTTTAATAACCATTTTGATCTCGTTTTATTAACTTGTTTTATTTATGAATTGTATATCCATAACATTTTTTAAAGAAAAAAGTTGTCTGGTATATGATTTTTATGTTATTGAAAATCAATATAAAATCTCAAATACGAAAGGATGTCTAATTAAATTATCACTAATGCCATAAAAAACCTCTAGTTTCTACTCATGGTATTACTAAATTAGTTGAACACCCCACCTTCTCAACATAAGTTTGGATCAAAAGATGTGATATATTTATTAAGATCTTTCCAGTGATTTATTTTGTAACCTATATGTCGATGCACCCCGTAAAAATTGAAGGAGTGTATTAGGACAAAAGGTAATATAAACTTTTGTATGTAAATATATATATATATTATATATATATATATATATATATATATATATATATTTATTTGTGTGTGTGAGACTAGGGACTACCACATTGGTACGGTTTTATCATTATTTGTACACGTACTAACAGCAAATACAAGACTGCATATAGTACCACCCAAGGAAAAAACCTACCTAAGTCGTAAGCCGAGTTCTTGGAAAGTTCTATTACCCATTCTCTCAAGAAATCAATCATAAGTAAATGAGAAAATGAATTCTTGATTGAGCCAGAAAATGGATGACTCCAAAATAACAAGGTTACTAAGTAGAATTGCAGAAGCATGTTTGACATATATATGATACAGCTGATGCGATTCTTGTTTGTAAGGTTAAACGGAAAGAAAGGCCATAGTTTAGGATTCATTGCTTGCCAGGACATCTATGCATATACCTTCTAGCATTCACCTAGAGTCGGGGATCAACAGAAGAAAATAGCTTCGGAGAAGCAAGGTAAGAACTAAGAAGCACTAATGCACCATCACTCAATGCAAATGAATACTTTGCTACAAACTACAAACACATGCATATATACCAGAAACGAGAACAAGAACAAGACGGTGGGATTATTAGACTGATGTGAGGAAGATGATCCACTTAACTTCTAATCGTGTAAAGGTGATGCAGCATGCAGATACATAAGAAAATGTAACATGTTCGGTAATATCAGGCACAGTAAAGCTTAGCCATCACTTATATTCAGATTGTAGAATCACAGACACAGTAAAGCTCATAGCTTGCCATAAAATCCAAGTATCAAAGAGATAACAAATTTCATCTACTCTATTCAAAAATGTCGTAACTTGATATAACAAGCCAAAGTTACAGAAATACGCATTATCCTCAGATATTCAGAACAGTAATAGCACTACAGCTAATAATCACGTTAAGAGGAATGATTCCTAAAATGACCCTCAGATACGATACTATAGTCCAGATATATATTTCCCTTCGTATGTCACAATACCAAGAAAAGACACAACTTTCACCATCTGATCTATTCCTCAATAGAGCCAATGTTTTATCATTCACAACATCTCACAAGCTATTAAGAATAATATACAATTCCAACATACTAGATAAAGATAAATACATACTGTGCTCAAAGGCATGCCATAAATATCATATCGCAAACAAAACAGATAACCACAGGGGAGTAAATCGATGGAAAACAACCAAAATCAGGATAAAACTCGTCCATTGTCATCAATAAAAATAAGTTTTTTACATTACACGCAATACAAAGAAGCAAGTGAATCAAAATCAGTTTAGTTTCTACCTAGAGGCAGTGACCTGCACGAGTACGTCTCCCTTAAATTGGACTTCTTTGATGATGAAGTGAACAGAGATGCATAGACACTCGAAGTGGCATTAACCGGAGCATGATCAGCTGCCTTGTACTTCTTCGAAGGCTGCTTAGCATTACCATTCAACACAGCTTGATTAACCACAGCCTTATTATCCCCAAGGTGAGAATCAATCTTATGCTTCGTGCCACTCAATTTAGGCGGCAGCTCCGAACTCCCATCCTCCTCCACATTCTTCACCTTCTTCCCCTTCTTCTCCCTCATCCTCGCACGCAGAACTGCAACCTCCTCATCACTCCCATTGATCACAATCTTGTCAGTCTCCACGAACTCCTTGTTACAAACCAAGCATCCCGGCGACTTAACCTCCTGCAACGCCTTGGCGCTCACCACATGGCCACACCTCTTCAGTGCAAAGAACTTGCACTTTCCATTGAACTCCAGCCCCGAAATCGGACAGTGGAATTTCGTCCCACTCGGACTACCCTTCTCTGCTCTCCCACTCTCCTTCACACCTGGAATCATCGCCAACTCCACTCCCACGAAATCCTTCAAACTTTTAATATACCCAAACTCTTTAGGCACCTTCTTCTTCAGCAACGCCTCCACGAGAGCCTCTTTATTAAACAAATTCCCCAGATAATCCACCACCACCGGCCGCTTCAACGGCTCGTTAGTCAGCGAGCAGTTGAGCCACTTAGACAACCTCATCTCGTTAGGATCGACTTTATCTGGCTTCTTAGTGGCGTACATGTTGAGGTAGCAGTCGCGGGACTCGGCGCAGGTGGAGCCGCCGTCTCCGCCGCCGCCAAGGAGGCGGCAGGTGAGGTTTAGGGTGGAAAAAGGGGGCATCTTGAATTCCGACATCTTCGACAATCCATCTACGAGTTTTCCATTGAAATTAAACGAAATCGAGCTCAGATTCTTACCGGAGTCGGGGAAAGCGGAAGATACGAGATCGCGCAGGGTGAAGCCGGCGGTCGGAGGAGCTTCCATGGCCACCGACTTTGCGGCGAGCTTCTGATCGGGGCATCGGATGAGAATTTGATAAACCATTCTGTGAGAACGAATTGATTAGAAAAATTGGGGGTGGAATAAACCTAGTTAGTTCTTCTTATAGGCCGAAAAGTCATAATAAAAAATTAAATAAATTGAGGATTTATAGTGTGGTATCAAGACTTTAAAAGCAATAATTTATAAAATTAATCATGAAACTTAAAGGAAAGGGAAATTTTTTTTTCAAATTTGCAACTCTAAAATTTGGGGAGCCCTATTTGCAGAGCCACATTCCCTATTTGCAGAGCCCAAATCTAACAAAAATACAAAATTGTCCTCAATAAGTAATAGTAAATTTTCTTTAATTTTGACCCACTTGTTTCACATAATTTCATCTGGCATCAAAACCTTGGCACCGCCACCAATCTTGCCCACCGGCCGCCGCCACCGGGACGCAAACGACGGCCGACAGTTCTTGCTCATTGCCCACGAAAACGACCTCTTTGATGCTCCACAGTTCTTCCATGGTAGTCCGACAGTGGTGGGAAGACGACTCCCCAAAGCGGAAGACGGTGGCCACGGTCCTCCCCTGGTGGGCAATGAGCACCCCGTCCACCTCCCTGTAGTCCCCAATGCTGCTGCCAATGGTGGTCTCCCAGTACACAGATTCCGACGGACAATCCATATAAGTCTGATGAGGTGGAGGTTGCTCTAGGAGCACCCTGGTGAGGTGCGAATCCTCGAGGTAGACGAGAAGCCCCGTCCTCTGGCTGAAGTAGCCGTAGAGCACGTGCCTTATCACCTCCGCCCCAGGTCCCTCGTTCCTCTCCATCACTGACTCCCTGTCAGCAGCCACTTTTATGACGAAGCAGTCTTCTTCTCCGATTCGCTTCTCCCCCAGGTAACCTGGTGAGGTGGCGAACAAGCTGGCGGTGGCCTTCGGGTCCATCCCCTGGACTATGCGCCGGAGGGGACGCTGGGGGCCTTTGGCAGCGTGAGTCCCCAGCCAAGGGGTGTGCCTCCACACGACGTTGGAGTCACTTCCGGCCGCCACCTTGCAGCCACCAACCACCAGCTCCAGGGACCACATCCCCGGTGACATCTGCCACACCACAAAGCACCCCGACACCTCTCTTTGCTCACTGCCTTTGGGGACTAGCATCTTTGGGGTTCCCGCCACCTCAGTTTGGCAGCATGTCATGTTCACGCTCCCTGCAGCGTACATGTTTTTCCTTTGCTTGCTGGACGACCATCCCGTGGCTGCCACATACTGCTGGATGATGTAATGAGCAGTGCGCGTCTCCTAAGCAATACATACATACGTACATGCGCGTATAAGAATACATCATACTTACCAGGGTAGAGAGAGAGATCGCGTATGCTTACGAGGGGAGCGTGTGAGATAACGAGGGGCGGGTGGTGGTGGTGCGCTGGTGGTGTGGGAATGGGGGCAAGTGGACAAGCGAGGACTCCTAAAACAAGGCGCAGGTCCTGCCTAGCCGCAGGAGGTGCTGCTGGTGGAGAAGATCGGAACCATTCACGCCACGAGCTCATCTCCTTCTTCCTTGTAATTTCTTCCTGCTGCATTTCACCGTCTGGACCTTCCATCAGAGGGTTCAGAGGTTGATGGCTCCAGCTTTGTTTTTTACGTCCCCCGCGAGATCCCATACTCACTTCTCAGCGGCGGAGTGGGGAGAACTCAACGGCGGTGAAGGGGCGGCGAGGAGGGGTGATATTGGTGGGTTCGTTCTGAAAACTGAGATTTGGGTGTGGGTTCGAAGTGGAATTGGTTCTGCGTGCAATTGAATCATCATCATGTTTTTGTTTGATTGATGATCATCACATCAATACGCATAAAAACGTAGTTGTGATGCGGTTAATTTGACAGTGTTATGGTGGCGGTGTCCGGTGGCGGCGTTCTGGTGGTGGCGTTCCGGTGACGGCGGCTGGTGGCAAGATTGGTGGCGCTGCCAAGGTTTTGATGCCAGATGAAATTAAGTGAAACAAGTGGGTCAAAATTAAAGAAAATGTACTATTACTTATTGAGGGTAATGTTGTATTTTTGTTGGATTTGGGCTCTGCAAATAGGGAATGTGGCTCTGCAAATAGGGCCTGTAGAAACATATAACTTCAGGCAAAATGGATTCGGGCTTTTCCTACCTCAAATATTGGACTTTGTGAACACATTCAGCCCAAACCTTTCTAAAAAACAGGCCCAATATACTCTTCACCAGTCCCACATCGATATAATAGAGAACCAAAGAACAGTATATGTAGCTCAGCCTCAACGAAGGAGATTGTCCCTTCGGGGACATCCGATAAAATTGGAACGATACAGAGAAGATTAGCATGGCCCCTGCGCAAGGATGACACGCACAAATTGAGAAATGGTCCAAATTTTTTTGCTTCTGAAATCTGATCATTTTCCCGACCAAATGTTTTGCTTCTTCAAATCCCGAACATTTTTCCAACCAAATTTTTATGCTTCTTTCTGTTTTGTTTCCTCCAACAACAAGAACCATTATCTGAAATTCGTCCTACAAACTGTTGCAGAGGTAAAAACCATAAAAGACTAAGGAGCAAACTGGGAACAATGTAAGTCCTTCAAACTGGATATGTTGTCCCGTGATTGCATATTTAACCTTCCAGGCCTTAAAAAACTATCAAAAAAATAATGTCAGGTCCCATTTAGTTTCCTCTTTGTCAGAAAAACCAGTTCAGCTCTAAAAACAATCTCCTTCTTAAGTTGTGGTCGGAAAAATGATCGGGATTTGAAGAAGCAAAAAAATTTGGACCATTTCTCGATTTGTGCGTGTCATCCTTGCGCAGGGGCCATGCTAATCTTCTCTGTATCGTTCCAATTTTATCAGATGTCCCCGAAGGGACAATCTCCTTCGCTGAGGCTGAGCTACATATTCTGGTCTTTGGCTCCCAGTTCCGTCGATGTGGGATTTCGTGAATGTTCTGTGCTTATGGGCTAGAATGAGATTATTCTTCATGGGCCAGAAGAGGTTAGAAGCCCGAACATTGTAAATTACGAAGCCCAATTTATTTTATCTTAATCTTTTTTATTTTCATTATTCTTATCCACTTTCTTTTGTCAAATTTACTGATTCTTTTTATGTTTCATCAATATATTTCCACATTGAAAAAACATATCTTATATCAATATTTCCTGATTACTGTTTCTTTAAATGCAAACTCACTAGAAAGTCCAACTTTCCTAAGTGTTATGAAACTACCATTATATATTTAGACTCAAGTGATACAATTTTGTGTTAAAATATTGATCATTTTAAAATAAACATATATTAAAACATATTTTAATGTAAAAAATAAAAAAATTGAAATAATAAAATATAAAGTTCAAATTAAAAGGTACACACTAAAAGTTGTAACGTATAAAAACTTTCATGGAAAGTTAGAAAAGTTAGGAGTTTCAAAGACTTTCTCTTTTTTAAATGTAAAAATTATTCAAAGTCAAGTACTTTACTAGTTAAACGTATGAAATTCTCTACCAAACATTTTATCATTTATTTCTGGATGATTATCAAAACTCATAATAAAAGTTACTTTATTAAAAACAATTTAAATCAAAAAATGAGAAGCACACAAATTAAGATTTCAACGAATAAAGGCAGATAATTTGAAAGCTCATAAAAGTGGTTTTAATATGAATGATTTAAGATTTGATGGGTGTTTGGTTTAAAATGATGAAAATTGTTTTTGTTTCACTGTGAATAGCATTATCATTTATCACCAACCAAACCAACCCCCACGCGTCCTTGAAGAACAACAACAGCTGCAATTTGTGGCTGTAAATGCGGTGGTCCGGCGGATAGGACCAGCCGTCGCCTTCCTTCCAACTCCAATCTCATCACGCTGCTCTCGTGTTTCCCATACTTCTTCATGCTCCTGAAATGGATATACATGTCCACATTCTCCTTCCCTATTTCTTTAATTATTTCCAACTATCAAATAATCGGTGGCCAGTTGGCAGAACCAAAAATTTATGTTTTATAATAGATTTAAATAACTTAGTCGGTTTAATCATTTTTTTTGGTTAACCTGCACTGTTCTATACAAAAAGACTATTTCATTAGTCCAAAATAATAAATTCCAGTCCAACGGATGATGAGAGGGTAGATTCGGATCTGCTCGAGCCTCCAAGTACTTCCGCCAAAGGAACGTACATATAGATATATAAGAGCCCTAATGCAAACTCTCCAAGTTTATTATATCAAAATTTATCGTCTCAAACTAACCATTTACAATTTTAATATGTTCATGAAACAATCTCACAATAAGACAAATTAAAGATTTTGGGATGTTATTGTATAAGATGGTACTAAGATCATATCATAGTAATAAGCTATGGATTAATATAGGAAAAAGTTTATTTTTGTGCTTACACAATATATTTAAATTATGATATTATTATAAATATTATTTTCTTTAGATTGATAGAAAATTCATTTATAGCTTATTTTAAATGTTTTTATATTAAAGGTTACTACAGTTTTGGAGAAAACATTTAAAACTCTCATAGTATTACACAATTTTACGCCAAGATGAGATGATATGGGTGTGTTTGGTTCGCAAACTTTTTGAGAGTCTGGATTTTATTTTGATTTTTTGAGAGTTTGGGTTTTTTGTTTGGGATTTTGAAAGTCTGGTTTTACAAAATTCTTGTTTGGTTGGGTTGAGTTTGTGAGTATAGAACAAACTATTTGATTGGTTTTTAGGATTTTGCAAGTCTGGATTTTGGAAAACTTGGTGAACCAAACAAGATTTTACAAAACTGGACTTAGATAGTCCAAGTTTTGCAAAAACTTGTCCAACCAAACAAACCCACATCTTTTTACAAAATCAACACTGACAAATTTTGTATTATATTAATAAATAAATACTAATATAATGTTAACCTAAACAAAAAAGACATACCAATAAATAAAATATACACCATTTGACGCAATATTTTGATTGTTATTTTGCTTAAATATATTTAAAAATTGAATAGCCTAGCTCTCATAGAAACAATCGAAGGAGTAGATAGGTAAAGAAATGCGGCAAATTGACTGTAAAGAAATCGAAGTCATGTTTTTAGAGCATTGCAGAGAAAATTGTTTGACTGAGATTAAAGTATTGGAAATTGCATTTTCTAGAACTACATCTCCAATAAATCAAGTTTAATTCATTCATATTCATCATCTCATTCTTAACTAGACCATTGCTGCATTGGTAGATTCTGCAAGTTAGCTTCAGACCTATCATGTATGCATGCAATCTCTATCTTATATCTCCGACATCGAACAGAATACAACACAAGTATCGCTTTAGAGTTACGAATCAACACTCACAGATATCTGAACAGATCGGTAAGTTATACGTCATACCAAACTCATTTCATGCATGATTTCAATTTATTCTCATCTTTTCCCATAGATTACCTTTCCCCTAAATGATAGTTTAGATTAGAGTTTTTGAATGGTAATTTAGCATATACAATAGGTATATTCCTTATCACAAATTCACAATGAAGAAATACTTTGTTCACTTTGATAGGCTAATCAACATGAGCCCTTGATTAACTTCTAAAACGAATCACAGCCGTCCATTTACATACCACGGGGGACTGAACCACAGCATGGCCAACTACTTTTAATCCCCAACGACTGAAATTCAACCTCAAATAAAAAATCATGAAGTCAAAACAATGGCTGGAAAATTCCGTGCCTCAGAATCCAAACGCAGAAGTACTATACTTAGCAAGTTGTGGCTGACCTTCTTCCTGTATTTATACACACACACACATAGTAGATAGTACCAACTCCATCAAGCTGAAATCTTTTTGCATTTAGTGTGATGAATTGTTGATCATATTCATAAGATAAGAGTGCAGTTTTGGCTCATTTTGTTGGATTCTTTGCTTTTGTGGGAAAAGGGGTGAGAAGAGCAGAGCAGAGGAGGAGTGTTTTGACAATGGCTGGGAGTGGAGCTTTTGCTGATATTCTTGATGGGGAGGTGTTCAAGTACTATGCTGATGGAGAGTGGCAGAAGTCTGGTTCTGGGAAATCTGTTGCTATTGTAAATCCCACCACCAGGAAAACTCAGTACAAGGTTCAAGGTAAATGCAGAGTTCTTGATTTCTCTGTTTTAAATTGGTCAAAATTTGATGGTTTTGTGTGTGTGTGTGTGAGTGTGTGTGTTTGCTGAAGTGAAATGATTAGCCTTTTTGTAATTTGTAGTTTGCTGGATAAGATGACTGTAATTAACTCTAAGTTTACTTGATTATTGTTCTGTCATGATCATATGGAAGCAACATTTAGAATTTATGTTAAAAGATTGGATCTTTCATTTAGTCAGAAAAAAAGATAGGATCTTTCATATTCTATTGAATCTTGTTAATCTTGATCATATGGAAGCAGCATTTAGAATTTATATTAAAAGATTGGATCTTTCATTCCATCGAAAAAAAAGATTGGATCTTTGATATTCTATTGAATCTTGATGCTTGTGATGGATAATTTAGCCTAATTGTATTATTGGTGGCGTTATGATCAGCATGTTCACAGGAAGAGGTTAATAAGGTGATGGAGAGCTCGAAAGCTGCGCAGAAACTGTGGGCGAGAACGCCTCTGTGGAAGCGCGCCGAGCTTCTTCACAAGGCAGCTGGAATCCTCAAAGAACACAAAGCCCCAATAGCAGAGTGCCTTGTCAAGGAAATTGCAAAGCCGGCTAAAGATGCTGTTACTGAGGTACTCATAATATCTTCAAAAGTTTTGCTCTTTTTTTGAAATGATCAAGGAATGAATGATAATGCTGATTCTTGGTTACATTTTATTGAAGGTTGTAAGATCTGGAGATCTGATTTCTTATTGTGCTGAAGAAGGAGTAAGAATATTGGGGCAAGGGGCATTCTTAGTTTCCGACAGTTTTCCTGGTAATGAGAGGACTAAATACTGCCTCACTTCTAAGGTATATATGTCGGAGTTTTGTAGTCCTTTTTCTAATTTTGTTCTCTCGACAGTATCCTAACTCCTAAGTATCATTCACAATAATTATGAATAAGATGGATTCTTGATTATGCAGATCCCCCTTGGTGTTGTTTTAGCCATCCCTCCATTTAACTACCCTGTCAACCTCGCTGTCTCCAAAATTGGACCAGCCCTGATTGCTGGAAATTCCATTGTGCTGAAGCCTCCAACTCAGGTAGTTTATTACTCTAAAATTAGCCCTTTACGACTCACTTTTCCAATGGTAAAAATGATCCCAAATGTTGCGTATAGGGTGCAGTTGCTGCCCTTCATATGGTGCACTGCTTCCACTTAGCCGGGTTCCCTAAAGGCCTCATAAGTTGTGTCACTGGAAAAGGTTCTGAGATAGGTGATTTTCTGACAATGCATCCTGGTGTCAACTGTATCAGGTAAACTATTCAATTCTCGAGTGATTTTTATGACTCCTCGAACTATTTTCAGCACAAACATTTACCAGTTTGCATACTTCACAGCTTCACGGGCGGTGACACTGGTATTGCGATCTCCAAAAAGGCTGGAATGGTTCCACTGCAAATGGAACTTGGAGGAAAAGATGCATGCATTGTTCTCGAGGATGCAGATTTGGATTTGGTTGCAGCAAACATCATCAAAGGAGGCTTCTCTTACAGGTCTGTCTCCAGCAGATTTTCATTTCTTGTCATTTTTATCCCATCATTATTTAGGCCATCTTCTTTTTATCAACTGAAATTTACTGAAAAGAACAAGCTTTATTAACATCATTTTTTAAAATCTCTATATGACAGTGGCCAAAGGTGCACTGCTGTCAAGGTTATCCTGGTGATGGAATCTGTTGCTGATGAACTTGTCGAAAAGGTGAAGGCCAAGGTGGCTAAACTGAAAGTGGGACCTCCCGAGGATGACTGTGACATAACTCCAGTTGTATCCGAGTCCTCAGCAAACTTCATCGAGGGGCTAGTCACCGATGCTAAGGAGAAAGGTGCAACATTCTGCCAGGAGTATAAGAGGGAGGGCAACCTCATCTGGCCATTGTTGTTGGATCATGTCAAGCCAGACATGAGGATCGCTTGGGAGGAGCCGTTCGGGCCTGTCTTGCCTGTCATTAGGATAACCACTGTCGAAGAAGGGATTCACCACTGCAATGCCAGCAACTTTGGCCTCCAGGTACATGACTTATCATCTTAAACTAGTTAACCATGCTCTCCCGAGCCTATTTTTGTTGAACTGAACTGAACCGATCTGAATTGGGCTAAACTAAGTTATAGTCCATCAAATTTATATTTTGCTGAACTGATTACATAGACTTGTGAATATCATATGACTAATAATTTCATCAATTTGTGAACTTAGGGATGTGTTTTCACCAAAGATATCAACAAGGCAATGCTGATCAGTGATGCAATGGAGACGGGAACGGTCCAGATTAACTCGGCTCCAGCTCGTGGACCGGATCATTTCCCGTTCCAGGGCATCAAGGACAGCGGGATTGGATCGCAGGGCATCACGAATAGCATCAACATGATGGTGAAGGTGAAGAGCACTGTGATCAACTTGCCAAGCCCTTCATACACAATGGGCTAGTCCAATGCATCTTCAAATAAAAGTAGTTTACCATAATAAGTGGTTCAAAAGCATGAAGGAAAATCATGTAGTTCATAGCATCTTCAAAGTTCCCTTTAGAGCTTAGTGTTTGAATATTGTTGAGAACAAGCTTGTTGTTGGGAGAGTACTGTGTAGGGCAGGGCAACCTATACTTGTGTAATTTGGGTATGCATTTTCATGTATTTTTCAATGACATTTCTTCTTTGAGTAACCTTTTTTTGTTTTGTTTAAAACCTTATTTTTTGGGTACTCCCTCCGTTCGGCTAAGAACGTTTAGTTGACCATTTTGAAATTTTGTTTGACTGTTAATAATTTTAGTTATATAGATTATATGATGATAAAAAATATATATTCTGAAAATAGATGTTACGGAGAATTCAAAATTATATCACATATTATATTAATATTGATGTAACACACTAGCATTCTAAATTGACGGTCAAACATGTTACTGTCAATAGTGAGGTAAGATATTGTTAGGCGAATGAAGGGAGTAACTTTTACTTGGCAGCATTTTAGGCATTTTATGTGATCATTGCAATAATTCATGATATGTGTTCATGATACAATGGTGTAGTTTTTCATCACACAAAATAGATATATAAAATTCTTCACACTTCTTGAGTCGTGTTTTTTTTTGTGAGTTGAGCCAAACTAAACTTAAAGAAGTACTGAACTAAAATTTAAATCATTTTAAATTATTTTATAAATACCATTGTATGTGATTAAAATTAAAAGAATTTAGTAAAGTGTATAATTCACTGAATTGTAAAAAATTGAAAAAGTATATTTTTGTGAATTAAACTGACCTGAATAAAAAATTAAAAAAGTTAACTGAATTACTGAGCTTATTTATAGACTGATGATGATGCCACTGTGAAACCCAGGAACCGAACGAGGCTTGCAGAGAAGGGGAGTCTTCAAAGGATTGTTGCTCTTCTCTGTTTGCCCATGATTTCCCCCCAGAAAACAATTTAACAATCCTTGATATGGTTTATCCATCTAAGCATGCATGCAAACAATCCAATCAAACCACCCTAAACCCAATAAGCTATGATGATAAAGATGCGGTTCAATCAAACCACCCTAAACTCAATAAGCTATGATGATACAGATGCGGTTCCTGGGATTTTATGTGGGTTTAAGGTTAAGAAAGCCCGTATCTTGGCAGGGCAAACCTGGATGGCAAGGTTGATTATTGGGGGATTTGATAAAAATCCATTCTTGATGATCACATTTGCAACCATGGTTTTGCAGCCATGGCGGGTTATCCTTCCTTTTGCCTAATCTGATTGTATCTGAGCTTATCTTAGCCACCCTAGAATTGTAGAAATGAAATGTAGATAGATGTTGTTTTATAGATTATTCAGTCTTTGGTGATGGTTTTGATATAAAGATAGAGTTTTTAGCTTTCGTTGTTTTGGATGCTAACTGATGTACGTGTGATTGATATAGTATGATTTGGCAGGTCTTGTTTAGCTTTGCGAGAGGAGATACGATATGAAGCTGGATTTAATGTCTATGATCTACTTCAAGTAAGATACATTCTTGGTTATTGCATTATGAAGCAATTTGCTCGTGTACTTTGTTTTTGCTTCAGTTGCTGTTGATATTCTTCGTTATGCTCAATCCTTGCTTCTATTGCTTCGAATTTAACTTTGTTTGAACTGCTCTTTCTCGTAATCTTCGAACCGGTGAGCACCTCTCTCTTTGATGCAGTGTGATTTAGGTTGAATTTTTTTGTAGCATTTTACTTTTTAGAGAACACTTTTTTTTCCTTGTTGTTTGATGTGTGATTGATGTGAATCGGATGGCGTTCTTGATTACTACTTTTCTTAACATGCAATTTTGATGGTGGGTTTATGAATTGATCTGAATTGCAAAAGGAATTGAGTAAGTTTCCCAACGTTAGTCGAATAAAGTGCAATCTCACTGTAATGAGAATGATCCCAAGTTTCTGAGAAATTCAGGATTCATGAAAGAAGCCGAGGATGATCAGAGGGACGTGGGAAATTCTGCTTTAAGGTTGCATGTGCATTCCACCTTGTGAAGTTGGTGCTAGTCTCCGCAAATGAATGTCTTACATCATGTAAGAAACATTTTCAGTTATCATTTGCTGATATTCTTCGTAGTTCCTTTCTTTTATTGCTAATACTTTTTCCTTCTGTGGAAGTTTTGTTTTCACAATTTCTTCATTCATAATTTGGCATCATCGCATAATATTTTTGTTGATAGAAAAAGCAAGAACGAATAATCTTTCAAGACTGTTCTGGAAAATGTACAGGCATTTCCATACAAGCCTAAGTTGTAAATGCTCTTAAGATTATATGCGAATATGCAATTAGAGATGCCTAGACTTCTATCTTGTTCTTTTGTACATGCGAATATGCGATAATAGATGCCTAGATTTCTACCTATATAAGGCCCCGTCGTGTTCCAAATCTCCCAAACCATCGAACTCAAGAACCAATGAGGCTGCAGAGAAGAGGAATTTTTTAAGGATTGTTGCCCTTCTCTGTATAGCCCGTGATTTGCTCCCCTTAAATAATCAACAATCCTTCTGAAGTTTGGAGTTGATTCTTGTACATCCCAATCAGCATTTTCTCCCGAATCTTCCTTGAATCTTCATTAGTAAAACCTCCCTAAACTGATAAGCTGTGATGATGCACATGGTTCTTGAGTTTTGATGGGGGCAAGGGGTTGAGGGAACTCGTATCTTGGCGGGGCGAAACCTAGGGTTTCGCAGCCATGGCGAGCTCTCCTTCCCTTTTGCCTTATAATCGAATCTGAGCTTATCCTAGCCACCCCCAAATGTTATCCAAGAGATGTTCTTTCTGAAAAAGTTCTCGTCTTTTTTAGCTTTTGGTTTGATTTTTTTTTGAATGCTAATTTGTGCTGTGGTTTCTGAAATTCTTGTGTCACTTGTCATAGATATCATAGAATCGGTTGTCATTGTTGATTGGTTTTGCTTCAGTTTGGTTTAAATCAGTAGATTTATTTTCATGGAAATTGGGGATTTTGGACCCCGTGAACGTGAATGTGCTCAAATTCACTTTTTTTTTTTTGTGAACTGTTAGTTTGTATAGATGTTTAAAGTGCGACTGTTGTGAATTGTGTTATGCTTATGCAGATTATGAAGTTTCTCGTGCTCGGCAGGATGCTCAAGTTTACTTGGTCTCCATATCAACAGTTGGCGATTAGGCAGTCTTGCCTCTCATGAGTCATGTATATCACATTCTTTAGGAATTTAAATTCTTAGGAATTTAAATTCCCCATGACTGTATCATCATGTTTTATATTCTGACTCGGTGTTTTTTCAACCCTTTCAGATTATGAACTCGCCAGTTTTCTGGATGAGATATAAACTATATCTATTGGGATGAGAACTTTGCATACAAGGTTGGCACCGCTGAACCTAAAGTTATAAAAAAAAAATTGTGAGTAGTCTTTTTTAAAACTGGATATTAAAACATGTAATGACTACTAATCCTCAGGCTGTGGAAATTCAGTCTGAGTGGGAAAATTTATCCTCTTTGGAGAATAATACTAGGGCTAATATCAGTGGACATTCTACGCTATTTTATGAAGTTGTGGGTTTTTTTTTTCATATATACCGTTCAGTTATAAGCTAACCTCCCTGCTGTTCAATTGCAGGAGTATTTGGATGCTATGAATCGAATAGCATAGATACGGATGACTGGTTTCACTGGAGCTCTGTAATGTCGAGGAAGTGGTGTTTTTGCACTGACCGAAGTTTTTTTCAGTTATCAGAAACTACTAATGCAAAAAATAGTGTAGAGTATTGTGGTTTTAAGCCTTATGAATTAGAAATTGCTGTGCCTATTGTAAAAGGATGCTAAAGCCTTTGATGGGGCTCTCCTTTCATTTTCATCATACAATCTTCACTTATATCTCTGTTTTTAGCTTCGAAATCCATTAATGGCAAGAAGAAAATAGTGGGATGGACAAGAATAAAACTAAATGAAATTATGGGGAGGAGTGAGCTCTATATATAAAATCACCAACTTGTAGAATGGAAGGAGTTGACTAATATAGACAGTCTGTCTAAGACTAATTACTCTTCTGTTCTATTGTTTACAAGATGTCTCTCTCCTTTTAGGTCTCTCATTTCGGTTGAAGAATCCGATCATCCTCTCCCGAGCTGCTGAATTAGACAGTGGTATGATCTATTTCCTCTGCTGCATTGTTGTGATTGTATGTTTTGCTTTGCCTTTTCATTATAGTTCTATATAGTTTTACTTTGTTTTCAGAATTCATTTTGTTTTTGTTTCAGATCAGATTCCTTGCTTCTACTTTGTCCGCCACTCTCCAGCTGACTAAGATGGCCTCCCGAGTTATTTCTTCAATCGATTCTGCCTTGAAATATATGCAGGGCTGTCAAGAAGTTTTGGCTATGTATCCGGATCCGTATGATTTGGAACCTGCAACGATTGACAACGTGATGCAGAAGCTAAGGATTCTCAAAACCTTTATACTTTGCTCAAAAAAGTTGGGCGATGATGATAGTAAGGACACGAGTCTAGGGTCTTTGCTGTTGAGGGTTGAAGATGTTATGGACAAATTCATGGCAGCAGAAACCGATGAATGGGATGTGCTTGAAGATGATATCGAATCTTTTAAGCTGGAAATAGATCAATGGTACATCATATTGTCAGATGGCGACTTGCAGCGGTCTACTTCTCCAGCACTAGCCAGTCAAATCAGTGATATCCTTGACTCCATTCTTGAGATTCTAGCTTCTCAACTAAGCGCATATACAAATGACTATCCATCAGAAGCAGAACTACATATAGCCTTGAATGATAACATCAGGTTCATGAATATCTTCGTTCGTTTTGCTGTTACATTTTGTGCTGAAGACATGAATTGTCAAGATTTGCTAGCTCAGGTTGAAAGTCTGGCAATCAGCACGGCACATTTAACATTACATTTCTACCCGAGAAGTGTTGGTGATGAAATGATACCTGCATTGCTGTTGAAGGTGAACCCCATTTCCAATCCTCTTTTGCTTGAGATGTACGTTCAGACTCTTAAAAGCACAAAACGTTCGCGAGAGTTGTGTGTGCCGTTTCTAGACAAGCACGAGAGTTCCTTGACTGTACTGGAGGACTTCACTTTTTGCTTGCTGTCTGGACTTTGGGATATGCTACTATTGAATACCAGTCCTAAACATCAACTGCAAGCACTCTGTGAGGGACTCAGATCCTTGAGAATTCTTCTGAAGAAGCATCCAAACAGGTTTGATGGCAAAGTTAGAGATATGACTGTTTCTGCAATGTGTGATGCAGGACTCATATTCCTCTCACTTCAGCACGGAGATTTGTTAATTGATCTTCGACTTCAACATTTCCTTGAAAATATGAAGTTGATTCGGACTGAGGTACTTGGAGAACAAGCACTCGGCTTTCCCAACACCACTATGTTGGCCTTTCTCGATTTCCTGATCGAGTACTTGACAGAAGTGAAGAGCTCCAATGTTGGTTCGGGCGCTCTAAGTTGTGTACCAAAGATTCAAGAAGATCTTGATTTTTTAAGATCATTATCTGGGAAGTTGAGGAACCATCAAGGAGACCTTCACCAAGCTCTCCGAGATCTTGCTGTGGAGGTGGCCTACAAGATAGAGTTTCTCATCGATCAATTGGTGCTTGGAGATATCGCTGATCCTTTTTTTGCGTCATTTCAATCGATGACTGAAGATGTTAAGATAATTAAGGCTGGTTTCATCACTTGCAGTACACGAGAGATCAAAGTCAAGGAAATCACTTGGACACCTACAAATCAGGTACATAAGTTCAGTAATCACATGCATATAATGTTTTATTAACATACTATGCATTCACTAAATTTTGTCCGCTAACTATTTAGGTACCATCACTAAGTAACACCCCAGCAGACGATGATGTTGTTGGTTTCTTAGCTGAGAGAACGTCACTTACCAATCGTCTTAAAAGAGGACCGAAGAAATTGCAGATTGTTGCTATCGTGGGAATGCCTGGATTGGGAAAGACAACTTTGGCCACAAAGGTGTACAACGATCCTTCTGTCACCCGTCATTTCCAAGTTCGTGCGTGGTGTTCTGTCTCTCAAGTATTCAACAAAAAGAAAGTCTTGCTTGACCTCTTGAATCACATTCAACCCGACGTTAGTAATTCTGCTTTGGATGAAGATGATTTGGCCCAAAAAGTTAGGCGGTCTCTGAAACAACGAAGATATCTCATACTCTTGGATGATGTATGGGACATTCAAGCATATGAATGCTTGAAAGGATTGTTGCCTGATGATCACACCGAAAGCAGAATTCTGATAACAAGTCGACACTGTGATGTTGGGACACTCGACGGGGAGCCTCATCTTCTTCGTGAACTAACCAGGGACGAGAGTTTTGAGTTACTGGAGAGAAAGCTATTCCCTGGTAAAGATTGGCCTAAATCACTGAATGAATTAGGGGTGAAAATTGCAGAAAAGTGTAAAGGGTTACCGCTTACTATTGTCATTGTTGCCGGGCTATTGACGACTACAGAAGAAGTTGTTTGGAAGGAAGTTCTCGACAGTTTAAGGTCAGGCATCATGTCCAGTACAGATCAATGCGAAAAAACTATCGAGCTCAGTTACGAACACTTACCAGATCACTTAAAACCTTGCTTTCTCTCATTTAGTGCATTTCCAGAAGACCAAGAGATGTCGGTCAAGAAGTTAATCTGGCAATGGATTGCAGAAGGTTTTGTCCGGAAAAATGAGGCGAAGAGTTTAGAAGAAGTTGCATCGGATTATTTGAGGAATTTGATAGGCCGAAGCCTGGTGATGAATGCCAAAGAAAGATCTCAAGGAAGTGTCAGAACTTGTCGTATTCATGATTTGCTACGTGATTTTTGTTTGAGAAAAGCTAGCGAAGAAAATTTCTTGCATGTATCCAAATGGTATGCAGACCATTTATCTTCTGATGATCCCGAGGCCTTATCTTCCGATGATCCAGAGCTTTCTTCTTTCTACGAGCCAGGAAACCTGCGAAGGTTATGCGTATACTCTAATCCATTGCATTTTAAGAGGTCCAAACCTTTTTTTGCTCGCTTACATTCACTATCATTCTTTCATCCGAGAGAATGGAACAAGTTGCACAACATGTCGTTCATTTGTCACGTGTTCAAGCTGCTCAGAGTGTTGGATATGGAGGAAGTCGATCTCACTGATATTCCACGCGAAATAGGACTTCTTGTCATGCTGCGATATTTGGCAATCCACGCCCCGATGTTTGTCTCTCCATCAATAGGTAACCTTCATAACTTGGAGACTCTCATTCTTAATCACAGAACAGGAAATGCTCACCTGCCTGGAACATTCTGGAACCTTCTAAAACTGAGACACTTGCACTCATCCTCAAATGGCTCGGATTCTGGCATTGAATTGCCTGCGGTGGAAAGATCTTGCAATCTGCTCGAGTTGAAGACGATATCTCGCCTATCTTGTTACAGTTGGGATACCATGGAAAGGGAATTGAGCAAGTTTCCCAATGTTTGTCGAGTAAAGTGCGAGCTCAATGTTTACGAGCGCGATCCTGTGAATGATAGCAAGGTTATGGACCTCTCATTTCTAAGCTATCTAGAATCGCTTTCTTTATCGCTTAACTACGTTGACAAGATTGATCACAGCACCGAGTTTGAGTTCATTTTTCCGGGGAACATAAAACAGCTGAGCTTGCATGGATGTCGGTTGCGCATGACCGGAATTTCTAGACTCGCCGAGCTGCCTAATCTCGAGGTACTGAAATTACTCGAGCGGTCCTTCATTGAGGACACGTGGCACCTTGAAGAAGGGGAATTCGCAAAACTTAGATTTCTGAAGCTTCATAGGCTGGACCTTGTCACATGGACCGCTTCAGATGATCAGTTTCCGAATCTGGAGAGGTTGGTTGTGAGTCGGTGCCATCAGCTGGAAGAGATTCCTGATCAGTGCTTCCAGAACATTCCAGCTCTTAAAATGATCGAGGTCATGGATAGTTCAGATTGCCTGGTTGATATCATTAAACAAGTCGAGG
Organism: Sherardia arvensis; assembly: GCA_948330725.1. Classification (NCBI taxonomy): domain Eukaryota; kingdom Viridiplantae; phylum Streptophyta; class Magnoliopsida; order Gentianales; family Rubiaceae; genus Sherardia; species Sherardia arvensis. The sequence goes on from OX415235.1 coordinate 51,991,485, forward strand.
ATTATCAGAAGGACATGGGAAATTCCGCTCTAAGGGTTCTTGTGCATTCCACCCATTGATAGTGCAATTTATTGGAGAAAAAATGTGATTCGCTCGCCCTCAGCTCTCCACCCGCCCGACACCACAGGAGATACTGCAATTTATTGATGCATAGAAAACTGTCATTTTTAATTTGATGTAAGAGATTTGATGTCTTCTTACTTTTATCTTTGATTCTTATCAAATTTTCTGGGCTTTCATTCATCATCTTGTGCAACATTTGTATGTGGATTATATATTTTATTTTATTAAATGGCTGAACAATTACTCTGGAATAAATAAAGCTAGAGAATGTAAAAAAAAATAAATAAAAAAAGTGGAACCCGAAACATAAACTCAAATCAAATTCAGACATTATCTTGAGTTTTAACGTTGTCAGTGGCTCTGTTGTGCTCGGCATCGAGTTTAACTTCGTTTGAACTGCTCTTTCTCGGAATTTTCGAACCGGTAATCTCCCCTCTCTTTGATGCAAGTGTGCTTTAATGCTGATTTAGGTTGAATTAGTTTGTGGCATTTTACTTTTTAGTGAACCCTTTTTTTTCCTTGTTGTTTGATGTGTGATTGATGTGAATCTGATCGAGTTCTTGATTGTACTTTTCTTAACATGCAATTTTGATGGTGGGTTTATGAATTGATCTGAATTGATCTGAATTGCAAAAGGAATTGAGTAAGTTTCCCACGTTAGTCCAATAAAGTTCAATCTCACTTCTGAGTATCCAATGCTCTTTTACTAAGGAATTGTACCAGAGATTATCTCTCAAATCAGTTCAGAACATGAGGGAATTCAGGAAGATACTCAGCAGTGCTGGAGGTAGGAGGAGAAAGAGGAATTTTGTGATGATGGTTAGCTGTGCTTACCAGCTATAGCTTGGGAGGAACAGAAGGATTTTTCAGCACAAAAGCCAACTTTTGGAGTTCAGAAGTAAGTGGAAGTTCTTTGTCATTATGATTTTAGCAGTCTTTTGGCAGATATTAATCTTGATTATATGTAGGTTTAACAGTTTCTGCTCAGAGCCTGTCAGACTTTTCTCCCTTAGTCCAAATCGGACAACCCTTGTAAAAGGTGGAGTCACCAGAATTTGACCATAATAGAGAGTTAGCGTGGTTTTGGGCAGTAGACTTTCTCAGCTTTTTAGCTTGTTTTTTTCTATTATTATGTTAGGGTTAAAAGCTCATGTACCCCCAAGTTTATAAGAAAGTGTCAATGTACCCCCGAGTAATTCAAAAGTGCTGATGTACCCCTATTATTATATTGAATAAAGAAGTGTACTTCTAAAGCCCATTTTCAACACCTTTTTGAATTAAAAGACAAATTTACCCTCACTTGTTGGATTTTTTTTCCCTTGACCCAAATGCTCATTGGCACGAAAAAAAATATTCAAGAAATCAATACCACTGAATTACAAAATAAATGCACAATATTATTGAAAGCGGCAATTCTAGATGCAGTCCATATTTTGCTTATTTTATAGTCCAAAAAAATACGTCTTTGATATATATGATATTATCAATAATTAAGTATATCAGACATATGCATCATATATATATATATATATATATATATATATATTACTTCTATTGCATACACTTGCAAATCAGTTATATATCATAATTATTGTATATATGATTATATAACAAAAATACGGACTGCAAATAAGTAAAAAACGGACTAAATCTAGCAGACCCGTATTGAAAAAAATTAACATTTTTATCCAAAAACTCAACAAACTGAAAACATTGGTGAAGTTACCATAATCTCGCCACTTTAAGCTAATCACGCTAATTATTACTGGGTGTGGCGGTTTCGGTCCCCCGGCTCACACTAATTTCTGGGCACGGTGGTTTTGGTCCCCTCGATTTCAAACGCTTTCATCCGATAAAATAACGGTGACTGGTGGTATGGATTTGGATTTCCTTTCTTAACTGGGTGTGAATGTAAAAAGGGAAGCGAGAATTAGATGAATAATAATTAGGTAGAGAAGGCCTTTGGTGACAACACGGAGCTCAATTAGTATGGAATTCTCAGACGACATAGATTTCAGCCAACACAAAGCTGAGTCATAACTCAAATACCAATTTGGTAGAAGAAAGCAAGCTGATAGAGGGAATACATTTTAACATCATAGCTTTGATATACTCCATACTTGTCGGCAGATTTGGGGTCGCTTAGCGAGCCCTAACATGCTTGCAAGTCATGCGTCCTCTTGTCGGCAGATTTGGTCTTCGCTTACCGAAACCTAACTTGCTTGCTTGAGTTGACATGAGTATAATCATTTGCTTCACACATGTATCATATTTCCACTCTCACACATATATGTAATACTCAAACTATTATACTGTTTTGATTGTTTTTTAATAAAGGGTGTAGTGAGCCCAATATATATCACTCCACCTAGTGTGGCATTTAAATAAATAAAAAGGTAGAGAAGGATTATTCATTGATTTGGTTGGGGCATTTTCATCATAATTTTTTTTCTTTTTTACCATTAAATAATAGTGAGGGTATTCTTGTCATTTACACTTAGCAAAAGAAAATTCTGCCAAATTATACATTTGAGAGTATAGTAGCACTTTTGAAAAATTTAGGGGTACATCAGCACTTTTTTAAATAATTGGGGGGTACAACAGCACTTTTTTCTTATTATTATCTTAGAAAATTTCTCTTATTTTGTTAATCGAAAGGTCTGGAGTGAAGGATATATATTTCATTGCATTCGTTCCATAAAAAAAAGTTCAATCTCACTGTTAATGGGAATTATCCCAAGTTTCTGAGAAATGCAGGATTCATGAAAGAAGCCGAGGATGATCCGAGGGACGTGGGAAATTCCACCTTGTAAAGATGGTGCTAGTCTCTGCAAATGATTGTCTTAAATCATCATGTAAGAAACATTTTCAGTTATCATTTGCTGATATTCTTCATAGTTCCTTTCTTTTATTGCTAATGCATTTTTTCCTTCTGTGGAAGTTTTGTGTTCCCAATTTCTTCATTTATAATTTGGCATCTTTCGCTGATATTCGCATCATCTTTTTGTTGATAGAAAAAGCAAGAATGAATAATCTTTCTAGACTGTTCTGGAAAATTTGCAGGCATTTCCATAAAAGTCGAAGTCTAGGCATCTTAAATCGCATATTCGCATATTCGCATTTACATTTTTGTAGATGCGAATATGCGATAAGAGATGCCTAGACTGTTCTGGAAAATGTGCAGGCATTTCCATAAAAGCTGAACTCGTAAATGCTCTAAAGATTATATGCGAATATGCGATGAGAGATGCCTAGACTTCTATCTTGTTCTTTTGTAGATGCGAATATGCGATTATAGATGCCTAGACTTCTACCTATATAATGCCCCGTCATGTTCCAAATCCCCCAAACCATCAAACTTGAGAACCACAATGAGGCTGCATAGGAGAGGAATTTATTAAGGATTTGTTGCCCTTCTGTGCATTAGCCCGTGATTTGCCCCCCAAAAAATCAACAATCCTTCTGATAAAAATATGCAAGCTAGTCTATTTTTGTACATCCAATCAGCATTTTCTCATTTTCTCCCAAATCTTCCCTGAATTTTCATTGGTAAAACCTTCCTAAACTGATAAGCTGTGATGATGCACATGGTTCTTGAGTTTTGATGGGGGCATCGGGTTGAGAGAACTCGTATTTTGGCGGGGCGAAACCTAGGGTTTCGCAGCCATGGCGAGCTCTCCTTCCCTTTTGCCTTATAATCGAATCTGAGCTTATCCTAACAAACCCCCAAATGTTATCTAAGAGATGTTCTTTCTGAAAAAGTTCTCGCCTTTTTTAGCTTTTGGTTTGATTTTTTTTTAAATGCTAATTTGTGCTGATGTGCTGTGGTTTCTGAAATTCTCGTGTCACTTGTCATAGATATCATAGAATCGGTTGTCATTGTTGATTGATTTTGCTTCAGTTTGGTTTAAATCGTTAGATTTACTTGGATGTAACTTCGGTTTGGTTTGCATTTCCATAGAATTTGGGGATTTGATGGGGGCATCGGGTTGAGAGAACTCGTATGTTGGCGCGGCGAAACCTAGGGTTTCGCAGCCATGGCGAGCTCTCCTTCCCTTTTGCCTTATAATCGAATGTGAGCTTATCCTAGCCACCCCCAAATGTTATCCAAGAGATGTTCTTTCTGAAAAAGTTCTCGTCTTTTTTAGCTTTTGGTTTGATTTTTTTTTAAATGCTAATTTGTGCTGATGTGCTGTGGTTTCTGAAATTCTCGTGTCACTTGTCATAGATATCATAGAATCGGTTGTCATTGTTGATTGATTTTGCTTCAGTTTGGTTTAAATCATTAGATTTACTTGGATGTAATTTCGGTTTGGTTTGCATTTCCATAGAATTTGGGGATTTTGATGGGGGCATCGGGTTGAGAGAACTCGTATCTTGGCGGGGCTAAACCTGGGGTTTCGCAGCCATGGCGAGCTCTCCTTCCCTTTTGCCTTATAATCGAATCTGAGCTTATCCTAACACAACCCCCAAATGTTATCTAAGAGATGTTCTTTCTGAAAAAGTTCTCGCCTTTTTTAGCTTTTGGTTTGATTTTTTTTAAATGCTAATTTGTGCTGTGGTTTCTGAAATTCTTGTGTCACTTGTCATAGATATCATAGAATCGGTTGTCATTGTTGATTGGTTTTGCTTCGGTTTGGTTTAAATCAGTAGATTTATTTTCATAGAAATTGGGGATTTTGGACCCCGTAAACGTGAATGTGCTCAAATTCACTTTTTTTTTGTGAACTGTTAGTTTGTATAGATGTTTAAAGTGCGACTGTTGTGAATTGTGTTATGCTCGGCAGGATGCTCAAGTTTACTTGGTCTCCATATCAACAGTTGGCGATTAGGCAGTCATGCCTCTCATGACTCATGTATATCACACAAGAGCACGAGAATACAAACACACAAGAGCTACAATCTATGAATAAGGTATGGAATACATTTCTCCCTCCTAAGATATGTGTATTTGTATGGAAGCTTATTAACTATTATATCCCTTTTGATGGGATTCTGAGAAGGTGGAAAATAAGTGTTGTGTCAATATGTCCCTTTTGTGAGTCTAAGGACTCCTTGTCTCATTGCTTTCTGAAGTGCATTCATGCTCAACATCTTTGGAAAGAAATTTTTCAGACACTAGATATAGGATTGATGCAATTTGATCACATCTTTGATGCTCTTTCATGGTTCTGGTCTATCAGTGCATTTTCAAAAACAAAAAATAATGTCTGTCATGTTCTACCAAGTATTATGGTCTGGGTTTTATGGAAACAAAAATGTAGTTATCTGCATGACAATAAACCTTTGAATGTTAGAGGAATGAAACTCCAGATCCATCAGTTAGCAATATCTATATTTTCTATACACATCCAGATAGTTAGTCAAGATTGTTCAGCTTTAAAAGCAAGAGAATATTTCCATGTTGCAAAAATTCCAAAACCTAAACTTATTAGGTGTGTTAAGTGGAACCCTCCTGACCATGGCTATAAAATGATTTCTGATACTGCATCACCATATTTAAACCACTCATCTGGTGGATTTGTGGTGAGAAACAGTCATGGAGGGGTCTTGCTGATGGGGATTGAAAATTTTGATGGAATAGACAATCCCATCACAACTGAACTTAAATCTTGTCTTTCTGGTCTGAAACTGTGTATAGAACCTCATTTTCTCCCACTAATTATTGAATTGGATTGCTTGCAGGCAGTGCAAATGGTGAACAAAAATATGACTATTCCATGGAGGTTGGAAACCATTATATGGAAAATCTGGGACCTCTCCGTGGACAGACAGATTATGTTCACTCATGCTCTCAGAGAGCAGAACCAAGTGGCTCACTATCTGGCCGAATTGGCTAAGGAGAGCTTATCGACACCTCACAAACAGATTATAGACAACTCAAACATCTCACAGAAAATCAATCAAGCAATTACTGCAGATTTACTTCAAATTCCAAACCTGATAGTACATGACTCAATCACTTAGACTACTGGTTTAGTCTCAGATTTGGCTAGTTTTTGAATTGAAAATCTGGCCTTTAAACTTGTTCTCACGGGGAAGGAGGTGCACCAAGGGCCAAGGGGTAGGTTGGCACTAGGGGTGAAGCCAAGTTTGTGGGATCATTTTCAAAATCAAAGATTAATCATTTGTAACTACTAATTACTCTTTCTTGCATTCTGGACCTTTTGGTTGTTTTCTGTTCTGTACTAAGATAATGTTATTCATAATAAAGGAGCTCGGGGAAGCCATAAACACCCACACTAATGGTGGTTTTCAAAAAAAAAAAACTCATGTATATCACATTTTTTAGGAATTTTTCGTGTTTAAACTTTATTTTGTGCTATAACAAACTCGTAGAAATGATGATATACTAAACTTAATTTAAATATATTCATCTAAGCGGCGACTCGAACCTGTTGAAATATTATTATGTTTTTGTAACAAGAACCTCTTGTGAGTATTAAAACTTGTGGCTTTTGTAATTTCAAAAAATGCGTTTGCTAAATAACCACTGTGGTAAAACAGTAAATTTAGTTCTACACTTCTGCTTTTGAAGTTAAATCGAGGTTTGACCAAATTACCCATGATGCAACAGTTTTACCAGAATCAAGGAAGGAATATAACCACTTCTACAATCTTTACAAATAATCCCAACATATAATAGTATATATCATACTCACATAAATACAAAAATATTTACTTGAGAAAAATCCAGAATAGAAAATAAATTTATTGTTATTATTTTATATTTTTAGGAAAGGGTATTATTGGATGAAATTGCCAGGAAGGGTCAACGTAATCTCACTGACGAGTCTGCACTTTGCATGCTCATAATTGGCCAATGAATATCAACACAATTTTTATATTCAATCCCAATTTATTAAATAATTTTAAAATAAAAATAAACTTAAAAGAAATATACTATACCAAATTAATTATTTTGATAATAACAGGGAATGTATTGGATCTCTTGGGATATGCTTCTTCTCCCACAATTTAAAAAATTAATATATTATTTGTTTTATTAAATTAATACAGTCTAGTTGAATGCATCAAATTTAATATCAGTCACTCTACAGAACCAACTTTACTAACATATATATGATTTCAAAGTTTTATTTAAATATTAATTTTAATACACTCTCCGGCCCCTACTTATATTTATTATACATGTTGCATGTTTGATCATAAGTTTAAAATAATATAATATAGTAATAGTATCATTTAGGATGTAGTTTTGAATTTATAGTAAAATAATTGTAAACTTATCAAATTTGTTATGAATCTCCACAAATAAGAACTACCACCATTTTGAAAAATAAATAATAAATATTATACTATTAAATTCGTTTTTTTTTCCCTTTTGTTAGGCTTAAGAGCTAAGAATTAATCATATAAGTACTACTTTTTTTTAATAGAAAATTTGTGGTGAGCTGTGAAGGCCGTGTAAAGGAGAGAATTGTTAGCAAAAATTCTTCTTTATGGAATCATAAGAAAAAATGAAAGAGTTGTATAGCTTAATTGAGAGTGACACACAAACTATATCTAGTTTTTGGTTGAATTATCAAACGTCTTTTTCCACTGCCATTTTTATATATGTTATTGGAAAATGGAATATAAACCAGCCAGTTCTCATAAATATATTCCTACGTCTAAATGAGATGAGATTGTCACTTTTGTTACCAGTTATGTTTCACCTGAATCTTGACAAATCTTTATTTCAATTAAAAATGTTAATTTGTCTGAATGTTTTATAACCTTTTTAAAATAAGTCCATCAAATGACAGAGGGGTATTTTATTAGCGATTTATATAGCCCAGTGTTAGGAGCAGGGACAATTTGATTTTGCAGGTCTGAAAAAGACAAAATTACCCTCATTTTTACACTATTACCTAGACCTGCATCAGCAAACCAGGGGTATTTCAAGTCAATATCAGACTTGCAAAATCAAAATGTCTCTGCACCTAAAATCCACGTTTATATATCAACAACATTACAATAACTTCATAAAGTGGAGACTGATAAGATTACAAAGACGAGATTAGTCCTCTTTATATCTAAATCGATGAGTGAATACCAGTGTGGCATGTTTAGCCCTAAACTAAAACAGGAAAAATGGGAGGATATAAGCATGGTGGTCTTGTAACCAACTGCAATCTCAGCTAATTCGAGTCTTGACTTATCTAAGCACAAAATCGGTTACAGTATTGGATATGTTCCCTAAATCTGCAATTTCACCCGATTAGTCACAATTACTCTCCCATATTAAGAGTGTTTTCAAGTTAGTTTTACGGATTCAAAGCATATGAAAATTGGTCTAATTGCACCAAAAGTTGGGGAAAATCAAATGAAAGACCATATCAATCTACAAAACTAGTTCAAGAGTAAACGTCTTTGTTAAAGATACTTTTATGTAGTCAAACACGTGTCTCGACGATCTTGAGAAAATTTTTATTCAAATTTAATTAAAATGAAGAGAGTAATAACGATGATCAACGATTAGAGTATTTATAACAATCGATAAAGGACTAGCTAGTGTTAGTTTATATTTCATTCTCATTATAGTCTCACTATTTGTTATTAGAATGGATAAAGCTAGTTAAAAGAACTAAAATTTAAAGTATTACGTTAATTCATCCATTATCAATTATTAGCCGGTCTAAACCACGATTACTAACCCTAATCTCAACGATTAATCATATCATCATCACCCTTCAAACTCAAAGTACATGATTAATGAATATAATACGTATACGTATATTCTCTCTTCCTCCACGTACGTACCAAACGATCATATACGCGAAATTAATTATGATATACTAATCTTAGTTATCAACATTCCAACTAACCAAAATAACTAATACAACAATTTATTGCTATAATATTCTTTACAAAATGTTAAATGGAAATATAACGTAGAATGTTATATTCATAATCACGAGACTATAGAACAAATTATATTCAAGTAAGGTCGTTCCTAAGATATTTTGGGTAATACTTTTCAAAATTATACATGCATTATAGAATAAAGTAAAATTTAGGGTCTGTCCAGTTCAACTTATTGCAGCACATTTCAGCACATCACAACACTGGTCAGCACAGCACAACACTCATCAGCACAGCACCGGTTCAGCTCAACACATTTAACCTCTAAATGGACATTATTTTTATGTTTTGTAAAAATAACATTAATTAAGTAAACTTTTAGTTCTTAAGTAATAAACATTGTGTTTTTTCTTCACCTCAAATGAACACTATTCAACACTTTCAACACTATTCAGCACAAGATCAGCACAGCACATCACTGATCAGCACAGCTCAGCACTCATCAGCACAACACATCACCAAATAAGTTGAACTGGACAAGGTCTTAATGTGTTACTAGTAAAATTCTTTGTAGTGTATTTAAAATGAGAAAAAAAAGTTGGGAATTCGTTAAAGTTTTTTATTTCTTCAAAGAAATCACATATGTATTTTTATATGTAGTCCGATATTTTACTCAAGTATTTCAAAATATGACATGAATTTATGAAAATATTCTCACTTATTATGTTCTTTGAGAAATTTAGCAATGTTCAGGAAACGGTAATTACAATTTCAATAATATTTTCAACTACAGTTAGTAAAACACCGGATTAATCGTTTAGGAAAAATTGCACCGTTGTTATTTTGAATCGTGTGAAATATTGTTGTTGATGATATTATCAAGCGAGTGAGATTTTATTCAGTCATTAGCTGGAATTCTATGATTTTGATATGATTCTTTTTGTATTCTAGATCTCGATCGTTTGATGCATTGTATGGGTAGATTTTCTGGTGATTGAGATTGTTTAACAAATCCAAACATTTTTATCGAAGTTCAAGGATTCCTGGTCGGGATTTCGACCAGCAAGTACATATAATAAGCAAGTTGAAATTCCAAGAGGGAATGGAATTAATGTTTAGAATTCTACAACCTTCAAGAGATTAATATGAATGATATATAAAAAAATGTTGTGGATTGAAATTTGATACGTGTTCTGTTTATGAAATCTTCAACGGTTCAACTATGTGAATTTACATAATGATTGCTATGTCTAACTGATTCTAATTGATATGACGATTATAACTACGGAAGTTTTAAGTAAAAAATAATCATGTACAGATAAATATGTTTATGTTTTTAAATAAGATTGAAATGGTTGGAATCAATGCTGTGTTGTGTTGAACTGTGTTGATCAGTGATGTGTTGTGCTGATGAGTACTGAGTTGTGCTGATCAGTGTTGTGTTGTGCTTATCAGTATTGTATTGTGCTAATCTTGTGATGAACAGTAATGGTGATAAAATCTCTAAGACCATGTCCAATTCAACTTATTGCAGCACAACACAGCACTGGTCAGCACAGTTCATCACTCATCAGCACAGCACAACACTCATCAGCAAATCACTGTTCAGCTCAACGCAGTTAAGCTCTAAATAGACACTATTTTTATGTTTTGTAAAAATAATATTAATTAAGTATACTTTTTAGTTTTTAAGTAATAAATATTGTATTTTTTTTCTTCAACTCAAATTAACATTATATAACACTTTCAACACTATTCAGCAAAACATCAGCACAACTCAACATTCATCAGTATAGCACAACACCAAATAAGTTGAACTGGACATGACCTAAATACTACTCCTAAGGTCTACTATTACATATGTCCTCCATTTCAAATATCAGTCTACAAATTCATAGACTTCCTCGTATTTTCGCCATGTAAAACACAAAGACTCCATAACTCCGGTTGTTCGGCGCGCAAAAGTGTAAACGTTGCGCACAAATAGCCGAATACTATTCATTTGAGATAGGAGTGCTATTTCCTTTGTGTTTCAATTCAATATTTGAGATAAAAGTCAAACCTCTTCTTTGTTTTTGTTTAAGATGGAATGATTTAAATTCAGTCTAGTTTGGTTTGATACGATTTAAAATAAAACTACATGGTTAGTATTGATCTATTTTATTATATCACTTTTTCCTTAGTTCGATAAAAAAATTCTTACATTTTGGTTAGTTTTATCGGAGCATATTTGACTTAAATTTTAATTGGTATATGTAATAAGATATTTTGTAGATTCACAATGCATTCTCAAAATCTAATTTTCATACACCATAAATACATGTAAATTAAATTGTTATTGGTCAAACATTGTTCGAAAAAGTTTATCAAAAACATACAAAGTTTTTTTAGTAAACCGAAGTAGTATATTTTATACATGTCCACTTCATGTAAATACAATATTTTCAACACTTTTAAGTTTAATTTATTTTATTTTAGCAGATTTAGTTTATTCAGCAATTCATTTTGACCATGCCACTTCACGTAAATACAACACTTTCAACACCTTTAAATTTAATTTAGTTTAGTTTATTTTAACAGATTTAGTTCATTCAGCAGTTCAGTTTCTCACAAGTACAACAACTTTTAGCACGTTTCTGTTCAATTTAGTTCAGTTCAACTGAAGTTTTCAATTAATATAGAAATCAGGTGGGGTAGAAAGAGGGAGCTATAGCTAATTATTTTTCCAAAAGGACTAAAATGAAAAATAAGAAAAGATGGCAGCTAAATGCAGAGAAGTATTTAAATAGAGAGCAACAGAGGCTTGCACTTCTCTAAATAAATGGCTTCTTCATTCCAAACATTCCCATTCTCACCATCTTCTTCTTCTTCATAAATCCTTCTCAAAAATCACCCCTAATTCTCCACGTTAATTACGATGCAACCTTGCAGAGAAATGCAGGCCATGAATCACCTCTCCCTTCTCACCAACCAGAACCAGCAAATCTCCCTCCACGACCAAATCGCCGCCGCCGGCGGTGGCTCCGACGACTTCCTCGACCAAATCTTCTCCTCCAACTCCTGGCCGCCGCCTCTCGATCCCAGCCCCAACCACCTCAGCGCCGCCGTGAAAACGCCGTGGGACCCGGTCGGGTCGATGGAGGACCAGTCGTCATTTCTCGCGTCGAAGCTCCGGCAGCACCAGATCGGCGGCGGAGCGAAGGCGCTCATTCTCCAGCAGCAGCTCATGCTCTCCAGAGGCCTCGCTAACGCCGGGAATCTCAGATCCCCCGGCAGCTCCGGAGTAAACGGCCTACTCCCCCTGCCGATGAACCTCTCCGGCAACAACGGCGATCAGAACAGTGACGTCATGCTCGATGCTCCCCAATTCAAAACTGTACGTCGTCGGAATTCAGTTCACACACAGACGCAGTTCACCTTCACTGCGTGTTTTCCGAAACTGATTGGTTGATTTTGCAGGGAAACGAAGTCGCATCAGTTCAAGCTCTGTTCAACGGCTTCAATGGCGGATCCCTCGGTCAAACCTCTAGTCAAACCCCCCATTTCCACCACCCCCAGGTCCGTACACACATACATACATATACACATATATATACGACAAAATGTGCTGAAATTGACTGTGTTTGTACGATCAGAATTTCAACGCGCCTCCGGCGATGAACCAGGGGGCGGCGAGTGGCTCAGCATCGGCCGGAGTTGGTGGTGGCGCGGCGATGGCGGCAACGGGGCAGCCGCGGCAGCAGAGAGTGAGGGCACGCAGAGGACAAGCCACGGACCCACACAGCATTGCAGAGAGAGTACGTTCCGTTTTCAATTTTTGCAATTTAGTACAAATTAATAATTCCAAATTCAGATTTTCTGCCATTTTTGTACTTTTTCGAGCTTTTTCCAGATTATTTTGGCTCGGAAACTTTTGCTGATTCTCTGTGTTTTTGTGGATTTCGATAGTTACGCAGAGAGAGAATTGCAGAGAGGATGAAGGCGCTGCAGGAGCTTGTACCAAACGCTAACAAGGTAGATTTCCTCTCTTTTTCATTTTAATAATTCAATTTTGTGGATATTATAATTATTTCGGCAGCATTTAATTTCCCAATTATGAGAACTATGAGTATCAAATTAATTGGCAGCAATTATTTTTATGATGAAATTCTGGGAATTTGAATGAAGTGTTTATGACTGGAATATTATCATCTCTGTGTAACTGTCGGCCCGCTATTATGGCGTGAAAATGGATAACTGCTACCCTCCATTACTACTGCACTTTTATTATTTTAATCTATTTTGGGAAAAATGAAAATTTTATTTTTAATATTTACAATTCTAAACTCATATAAAGTTGTTGAATTCCTAATCCCATGGTATTAGGTTTATGGGTTTGTTAAAATCCTATCCACTCCCCTACTACTTGGTTTAGGTTGTGGAAAACACCCTATTTTTTTTGTTAATTATGAAATAATTTTAAGTCACATTTTTTAATACTCTCTCCGTCCCAGTTGAATCTGCATATTTTTTTCACGAATGTTTCGGACCATGTTTGACCATAAATTTCAATAAATACATTAGTAATACTATTAGGATGTAAGACATTATTTGATTTACAATGCATTCTATTTTTGAAATATTAAATTTTTGAACGTTTTTAATATATGTAAATAAAATTATCAATGGTCAAACATGCTCTGAAAAGTTTGATAAAAAAAAATGTGCTGATTCAGGTGGGATATAGCGAGTGTAGTTTTAATAATGTTACACTATTTTTTTCATAATTTTAATTTCCATCGGTCATTATTATTTCACGTGCAAAAGTTTGTACCCGGTAAAAGTAACTTTATCCGTACAAAAAAATGGCGGGTAAAAAACGAGGGAAAAGTGGAATCGTAATCAGATGATAGGTACTCATCATGTGTTTGAGAAAAAGACGGGTGAAAAATGAACCAGAAGTACTCATAGTCTCATTAGTCCAAGTACATTTTTATATATTTTTATATTATTTTTTAAATTTATGTGAGTGCTAGGGATGAAATAAAATATTTATTATAAACTGGATGATAGTAACATGTTGCTTTCTTTGTTGTTGGGTGGGGTCCATTTTTTTGGGGGGAATGACAGACCGACAAGGCTTCAATGCTGGATGAGATCATAGACTATGTCAAGTTCCTCCAGCTCCAAGTCAAGGTAAATTAATTTAATCTCACTTTTTTATCCTTTCTAAATATTATTTTTTACATTTGTTATGGTTATGATGAGATTAACTATAATATTTACAAAAGGGGGTTGGTTCTTTAGTTAGTTTGACAAAATGTGACAAAAGCATTTTGGAATGTGGTTAGGTGTTCCTAGTAATCATTGTTTTATAGTTTGTCACATAAAACTACATTATCATCATCTTCTCTTCATTGGAATAAGTTAGTTTGGTTGGGTAGTACTATCTCAGCTATCGGAATTCTGATCAGTGTAACACTGATCGATCAGTAACAGATCAGAATTCTAATAGCTGGTGATCCAGACAAATTAATGACAAATTCACTGATCGGAATTCTGATAGCTGGTGGTCCTGACAAATTAATGAAAAATTTTCCATGTTCAACAGGTTCTGAGCATGAGCAGGTTAGGAGGTGCTGCAGCAGTTGCTCCTCTGATGGCAGATATGTCCTCCGAGGTAATAATTTTGTAGTAACTTATGCTGATTATCAGTAAAAATCTTTTTTTACCTCCCTGACATTGAAACACATGAGATCTGGTGCTTTTCTAGCTCTACATTTCCAGAAATGGAAACTGTATCAACATTATTGTTCAATAGAAACGAAAAAGAAATCATTTCTTCCCCGAAATTCCTCGTTTTAACCAAACCCTACCACACACACAGTCACACACTAAAAGACGACAAAAACAAAAAAGAGCAGCAGCACGCGTGCGTCGCTTTTTCCAGATTCCACTAATTTTGTTTCGTTCTTGTTTTCTTCCCCTCCAGTTTATTAATTAAAATGATTTATTTTGTTTAATATTTATAGGGCGGCAACAGTAACGGTAACGGAGCACAAACGGCGTCGTCTTCGGATAGCATGACGGTGACGGAGCACCAGGTTGCAAAGCTGATGGAGGAGGACATGGGGTCCGCCATGCAGTATTTGCAAGGAAAGGGGCTCTGCTTGATGCCGATATCTCTTGCCACCGCCATCTCCACCGCCACGACTAGGAATCCGATGATCCCGGGCCGCAGCGGGCCCACCTCTCCGAGCATGTCGGGGCTGACCGTTCAGTCAGCCACGATGGTCAACGGAAATGGTGGTGGTGGTGCTGAGCCGTCCTCCGTTAAAGATGCCGTTTCCGTTTCCAAGCCGTAACGGGGCTTAACGGCTGTCAAGTCTACCCAAATAGGGAGAATAAGAAGGAAAAAAAAGTGAAAATAGGAAGGGGGAAATGTTGGAACGACGCCGTATTTGGCTAGACTTGGATTATGGTTTACTTTTCTGAGGAAATAGAGAAAAGGCTAAGGAACAGATCCCGAAGGATTCTTGTTTTTGTTTAGCTGTTGTACTCTGTTTTTTAGCAGTATTTTAAGTGTTTGAAATCTCAACAAAATCATGTTAATTGCGATTACAGTCCTCGTAGTTTATCTTAATTATGCAATGCTTAGAGAAAATGTGATTATACCATGTGTTTGAGATCAAATTCCTTTGCTGGCAGATACCACAGATAAGTCATATCCAGCTTCTCTACATGATTTTAGGATCATTGTTGCAAAAAATAGATAAGTTGCCATTAATCGATAGATGAAAATTAAAGTGTACAGATACGTGTCTATTGCTAAATGTTTATGAAGTTAAGTGGAGATGATACTGATCGACACAAGTCACATAACACAACATATGTATTAGCTATTAATATAGGCTTGCAAAGTTAGATAGAGATGGTGTATAATCAGGTTCGACGGCGAAATCAGAAGGAAATTTATCGGATTATTGAATAATATTGTTTGGAAACATCTGTGATGCGGAGGTTGCTCTCCATTATAACTCCACCTTACTATTGTCCGAGTTTCAGTAAATTACTATTTCACCCTTAAAATTTGAAAGTTGCCGCTGGTAATTCTGACAATCTCTTGGTTCCACCCTGATAAGATGTATTACAATCATTTTCACATTTTGATGTATTTGAATACAAAATTTCCTACAAAATTTCAATAAACACTAATGTTTCTATACAGATAATGATAAAAGCGTACCAATGTATTATTAGAGAAAATACTAGTATAGAATTTTCCATATAAATATTGACATTGAACATTCATATTAGTCTTTACCTTTTCCATATAAATATTGACATGGAACCGTCTATATTAATCTTTACCCCAATAATTCATTTCTCTTAATCTAGATTATACTAATATGTTTATTTATAACTTTTTTGAAGAATAACACAAATTTTTTTTAATTTTATCTATCTTAAAAGATGCATTATTAAATTGTTAAGAAGTTAGAAACGGAAATTAAGGATCAAAATGGGGTCTTGTGCTCCTTTATTTTAAAAATTGGGTGGCTTTATCCTCTTCATATAGAGTTCTTAATATTCTATTATATTTTAATACTTTGATCTGCTTTTATGGTTGTTTTTTGTTGTGCTCTGTACCGGATCATTTAAATTAAATGCCTTTATTTACGGGTCGGGTCCTTTTGACTTTTTCCTAAAGAGAAATGAACTGTTTCAACCGATTCACGTTGTGGCTTTCAAGTCAACGCCAACTTTATTTTTCCTATTATAAAATATCTTTACCAAATAATAATCTATCGACGTCTCCAAGTGTAGATTAAAAAAAATATAAGTGCTAAAACCGGCCTAGTGCGCGATGGACTACATGAAATTTTATTTGATTATTATAACTTTATTTATATGTATTAAATGACAGTGATAATTTTATATTTTGAAAATATATGTAATGTAGAATACAAAACTATATCATATGATTATATTAATATTTATAAAGTATTCTAAATTAATGATCACACATGCTGCAGTGAATGATGACATAAGACGGTTTTAGCCGAACGGAAGAAGTACTGTTACTTCTGTTCCAGATTAAACTGCAATTTTTAACTTTGTCAGATTTAAATAAACATTGATTTATGCAATTTGAGTTAAAATGAAAGTAATAATTTTACAGTTTTACTTTGAATTGTGTTATATTAATTTCACGGTTTCAACTTTCAATGGAGTAGTTTACAAAATGCAATTAAAAGATAAGTGAAAAATTGTTTCATTTTCATTCAAAGATAAATGAATTCCGGTGGTAAAATACAAAATTTGAACTTATAAAGCCGACCATGAAAAACAAATGGAATAGAAAATTTACCGTTGACTTGCTCTACTGCTAAAACAAAGGGCACGAGTCCAAAAAAAAAGGGTAGTTTTTTACCCAAAATAACCCCACTGATCATCAACTCATTGACTCAGAGAGTATAGAAGTTGTCAAAGATGAACTCAAACTGATTTTGACTAGTTATGTTTAAAGAAGCATGTCAATCACTTGTATGTTGTTTGACCAGTAAATTGTCAATTGGCATTTTGGCCATTACATTCAAAACAACACACAAAAGGTTTAAACTTTCTAATACTCCCTCCATTCGGTTAAAATTGTCTTGGTTGACCGTTTTGACATTTTATTTGACCGTTGATGATTTTTAGTTACATGCATTAGATGATGGTAAACTTTTTATATTTTGAATATACATGTTATGGAGAATCCAAAACTATATCACATGATTATATTTGTATTGATGTAATACTTTAAATTGATGGTCAAACATGCTACGGTGAATAGTGCGATAAGACAAACATAGCCGAACGGAGGGAGTAATTGTTTTTGTAACATATATTATCTCAATCTCAATTTTTAAGCTAAATAACGTGACAATGAGACATATGGATTAAAGAGTAACAAAAGACAATTTTCACCCCAATAAGTAGTGGGTCAATCAATCTTTAGAAACTCATTAAGGATAAAATGAACAATTTACTTTATTTTTTTCCCAAATGAGAAAATATTGAAAGTAAAACTCTTTAATTGTAACATCTCAAAATAGAAAGTAAAATTATTTGGTTGGGACGGATAGTACTTTCTAAATTTATAATTTGTGATAGACGTAAAATTTTTAAGGTGTTGCAATGTGCAATCCAATATTTTACCTTTATAATTTAAAATACGATATAAAAATATGAAAGTACTCTCAACTAATTTGAATTTTGAAAAATTAACCAATTTTTAAGAGCATTAATATCATTTTATTAGTATTTTAACGACTGTGATTAAAATATTAAAGTACGTATAACGCTTCAAAAAATTTTGCTCATATAATTTAAAATCAATATTAGCTAAACAATTGGCAGTTGACTTCAACTTGAATGTTGAAACCTTCGTCTCTGTATTGTTATTGTATGTTGTACCTTTGTGTAAAAATTGAAAACGCGGTTATGGAATGGTATAAAATTCATTTTAAACTTATACATCAAACATCTTTCAGACAGCAAGCAAATATATATAATACAATTAGTTTATTGCAAAGTTTAAAAAATTAAATATTTTGTTCTTGAGGCGATGTCTACCTAACATTGTTTTAATCATATTATTAAACAGAAACATCTTAATCCAAATAGCTTTCCGGTTGACTTGTTACAAATTGTTTCCGACCTAAAAACTTTTTTTACTTCTTTTCCTCCTTAGAGACGATTAATATATTCCTAGGGCGGAAAGCAGTTTTCTAAAGTTGTTAAGCTTATTTTATAAGTTGTTTGGTATATGTTTTAAATGATATAATAATTTCTAATGCGAGTAATTACGGGTCTTACTGTCCGATCAGCGAGTCAGAGTTCAGGGGTCTTACTGTCCGATCAGCGAGTCGGAGTTCAGGGGTCTTACTACCCGGTCAGCGAGTCGGGGTTCAAGAGCGGCGGTAATCTGTAGTTTGAATACCTATCTAATGCAATCTGTCTTTTTTTCGTGGATGTAGTCAATCATTGATGAATTACGTATATTTTTGTGTTGTATTTCTCTGTTAATGTTTATTTGCTACTTTCTTGATATTCCGCACAACATAAGCATAACTACCCGTATGTGTATTATAAAAGGAACAAATTTCATGTGAGAATGAATTTCTGGTAAAAATTGTTCCATTTACAAATGGTCAGAGTGAAAGTGGATTGTACATTTCTACAGAAAAATAATGGCTAGGTTAGTTTAGCTTTCGAATTTCTGTGAAAGGAGAGCCAAAGAAGAAAGACAGCATTCAAATATTGTTACTATGAAGAGCCTAAGCTATACAGTACACTCCATGAGATTTAACAACAGACAAGGTAGAGAATGCATGGATGAAGTTTGAAATAGATGAAACTTTTCGTGTCGATATAACACAGATACAAGAACACATATAGCCGAGATGTTGCACCATTACATTTAACCGGAAACAAAATCACCATTCTTCGTAAAAGCCAAATCATTGTTTTTTCTAAGCAAAAAAACCAACTTATGCCAGAGAAGATGACTGTTTAAATCAAGATGGAAGTCGGTTATGATATACATACCTATGCAACATTTGACTGCATACCGATACCAGGCCTGGAAACAGTTTCTCTCTAATAACTATTTCAACCAATTAAATTCAGAAGAAATTTATGACAGATATGATGTTATCAAGACACTAGAGCTGCAGCGATCTGGATCTGGGATCTAAATTAATTGGTTCAAAGGATCAAAATCAAACCAATTATAAAGCAAAAATAAAGAAGTTCTCAACCTAGGGACGGTGAAGAAAACTAGACAATTAAAACTCCATCTTACATCAGTTCCATGTTAGCCTACGGATCACCCGCAAAAAAAAAAAAACATGTTGCATAAAAAGTCATATTTTTCAAACATTAATTTCATCGATGAGATGAGATAATACATATCTATTACAAGAAAGTGCAACATGCCTCCATAAACACATATTGCTACGAACTAGTACCCCGACACCTAAACTAGGACATAATTTCTCAGATCATACATCAAATATAACTTTTTTAAGCAACAATCCACAACCATGAAAGCTACGGTGCAATGCTCAACATAGAATACAATCAATAATTCCTAAAATATCCTAGCACGACTGAACTCGTGGGAAAACCAACCTATGATATCTCCAAAGCAGATCAAAGTAGAAACTTTGCAAGAGCAAGAACACTTTTTCAAGGGCCAATTTTCAGAAACAACCAGCCATAACATCATCAAAGCGCACCTTTTCATTATAATCAACATAACATAGGTTCAAGAAATCGAGCAAAAGCAACAAGCTACCAGCATTTTCAAATCCTACATTCTAGAATCATCTGTTAACATAATTGAGAGCATTACATACTTCTCTGAAAACTCGACATTTCAGCTAAAAAATTAATCATGGTTTCGGAAAGTATAACCCTGTGGGATCGACAACGGACCTCTTCGCGAATCACTGCCATCATCCAAATGCCTCTGAACCCTCTTCTTAGCACAGTACTGCCTATCAAAATGCTTCACCTAATCACCCAAAAACAGATTAAAACCCTTAAATTTAACTCAGAAAACAAACAAGCTGAAACTCTACTCACCCAAGTAGGCCTGCATTTACTCTCGTACTCCGCCCGCGTTTTCTTGCATTCCGCCGGGAAGAGCAGCCCCACCGACGCGATTTCAGTCGGCTTCTTGTCGGAATTCTTCTCTATGCAGCTGTAAAACGCATCCCGGGCCTTGAATCACGTAAATTGGAGACTGATTAAGCTTCTGCAGACTGTAATTCGAGCCCAGAAAAGAAGAACATCGAAAAAAGATGGGGTTTTGGTTTACCTTGTAGCAGGAGAGCCTGGCTTTGGAGAGGACGTCGGTGCGGACTTCTCCGGGGGTCTGCGATGCGTAGGCTTCCAGCGCCATTACTGTGTGTGACTGTGTGTTTTCTTGAATAGGAAGGCGATGGGATTTATGGTTATGAACAAATACAACATAGATTGTTAAAGGGGTTATTTAGCCCTTTATTAAACATTCAGTCCAATTTCATAAAGTTGGGTTGGGTTTTAGTTTGCATTTTGGGCATCCAAGTTAAATTGACCCGAACTATTTTGATAATGACACGTGTACAATTGTAATGTTTTAATTGGTTAAGATATTTTTAGTAAAGTTCTAAAACCCTAATTTAGAATGGTTAAACCCGTCTGGGTAATGATTGAACACGTGGCCCAATCAAAAATTAGTTAAACATGATGTGTCGTTATTTAATTGGTGCCTGATATTGCCAATATCAGGTCCTGATATATATTAAATTGAATTGAATATATGATAATATTAAATGGTGTATATCAATTCGGTTTTAAGATTGAAGTTGAGCAAGATTCATTTGGGATATTGGGTGTATCATAACTAATGTGGTAATTTTATTTAAGTGGACGACAATTTTGGTATAATTGTTTTGGCACGTGCTGTCCAGTTTTCGCCATCTAATTATTTTTATAATTTTATACGATTTTCAATCTCGCGAGCTTGTAAAACAATTTCATCATTATTTACGTCAAGTATTGATATATTATAATATTCATAATTTTATTAATATATTTTATTCAACGTTTGATGCATTCTGCCAAATAAATCTAATATGTTTATTATAAACTTAAAGCAAATGTTTAAGACATGGCTTGTACTTCTATATCTATCATCTCCTGTATAAAATTTTAAAGTCAATAAAATCCATATATAAGATAGATTCAACTTTTCAAGAAAAAGAAAACCATAAATAAGATGCAAAGGGGAGAATTGGGCTTTTTCGTTTCCTTATGCTCATTGGACTTCTGAACATTGAACCCACCATTTATAGTCATATACGGCCCATTAACACAAAGGATTCACATAATCCCACATCGACAGAACAGAGAGCCAAAGAACAGTATATATTGCGCAGTCTCAGGAAAGGAGATTGTCCCTTCGACCATCCGATAAAATTGGAACGATATAGAGAAGATTAGCATGGCTCTTGCGCAAGGATGACACGCACAAATCGAGAAATGGTCCAAATTTTTTTGTTTCTTGAAATCTCGATGATTTTGTCGACCAGTTTAAAAAGATTTATACGTTCTTCTTTTCCCGACCAAGTTAAGGTTGTTTATTCTTTCTTTCTTGAAATTCCGATGATTTTCTAAACCAGTTTAAAAAGATTTATTCATACTTTCTTTTCTTACCGGCCTTCTTTCTGTTATAAACCAGATTATTTTATAATAATATGAAAATCAGATAAATTTATGAACATTAGAAAAGGCAGTTAGACACCACTCTTACAATATTAAAGAGGTTAATACATGCAAAAACAATTTCATTTCAAAGGTCCGAAAAAAAAATTATTTTATCTATAACCTAACCTACACTAATAAAATTAGAAGTATTTTAAATCAATACAGATATTCATTATCAATACAAACTTGCACCTAAAATCCATGTTGCCTGTTTTCCACTCTCTTTTGAAATTTTGAAATAACAATTTGTCTTTGCATTTGTTTGATGAAATTTCAATTAGTTGATTGTCACAATTTAAATTAAAGTTTAAGCATCTCGAGGATGACGTCACTTCATGTGGAAAAAAAGATATGAAAAATCTCAAGAACAATCATGATTAGGATGGTATGATATTGACTAAACAGTGATTAGAGTCCTCACAAATTAGATCTTCTGCAATTATTTAAGGTTCATTATTGGAGAGGTTGGTGCTAAGAGACTAATTTCAACCTTAAATCATCTTTTGTTTGAATTTATTTATTATTCTCATTATTAACAATCCTTAATAAGTTTGATTATAATATATTATTATATGTTTAGCTGTAATTTGTTCATTCGAACAAATATTTATCAAAATCGGAATTATTTTTGAAAGATTGATAATGACAACACAACACTATGAACAGCCTTCCTTGCTTGCAAACAAAAACAGCAAATGACAGAATAACTGTCACAGAAGAATCCATGGCCAGATGTTCGGCATCTGAAATTGCATCTTGTGATCAAAACTCACAATATTTTTGCTCATTATTTATAAGGGTTAACAGTTATGGTGACTATCAGTGATGGAACCAGAAGGAAGTATACGAAATTATTAAATAAGATTATATGTCGATACATTGATGACACAGAGGTTGCTCTCTGTTACAACTACATTGTATGTTGCCTGAATTACACTAAATTGTATACATGCATAAGGGTTAACAGTTATGGTGACGATCAGTGATGGAATCAGAAGAAAATTTACGAAATTTACAATATTTTTGCTCATTATTTATAAGGGTTAACAGTTATGGTGACTATCAGTTATGGAACCAGAAGGAAATTTACGGAATTATTGAATAAGGTTATATGTCGATACATTGGTGGCACGGAGGTTGCTCTCTGTTACAACTACATTGTATGTTGCCTGAATTACACTAAATTATATACATGCATAAGGGTTAACAGTTATGGTGACGATCAGTGATGGAACCAGAAGAAAATTTACGAGATTATATGTGGATGAGTTGGCAGCGCGGAGGTTGCTCTCCGCGCATTACGACTACATTATATGTTGTTTGAGTTACACTAAATTATTATTTTACTCCTAAAATTTGAAATTGCCGCCACCATTTCTGATAATTTCTGATTCCGCGCATGATGACGAGAATATATTCTTAGTATTCTATATTTGCAAATACCAACCTTAGTAAAAATTAGCAAAAGAGTAGTGAGGTAGACTACTCATACTCATCTTCTTCATGATATTTTCGCACATGAAGTTAATGGAGAATGACTAATTCATCCGTACATTGACATATGCAATCCGTTATTTTAGAGTTGTAAAATTTATGAAAATATACTTATTTATTATATTTACTGGAAAATTTAATAGTATTCAGAAAATATATCATAATTTTAATAATATTTTAAATTATATTGAATAATGTATTAGAGTACAACTTATTTATCCAAAACTGAATCATGATTTCATGCCCTCCTACTCTTTTGGAAGTGTTTCAACTTCTTCAAACTTTTTTCAATTAAGAAAATGAAAGGATAACGCTCATTTCAATTAAGAGTGTTCGGAACGCTCTTACGCTGTTGAATAAGTTCCGGTGCAATTCAACTTATTTTCGACATTTTAATATCTGCCAGATCAGCGGTTTCAGTTCAATTTAACAGTTTATTGTTTCATAAGTTCAGTAGATTGAACTAGGGAATCGTCTCTTTCATGAACATGGATGGTGGAACAACATAAGCAACTAACAATAGCATCGTGTCGTTCATAGACTTGAAGGTTTGGCGTCTCATCAATTTCATCCATAACAAAACAGACAATCCTTATGAATTATATCGAATGTTTGTTTGTATCATAATTTTGCAACCAAGCTCTACATTTGTTTTGTTTTGCTCTTAGAAATCGATAAGTTTGGTAATCTTGTCGTCCTAAGGTTTCTTACGTAAACATAATAGGAAAAATTTAAGTTGTATATGGTCAAATAAAATTGACTTTGAAAAAAGTGGGTGAAATTGGTTGAAAAAAGTATTAAAAATGTTAATATCAACTATTCAAGTACAACGCAAATGACGTACTACATGACTATGGACCTGTTAGGTCGAGTTGTGCTTTAAAGAAAAGTATGATTTTTATAATTTTTATCATGATAAAAAGTAGATGCTGACGTAATCAGTTTCTACTTTTGAACAAAAGATTATCTTCTACTTGTAAAATAATCAATTTTTAATAAATTATCAAAAACTAAAAACTAATATATTTCATAACATATAAAATGTAAAGCTCTAATAAACAGACCTTAAATCATTGAATCTACCGGAGGCAGGGCGGATCTAGGGGATGCTGGAGGTGGTGGTGGCAACCCTCAAATATTAGGAATCAACTTGTGATTTACTGTAAATTATGATGGTACGATGGTGATGTGAGACGGTGGCAATCCCTGCATTTTAACATAGGCCTGTTCGCAACCTGTTGAATTTTCTTCTGATTCCACTACTGACTAGATACTATGATTTTTTAGACAAATAAGATAAGACAAGTCTTGAGCGATGTGATCACTATATAGTAAGAGCATGTCATACGATTTGATATGGAATAAATAAATAAAATGTTTTTTATCAGTAAATAAAAATGTTGAATTTCGAATGTACTAGCCTCAATAATTAATTGGACGAGTTATAAATAGACACCAATATGATAGAAGAGTCAAGAATGTTTCTTGATGATAATAACTTCGCACCTTGTGATATATATCTACACATTAAATGTATCCGTGTCTGATTCGAGCAATAAGTCTATTATTTTTCTTGTCAACGAACAATAATTCTTAACGATTCAAAGTTTGTGGTGTCCGATTCACATCTATTTAAATTGTCAGGTACTGCGATAAATTGACATCATGTTCTAACGTAAATTCATGTGATGTGGAGTATTACATGACCTGATAACTACAGAATGTGTATTATTTTTACTGATATTCCAATTTGACGTTTATGATGATTATTGTTCGTGAAATAGTTGAAGTTTTTACACTTGTGATCGAATGACATGCATAGCAGTAATAGTACAACTAATCAGCTGTTTGGATCAATTCTGATACTCTTTCTGTCACAGTTCAATCTATTTATTGTCGGACGAATGGTACTCAATATCGAATTTTAAGTCGTGTTGATAAATTGTTAAGGGGAAAGAAAATATTTTGAGGTGAAAAATAAAGCTTTATGCATTCCATTTTATCAGTGACGGATCTATTCATGTACACATATATATATATATATATGGATTTTAGGTGTAGATACATTTTGATTTTGCAGGTCTGATATTGACTTGAAATGTTCTTATATTTGCTGATGCAGGTCCAGGCTGTAGTGCAATAATGAAGGGTAATTTTGTCTTTTCCATTCCTGTAAAATAAAATTGTCCATGCACCTAGCGGTGGCCTATATATCACCGGGTCATTCCAAAAATCGATGGAGTAGCCAATTATTATTGAATTGTGAATTTTTTTAAAACTATTTTAACTTATTATTTCGCCACAAAATCATACCCATTAACCGATTATTATTGATTCGTGAAATTTTTTATCTCTTTCATCTTATTAATAGTCACTATTTCCGCTGTTAGTTCTATTCAGTAATACCGAAAAGTATTTTATGGATCCGCCGCCACACTTTATCTTACTAGTACATTTACTACACATATTTTGCATGTTAATTTATATGTGTAAAACAAACCAGAATAGTGTTCGTTACTACACAAAGAAAACATTTGGAATACATTCTATAATAAATTATTTCAATTTTAACGTCATTAGTGAGACCTTCATGAGAGACAAGATGAAATATTCCAATTATCCCACGAAAAAGCATATCCGTGCGTATGCATATTTGACGTAGCAACTATTTTACGACGTAATACTATTCATTAGGTATCCTCTGTGTAGGGATCTTAATTTGATTGCGATGGTAAAAAGAGCACAAGGATCATTCTTTTGATTCACTATTTGGAGTGTATCTTAAGAATTCCACCTCCAAAGTGCTTTCTTCTCTTGAAGAGAGTGACAAGTGTATAAATATAAAAGTAATTAAAGGTAGAATCGATGGCGTACTTCTTTTGTTTCACCTTAATCATTCAGTAAAACCTAGTTCGCTCGTCCGCCTTTAGCACTACATCCATCCGACATCACATGTATATTTGAAAAGAGAAGTTACAGTATTCCGAGTCAGAACTTATTGAGCGTCATTTATCTCGATGTACTGAAATCTGTCTCGATGATTGGTATCGAGACTCCAGACCTATTTGTCAGAGTGTGTGATACTAATTCAAAACATATCGACATATTTTATAACAAACAAATCGTACCTACTCATTTCAGATCATATCAGTTTCTTGGGTTAGAAATTGATAAAAGGTTAGGTGCATTTCTTGAATTCTTGCATGTTAGATGAGTTGAAAAAACAAGGCGCAAATTCAATTTATATGTTCAGGTCCAAAAAAAAAACAATGTTATCCTTCATTATTTCAAATCAGCGGACATACATTAGTAAAATCAAGAACATTTCGGGTCAAAATCAGACATGTACATGTAAATTGGCTAAAACACAAGAAACTGTTTGGAGCTACTTGCAAGAAACTGAACTTGACAAGCCCTCTGTATTTGGAGTTGGGAGTTGGCACTAGTGTTATATCCATGAGAATCCCATATTTGATATTACCAAACCTCAACCATTCATTCATGTTACTCATTGGATCCAGACCAAAACTCAAAAGCAAAGTATATGAAATTAAGGTGAAGGCCCCCATATTAAGCTCCTACCACCATAAAATAGCAAGAGCAATTATTGTACTATTCAAATGAACATGGCTCTCAGCCTCACTAGAAAATCTGGTAATTCTGGGGAGACCACATGATCCTGGATTCCCCTAAGAACATATCAATTATTGAAACTTTCATCATCATATTTTTTCAACTACTTTGACACTCAATGTCAAGAACATCAAGGACCGTTCTAGCAATTTGTCCCTTTTTGTTTCAGGCATGAACATAGAAGGCCTTTACTTATACCGATTTGAAACTTGGCAAGTATAGAATTTTTTTTTTTTGGTAAGATAGTATTCGATTAAACTTATCTGAAAATTTTCCAAACTTTAGTTAAGTTATATATATGTAGTGAAGTTTAGTTTTAAGCAAATAAGCAACACAACCACTGAGATTATAGTATATTGGACAGGGCCGACAGGATACTAGGTCGGAATTGTTCTACCAGCGACGATTCAATCTCTAAATAAGTATAAAATTCTTATCTTTTCTTTTCCCTAAATGTGACTTTAGTGTGAAGTATTCATTTTTTCCTGATAAAATCTTAAGTTTAGTGTGAAATCTCTATTTTCTACGTTTTCTACGCATTCAAGTGAGTGATTTGATACAAGTCGCATTGACAATGAATTAATAAAATTAAAGAAGTTATCCCTCCACCCAATACTAAGGGAGAGACTTTATGGCAGGGTCGGGTGCATACGGGGGTTTGTGGGTGTTCAAACTCCCACGTACAGATAATTAGGGCTAAATATTATTTACAAAATTAATACAAAATTCATTTGCTATTTTGTGTTCGTGTATATCTTAATCCACGATATAATATTTTCTGGTTTCTGGATATTTTCTAGATCCGCCCCTGCTTTAAAGTGACGATCATCAACACTGGGTACACTTTTACCTAATTATACAAATGGTCAATAAGCTTGGTAGTTCCGTCACGCTTCTAATAACTCGATGGTGGATATACTTTGAATGTTGGATAGATTACAAAAGTTACTCCAAACAGTGAAAATTTTGGGTTAATTATTATTGTATAAAATTGTTGATTCATCATTGTTACTACTTGATATTTGATCACTTTTATCCTCCAATCATAATGAAATGAACAACAATCATAAACATGAGATTTTGATATGACATTAAAACAGAATGATTCCATTCAAATACACAAGCATTGATGCAAAATGATGCAAAACAAATCATGATGAACACTGAGAAGAACACATTAAAACTCCCTAGTGCCTACAAATTCACGCCGCCGGCTAAGACTCCGCCGGAGCGGCGGCAGCAGTCCAGCAGATATCCTTCAGCGCCGGCCGGAGCTCCTTGCTGCAGAAGTTATTGAACTCCAGAGTATCCCCGCTCGACTTCTTGACCTCCACCACCACGAACGAATCCGCCATCGGGAAAATATCCGCCGCGATCCCGAGCTTCCCTTTCCGGCCGTTCTCCATCCCCTGCAGCCTCACGCTCGAGTCGCTCCTCTTGAAGCTGAAGTTCTTCGTCTTCGCCATCTCCTCCAGGGTATTCATCACGCTGCTCGCCGGCTTCGCAGTGGCGAATCTCAGCTCCTCTTTCTCATCCCTCTTCTTCTCCTCAAACAATGGCGAAAGATCGAACCCCTGAGACAACGAGATGATGTGGAAAGCATTCATCGTCTCGATCTCCTTCCCTTTCATGGTGGCCTCTCCAAATTCCTGCTCTTCCTTAGACTTCAGAACCCTAGGTACGGATTTCTTGAACCAGGACGAGTCTGTAATCTTCGTTATGGACACCCTGGTGCTCGGGTTCGGGTCGAGCATCTTCGTCACCAGGCGGCGGGCTTCAGTGGAGAACCACGGCGGGCATTTGAAGTCCCCTCTGTAGATTTTCCGGTACATCGAAACAAGGTTATCGTCCTGGAACGGTAAGTATCCGGCGAGGAGAACAAATAGGATAACCCCACACGACCAGATATCCGCCTTGGCACCGTCGTATCCCTTCTTCCCAATCACCTCCGGTGCGACGTAAGCAGGCGTGCCGCAGGTGGTGTGGAGGAGGCCGTCGTGCCGGATGTGCTCTGCGAAAGCGCTGAGCCCGAAGTCGGTGACCTTCAGATTGCCCTCTTCATCGAGGAGGAGATTTTCCGGCTTGAGGTCCCGGTGATAAACGCCTCGGCTGTGGCAGAAGTCGATGGCGGAGATGAGCTGTTGGAAGTAGCTCCGGGCTACGTCTTCCCGGAGGCGGCCTTTGGCGATCTTCGCGAAGAGCTCGCCGCCGCGAATGAGCTCCATCACGAAGTAGATCTTCGTCTTGCTGGCCATCACCTCGTGAAGGTCGACGATGTTCGGGTGCTTCACCATCTTCATCACGGAGATCTCGCGCTTGATCTGCTCCATCATCCCGACCCGGATCACCTTCTCCTTCCCCACCACCTTCATCGCCACGTTCCTCCCCGTCTCCAGGTGCCGCGAGAGGTAGACCTTCGCGAAGGTTCCATGGCCGAGCATCCTCCCCAGCTCGTACTTCCCGTGCAGAACTCCGCCGGATTTCTCGTCGGAGACCATTTTCCGTTACAGTATTTGAATAATTCTACGAATTAAAAACTGAATTGAGTGTGTTTGTGGTGTGAGTGAGTGTGTGTGTGTGTATATCTACTGGAATTGGAGAGAAATCGGATTTGAACCGGTGTTCACCCGTCCTCGACGTGCTTCCGGTGGCAATTCCGATGACAGTTCCGGCCGCCGTCGGGGCGTGCTCCGACTATACCACCACCCACAGCAGGGTTATAAGAGAACGCAGAAACGCTCATCTCTCTGCATTCGCAACTGAATTTTCCGGCGACCGGAAAATACAATCAGGGATGGGTGGATTTTGGTTGATTTCTCTGCGAAAAGGTATGAAACGGCGGCGTTTAAAGGGAAATATATCTGATTTTTGGTTTCTTGTTTCTACAACATTTCTGACTGCAAACCAGGGGCGGCATTTTTATAGGAAGGCGGAGGGTAGGATCGTCAAGTTTTTGTTTTGATCCGACGGCTGAGGCTCGGCTGCGGGGGGTGACGTGGCGAGATCTGAGGAGCTGTTGCTGGAGGGTTTTGGAGTTTGTGAATAATTGGAGAACCGGTAACGGGGAAGACACCGACTGGGTCTTTTGAAATGACGGATTTGCCCTTGCAAGCGGTGTGCCGCAGTTTCTGGGATATTGACGAGGATTTCGGTGGGCGCGGTATGGGGTTTATTAAGTAAATTGGAGAAACTCAGAGGGTAAATGAGTAAATGGAGGTGAATTATTGGAGGTAATAGCATGTTCCTACTAGGTTAAGTAACGGACATCCATTTTACTTGTAACGTAAAATGTAGCTGGAAATTTCAGCTCCAAATTTTACTTTTTCCCCTAAACATTGTTACCGTATGAGATTTGTTTCATATTTTATATTTACTATTCGAATTAAGTGTTAAATTTAATTGCAAAGATTGGTTGTTTCATGTTTTAAACGTAGAAATAAAAAATGATGAACATTTCAATCATTTCAACAGAATACCAAATTCTGCATACAATTTTGATTCAAAAGTACTGTACACAGTCCAATATATTACTCGGCATAGTCCCAAATACCAATGAAATGACATTACCGTCCCCTGTAAGTTGACTAATTTCTCAAAAATCAAATAAACTGAGACCATTTTCGTACTTTTACATCGTATTTTGGACAACAAGAGTAAAATATAAAACTGCGTATAGCAACAACATCTTTTGATTTTTGTAAATATCTACCCATTATAAAAGTTATAGTTGTAAATTTCATTACAAAACACTAATTGTTTTTTTGAAAAAACAAAACACTATAATAATATAATACAAACAAAAAACAATTAAAGTATGGCAGGATCTTAATTAGATGTAAACGAATAATATGGCAACAAATATTTGTATGTAACAGCAATTAGTTGCCGAAATTGAATTTTTAGAAAGTCTGCTAAATTAGTGACGAATTTTGATCAATCGTGTAGCTATATACGGAATTCCATTTATAATAACCCATTCATCAGATTTTTATTTTTAGGCATCAGATTTGTAATTACTTTTCAACGAGTAATTATATTCTCTTTATTTCGTTTTTATAATTTCATAAATTGTGAGGTACCATTTAAATATATTAAAGTTACTTTTCATAAATAATTTTGTGATGGTGTATAGTAATTTTCAGTTTAGTTTGTCAAAAAATAAACTGAAGTGCTAACACAATCCAGTATTTTACTCAATATAGTCCAAAATATCAATGAAATGACATTATCACCCCTGCAAGTTGGCTAGTTTCTCAAAAATCAAATAAATTGAGGTCATTTTTATACTTTCATATCATATTTTAGACTATAAAAATAAAATATCAGCAACCCAAAATAAATGGATTAGATTATCAATTAGCATCAACATCTTGCCCATGTTGTGATAAGGTATAATACTTATACTATTAGCTGTAAAAGGTTTGATATGTGTATAGTAATTTTGTTTTCATACACTAATTTAACTCTACTTGATATACTGTGTGGTTATTGTGCGTGAGAGTGACGGAATGAAAGCTGCCGTCAATTCCGTCATTGTTACCTCGAATATCTTCCCTAAAAAAATCAACCATTTCTTTCTTTCGCTCGTATTTGTCTGAGTTTATTTCTTTCTAAACTGACTAAACTGAATTGAAATGGAAATTAATACATGAACAAATAGGATCAGAGCGTTTAAATTTACTGAAATTTGATCAAATTATATTTTCAATGATATTAACTAAACTGAACACAATTAAATTGAATTGAATTGAACCGTTCTTACTAATGAGTTTCACATAACATGTCCTTAGTATTTCAATAATATAACTTTTAGGACTTGTTTGAAAGAGTTTATTTTCCGATGAACTAAACTGAATTGAACTGAACATAAATAAGTGAAAACCAATGTATTGAAAATAACCAGTATGTCTAAATTTAACCGAATTCGTGTAAATTAAACGTGATTGAATTAGACTGAATTAAACTAAACTGAAAACAGATAAATCGAGACAAACATGGCCTTCTGATAAGATTAATTTTTAATCAAAGTGATAAGATCTTTCCAATATAAAATAATAAGAAAAATGATGGTAGGTCAATTTTGGAAATTAGGAGATGAGGATCCACGCACTTTAATTACAGTGATTCGATCCGCTCTTGGGAAATTCAATCACGTGAGGAATTGATTTTTTTAATCAGATGGGATTCGATATTCAATATGGAAATGATCTTGATTTTTCAAACTTTGCATCTTAATTTTCTCCATGCAATAATCAATAGTGTAAATATATTGGCAAGTTACAAAATCAAGGTAATTATCATACCAAATCAATATAAATTACCATCTCCTGAAATAAATTATTGTAGTATGTGAACGAAATCCATGTGGATTTTTAATTTTACTATACATATTACACATTAATATGGTATACTATCATGCGAATTGATGGATTTTAGGCATGCTTATTTGAGTTGTTACTTAACTAAACTTCTAACTAATTTTAATATAATTAATTTTACTTCATTGCACATATATTTATTTAAATTGATAAATTTGCAATCACAAGTAAATTTTGTATAGAAAATTGGCGCAATTGATGTGTTTACATTATTAAAAAAATTTATGTAGCATGACCTACTCTTGATGAACTAATAAGAAAATTAGTTTGGTTTAATTTAAGATAATATTATTTGATAAATTTAGCTCAATTTTATTATAATAAGGTCATGTCTAATTCAATTACAATTACTCAAATTATTCATTAATGAATCTCAAAAAAAATTCAAAAGAAAAAATGAATACTAAAATCAGTTGAAATATGCTGAAAATTGGTGTTGCAATGAGCTGAAATGAAATGACCCGATGAAATGAATAAACTGAACTTGATAGAGCCTAACTATATTTTTTATGATAAATTATATTTTAATTTGATTTAGTTCAATTCAGTTAAATGAAAAGTCAAAATGTGATAATTGCTCTCTAACTAGTTATGTTAAGTCGAGTCCTCTACCAAATAATGATTGGGACGTACGCCTTACTAAACCTTAAATCATTCGTTTTTGATTTTCAGAACTATAAAGTTGAATGAAACCATTTCCCATTTCAAGAAAAAAAATAAGGCGCAGAGAACATGACTACTCTTATATAAATGTCACATAATGAAGCTGTTTACAATTTTTTTTCATCAGATTTCAAGAATACGTTAATTTTACCAAAATCGATACAAATCTAGAACTATGTTCCTTTTGACTTATCTATAATTTTTAGTTTAATTTAGTTCAGTTCAATCCAGTCCGACGCGACAGAGAAGAAGAGCATGCATTACTTATGAACATGCTAATTTCCATCTCTGCGGCCAAATCAGAATTGAGAAAGAAACTGCGGAGAAATGGAAAGAATGGCGTGGCGGAGACTCCGAGATGAAGGGTTGTTTAGTCAAAGACAGCCACCGCCTTTGGCTCCTATCGAAAGCCAGGCAGATTCAGGCCACTCGACAAAAGACTTCTCAATTATATTATTTTATTATTATATTCCAAATTGTGATGATTAATATTCCAACAACTAATTCGTGTTTAAATTACGAATTTCATCAATAACCACACGTTGCTAATCAGCTCTGTGCCAAATGCGATCTGGGGTTCATGAACTTGGTTGAGTCACGCAAATGCAGAAAAATAAATGAGTTTTGAATGAATTTAAATAAAATGATCATTTATTTATAAGAAATTAATAAGTTGGGGGTTGATGACTAGTATCACCCGGGGAAGTGAAAGATGAAAGTTTGACGTCGATGTGTAACTTGAACATGAATTTTAAGATTTTCATGAAAATATTTCTTATGGATGGAGTGATATTGTCAGTGATTCTTGATAATACGTTGAGATTTATCGATGTTTACTCCGTTGTGAGTCGACGAGAATGAGGTGGAGAGGCGAATTGGATGACAAGTCACTGGTGGTGGCAAAATTATCTGAGCATGGATGAATAATTTTGCGGGTTTCAGCGGAGAATTAGAGTTTTGAGCAATTAATAGTGTTTGTTATATTTAGAGCGGACTATTTACCCTGTAAATTTTGAACCCTATTTTTCAATTGTTGCTTTTCTGCGTGGAGTGCTCTGCCTTTTATTTGTTTATTGATTAATGGGTATATTTAGCTTGTGACATAGTAAGGAAATAGAAGAAGTATATTTAACAGTCGTCCGACTTACTATATTATTTAATATAAAAATATGTACTATTTTACATCATTTCACAACGTTAAAATTGAAATTATTAAGGTTTTTATTCAAGTGTGACTCATATATATGAGATTGTTCGTCACTCCAACCCTCCCTCCTAATCGAAAGTATGTCTAGATTAACTCAATCATGTGAGATTGTTTATTAACGTTAGTAACCAAAAGATTATTCTTTGCATCCTATACTCCCTATGATCACTTAATATTATCACCATAATTTTATCATGTTTCACCATAGATTTGACATATATATTATAATATTATTATTAATATAAAATTATAGTTCCAATAATTTCATATCATATATTTGTATAAAAAAAATGAATGGCCACATTGGCCGTACATGGACTAATTGATTTACCGGAGGGTGGCCGTAGTTTGGTCCAACTTGTCACATGGACCGGCAAGTGGCTGTTTACGGCCTACAGTTCCTCGTCCCATGTTGTTTTCGCGGGACCTTTTATTTTATTTGAATTTATATGGAAAAATAAAATAAACATAGTGGGGTTTATTCAATTTTAGGGTTACACCCGAATGAGACAAACATTCTTTCATTGAATTTTGCTTATTTGCTTGTATACCATTTCATAGTTGTATCGTCTGTTTTCTCACATCATGTCGCTTCAGAAGTTTGGTCGAAATTAGGGATGTATTATGAAATGATTAGTCAGTTCTATCTTAACTGAATTGTCTCACGATGTTCTAAACCTAACTCAAATAATCATTTTAATAAGCAAACAACCGAACAATCGAGACCTTCTTGAATCATAGGAGATGATGAGTCGACATCAGGGTGATGAATGTTATCATTTGGAACATGAACATATTTGTGTTGTGTATCTCTAACAAGATCAATTTTGTTTGGCTATGACTTATTTAGAAAATCCAGATAGCAAAACTATAATAAATAATACAATAATTGAAACAAGGTTAAATTGGCCTAAAAACTTTATACGCTACAATACGAATCCTCCATGACAGGTAGTATCAGGAGCGTTCAAAGTTCTCCTTATTGCTAGTCAAAATTAGTCATTAGTCCGGTTATACCATCTCATGTTTTCCCGAACTTAATTGCAGTCCATCTTAAGTTGTTAAACAGTTCTTACTATGCTATCACAGTCTAAAATATCACTAAAATTACAATACATCCCTTAATAGTTAGTAACATTTGTTATATCCCATAAATATAATAATTAAACATATTTTCAGAAATTTATATTATATTTCAAATTATAAGAATAAAATACAGTACTGTCAATACATATATTTTTTTTACATAATAATTGCATATTATAATGATCGTATCATTGAACGTTTCAAACATTCTTTCATGGTATGGCCGGAATAACCGCCCTCCGTTGATTGGCTTACGTACGCAGACTACAGCGACCTGTCCGAGATAGACCTGCTCCGGAATATAACAAATGTGTGTGATTTAGTTTCAATTAGTTTACTCAATTATACTACTATTTGATTAGCGGTAATCATTGTTTCAAATAAACAAGTTATTTCATTAACAGTGACATTAATTATAAGAAAATTATATTAAGTGTACCTACTTTCAAGTCTACGTTCGTAGTTGGTGAACATCAACCTTTTATAGCTAATGAATTTGTTTCTAGTGATTTTTCTGAATTCAGCACAGTGTCGAAACCAGCGATTAATTTCAGGGTATGTTAAAATATTTTAATCAGCGGTTTAATCAAGCGGCGCTACGGCGGTGCGCCTACATCGTCTAGGCACCAGAAAAGATTTATGCATTGGGAACAGTGATTCCCCGCTCTCCGGCCACCGCGAGGGCAGGCGCGCGCCTATCCACGCCTTAAAGTGCTTCCGCCCCTGATTCAGCATACATATATATATATATCATAATTTATAACCAATTTACGAAATACCGTAATTTGAATAATTTTAATTACTGTGAAAATTCTACCGTCTATACGATTGAATGGATCTGAGGTGCCTTCATAGTTGAAGATCGGTGATATTCATACTTCATGTAATAGAAGAGTTTTAATATGCAGCGGAACTAGACTGGAATTCATAAAATTATTAAATAACTATATTTCGACACGTTGGTGGTACGGAGTTTGCTCTCTATTACAATTCCACCGTACTACTGCGTGAGTTACAGTAAATTAACACTGTAATCTAAAAGTTGGGGCTGCCGCTGCCACCTCCGGCAGCCCCCTGGTTATGCCAGTGTTCTTAATGAAACCCTCAATTTCTTCAGCATAAGTCACCGAATAATCGAACTGAACTGAACTAAAAATACTGAACTGAACTGAATTGAACTGAAAAATAATGTTCTGAACTGACAAATACTGAACTGAATTGAAAAACACTGAACTGAATTGAAATATACTGAACTGAACTGAATTGGACTGAACTGAAAAATACTAAACTGAACTGAAAAATAATTATAATGAAATTCATAACCACTCTAGCCCAATTAGACACATAATACAAACCTTCCCACATGCAACAGATCAGTATTTTTTGTGACTTGTATCAGTAATCAATTTGTACCTTTGATCCAATTGGATTCAGTTTGGCGATAAAGAAAAGTGTTATGTCATAAAAATATAACAAACATATCATTCGTAGTATCTTTTATGAACATGGAAATCGTCTGTCTTTATATACACGTAAACATATTCATTTTATTTTTTAAAACGTTCAAAATCAAAAGCACACACGTTTAATGACTTAATTAGGTTTAATTTAAAACCAAATTATTATTTCAGAAATATTTTTGAAAAACAAACACTAATAAAAAAGCTCTAGCTGGATGATAAAATAAATGAATTATTTGCATCGGTGAGACAAGAAATAGGATAAATAAAGTTATCACAAAGACAAAAAGGTGTATCAATCGGGATTGATTCATCAAAATTTGTTTGTGGAATACAGATCTTATCTGCATATGATCTGTTCTCTAATTCTACTGTTCTACATAGGTGTGAATGAATTACGTTATTATACGCAGTCCGATATTTTATTTTTATAATGAAAATACAGTATAAATTTATGAAAATATACTCATTTTATCATGTTCATTTGAAAATTTTAACAATATTAAAAAAACTGCATTATAATTTTAATAATATTTTAAATTACGTTCTGAATAAAATACTGAATTGCGTATAATACTGATGTTGCTGTATAAATTTGTTCTGTTCTCAAAAACCTCACATGAAAAGATTTGCTCAACGTGAAATTAAAGATTGCTTCATTCATAAAGTTATTTAACAACATAAATCATCATTACATGAGTTGGCCACAACCATGCAAACAGTGTCGGAATCAGACGAAAAAATGTGAAATTGCTATATAGGATTGTGAGTTGCTGGAATTAAAAGTCACATTATACATTTATCCCGATCTACAATAATATACCATATAATATAAATTTTGGGGGTTGTCGGCGTCGCCCCATATAACCCCTAGTTCCGCCCATGCATAGAAACCAAGTTCCTTTAGTTTTGAGTGAATTTTTGAAAGACGTTTAAATTTTGAACTTAAATATATTAATATCGCCCAATACTTGGATAAAAATTCTATTTTGTGAAATTTAGTAAAAGTTAGTTCTAACATTTAGAATACTGATTTTATACTTCAAGTTAATTGAACAAAAACAAGCCAACAAAAACTAAACTAACAAAAATAAACTCAAAAGAACTAGTATACTCTAAATACTTGAACTAAAAACCTAATAAAAATGATCGATTTTATATTTAAAAATGAATCTATTTGCTAATTAAAACACAGAATATAAAAAATTAAATTACTATTTTACCATAATTCCGCTTTACACAAATATTTCTCCATCTTCTTTACCACACATTTCCAAAAAGACAATAGATAATAATTAGGACATGCATAAACTTTATTTTCTTATATTTGTGTCTAATCTTGTTTATTTATTTTAAAGCATGATAAGAATAAATAAAATCAAACGGAGGTACTTTTCGTGATTGCGATTTGACCCAATAAAAAAATTGTCTTAGGAATATGCAATAATGCATTTGCATGAGCTAATAATCCATACAATTAATTTAATTTTCATCAATGCTAATGCACATTAATTCGTACTATTGAATTATTTTTTAAAAATGTTGATAAGAGACCACCTGCATTAAAATAATCTTGGAACGTCTCTTAAAATTCAAATTTCCGGTATTTATTGAATTAATCTTGAAATAAACATGCATAAAATTTTATGGGCATTGTTATATACAGTCCAGTATTTACAACACGTAATTATTCATGAACTTTCATTAGTATTCTCATTATTTATTCAAAAATAAATGTGATTCTCATAAATGAGGATATATCAGAAACTTTAAACACAAATACGTACTGTGAAAGTAATATTGGACTGCATTTATTTTTTGAGTCCATCTTATTTGTAAAAATATATGTGATTGATTGCTAATTTATTAATATTAGTAACATTTTAAGTAAATCTCAACAAATTTTCGAACAATATTAAACAATATCAATCAATTTATTTGTTGTAAACTCAAATTATTTTTAATGTATCTCCAAGTATTAGGTGTAGCTTTTGGACTCTTATT
The DNA here is from genome assembly GCA_948330725.1 of Sherardia arvensis. Taxonomy (NCBI): domain Eukaryota; kingdom Viridiplantae; phylum Streptophyta; class Magnoliopsida; order Gentianales; family Rubiaceae; genus Sherardia; species Sherardia arvensis. Next base: position 52,030,562 of record OX415235.1, read on the forward strand.
TAATTTCCAAATGGCCCCTCAGATATTCTCCAGCTATAACTTTATTCTAACAAAAATATTATAAAATGTCAATTATTTCAATTGCCTCGCAACAAGTCATGCATTATAGGTACTAAAAAAAATATAAAATAGAGTAAATAATTAAGTAATACTTGACGTCACGATTTATTATTATTAATATTATTACATAATTTTAATATTATCACAAACAAAGGTTGCAGGTGAGTGTCTCCGTTTGTTGGCAAGTCACTGAAGGGGACAAAGGACCTGTGGAGTAGTATTGCTAATAAAAATAAAATAATGCAATCATTGAGTTTTTTATTATTATAAATCTATGTCTGTATTCAATGCTTTGTTGAACATGAATTCTTGAAATAAATTTGACTTGAAATAATTATATATTTTTATTTACGAAGCAAGAGTGTCAAGGATTTCTGTTATCTGTTTTTCTTTATATATATATATATAGAAAGCTCTTAAAAATATATTAATCCCACGCCATTCTAAAGTGAATTATATGAACTCGCTACACCAAATAGTGAAAAGTATGATATTCTCGAAAAATGGAATCAGATAAACCTCCTTCATGCCTTATAAAAATGATTATATTAAAGTTTCTTAACACATAAACTAAACAAAATTTATATGCATCAATGATGACAACACCATGATAAATCGGTCGGTAGCAACCTATCTATCAAAAACTAGAAAAAGGGATAAAATATCAAGATTGTAACCAACATAGAAAGCCATACGTACTCTGACTAACTGACAACATATTGATTACTCTACATGGCTGATGCCCCCAACAATATGATCACTCCGTGTGGTATGGTTCAACTTTTCTATCATAAATACAGGGCAAAAGAGTTTAAAATCCTTAGATTTCGAAAAAAAAACATAAATTTTTTAAATATATATTTAACACGGTAAGATTGGATCTATTCAGTTTCATTTTATCGATCTCGTTTTAATCCTTCAGTTGCAGCTTTATACATGTAATTCTTATCAAAAAATTCTTTACAAACAATCTCAATTAATTACGGTTTAACTGGACAACCCTTTATCATGCCATACGTCACAATTAATCAGCAAAAAAAAGGTTATGGTGTGTTTGGTTGGGCAAGTTTTTGCGAAACTTAGACTATCCAAGTCAGGTTTTGTAAAATCTTGTTTGGTTTACCAAATTTCCCAAAATCCAGACTTGCTAAATCCTAAAAATCAATCAAAAATTTTGTTTCATACTCACAAAATCCAACCCAACAAAACAAGAATTTTGCAAAACCAGTCCCAAAAAAAACCCCAAACTCTCAAAATGGCAAAACAAAATTCAGACTCTAAAAAATCTTGCAAACCAAACACACCCTGAATATTATTATTTTGAAAAAAGGAAGAAATATATTCATTGTTGCATGGCATAGTTTTCATAGGCCATCTGTTCATGATCGAGACATGATAGGATGAATCCTACATGGTTCCAAAGATAACTTCCCATCAATAATCTAAAGATAACGTCTAATATGGAATTTCCTGAATTTTCTGTGGAATAATTCTTTCTTGTAAGACCGAACCAGAACTGCTTTTTGTTAGCTCACCCTCCTAGTTTCACCAGCGCATCATTTAATTTCCAACATGTCTAATTCCTATCACAAAAAAGGCGATTTGCTCGCCCTGATCGCCCCACCCGCCCGACACCACATGTTTTGATGGAGAGGTAAGTAACGGTAATCCAGAGGCAAGACCCATTAAGCGTCTTTTGTCTCAGTGCGCACAAGAAATCTTGCAAGCAAGAAATCCTCACTACCGCGGTTGAGATTCGAATCTTGAACTTATCACAATAAACCCAATGTCCAACCGATGGGCTACACTTGTGGGTGTAACATTTCTAATACCTCTGTAAATGACAAGTGAACTTGAATGTAGCAGTAAATAATATGTGTGAGTGATGCTTAATCGTATCTAAATTTAATATATAGTCACTGTTATTACTCTTTCAGTCTTTCTGATCTATTCACATCTCAATTTACACATTAAAAAAAAAACTGTCGTGATCAAAATTGCACATTTTCTAACATTTTTTAATATATCTACTCAAAATTAATCTATTTCATTCATTTTATTACCCATACAATCCTAACCCTTTTCTACCCACCTCTCTATCCAACTTGAGCTAGCAATTATATAGAGATTTTAGGCTTAGAGGTGAAGTGATTTTACTGATTTGAATAAGATAAAATTATCATTCACCATTCTACTATACCCTAGACCAACATTAACAAATCGAATGTATTTTAGGTCAATTTTATATCTGAAAAATCAAAATATTTCTGCACCGAAAATTCTCGAAAATTTAATGTGAGCATTTGGTAGCTTGAAACGTGGCAGAAGTGCAGTTTGAATTTCGTTATCATACGAAATGAAAGTTGTGGAGAGATTGATAGCCGTTTAATATACCTAGCTCATATGCACATGATCGTTTCTGGTTCTTGTTGGAGAAGATCTGGACAAAAATAATATTTCTATTTTTAGCTACGACTAGCCGTGGCCATGCATCCATGAATCAAGATCCATCATCCAATGTAGAAATTCAGATAGAGAAATCTTGCTAATCTGCCAGATGGAGGCTGCTCTGTGGAAGCTGCAACAACCTAATATTGGCCACAAATCGAAAGGAGCGGAATAGACGAAAAAGTCTGGGGTTGCTAAATAATATTGAGAGTTGACGGAATTCAAAACTCTATTATATATTTATTTCGAGTTACTATGAATGACACTGTTATACAAATTTTAGAGGTCGCCGGCACAATCTTGTACAAGTTTTTAAAAACGCCTTGATCGCGATCATATGGAAATAAATTGAAATGAGGCATGTTAAGGTGTTGCTTTGACAGTAAGACGATGTTACAAATGTCATAAAACGCTACAATACTTTAAATTAGGCCGTTAAAATGATAAATATGCTCCCGATTTGGTTCAAAATAACGTAAAAATAATAGGTAACTGAGATAAAGAACGAAGATAGGGATAAATTTGATCATCGTTGTATAATTGAAGCTTAAAAAATTATATTAAAAAAATATTTGTTACGCAGAAAGTCCAAAATTATATTTAATAGTCATATTATTACTCATAAACTAGTTCAAATTTTATGGTCAAATATGTGACCTAAAAATGTCAATTATATAGTACATTGTATTGCACATTTCAATCCTTGCTGTGAAGTTTAAAATTTTATGTATTTTTATATTTTTGATGGAAACTTGACTGGAAAACTGACTATGCATTCCTCAGACTACTGACTGGAAAACTGGCTTCCGGCTGTCTTTTCCACAGATACCGAGCAGCGTTAATCCAGTCAGGATTCACCAGAAACTTCTCCTCTCGGACCGCCCAACGGGATTTTTCCGTTCCGGCATCTCTGGAAATAACATGCGTAACTGATGAGTCGGTTTCAGTTACGCATGTTGCTCCCAGCTGCTCTGCTAGTTTCCAGTACTCTTGATTTTCAGGCCGGGCGGCTTTAGGAAAAACCCGACTGAATACGATATTGCAGTCCTTCAAAACCTCCTTCCTAACATTTCCCAAAACCTAGAATCATACATGGTAGAAATATACATTTTGTTATGGTTTCATCAAAAAATGAAACAAAAACAACCTTAAAAAACCCATGTAATGATGGCTTTAAGCAAGATGCTAGAAAGTGCCAGTATTTTACTCAGGGCAGTGCAAAAATATCAATGAAATGACACTACCACCCACTGCAAGTAGCCTAGGGTGCATTTGGTTGGATGAGTTTAGGTGCATTTGTTTGGTTCACCAAGTTTTACAAAATCATATTTTTGGCCTCAAAGTATAGACTTGCAAAATCCTAAAAACCAATCAAACATTTTGTTTCAAACTTACAAAATCCCAACCCAAACTAAACAAGAATTTTGCAAAACCAGACTCTCAAAATCCCAAACAAAAACCCAAATTCTCAAAATCCCAAACAAAAACCCAAATTCTCAAAATCGCAAAACAAAATCCAGACTCTCAAAATCCTCTCCAACCAAATGCACCCTTAGTTTCTAAAAAACAAATAAGTTGAGGTCATTTTCGTACTTTTACACCGTATTTTGAACTATAAGAGTAAAATACTGGACTACATGTAGCAACATCCAAATGATATGGTTCTTGAAAGATTACCTGTCTCACATCTCGGCTCGCAGGATTATCCTTCTGTTTCTGCAATAATCATTAGTTTAAAACTTTAAGGACTGACAAATATTTGATAGAAAATGAATCTTAAAAGTACTACATAAAACAATAAGACATACTTCATCGAAAAAGTCACTGTGAGTCTTTTGAAGAACTTTGAGGACAGTAGCGAGAGCTCCATCGGACTCATTTTCATCGCTTTTCCGTTCAAAAAGTGACTGCTGAGACTGATGCTGAAAATGGCGAAGACTTGACGAGAAAAAATGATACCTGTCCATCAATATCAGGTTCTCATTGTGATCTTTCCATACCTATTCATCAAAACAAACAAAAATGGTCAATGTGGATGATAATGTCGAAACAACATAAAACATCGACTGCAAGAAAAGCTCTATTCCAAGAAGGCAACAGCAAACCTTCATCCTTAAACATCCTTAGACTGTATAAGGATGTTTAAGGATAACATGGGAGGAATACCTTTATGTTTAAGGTCACTATGGATGATAATGTAGAAATAACATAAAACATCTGTAAGAAATGCTCTTATTCCAAGAATGCAACAGCAAACCTTCACTAGGGGGCATTTGAAAAGCTATGGCAGAAAAAATCAGTATGATTTTTTCACTTTATTTCAACCTAGTACAGAACAAAATCTCGCATACTCATAACGATGCACCACATTTCAACCTAGTACAGAGCAAAATCTCGCATACTCATACCCAATGCACCATATTTCAACCCAGTACAGAACAAAATCTCGACAGCTCATAACGATGCACCATATTTTAACCTAGTACAGAACAAAAGCTCGCAAACTCATACCCGATGCACCATATTTCAACCTAGTACAGAACAAAATCTCACTGGCTAATATAGTTCAATATACAGCACGAGATAGACTAAGACCAGTGAATATCGAATAGAAGTTAGAGCCTTTCAAGAAATTCCTTAAAAAACTGCTGATTCGCTATCATACTCTCACTTAAATGTTATAAAGCAATGTCATATAGCTTAAGTTTAAATGCAATATGACCAAAAAAAAAAAAACTCTATACAATTAGACTATTTAAGGATTACATGGGAGGAATACCTTTTCAGTATCATCAAGTATCAAGACCGCACTCTCCTTCCCCAAGACCACGTCGAGATTCTTCTCATTCTTTTTCGTGTTATTCTCGTTTGAAATCACTCGAGACTGAAAATAGATCCCCTTCGGGTCCAGCAAATCTGCCATTGCCAAAGCATACTGTCGGTCGCCCATTGTGTATATGTACATCTCGAACAATTTGCTGGCCTCTTCGAGAAAAGTGTGCACGAAAGGCCTTAACTTGGTTGCCATTCCAATCTTGTCCAGTCTATGCAAGCTCTTCATCATCTTCTTTTCCGCTTCTGGTTTCCCGAAGTCACCACAACAGCACCTTCGAGGAGCTACATGCCAACCAATGTATCATAAGGAGGTCTAAAAATACAATCTTGTGAACAAAATCTACATATTTTGTCAAGAAATCGATAAAAACTAAACCGAAATCCTTTTTCCAGGTGAAGCATTGGCAGAAATGTACAATAAGAATGAGAATTTACACAGAAATGATCAAGAAAAGCATTAAAGAAGTATGCTTTTTCAAGAAATCGATAAAAACTAAACCTTAAATCCTTTTTCCAGGTGATGCATTTGCAGAAATGTACAATAAGAATAAGAATTTACACAAAAATCATCAAGAAAAGCATTAAGAAGTATGCTTTTTCAAGAAATCGATAAAAACTAAAACGTAAATCCTTTTTCCAGGTGATGCATTTGCAGAAATGTACAATAAGAATGAGAATTTACACAAAAATCATCAAGAAAAGCATTAAGAAGTAAGCTACCTTAAATCCTTTTTCCGGGTGATGCATTTGCAGAAATGTACAATGAGAATAAGAATTTGCACAAAAAATCATCAAGAAAAGCATTAAGAAGAATGCTTTGTCAAGAAATCGATAAAAACTAAACCTTAAATCCTTTTTCCAGGTGAAGCATTTGCAGAAATGTACAATAAGAATGAGAATTTACACAAAAATCATCAAGAAAAGCATTAAGAAGTAAGATTTGTCAAGAAATCGATAAAAACTAAACCTTAAATCCTTTTTCCAGGTAATGCATTTGCAGAAATGTACAATAAGAAAAGCATTAAGAAGTAAGATTTGTCAAGAAATCGATAAAAACTAAACCTTAAATCTTTTTTCTAGGTGATGCATTTGCAGAAATGTAGAATAAGAATAAGAATTTACACAGAAATTATCAAGAAAAAGCATTAAAATGTTATTAGTGCATTAATCGAGTGAGATGTACCTATGTATTCCTTTTCTTCTTCATTTAGGTGTATGAGCAAAGCTGAATTGAGTAGGGTGTGATCTAAATCAAGAACTAAATTAAGCTTTTTCCGGCTAAGCAGGTGCTTCAGATCTTTCTCGCGTAGCCTATCAGCCTCCTCGTTGTTGAGCGTAAAGTTCTACGAATGAAATATCATCAGAAAATAGAGTGGATTGATATAATTTACAGAAAATATCAAACTCGACAAAACTAACTAGCACGAAAGTTCATCTCAAGTCCAAAAATGATGAGCTTAACAATGAATTACTGAGGTTTTAATCTAGTATTCAACAAAGCAAAGGTGAAAAAAAAAAAAAAAAAAAAGGGATTTCTTTAAATAAGCTACAAAATTAACCATTTTGAAAGAAAATGAAAATTGTTTCTAAGGAAAACTAAGATGCAAACCTGATAAATGTATCCCAATGGAACATCAGACTCGACTTTCTCTCGTCTTTCTCCACATAGCACACATATGTTTTTCCAGGCGGCGGGATGGTCACATATATCCATAGCTACAAACAAACAAACACATCAATGACATGAAACTTTTTTCGCATGATACTAATTAGAAGTCCTAGGATATCATAGTCCACAAAAAAAAAAAAAAAAAAAAATCAAAATTGCAGCATTTTCTGATAATCAAAAACATCAATTAGTGTTACCTGGACTATTATGCACCTTTGCCGCCATCTCGATCTTCTGCCTTTTACTCTCGAAGTCCAAGTCCTCACATTCTTCGACTTCTTGTTTTCTTTTATCCTTTTCGCCTTCTTCTTCTTCAACTTCTCCGATGTTCGGTGGATCATCAGATTCTTGGTCCAACTCTAAATCAAGAAATGCAGCAAAGTCATCATCATCGCTCGAGCTGGATGATTGCACTACACTCATCTAGAAAAACAAATAAAACGCGATATTAGAGCTTAATTCCAGCCAAACACAGCCTACTTTCAAAGATAGAGAATATATATATAACAATCACTTAAATCAAAAGGCATTCTGTTTGGTTAAGGGCTTGTTTGGTTCAAAACAATCTCTGGAAAGATGCCATAAGACCCACAAATTTATACTAGCATATATACAACTCCACATGATCAGAAACAGTACATTTTTTTGCTGGAAATCAATCGGAAACCCTAACGGCTAACTCCTGTGTTGAATCAATGGTATCCGAGGTTTTCGAAACAAATCCCAGAAAAACTCAGACTCCCTGAGAGCTGGAGATTGTTAAACAACGAAACTAGGGTTTAAAATTTGCGCGCCAAAATCACATAGGGCTTCGCTGACGCATTGTTACGATGATGACTATAAGAAAACGACGACAGAATATGCAATTCAATTGTGCACGTGCGTGTTTGTGTGTCGGAGAGAAGAACCTTATCGGCGACAAGTTTGCCGTAGAATCGTCAGTTGTAATAATGTCGGGAAAGAGGAAAAATTGCAGAGCGAGTGATTCCTTTATATGGACGCGTCTCCTTGTCAGAAATTGTATAATCGGGTATTTGGGAATTTATCGGGTCGGGCATAAAATTGTGATTAGTCTTTTTATCGGGGTTTTTTTTTAATGTCACACTTTGAATTTGGCCAGCAAATGATAAAAAATGCTGGTATTGACTAGTCAATACTTCTACTTTTTAGTAATTGAAACATTATTTTTCGAAAAAACGTTAATGAAATCAAAACTTTTTAAATACTTTCAGCAATAAAAATCTCGCTGATTTTGCAATCTCTCTGATTTTTCATCGTGGATCTAATATGGCATGAATAGATAATTAGATGTATATTCAACTTATTTCATTTCTTATTACATGATAAATAATATCATTGTATGTGATAGTCAACTAACTCCACACCGATAAAATAGATCAATACATAAGATAAATGACCGCTTATATAGTTAGTTCAGTGCTTTAGAATGTTAGTCTAATAAATCTTGAAATTTAATACAAAATCACTCAACTGCAAATATGAATTGCGTGCACCGATCAAAATACAGTCTAACAGTTAATGTCACGTAAATAAAATACACATATATATATATATATACATATATAATATGGTAGGTACTAGGTACACATTCTCAATAAGAAGACTTTCAAATACGTTTAAGCCGCAACTATCTAATCTATCTAATCTAATCTAAAGACTCCATGATACGATATCAAATATACAATGAGGGCAGTAAACTTTCTCAAAACTTTCCAGTTGCGAAAGTTTATGGACTAAACGTTCAACTGATTAAAATTTTTGAAAATAAATGAATATATCATGAAGCAAAAAACTATTTTGTTGCCATGTCCATGTGTATACATGTATTATGTATTTACTCGAATTGTAAATGTTAGTTTATGACAATTCTATCACTATGAAATATGAATACAAGATGTTGAAAACTGAAATATTCCATACTACTATGCCTTAAGATGGCTTCTTTTGCTTCCCAAGGTCCACTGACACGGGCCTCTGGCGTTGCCTCGTGCTTTGGGCTTGGGCCGTCGGTCCATGTTTCTGTGAAGCAGGCTGATATCGAGTTTCGGCTGCTGCTCTTGCAGTTGCAGACAGGCCTTCCCTGATGAAGGTTGGCTGGAAGTATCTAAATGCCACAAACAACATGAACACTGCCACAAAAACAGTCAAAAAAATTAAATAACATAAATTTTTTAATTAAAATATATGATCAAAATGAGATAGTTTTTTAAATTAAAATATACGATCAAAATTTGATAATTTTTATGATAAAATACCTGCCCAGATGCGGGCAACGACGGAGGATAGATTCCAGAAGACGGTGAAGAGACCGAATGCGACGGCCTTTTTGTGCGAGCACGTCTCCCATGCATCTTCAAACCGATGTATCCAAAACGTGCCTTCACAAACCAAACCATATACTCTCAAATTATATTTATATTCTTAATAAAAAATAATAATAAATAATAAATTGTTATAACAAAATAATATCTTTAAAAAAACTATTGGGATAGTAAAAAATATGTTAGGCAGGTAAAAGAAGGTATTTTACCGAATGCAGATAGCTGAGTTGAATACGATGAGCAGATTTTAGGCACTGTAAATACTCCAAAGAAGCCTGTAAAAAAATGCGTCATGCATTGCGTCAGCAACAAAAAAAGGATAAAATTCCCATACCCGGATATATTCTAAAAATAGAATCTGACAATAAATGCCACCAATAATAAAAAACTAATGAAATTGAAATCAATGATGGTAAAAGAAATGAATTAAAGCTTTTTTGATACATAAATATGGTAGCATTATAATTATATAAATTTAAATTTCATGAAACTATAGTTGATTGCAATTAAATTAATGTAATTTAATTGAATTAAATTGAAAAATATTTGGTGTAATTATTATCAAAAAAAAAAAGTTGTTGTAAAGAAGTAGTAGATGGGCCAGGAGAATTTAAAGTATTGGGCCACCGCCAGACCGAAAAGGACATACATTACCGTTAAGCAAAAAGAAAAGAAACTCACCCAATTTGGCCAATTTCCAGATTGTTATGGAGCTTCCACACCGCGCCAAAACAAACAGTAACACCGCCATCTGTCAGTTACAACAATTACCAGAATTTTAACACCTCAAAATATTTACAGTTTTACACACACTCACACACTAGAAAGCAACACTACACCTTACCTTCATTGTTGTCAAAGGATCCCCAGAAAAGAGGGCCTTGATGTTCACCAAGAACTCATTCACATAAGGAAGCACCAAATTCACAAACCAAACCGCCTCTTCTTCGCCAAAAACGCGGTCCATTCTCGAATCCTCCCCATCCACATTGCCTCTGCAAAGCGTCAGATATGATTCATACAGCCGATCTCACATTATAAAAACAATAAATGATTCATATAACCGACATAATTGAAATGAATCACATTATAAAAGCGATATATGATTCATAAAGCCGATCTCACATTAAAAAAACTATAAATGATTCATATAACCGACATAATTGAAATGAATCACATTATAAAAATGATATATGATTCATATAACCGACACTCTGACAGATATGGTTGAAATGAAACATACCTTGTAATGAATGTTCTGAAGAGGAAAATTGCAGCAAGGTAGAGCAAGCTCAGGTAGGACAGAATTGATATAATGCTGCCATTGTAAAATCCAATCCATTCATCAACAACATATTTTATTTGACAGCATCAAAAATCAAGAAGAATATAAATTAGTGATGAATTAATTAACCTGATGTTGAGATCTTTGGTGTATGAAGTAGACATGATAACAAAAGTCCCAAACCCAAACACAAATGCTGATTTTGATGTATCTTTCCACATAATCAAATCAGCTGATATATCAACAAACAAAAAGGCACAAGAATTCATCAGAAATCGATGCGAATTTCATTCAAGAATTCAACCAAGAAATCGATGAAAATCTTACCCAAACTCTGTAGTTTCTTGTGCCTTCTTCTTGGACTTTCTATGTGTTCATCAGAATCTTCAAGAACACAAACCATCAACAAAAAACACAAATTCTGATTGATCAAAGTATACAAAATGGATCACTTACTTGAAGAATGGCTGATTTCTGGAGGGGATTCCTTCTTAACTACAGACGGAATCGACATTTTCTGGAACTTGTTCTCTTGAACAATAAATTTCTTCATCTCGGTCTCATCTTCTCCATCCAACATTTCCTCATCCTTCTCAATCTTCTCATAATCCTCATCATCATGATCATCATCATCAATGTCCATTTCCACTTTGGGAGCATATTTCACCAAATCTGTAGTGATGGCCTTTTCCTCACACACTCCAAATTCCCTAACATCATCATCCGATCTCGTCTTCTTCAAACCCTTACCAGAACTCCTGCCATTGTCACCGCCATTGCTGGAAACCGATTTCGCCCTCACCAATTGCATCCCAGACTCTTCAGTAGCAGCTACCTTCACCGACTCCGATTTCGCCCTCCTCAATTGAGCTGAATTCTTCTCAATTGCAGATCGAGCCTCATCGGATCTCATCTTCTTCTTGTCCTTGTCTTGTACCGGGCTCTTCTGATGATCGTCGCCGTTTTTCCCGAGGTCGGATTTCTTCCGGGAAATCTGAACCGGGCTGCTGCCGCCGCCTTCGGATTTCCACGTCTTCCTCTTCCCAATCGCCGCCGCCGACGGCGGCGGTGGTGGCCGCGGATTCACCTTCTTATCAACAACAACAAGAGATTCTGGAACGGGGACAATGGCGAGAGTATCATCCGGTTCTTCATCTTGCTCGTAGACTTTGATGCCGCCTTTAACTTGATCCACCTTCATCCGGCTCTCCCAAACAGAGCCTGCTGCTCTCGCAGCTTTTCTGGTGCGCCCAGAATCCATATCTGCTATGATTATGGCTTTGATTTCAAGGAATAATGGTGGCAGGTGTACTGATTGCAGTGATGAAGATCATGATTTCATGAAAGCTTTGGGATGGAATTCCTACTTGAATGTAGTAAATGAAAGGGAGAAGGAGATATGGGGTACTTATGTGTGATCTTCAACAAACTTTTTACACTTTTTTACCGTTCGAAAATGGTTTTAAAAACGGTCACTTATGGTCAAGAATCCGATAATAAGAGGTCGTTTGGTTGCATGTGTGAAAATGGACGATTTAGTAATCATATGTCACGATTCTTGATTGATCTCCAAGAATATAGATTATTCGCGATTACTCTTAAAATTTCTCGTTACGTGTTCAAATAATAAATAAGGTGGTTAGAAAATGGAAGACGAAAAACAGAATGTATACTCTATCTTATTATATTACGTAAGAAAGAAAATAGAATGAAAGAAAGACGACAGCGTATTGTTAATTTAAAATGAAATGATAAATTTAGATGATAATAAATTTATGAGAAAATTCATAATTACGTTGAAAAGTGGAGGGAAATTGACATTTGAGAGAATGAGATTATATTTTCAAAAGAAAGAAAAAAATATGAGAAAGTTAAGTTCAATTTACAAGTCGATATTTTTTCTAGATAATATCTTATCTTTTGAAGTATAATAGATGATATAATTTTACCTTTATATAAGATTTGATTTGATGTTATAAATATGATAAATTGATAATTCACATGAATGTACTACACAATATGAAAGTGATTAAATTGTAATCCTTGAATTAGGTACATGTTTAAATATAAAACATTTGGCAGAAGAGTCACATGTGTGGTGTAAAAAGGGAAATGTAGTTGTGATGGAAATGTAACTAGACTGCTCCAATATTTCACTCGTCGCACTCTAAAATGTTAATGAACTGACATTAATGTGTACGTAAACGGGCTACTTTTTAAAAACCAAATTACTTAGAGTCATTTTCATGTATTCATACTGGAATTTAGATTATAAGAGTAAAATATTAGATAGAAATAAAGTGGAATTAATGATTATAACTTTTATACTACCAAACCTTAGGATTAGGAGACATTTAATTAAGTTATTCTCTTAACTTTTATTTTGTGTCTCTAATGATCTATGTGAGAATTCATGTTACCTAGGCAAAGAACTCATAGAAAATTATCAATTCTCCTCTAAAGTGAATTCAGTCACATGCAAATGCATGGCCAAAGTAAAGACTGATAAAGCCTCTTTGATGCACTAAATGAATCCATTCCAAATTAGTACATAATTTCTTTAAAAATATTTAGGGGTAGGGACCAAATTAATGTTATAAAAAATAACAGGAGGATAAACATAATTCTAATTTCTCTTTTTCTAATCCCTGACAAGATCATCAAAGTCCCGTCTATCAGAGATAGTATATAGTTATGTTAAATTCAGTTTCATCTCAACTTATTTCTTATAATTGTAACAAATTACATATTTTTCATTTAGTTGCAACTGATTGCTGATTTCAGTTAACTGCAGATATTTCAAAATAATATTTTTGATATGATCATAATTTATCCAAACCTCCAATTTATTGACTACTATTATAAAGTCTACTATGGGGGACATGATATTGTCATCGTACGTTGGAGGATCACATAAGAGGAAATGGAGCGGTGGTCCTATCCGATGGATGGTGATGCGAAGCCATACGCATGCAATTGCGACAAAATTTGCCTCTTTTATCTTCTCACCGACACCTCTCCATTTTTACTGCATTATCTCATCCTAGATATTAACCACTATGATAATCCAAGAGTTTCAAATTGTCAACATACCGAATTTAGTAATTAATATTAAGATAAGATAGAAGGTAATACAGAGCGGGGAACCGTTATTGTCCGGTGAATCCGACATCAGACTGATGTCTGTCCTATCCTAGATATAAATCCACCCCTAATTTGGACTAATCGCAAAAAAAAATAAAAAAAATTTTGATTTACTTTACATGTCTGATGCTTGGTAAACATGTCGATTTCTAATCAAATGTCTTATACCCGAAAATTATATTCATCATCACTCAACTGAGCATGTTCAGATCCATGAAGTGATTGTTGTTGGTCGGGTCTAATGTCATGTCGACCAACAACAATCACCGAGTTCCGAGTAGAGTAAAACAAGTTGTTGGGTAAACTTCCCTAGGTTTTGTCTTCCATATATTGGGATTTGAAATTAACACCAAGAAATTATATCTAATGATTAAAGTGTACAACAAACTTCTCAGTTTCCGTGAAACGCAAAGGCTGACAGGGAATACTGCTACCGGAATAACTTTCACGGCACGTGTTTGTTGTTACTACTCTATTTATTTATTATAGTAACGACATTTACACAGTCCGGTATTTTACTTTTATAATTCAAAATACTATGTGAATTTACATTACCGTCCCTGTATTTATCTATTGCTAAGGTTTTCCATGAACATAATATTTGAGGGTATTTTTGTAAATTCATATGGTATTTTGGACTTCAAAAGTAAAAAGAAACTGGACTGTATAGCAACACTTATTACTACCACTGCATGTCACAGACTCAACACATTGCATCCCCACTCAGATTTTATTTGTTGGATCTGGAGTCATCACAATTAGTACTATCAATGATATTATATGCTACAATCATGTGAATGAATTCACATTGAAAGAACCAAATAAGGAAAAACTAAAAGAAACAAAACAAAAAAGCTGCTGTGAAAACCTAAAGAAAGACAAAAGTCACAGAACAAATCAAATTTTTTTTAAAAAAGAAACTTATAATTAAAAAAAGAAGAAGAAAGAAAGCAAGCAGAAACAGGCAAAGGGGAAGAAGTTGAACTGCATTTTTAATTTAACCACTGTGTAACCTAATTGCAATCACTCTTGACAGCAATAACTTGAAGGATTCCTATACACGAACACGAGGGACAAAATTTCTTGTATAAGACCATCTAAATTCTAAAAGTGTACTAGAATAGAAGCGACCCAACATATGCAGGTAAGCTTTTATTGAAAAATATACAAAAGCCACCTCATTTGGATGAGTACCCGATATTCACGCTCAGCTGCTGCAAGAACTCGAGGAAACACCTCCGGTCTCATCCTACTAACTGTCAGGGCCTTAGTATCCTGTACAGCGTCGGTTTTTATACCTTACACCTATAATATTATTGGAACAGATTCAACATTCATTCACATCATGGAAGCAAAAAATGCTACATGGGACTGGTGCAAGTTAAAGACCGAGAATTACAATTACCTAGCTTTTGATTGGAGATGCTATCATGCTTTCAGTTTCATTTCTTGAAGGATTTATCTTCAGTTTCCCTGCTGCAGCAGCTTCCTTTTCTGCTTTCTTTTTCTCAAGCTCGATCTGCTTGCAGTTTTCCTCATGCGCTTGATTGAACATTCTTACGAAGTTCAGAATAGTAGACATAACTGCAACACATCCACAAAACATTGCATTAATATTTTTAACAAATGTAGCACAGTTTTGCAGTCATAGCAAATTCTCTAAGTTAGGGGTCACTCATTTATTCTGCTCCTTCCACTCTTCCAAACTATTGCTGCTAATCTAAAAAACCTGTCAGCATATGAAAGAGGGAACATTTCCACCAGTTACAAGTCATCAGATACTAGTACTAAGTCATTGTCAAAGTGATGTTGATCCTTAAGAGCATCAACTCAAGACCACGGGATCATATTTCATCCATTAGGATGAGAATATCACAGGGTTTTACTTAGATGCCTTGGCTGACAATATGAAGCTTATGACCGTTTCAGTAGACCACAATGAAAATAATCATAGCAAAAGAATGGTCTTTTGGTGCATCAGGATTTGCACTCAACATACGGTCCCCATTCAAGATTTTTGATGCTAAGTAATACAATGAAGCAGGATTTATAAAGCCCATATTTATTACAGGAAAAGAACAACTCCTGACTCATACCTTGTTCAAAAGGACAACGGGATGGATCTTCCCCGAAGTAAAGAATCAATGCATCCACGTTTCTACCCTGCATGTATATAATATACTTTATAAGATGCAGAGCTAAAAGATTACCATCTAAGATATTTAGAATCTTTGAAAGCAGACATACCACTCCAGAGTACGATAAAGCCAAGTTTCTCGCTTCACCTTCAGCATAGGACAGGAACTCTGTCAGAGCCTGAGAAAGACATTCGTGCCAATTACAACCAGACGCACGTGAACAAAAATGAAGCTTTAATTTGTTGCAAATATACAACAAATTACAAAGAAAATATATCATATATTACATTCGTAAAATGACACTACCTTACAAAAATGTTCTGATACAGGCCCATCATTTTTAGCCATGGAAAGCTCTTGCACGACTTTCTCGAGTCCTTTATTAACAGCTTGCATTTCCTCTGCTAAGAACTTCAATTGAATCTGGGCAGCAAATAAATTTTTTATTCAACAGATGCAATCGACCCTCAAAGATTCAGTTCATTCAGAAGATGGAGTAGTCAAACTAGGGCACACCCTATCATACACTAACAATTACTTACCCTTGATGCGGCCTCCAAGCTAGAAAGCTCTTTTGAAAAGTCTAGAAGTTCAGGTAATTTGTCGACAAGCACCTGATAATAGTTGAAAAAAGAACAAAGCTGATGATGAAAATGCAGTAATACAAATCTAACCAACAACAATCTGTATACTTTTGGTTAATAAAGTACAAACTTTGCAAGTTATTATCTCATGTTTAAATTAGTGTGATGTGTTCATGCCTAGACAAAAAAATCTGAACACGTCAAGAGTAACCTAATCAGCATGGCTGGAATTGTACCTTACAAAGATAGTGCATTAGGGTCATCTTATTGTTTCTGGCCCGCGTTTCAGTGAGTTTCAGGAGGCTATCCAATCTGAATCCCACGGCAGAACCTATGAGAAACATCAAAGCGGGGTGAATTAAGGCTTGTAATGAAGATGGAAACTTTTACTATACAATACTCCCAGATGAGACAAACTGACAAAGTCTATCAACTGGATTCAGAATCCCTAAACAGATGTTCGCATGACCTCTTCAAAGTTGTACTAAGAAAGTTTTTAGCAAAATTTGATTAATTCCATAAGATTAGTCTAATTTTATAAAGAGATCATTCAATAGAAGGATGGAGTTATATTTTCCTCCAACTACCAAATATGCTCTACCAACATGAGTAGGAAGATGAAGAATAGACAGAGACTTGGGCCTAAAAGCTGTAAAGAGCAACAAAGGATAACCAGGAACTCAACATGTAAGAGAACAGATAAAATATTTTAAAAGTGGGGGAAGAATGCCAGTAAATTAACAGCACTCACTTAATGGTTATATAATTATGCTCTTTCTAACAGATGTCACCATGAATACAGATGACAATCAGAATAATATTTCGAGCTAGGTTGCATTAAAAGATTTAGTTCACACACCCCTTGCAGTTCCCTGGTTCAATGCATTGCCCAGTGAAAGGATTGTCTGCATGATTCTCTTCAGTTTTGCTGAATTTCTGATCTGATGAGAATATAAAGAAGACAAAAGTAAGATGCTAAATCTGACAGAGGCTTAATTAAACAGGTAAAAGAGAAAAGTATTTGCCTGATCAGCCGCTGAATTTACATTATTCAGATTCTTCTGTAGCTCAGAAACCTAAAAATAAAAATGTACAGTATTAGTATTTTGCATGGGCAATCTCTGAAACATAAAAACCAGATAATAAATGAATGTTATAACCTGGGAATGAAACTGGATCTTAAATGAGAAAACTCTTAGCTTTTGTTCTATTCGTGGTACTTGCATCATTTCCAAGAAGAACTGGAGACAGAACATAAGAATTTTTCTCAGCAGACTTGATTTATAAAAAATAATTAGTAGCTAAAGTTACAGAAATCAAGGTGAACTTACCTGTTCACACTTCCCCAACTTGTCTCTCTCTCCTTTGTAACCCTGAAAACGTGGAAAGGCATACCATATGATTAAAAAAGGATCCCTGATTACAACTCCAAGTCTCAACAAAATTCCAGGGGCAAAAAAACTTAAATAAAAAAGGAAGGAAAAGAAAAATGATCATACCTTTAGCAGTTCCATCTCCTCTTTTGTTGGACAGAACTTGATCAAGTTTTCAACCTGATCAACATCCATTGCAGAGTCCTCCAAAGCAAGAACCGAACTCTGTAGACCAAACAACGTGGTTTAACATAATTTAAGAGAAATGTAGTCATCAGGTGCATGACAGTTAATTTAGTCACAAATAAATTATGAAATAAATCTCCTGACAATGATTGTGCAACTCCAGGTGCAAATTACTGCAAGAGGGAAAAGGGAGGAAAAACTACGAGGGAGAAAATTAGGGATGAACTGACTAATAAATATGGCTTAAACTTAAAGTACTACAAGAAAGTTGAGTTAACCATTCATATCTATCAAGCATGGAGACTTAAACAGCTAAGCCATCTGCATTTTTCTTCTTAACGTAATTTCCAACAACCACAAAAGTTTGCAACAACAATATCTCTAGCAGAAGCTGAAAGCCAAGACCTATAAATTTCTGGAAAAATACTACGACTAAGAGATCTAAATGTACAATAAATAGCTTTTTTTTACCAAACGCGATGGGAAGATATGATCCATGTAGGTGATACTACAGTTAGAGACTTAGAGTTGATGAGAACTTCAGTTACAAATTAAGCCAGGGTATAGGGTTTTGATGTCAAGGAAAGACCTGTCAATTTTATGATCTGGATTATACAAAAAATATTCATAAATGAAGAACCTTGTAAATGGAATTATGCACGGATGACTTACCAATAACTCAGATAATGGTATCTTCACTTTTGAGAGCATAATCTCACAATTATATGCCCTCCTATGATCAACCTGCGAAATAAATTTTGTGTAAGCTTTTCACTAAATGCTAGTTACGGAGAACACAAAGAGTTCCCTTTTTTTTTCCTTTAGGGAAAAATGAGCAAGCCAATAAAATTACCCTCCATTTCCTATCACGGGGCAAAATACGATTATAAAGAAGAGTCAAAACTACACACGTTATAGACTTCATTCATGATGTTTAAGAAAAATAATTTGCAATATTAATACCAAATTTTAATATTTTGGACCAGTATCCTCAAAATCATTTTTTGGGGAACCATGATTACCAGTTGCACTTTCTCCGGCTTCTTGTTTAGAGAGCCCCGTGAGGTTCCCTTGCTGCCCCCTTGGTCTGAGGCTGGAACAGCAGCCGAGAAGAGAGATTCCAGTTCTGAGATATCAATATCAGGTGCCCTGAAAAAAACACAAAATAATAATAATAATTAAAATAAAAAAATAAAACAAACCAAAGAAAAATCAGAAACCTCAAATAGATTTTAAATTATGTACAATTATTAAAAGAGGTTAATTACACAAGTAACTTACTTTGCAGCTTCTTCAGACTTTTGTGCTTCTGCCCACAAACTTCCTTGCACAGCTCTTGTCAGTTTCAGCCAATGCAAAGGCTTTAACTTTTTGGTCTGACAGTTTTTTGAAGTTAACGTTCGTGACAGCATTGATTTTCCTTTTGCACCAGGAAGAGGAGCAGAAGGTGGTGGTGGTCCTGGTGGAGAAGGAGACACTTTACCACCAACTGCTGAAAGTGATCTCACATCACCTTTAGGAGGCGTTGGAGGAGGGGGTGCTGAAGGAACTGAAGAAGACTGAACCATAGGCGGCGGGGGAGGTGGAGGCGCCACTGGTGAATTAGAAGCTCTAGGAGGAGGTGGGGGTGGAGGTGGTCCACCCTTGGAAGCTGAACTCTGCTTCATAGGAGAGACTGGAGGGGGAGGGGGAGGTGGTGGTGGAGTTTGAGGTACTCCTGATGTAAAAATTGAGCTTTCTCTCAAGGTAGGAAGTGGTGGGGGTGGGGGTGGAGAAGGAGCTGAAGGACGAAGAGTTGGATTAGTTGGAGGAGGAGGCAGAGAAGGAGGGGTAGATGGTATTGTTGAAGCTCTTCCAGGCTGAGAGGATGGAGGTTGTGGTGATGGTGTTGGTAGAACTGACCCAGTTCTTGGACCTTCATCTACAGGAAGAGAAGAAGTAAGGTGAAGTGGTGGAGGTGGAGGGGGAGGGGGAGAAAAACCCATTTTTTGAGTTGCACTTTTAGTTAAAGTGGAAGCAATGTTGGGCAGCTCAGGTAGAGATGGCGTACTTCTTTTATCTTTACCTTCCAACGTTGGAGAGCGTGGAGAGAGCAGAGACTGATTTAATAAATGCACCGCTGTATCAGCCACAGTATACTTAACTGGCGAACTTGTATGACTTGGCCTCTTCGGAGGCGGTGGAGGTGGAGGTGGACTTCTGCTGGCTGTTTTTTCCGTCTCTGGAGGGGTGAAAGGAGGTGACGGTGCTGAAGCAGGCGATGTTTCAATTCTCTTAGATGGCTTAGGAGGAGTAGCAGGAGAAAGCTGCGTTTGCAGAGGGGATGCAAGTGATAAAGGTCTGGTTGTATCTTTCTCGACATGCATAGATGATGCACTATCAGAACCTTGTGCTTTAGGGGAAGGTGGTGGTGGAGGCGGAGGTGGAGGGGATTGTTGTCTAATTCTACTAGCTACTTTTTCCATCTGAGGAGGGGTGGTAGGAGGCAGTGGAGGTGGTGCTGGTGCTGAAGAAGGGGGTGTAGGTTTATTAGAACTGATACTTGCATACTTTGAAGATTGTTCAGATGGAGAAACTGATGTTGGGACTTGTCTTCCAGCCTCTGAAGCATTAAAGAATGGGCTGGAGACCTTACCAATTCTTTCTATTGCCAGAGGACTTAGTATCTCCTGAATATTATCATTGGCGGCTTGCTGTGCCAATGCATTTATTTCTGTAGCATGGGTGCCAAACATTTCTCGAGCAACATTTGCTGCAGCCACTTGTTGTATCGCGCTGAGTGCAGCCTCGGCATTAGGAACTAGCCAATCCACACTATTGAAAATTTCATTCACTTTAGCAAATGCCTCCACTGGAAGGCCTTCCTTCTCAGCGAAACAGGACATATCCATAGGAACCATAGAAGCTGCAGCATCCATTTCAGAGAAAAGGATCTTGAAAAAAAAGTAATTTGGAGATTAGAGATAACAATTCCGAACACATAACTCACACCACCCTCGAACATAAAGAAACATACCTCGGCCCTGAAATCTTTTGGAAACTGATCTTTCCCATCCCAAAATATGTCAATGTCATCGCGATTAAGCATTAAAATATTGGATCTGATAAAAGCTGTGTTGAACATGGCTCTGAAAACCATCTTTTCGCGTTCCAAGTCATCATACAAGCTAATACATTCCAGCACCACATCACCTTGAATGTTACAGTTGATGTCAATCTTAACTAACTCGCATTCTGCCTGCAACAAGGACGTCAAAAATCTAAATTACTAGTGTTGTTCCAAATAAATATTACAGTACATGGTACTCTAAAAGGCTGGAAATGCCGGATAACTTCAACTCTCGTGACAAGAAAGTTGACGGGCCATGATTTAACTAATACTGTTATCTCTATTCTTGTGACTATCTTCTAAAGTTTTAAGATCCAATATCCAGATATCAGAACCAGGGAATAATTGACCAATTTCGGAGGTTTACTTGCTACATAACTGACAGGCATAAGCTACAAAATATTTCATCACTTCCAATCAAGCAAGAGCAGCAATAAATTCTAAAAAAAGGGAAACACGAAGCCAAGACATAAAACATTGAAATGTCACCTGCTTGTAGTGTCTGACAGCTTTACTCCTTTTTGGAGTTGAGTATAGAACCTTAGGAGTACGATCACCAATAATGGCAGGATCTGGACCATAAATACGAAATACAGGTCGGCAACCACCTCCATCCACATCAGGTATCATTCTGATGATCACACAATCCAGGGAGAGAGCCCTATCCAAAGGAGGCCACTGAGGTACTAGATTTCTCCTTGATATATACTGCAAGTATCTCAATTGAGAAGGCATTGGGTTCAATGGTGCCAGCAAATGCAGTAATTCCCTCGGAGCCTGCTTATAAACCATATCTAAAGTCTTCTGCTCTCCAGTGTACTGTTTCCTATATAATAGCAATGCAGCTAGCATGAAGGCCAAAACTGGCCAGCCTCCGCGTTCACAATGCATTATAAGCAAATTATTCTGTCCAAGTGAAAGCCAGCTTTCACTGGACCTCAAAAAGTGATGGATAACCTCCATAGGAAGTAATGGGCAACTCTCATAGTGCCTAGGGTAATCCATAATAGTCATATCATATTCAGATAAAGCATCTGCCATGCGGCTATGCCACTCTGCATCGCGGAAGTTAAACACCAACATTGAGGGCTCAACAAATTGCTCCCGAAGTTCGTTCATTACATTTCCAACATAGCCTTTGTAGTTCTTTTCATCCCAAACATCAGTTGTAAAGCAGGAATCAAACACTACAAAGACGAGATGAGAAACAATTAGTCCAAAACCATAACCAAGCTAATCCTTTTTTTCTTTCAAATGGAGAAAAACAAACGCCTTTATGAAAATAATACTCTCTAGAGATTTGCTTCATCACCTAAATTAAAATTAAAGGTCCCTACGATCCACCTTTACAAGAAATACAACATAAAAAGAACACCTTTAGGTTCTTATTCACATTTACAGGAAACTATGTTATCCTTGTAGAAATTAGAAACCAATATCCTCATAAAACCTTTATGTTCTTATTCACATTCCAAAATCTGTTTTTTTTTTGAAATGACATTCCAAAATCTGTTAAAAGGACATTACATATATATGACCAGAAATTCACAAACTAAAGCCATCGACCTAAAACATCTAACTACAGTTTCATTTCACCGCTCAAACTAAAAGAAAACACTACTTCCTGCAACAGTCAGTTCTCCATAACACCACGTAAACAAACCCGAAAGTTTTAGCTCGGAAATGGATAAATTACACTGAAAGAAATGCCATTGGTAAGAAACCACAACCAAGTTCTTAAATTTCAAACTCAAATCAGTTCAAAATCTCCAAAGAACTCTGCTTTACCGATTCGTAAAACCTACGTACTACAAGCTCAGCTCAAAATTACAAAACAAACACACCAAAATGAAACTCAACGTAAAATTCACACTCGAATCAGTTCAGCACATCCCAAAACATCAAATTGAGCTAAAAATTGGAGATTCACTAGCAAAAAGACCGCAATCACTAACCATAAACGCGCTCCGAGATTTCCAGAAGCCCGTCCGGCGGTTTCCGATAGAACAATTTTCTGAACAGCGCCATTCACTCCTTTCTGGAAGATATAAAGATCAAACCGAATCCCTCGCCGAACAACCCTTCCCGTTCATGCAATAGGATCTTGAATGGCGATTTCGTGGTCTGGATTGGATTTTACAGAGATTTATCGCGATGATATTTCAGCGAGATGAGCTGGAGAAGAAGAAGAGATCACAACGGAACCAAAGGAACCGACTCAACGGAGTAGTATGGCAGCAAGAAAGGTATGAAAACGACGACGTGTGGAGCGTTTTCTATTTTTCTCCCGCGAACTTGCTACAATCTACCAACACGCCATGGGAAGATAGGACAAAAAGATAGTCAAACCGGGATACTTTATCCGATGAACGGTTTTTTATTCCATTTTTAATTTCAATTACTCCTCCGTTTTGTTATTGCACTTTAATCATATATTTAAATAAAAGATTAAAAGTAGAGGTACCCCCAAGTTTATAGGAAAGTGTCAATGTACCCCCGAGTAATTTAAAAGTGCTCATGTACCCCTATAATTACATTGAATAAAGAAGTGTACTTCTAAAGCCAATTTTCCAACAGTATTTTGAACTAAAAGACAAATTTACCCTCACTTGTTAGCCTATTTTTTTCCCTGCGGGCACAAAAAAAATCCAAGAAATTAATATCGTTGAATAACAGAATAAATGCACAGTATTATTGAAAAAGTTAACCTTTATATCCAAAAACACAACAAATTGAAAACATTGGTGAATTTACCATAATCTCGTCAACTCTATTATCTCCTTTGGTAATTTGAGCTAGTCACGCAAATTATTATTAGGTGTGGCAGTTTCGGTCCGCCTGCTCACACTAATTTCAGGGAACAGTGGTTTTGGTCCCCTCGGTTTCAAACGCATTCCTCCGATGAACTAACAGTGACTGGTATGGATTTAGATTGCCTTGCTTAACTGGGTGTGAAGGTAAAAGGGAAGCGGGAATTAGATGAATAATTAGGAGGGGAAGAAGGTTTTTCAGAAGCCAATGAGCTAAATCAGATCTCGGAATTCGATTGATTTGGTTGGGGCATTTTCGTCCTAAAATTTTTCTTTTTTACCATTAAATATTAGTGAGGGTATTCTTGACATTTTACATTTGGGAAAAGAAAATTCTGCCCAAATTATGCATTTGAGGGTATATTGGCACTTTTAAAAAACATAGGGGTACATTAGCACTTACTTAAACACTTGGGGGTATAATAGCATTTTTTTCTTAAATAAATATATAACCATCTATATTAATATATTTGATATTATTATTAGGATCATCATATCACGTACTGTTTAAATGTTAATTTATTATTTATCATTAATATACATAATTAAAGATATTTGCAATCAAACTTATGTGTTGAGAGTGTGAATAAAATAATATGTAGATTGAATTGATACGGAATGAGTATCATTTTTGCATCCACATGAATATATTTTTCTTTATCGATAGTAATTACAGATCTGAAATGAGTTTTTTCTCTTCTATGTATCATTTCAAACTATTTACTAATTTAATGTTTCTAAATCATAAACAATTGCCGTATGACCACAAAAACATATAAATTGCACGATATCTCATTTCTAGCATATGAATGACCATTACTAATAAGCAACACATATTATGACATAACATTTTACAAGATCCATCTCAATTTTCACATGTTATTAAGATTTGAGAGTGATAGATTAATATCACTTGTTAATAATTACTAGGAAAGAGTCTAACTTCATGCTACTCATGTTTCATGTGAAAATTAAGTATAAATATTAATTTTGACCAGATTTAAATATATTAATACCAAAAGAATGTCTCATTCCTTATTTGCAACTCTCGTTTTATTTAAATTCATTAAAATATTCATAATAAATATGTTTTATTCAATTTTGCGATCACTCCCTTGATGTATAGTTGATCACCGTATCTTTCAAGCG
Source organism: Sherardia arvensis (assembly GCA_948330725.1). Lineage (NCBI taxonomy): Eukaryota > Viridiplantae > Streptophyta > Magnoliopsida > Gentianales > Rubiaceae > Sherardia > Sherardia arvensis. The sequence goes on from OX415235.1 coordinate 52,055,694, forward strand.
AAGATATCTACCAGACGCGTATAATTCATATCCAACTCTTTGACTAGTGATAGCGGCGTGGATGTAAAGTAAAAGACGGCTTAATTTAGATCTACCAAATTCCATTTGTGGACTATATGGGCAAGTTCATGCTTGATGCTTGTACCGTTTGTGTATCATGTGAATCAAAATAGAATCGATATTTAACATTTCAACAATGTTTTACAAGCCTCCAGATTCAATTCTAATGTTTTAATATTACAAATTTAGAGTGTCTAAATAAATTTCTTCCACATAAATGTGGCTCCTTCTCAAAAAAATAAATCAAAATATAGAGTTTTCCTAGAGTTTGAGTTGAGAAAAAACTAAAAAGATTATCAAAATGACCACAAATTCGAAAAAATGGAGAGTGGTGGGCTGTTCGGTCCAATGCCAGTAGCTGATTTCTGTCCACACCAAGAACCAAAATCTAGAAAAACCTCATCCCCTCTTCCCAACGCCACTAATAAATTGCTGCACCCCTTCCCAACACAGCACCGGTCAAAAGCTCCTCCCCTGTTTCTCCTGCTATTTATAGCTCGGAGAATCCTAGGAGAAGAGGGCACAAGCTGCAGATAATTTGCTTTTCACATGGCTTGCAGACTCGCAGATTCCAGCTTTCTTCTGCTGGTGATTTTTCGTTGCATTTTGTGTTGCATTTGTGCTCGTTGATTGTTGTTTTATGTGTTTGGTGCTTATTTGAAGCGGTTTTGAGTTTCAGGGGCACAGCGGGAGGCCGGTGCAGAGGAATAGGCTATCCTCGGTTGGTTGCTGTCCAGGTAAGCAAGCTTGATGATTGTTTATGATTATGAACTGATTGTTTGGTTTATTGTTGTTCTGTTGATTTTCATGCAAAAGAAACAATCTTGGTTACAACATTGAGTGTAATTGCTTTAATGATGTGAAATATTGATAGGGAGTGATGGAAAGAGCTGCCAAACTGTGGCTTTAGGTTGTATTCGTGGTCAGGTCACATCCAGGAATTTAAAGATTGAGTCTTTAGGTCAAGGAATGAGGGAGACCTAGTTAGTTTTTCTTAAGCGTTGCTCGACTGAAAGTTTGTATCGGGCAAATGCCCTGAAAACAGCCTCTTATAAAAAATGAATGATTGCACAAATTAGGATTTGATGGTCTAGTCGTGTCATGGACTTCCTACATGCAGGAGGTTTATTCACCTTAAAGCAAATAATCTTACTTATAGTTACGGTGTTTACAAATGGATTGAGATAAGTAGAAAGGAGGCAAAATTACAACTTGCTGATTGTGAGTACTTTTTGCTAATTTTTTAAATTAAAAATCCCCCTTTTTCGTTTACCATTGGCGGAGGTGAGAGTAGGAGATTGTTATATTAATTGCTTGGGAAAAATACGTGGGTGTGAATAGAATGAAAATTGCCTACCGGGTTCTCCGCGGGTTAGTGCGCCAATGCTTTTAAACTGCATAGTTTAGCATTTTTGTGTTTCTGATGGTTACTTTCTTTCTTTCTTGAACAGGCAGATTCAGTCTGAATTATGATGTTCTGTCATATGGAAAAGGCAAAAATGAAAGGAACCTCATTTCTCTTCGAAACACCAAGGTTGTTCGGGCTGTAGCAGTTCCTGTAGCGCCATCTCCAGCTGACGGTGCAGAACTTAGGAAACAGTTGGGTGAAAGCTATGGTTTTAGACAAATTGGAGAACCTCTTCCAGAGAATGTCACATTGAAAGATGTTATTGGGTCTCTCCCCAAAAAGGTAGTCTGATATATTCTTTAAAGGGTTGCTCATCACTTTAGTAAGCTTAAGTTCCTATTTTTGCTTGAGATGTCATTAAGCTGGGATGATTTCCCAAATATAAAATTTTTTTGCCAATTTTATCTTGCTTCAGTATAACCGGGAATTTTCAGTATGGAAAATGAAGCTTGACTGTTTTGTGGTCTCGTCTGCCGAATTCTTGAGTCTAATTTTGAGCAAAGAAGAGTCATGTTTGAGGAAATGCCTGTCAAGTGTTCTGGAAGATGTCTGAAATATGCTAGATTTACTAGATGTCTTTTTTCTTCTTCTTATTGTTACCCAAGAAAGAGGCTAGATTAATGCATGGCACTGATATACTTTGCTGTTAGCCAAGAGCTTAGTCCTTGCAATGTAGTTGATTTGGAGTAGCTTTTTTCTAGACGAGGTTGCTGATAGCTAGGCATCCAACTGAACAGAGTTTTATACTATTCACATCCTTTTCTTTTCTTCCGTGTCCTATGTTTCTGTTTATTACTTATTCGCTTTGAACTGACCGTTGGTCGACAAACAATTGATCCCAACTCCATTTCTATTCGAAGGTTTTTGAGATAGATGATGCAAAAGCCTGGAGATCAGTGTTAACATCTGTGACATCTTACTCACTTGGCCTCTTCATGATTGCTAAAGCACCGTGGTATCTACTTCCCCTGGCATGGGCTTGGACAGGAACTGCAATAACCGGGGTTAGTTCTGCATTCATTGCTATATCATTTACTTTCAGATTGCAATTATGTGTAGTACTTGTAACCAGAAAGTTATTTGAGATATTATTCCCACTAGGTCTTCTCTAATTTCCTGTTTTTAAGACTCGGTATTAAGTTTAATATTCTCGGGTTAAATGTTGAAAATTGAATATCATTGCTCCATGTTTTAGTTTGATGTACAAAATCCATTTGCTATGATTCGTTATTAATTCTCCTTTGTATAGTTCTTTGTTATAGGACATGATTGTGCACACAAATCATTCTCCAAAAACAAATTGGTGGAAGATATCGTTGGTACTCTAGCCTTTCTGCCACTGGTTTACCCTTATGAGCCATGGCGCTTTAAGCATGACCAGCATCATGCAAAGACAAACATGTCCGTAATGAACTTCTTTTCCCCTGATTTTACATACCGCATTATTTGTTGAGTTTCATTCACTTTATTTGTTGTGGAATTGGTTTCATTTTTCATTTATTGAGTCTTCTGATGCTTCAGTTATATTTATTTCTTGTGATTAGGTCATTTAAGATACAAATAGCATATCTAGTTCCCGAAAGGCTCCTTAATGGACCACTATGTGAGGGAATTTAGGTAGACTGGGTTAAACAACTATGAAGCTTTCCATAGTTAATAGAAGATACAATTATATTTTGTGCCTAGAGGGTTGCACATTTAAGCCAAGCTAGTTGTTTGGGATCTCAGTTTATCTTCTGGAGACGCTTTATCTGAAATTTCTAAATGCATCACTCACCAACATCATCATCAATCCATAGAAGTTATAAAACAAGTGCATGCCTTCTCCGTCTCCTAGTCTCTTGGTCTTTCACTTATGTCATGTTCTTGTTTCTCTCTATGTAGAAGGTGTTAGGGCTTAAATGCATCATCTTTACAAAAATATCATTTACCTATTCTTGTATGCGTGTATATTGCTCCCGACATGCCATTTACAACTATTTTCGTTCCAGGTTGAAAGAGGATACTGCTTGGCACCCTGTTTGGGAAGACGAGTTTGAATCAAAGCCAGCTTTAAGAAAGGCAATCATATTTGGTTATGGACCACTTAGGACATGGATGTCTATTGGCCACTGGTATGCTATTATTTCTTGATCTCATGTCTATGTTGAAACTCAGGAACCTTCACTTCCACTTTCATTCATTTCCATATAATATTTGATTCCTATACATATTTGTCCTTCCCGGTGTTTAGGGTACTTTGGCACTTCAATTTGAAGAAGTTTAGACCCAATGAACAGACCAGGGTGAAGATCAGTCTGGCTTGTGTGTTTGCATTTATGGCGATTGGATGGCCGCTGATTATAGCCAAAACAGGAATTATGGGATGGGTTAAATTTTGGTTGATGCCATGGTTGGGCTATCACTTCTGGGTAAGCTACATCCCCACCACTATTATATTGTGTGCATAAATTTAGGATACTAATTCACGGAGCTTAGAAGTGATATCTGAGACTATATCTGAACTTGCAGATGAGTACTTTCACCATGGTGCACCACACAGCTCCCCACATACCATTCAAATACGCTGACGACTGGAACGCCGCTCAGGCCCAGCTTAGCGGGACTGTTCATTGCGATTACCCTCGCTGGTATGGATATATTTCATCTTCTGTTATTCTGTTACCCTCGCTGGTATGGATATATTTCATCTTCTGTTATTCTGTTACCCTCGCTGGTATGGATATATTTCATCTTCTGTTATTCTGTTACCCTCGCTGGTTCATTGACTTTCTTCTGTTTCCGACAACAGGATAGAGATCCTCTGCCATGATATCAACGTTCACATTCCTCACCATGTTTCTCCACGGATACCGAGCTACAACTTGAGGGAAGCACATCAGTCTCTCCAGCAGAACTGGGGGAAGGTATGATAGATACCCTCGTTCTCATACCCATCAACTTTTACATCTTCCTTAACCACGCCTTATGTGTTATTCATGATGCAACAGTATCTGAACGAGGCTAAATGGAACTGGCGGCTGATGAAGACCATACTGACGGTGTGCCATGTCTACGACAAGGAGCGGAACTATGTGGGCTTCGATGAAATCGCGCCCAAAGAGTCCCTTCCAATCACATTTCTCAAGAAAGTGATGCCAGATTACGCTTAAGTTGTCGGTAGGCATTGAGGATGGTTCTTTCTTTAGATTACATTAGCTCTATAGAGTATCTTGATGTCTGTAAACTATGTATGAGTCAGAGATTCAGGAAGCTTCCCTCAGCTAAAACCATTCTAGTTTTTCGAGGAAAACACTCCTTTGTCTTGTATGTGCAGTGAACCCCTTGTGAAAGCAGGTTGTAATGAAGCGCGTGGACGGCAGTTTTGTGTCATTTTTAATGTTAGCTTGGCATCGGATTCAATAATAAGGAATATTAGTGAAAGAAATTGCCGGATTAATATTCTTCGCATATTACTATTCATCATAAAAATTTATTGCGACTTTGATCAAACAATTAAAAGTATTATATTAGTAGTATTATCATCGTGTGATATATTTTTCGAAAGATTTAAACACGTATTTATTAAATATCAAAATTTTAAATTTAATTAATTAATAATATATGTGATGGTCAAATTTTCTGCCAAATAATATTATTTTTCAAGTATGTTACCATTAGAAAAATACAAATAGAAAATAGAGGAGTGATGTGGAAAAAGTCTTTGTCAGTCCCTATTTAGTTTTGGTTTGTTGGTCATTGTTCAATAATCTTTCGACATTTTTTAGTTGAGCTCGTTAGTTTATTCTCTTAATGTAACAAAATTTAATTTCAGCTAAACTAAACGGAAACTTAGATCTTATAATAAAAAACCAAATTCATTAAAGAAATCAAACCAATACCCAATGACTAGAGACCCCTTCTCTTTTGATAGGGATTGTTACATGTTCTGATATTTTAGTTTTTTAATTTAAAATATGGTATTAATTTATAAAAATATTTTTATTAAATTTATTGAAAAAATTAATAATATTATAAAGATGATATTGAAATTTTAATGATATTCTATATTATTTGTTTTAGGTATTTGTCGAGTCAATGGTCCTCCAATCGGTGGCAGGGGTCAACGCGTAGGTGACTTAATTAAACATTAATGATCCACTGATTGCAAATCGTGTTCAAATGGAAGAAGAAGGTGTTCTTCCACTAGCAATACTTAATATTTATTTAAATTATTTAATTACCAAAAAACAGTAAACGGGCGCTGAAAGTCTAAGCACGGCTCCATATTTCAAGAGTGGAAGGGTGATTCTCGATACAAGTTTTAAAGCCTAATCAATAATTTTGATGAAATTAAGGTAAAGGATAAGATCAAGGAAAGCTTGGTGCATCATTTCATGGAGAGAAAAGGGCGATTCGGTCTATCTCAGCGTCCCGTCCATTCGATATTATAAATTTTGATGGAGAGCTAAGTTACGGTCTACGGTCAGATTTATTAAGCGTCATTTATTTTGGAGTGCACAAGAGACATTGCAAGTAAAAAATCGCCACACTACACGGTCGAGACTCGAACTTTAAATCATGGTGTATTATTGTATAATTTTGAAATTAGTTAGTCGGTTCAGTTTGATTCAGAAAGGTCAATCAAACAATTTCAGACGACTTCAAACTCAAAACAAAATATAAGGATAAAAAGACAATTACATGATAAATTTTCACTTAATATTATAAGACAATTTTAAAAGTGTAGTGATGTCATTAGTAATATCTGAGTATAATAATATATTTTGACATTTTTTGTAAATTTTAATGATTGTTTATAAAATTTTGCAAAATATTTAGAGCTTGCATGTCCTCTAATACTATACTGAGCGTCGATAATGTCTCTCGATAGTAAAGTTTTGAACATGTCTGTTTATCACATTTTGATAGTAAAACTCTGAACACGCCAATATGTCAGAGAAAACTGAATTGAATTGAAAGTACAACCAAGTTAGATCAGAGCATTAGAATAGTCAACAAAATCAAAATCATGTCACAAAACATGAATAATTAGTGATAAGGCCTCTATGAAAAGGATTGTTTAGAAGTGAAGCAAATAGCCTTTTATGGCTACTCTATCTAGTTTGCACCAATAGAACTACAAAAACAGCCAACCTTGATAACAATAGATTGTCAGCAATAGATTACACCATATTTCTGTATCTATCTATATCATTACACTAGTTTCCTAGATGTGATCAAACCATAACAAAAAAAACTAAGTCAAAAACCAAACCAAAACATAATGCAGAAGAATTTTAGCCTATGGGAGGAGAAGGAGTCTCCCATATATCAAACACATTCTCCTCCCCATGAAGAGCAAACAGCCGATCGCCGCCAACGGAGAAGTCACAGATTGAGCCGCCATAGCTCCGGCGAAGCCTCGATGTCAGCACCCAGTCCGGCCCACAGAAGACCGATATCGTGTCATCCATTGAAGAGAACAGCTGCCCATCATGCAATGCCAGCTTAGGATAACATGGCTCATCAGGCATCTTCCCTCCCTTCATCAGCCTGCTCCTAGAACTCCACCTTACATTATTCCCATCAAACCTTAAATCCATGAAACCTAGATCCTCGTACTCGTTCACCACGCAGATCGAGCTGCATTCCTCCATGGCAATGGCATCCCTGACTCTCCTCTCATCCATGACAGACGCGCTCCCGATGTCAGACCAAGACCACACCATACTCTTGCTTGCCCTAAAATCGAGAATACTAATGTAACAGTTGTCTTTCCTAGGAAACAACGATGCCACCATCAAAGTGTTTGTACCATGAAGCCATTGCAGCTTGTCCGCATCACCTAAGGACCAGTTAAACGGCTCGTAGAAGAAATCGACCTGCTGTCCTGAAACCTGGTCCCAAACACCTATTCCGTACTCATTAGCCCTACCTTTGCAGCTCGAAAACAGCTTATAATCAGGTGAAATACTAAGTGCGCCGGCAGTGTAACTCTTGACCTGGTTCTCATGTTTGACTCTAAACTTGTACCTTAATTCCCCCGAATTAACGTTGAACAGCCCCATTCCTCCGTCTCCACGCCCTAGCCGCTCGCACGCGCTGATCACGATGCTGTCTGAATCGACGTAGCAGGCATCATTCACCCTCTGATAGTCGAGGTTTATCGGAGGGTGCTCCTCCATCATCCAGTCGTACACGTGGACAACGCTGCCGTGCGCCACGCAGCAGCCGCCGTCAGGGCCGGCGCGGATGGCGGTGCCGTCGCCGGGAGCCCTGCCGGAGACTGACCGGAAAAGTCCAAGTCGGTTGCCGTCGAAGGAACCCCACTTCGCCGACCTGACGTGGTCGAGAACGCCGTAGAATAAGGCCTCTCTGTAGAGCATCTTCTCGGGGATGTTTGGGGGAAGGTAAAGCTCCCCTGTCCTCAACAGGTCGAGAATCACGGCGAAGCAATCAGGGTTCCGGTCAATGAAGTGCTCCGGCGCCGGCGTGTTTTGGCCGGAATTAAGGTCCCAGTTGGAGTCAAACAGCGCTCCGAACAGGGAACTCCGGCCAGCGTTTGCTATCGTCGTTGCTGACGTTTCGAAGATTCTTCCACCAACGTTGAACCTCACCCTGTCCTTCTGAGCACCCATAGCTCAAAAACTATGAATCAAGATTCAATCTTTGATGCAAAACCTTGCTCAAAACTTCAAATTCTCCATAAACTGAACAAGAAATGATCAAAAAATATGAACTTTTTAGTATCAAGTTTCAATGTTGAACAAAACCCTGTTCAAAACTGCAAACAATATGGATTTTTTTGCAGCAAGATGGAATTTTTAAGGAGGTGAAAGAACAATAAAGGCAGTCTTAAAACTGATCCCTAAAGAAAAGGATTGAATCATCAAACTTGGTGCCAATAAACCCTGTTCAATACTCCAAGCAAGATGGAATTTTTAATACTGATCCCTAAAGAAAGATTGAAAATCAGCTGAAGCTTTATAAGCACATGGGATCGGATTTTGAGGAGATTAAGAATAATAAAGGCAGAGTCTTGTTGATTGTCGGAGTTTGAGTAAAAGCAAAGGGAATTTGAGTTTGTTATTAGGTGACTAAATCCATGAAATGATCAGAAACTTGGAAAACACAGGATTATGATCAGAGGATTTGGTGGGGATTTTGGAGCGGTTGGTATTTCGAAAATTAAAGTGAAATGGATTATATTAAGGTTCTGGAGTCTTTACTCTTTTACACGTTCCGGCTGACTGAACTTTCCTCTTTAAGTTTTGCATATATCCAATGATATGGCGGTGGGGCCGGCAGCCATCGTTCTTGGCTGCACTGTCAGCCGTTGATCAGATGCATTTTTGACAGAGGAACAGTGGATTTGGGAGTTGGGAAATTGGGATTATATCAACTGTTATATTGGGAAATTCTGGACATTTTGGTGAATTATTTTCTTGTCTTTGTGCCTTTTGCCTGTTTGATTCTTTCGAAATAGATCCTCTGTAGTGTTTATATTGTTGAGTTTCTTATTTTGGAGTATCTTTCTTATATGTTCATGTTATTCTCACCAATATACTGGGCTAACCTATTTGGGCAGAGCCCTGTTTCGATTAAAAAAAATTTACGGACAAAATTTTCTTCAATAAGAAATCTGCGATATTTCTTTTAGATGATTGAGTGACTGGAGATGTGGTTGAAGAATGAAGTGGAAGTCTTACTCATTCAAAACATAATGTAGACCTATAATAGACTATGTTTTATGTAATAGACTATATATTAAAAAATATTGGTCTCACAATTCAGTTCATCCGTTTATTCTTTCGTGTCTCAATATCTTTTAGCACACTTCTATATAGTTCAATTTCACCTGATATGGGTATACTAAATATCAATCTTATCATATGTTGTTTATAGTTTCATGTTGCAAAAGTAGCTTCTATGTTCTTCTAGATGACTGAGTGACTAGAGATGTGGCTGAAGTATCAAGTGGAAATCTTACCCCACTCAAAACATAATGTAGACTTATAATAGACTATGTATTAAAAAATATTGGTCTCACAATTCAGTTCATTCGTTTATTCTTTCGTGTCTCAATATCTTTTAGCACACTTCAGTATAATTTAATTTCACCTGATGTGGACATACTAAATGTCAATCTTATCATGTGTTGTTGATAGCTTCACGTTGCAAAAGTTATAAATGTTGAGTGTATAAATAAAATGACCATTAAAAATGAATCCATTTTGTTTGAAATTATGATAGACTAGTATGTTTATGTTGAAGTTCAATTATCATTTATTTATAGTAGTTGCATGTTTTCTCAAGCCATATCAATAAAAGTGGCATTCTTTGATTTGAAAGGAAAAGAATGGTATGATATTGATGTTAGAGGTTATTTTTCATTAATATAGTGGTTGGGTGTTTCTTTGAGGACAGCACTTTAGTAAAAGCTATTTTCCAAAAAAAAAAAAATTGATAAAAAAATAGTAAACATTCAACTTATGAAAATTTTGAAGATAGGAAGTAGGCATAATAATGTGAAGAAAATGCTTTTATAAACTAATCAAATGTGATTACGGGGTAACTAAATTTTACGGAGTGGGGTAAATTATTATTGTGTTTATTATTAACTTTATTTGTACCACTTACAAAATTAATAATTGTTAATTTGTTACATTGGGTGTAGACTATAGAGGTCACAAATACAGAAACAATTGGGTTTTAATATGGTAAAATATATCGTCTTCTAAATTTTGCTACATTCTCCAATAAATAATCAGGAGATATTTAAACTATATATATATATAATATTTTCGACAATAAAAATAAAACATCAAAGTGCACTTAAATTGACAAAATTAATTAATATTAGTCTATTTGACCAACTATGGATACCAACTTGTCAACCCAACCCAAAAGACACGCTCTCGTTCCTTGTTGAGACTTAACAAAAAGTTCCACCTCTTAAGTCCAAGTCCAAACATATAGCTCCAAATTGTAGAGTCCAAAATTTGGAGCACAACTAATTTTTATTTAATTAAAATTGGTGAATGTAAAATTGTAAATTGATGCTCTAAATGACTTTCTCTCTCATGCATGTGAAATAATTAATGTGTTAAAATAATAGTAGTAAAGGAATAAGTTGTAACTTGTTAGAAGTTTTGAGGGGATAACAAACTCATCACATATAAACAAGAAACAAGTTACATGATCTAGATAATTTTAACACATAACTTCAGTGAAATTTCAACATAAAATCAATTAGCAATATATGGATTGGCCCACCAATCTTAGATACTGAATTTTCAGCCACTCCATTTCCGATATGGGTTTAATCTCAACAAAACTGACATTAACTGCTGTTGTCAAAAGATTTCAGCAAAAAGACTACAGTTATAAATATATGAAATTGATATTATAAAACATCTTTTGCCTCTCTTGTATGCTTACCGTATAGCGCACCTTATTGAGATGGCCATTAAAACCTTGTTGTAGAGTTTGATTGCGACCCTTACTTACAGATATATTTTATCCAAATATAGATGGATTTCAAGATAAATTTCAAAAAAATTTCATCATAATTCTTCATAACATTAATTGTATTTGAGCACCTCAATCAATGTGTTGGATACTTAAGTTTATTTGACGTGCGATTTCAGAAAATCAATATAACTGATTACAAATATAAAAGACAGGTAAAAAATATATTTTTTGAAAAAATAAACTTATACTATACTTGGTTTAAAAATTGAAAAATTTCATATGACACTTTTATATAAGGAATTATTTCCATATTTTGTTTCACAAAACACAATTCACAATTCACAATAACAAAATTCAAATATTTTATGATGATCCATCCATATATTTGTGTCCATTAATTGAAAAAAAGAAAAAACAGATTGTGCCATTGTTCCACATATATAGTCGAGGAAGTAGGGTTTATAGATCCTTTTTGGCCAAACCTCCATATCTCCGAATCTCTGCCCCAACCCGCCGAAACCCCCCAATCCCACACCGACCTGCAACAAATCACCGCTTCTCACTCCACACTCGACGGCGGCGTCGTGCGGCGGAGCTGCCTATCATTTCGTCTGAAATTTGAGCTCACTGGGAAGCTTTCATGGCGGCGGTGGCGGTAAATTCAGCCTCGGACCCGGTCGGGCACGAGCGCGACTTGGATAAGGATCGGCCGGTGGCGCCGGTGAATGTGTTTCACCGGAGGATTGAGTTCCACGCGGAGCGGAAGCCGTATACGGGGTTTAACCAGCAGAGGAAGAGTGGGTTTAAGCTCGAGACGTTGAACCCAAACTCGAATCCGAATATGAATTCCGGGGCGAGCTCGGAGCCGAAAAAAGCTGGATTTGCTGGGTCCGGGAAGGAGGTTGCTTTGCAGAGGGGTAAAAACGGGTTAGGAATGGATCCGGAGCTGAACTTTTCGATCACAGTCAGGAGAATTGTAAGAATTTGATGTTGTTTAGCTGCATCTGTGGTTTTTGTTTTGTCTGATTGCCTAAAGCTCTCTTTTTGTTTGGTTTTATGTTAGTTTCAAACAGGTTTGTATTGAATGCTGTCAAAATATGAACTTTTGATAGAAAACTGTGAACTTTTGATTGAACCAAGAAACCTGTTGCAGTTTTTGAATACCTGGTGTGTCAAAAGTTTGTCACTTTAGCTGTATTGTTATTCGATTTTAGGAAGTTATCGTTTTCATATGCTTTTGCTCCGTCTGTTTCTGATGTTGATATACTTTCAAATGGTTTTATGGTGACTAGTTATATGCTTCATACGGTTTGTGTTTTTCTGTCATTGAATGTTATCAAAATTGAACTTTTTAGTAGAAAAATTTGAACTTTTGATTGAATCAAGAAGCCTGTTACAGTTTTTGGTTACTTGGTGTGTCAAGCTTGGCACTTTAACTGCACTGTTATTCGGTTTTAGCTTGATGTATTTCTTACATGCTTGGCCCTCTTCTCCTTGGTTTGTTTCGAAGATTCAACCTTTGATATAAAAAAGGAAATTCAAATTTTAGTCTTTTCTGGTGTATCCAGCTTGGCATGCAGTTATGAAAGTTGATTTTTTTTTATGGTGTATGTTGTTACCCTGTGCCAAGAGAAATGCACCGTTCAGTTATATGGTTTCAGTTGTGGATAACTGTATGCTTTAGTTGCTCATGAGGGATTATAATGGTATGAATGAATTGTGTGATTCAGGGTGCTGGCTTGCAAAATCTTGGGAATACTTGTTTTCTCAATTCTGTATTACAATGCCTGACGTATACGGAGCCGTTGGCTGCTTATTTACAGAGTGGACGGCATATTGCTTCATGTAGGTCTAATCCCTTTCTGTCAATACATATTTTTCCTAAAGAAGTGCATTTAGTTTGTTTGTTGTTACTCTCCCCTAACATATTTTAATACGTTTATGTTAGGTCGTAAGGCTGGATTTTGTGCATTGTGTGCCATTCAGAAACATGTAAAGGTTGCTCTGGTATCATCTGGGAGGATTGTTGCTCCGAAGGATCTTGTATCAAACTTGCGTTGTATCCTTAGTATTGTTCCTGTTTTATTGTATCAGAATTTATCTTTTAACTTGTTTTGACACCAGTTTTACTTTGTGTATGGGTTTGTATAATCTTATGATCATCCTAAAATTATTTAAAAGCATGCTCAGATCTCTCTTTGGTTACGCAAAACGCTGATTCTTATTTGGATGTGTTATTCTTGACAACAACTTAAGGTATATCTAGAACCTTCAGAAATGCTAGACAGGAGGATGCTCATGAGTACATGGTGAATCTGCTAGAATCGATGCATAAATGCTGCCTACCTTCCGGAATGCCAAGCGAGTCACCTGGTGCTTATGAGAAAAGTTTGGTCCATAAGATATTTGGTGGACGTCTACGTAGCCAGGTAACCGCTCCTTGCTGAGAATTTTGCTAGCTAGGCTGTGGCAAGAGTTTTGGTGAACTTCTACATTACTTTAAGATAATTATTTGGTGCCTGAAAATGTGCTAGGGTTTGTTATTTTAGAATTCTTTTTACTTGTCTCATTTTTTTGTACGCTTGCAGGTGAAATGCACTCAATGTTCGTTCCCCTCAGAGAAGTTCGATCCATTTTTGGATTTGAGTCTAGAAATAGCGAGGTTAGATTCGCTGCAGAAGGCTTTATCTCATTTCACTGCACCTGAACAACTAGATGGAGGGGAAAAGCACTATCAGTGCCAGCGATGCAAGCAGAAAGTCAGGGCTTTTAAGCAGCTGACAATTGACAAGCCACCAGAAGTTCTTGCTATCCACTTGAAGCGTTTTAGTTCACATAATCCTGGCCAGAAGATTGACAGACAAATACACTTCAACCCTACTCTGGACTTGAAACCTTATGTATCTGGTCCATATGTAAGTACTCAATCTTGTTGAATTAATGACTGGATTTTTCCTAATAGATGTTTTCATTTCTGTCGCTTGGATTGGAGCTGGTTTTAATATTCGTATATATATATATATATATATATATATATATATATATATATATATATATATATATATATATGTGTGTGTGTGTGTGTGTGTGTGTGTGTGTGTGTATACATAATATACACACACCATTTTATCATGCTTATTTGCTCACTGAATAGTATTCGCTCTATGCGTTATATTTGTGCGTGTTTAGTAATTTCTTGTCTACATTTTCTATCGAATAGGAGTCTCAAAGATAAATCCACCCTGTTATGTAATTTTTTTAGATAAGTTTGATTGAAATTTGCATTAGATTGGTTCATAGTAACTTTGATGGTTTTTAGTCATAAATATGTGCAATTTGACATTCATGACAATAGGAGAATAGTATGTAATGGCTTAGTTACATTATCGTGTTGCAGGAAGGAAATGTGAAGTACACTCTTTATGGTGTCCTTGTACATCATGGCTGGAGCACTCATTCTGGCCATTACTACTGCTTTGTCCGGACATCTACTGGCGTGTGGTACTCCCTTGATGACAATCGGGTATGACTTAAGGCCCGTTGCATTACTTGTATTGCAACTATCTGTTGCTTTAATGGTCATCTGGTTGATGCCTTCATTTAATAGTTACCTGACACATCATGAAATTGACAGGTGGTTCAGGTTAGTGAAAAGAGGGTTTTGGAGCAGAAGGCTTACATGCTGTTTTATGTTCGAGATAGAACATTTTCCCTGTCAAAGAAAACAGCTGATATGTTGAACAAAGAGAATATGGCCATGAATGCATCAGCCAGAAGTGCCTTATCTAATAGTAGTCAAGGCTTGAATGGAAATATGTCCAATGAGAAGAAGCTAAATGGTTCACTTTCTTCTGAAGATGCTCAGAAACAGTTACCGAAGCCTCTAATGTCTAAGGAAATTCAAACGAAGGAGGATTCTCTTCTAAAGAGTAATGGCCCCGCAGCTAAAGTGGATTCTCTTTGCAATGGCAATAATGATCCCACTGCTGATGTGGAGAATTGTAATATGCCAAGCAAAGAACAGGCATCAGAGAACCCATTGAAGGTCTCATCCGCTGTAGGCGTGGGGAATGGATTACCAGTTGCAACATTGTGTGCTGTTACATCTTTGAAGCCCGAATCTGTTGATCTCTCAAATTCTGCTAAGGAGGCCAGTATTAGCAAAGGTGGTCTGCAAGTTCCCGTTATCGAACAGAATGCTAAGAATGAGCCTGCTTTGTTAGTACCACCCCCAAGACATAATAACAGTGCCATAATCAGTGTTACCAGTAACTTCGGTGGGACTTCAAAGAAGACTAATACTGATAAGGCTGGGCTTGCTGATTTGTCTGTTACAAAAACAGATGATGCTAATGCTGCAGCGAAAAGTAGTCCACCTTCAAAGGAAACTAATGCTGAAATGGTTGGGCTTGCTGATTTGTCTGTTCAGAAAGCCGATGCTGTCAACGCTGTAGCGAAAAGTAGGTTGCCTCGTAGAAAGGCTCTTGCTGACAAGCATCTCTCTGTGAAATTGACGCCATTGAAGCGTCTGATAAGTGCTAAGAAGCTCAGCAAAAGTATCATCTTTGGAGCATCATATGTTCGGAGAAAGAAGAGATGTAGAACCAAATCCCCAACAAAGGTGGGTAAAAATAATTCCCAGTCAGACTTAGGGCCATCGACTTCCGAGGAATCCATGGCTAGCTCAATAAAAATCTCAAAGAAGAAAGTGGAACGAGGTTCAACTGACAAGGACGCAAAGCATGAGATCCTAGGTAAAAGGAAACACGCTGAAAATAATGATGGCCTGCAGAAGAGCGACAAAGATGAAACACGTGGTGGTGGTATTGTTCAGAATGGAAAATCTACTACAGCTCCAAGTTCTTCTTTCACCCCGAATAATGGAAAACCATCTGATGCTGGACGGGACCATGTGGAGAATGGTTTAGTGAATATGCTCACAAGAGGCATAGAAGAGACAGCTGGTCAGTAGTTACTTTTTTATACTATCTTTTACCACTTGAAAATTACTCGGGAATTTTTTATTCACATACGAGATTTTCTTTCTACAGTTCCACGCTGGGATGGCGTTGAACATCCTTCTGCTTCTGTTGAGCCCAGAAGTGAGAAATACAACCGAATCGGTTATGTTGGTGACGACTGGTACGTCCTCATATGAGGAATATGATGTCGGAAATTCTGTTTTTCTCTTAAATTCTGTTTTTCTGTTACTTAAATTCTGTTTTTCTCTGATTATGGCATTTACTCGTGTAGGGATGAGGAATACGACGTTGGAAAAAGGAAGAAAATCAGAAACCCGTCGATCATCTTTGATGGATCAAATCCTTTCCAAGAACTCGCTTCAAGGAAAGCCAAAGCCAAAGCAAACAGGAAGGTAAACCGACACAGCTCTGCAAACCAGCCATACAGGATCTAACACGCCCTCTCGTTCTGAATCTGTCGAATTGAAGAGTGAGTACCTGTTATAGCGATATGTTAGCAATTTTTGAAGCAATTTACTTGACTTCCTGCTTTATCTATCTCGGTAGTTTTTGTTTGTTTGTTTTGGTCTGTGCCTGCAACCTGAACACGTAGTTAACTTGACTTGTATTCGGAGCCTAGCTGCTCTAAGTTTTGCGTGGTGATTATGTATTACCATATGAGATGTTCGGTTTCTGTAATGAAATGTTCATCTTTCGGGATTTCTATATTATGGATCTTTAATCGGAAAAATATGAACTGTTATATCGCCATTTTCGCAGCTTGTTTTTATTATATGCACAGCATTTGCATAAGTTTGATGATTTCTTTCAAGAATTGTTCTGGGAATCTTTTTATTCAAGTATGCGGTGTATGTTAATTATAGCACGTGCAAATTACTCAAACCTCTCTTTCATGAAGCATGGCCGTAATAAGTAGAATGTTTTTCTAAAATCATTGCAAGCTTGACATCGTACCATAACAGCCATAAATGGGATTGAAAGGATGAGCACTTATGTATGTAGCAAGAATATACCAAAATTTTAATTTTTATGTAGAACAATTACAAATATTAGTGATCAAATAATTTGTGAAAATCACTCGGATAATATTTGTTAGTTGTCACCGATCAAACATTTTTTGAATTACTCGATGAAAATCACGCGAATTATCAAGCCATGCAGTTTGAATTTGGACGGAGAAAATATATTTATTTAAAATAGATGGTTCAAATTTAATCTCTTGCGGGAAATCACCGAGAG
This sequence comes from Sherardia arvensis, assembly GCA_948330725.1. Lineage (NCBI taxonomy): Eukaryota > Viridiplantae > Streptophyta > Magnoliopsida > Gentianales > Rubiaceae > Sherardia > Sherardia arvensis. The sequence goes on from OX415235.1 coordinate 52,072,839, forward strand.
GATAAGATAGTAGTTATTCTCCATTCAGTTAATATTACCTCATATCACCGTTCACTATAAAATATTTGATTATTAATTTAAAATACTACATTAATATTGAATAATTACGCGATACATTTCTGAATTCTCACGATATAAATTTTTAAAAAGTATATTTTTTATTAGCATATAAAAATTATTGCTGGTAAAATAAATTTGCAAAACGGTCAACTAAGAAAATGTAAATGAATTGAGTATGTATAACGTGTTGAGGGCATGGGTAATGAGAATATCCAACCTAAGCATGCATTTTTGTCAATTGCGTAATTTAGCTTCAAACATATGTATAGACAAAAACCAGGAATTATTCACCTAAATTAAGGCATCCAAACGTCAAACATATGAATAAAATTATTTTTGGATATTCTATTTTACTAATAAAAGTAATGGGTGTGTTTGACGTTACTCCAGAGATGATGTATATATTTAGTTACGAATTATTGAATACTTTAATATTACATATTTTTATTATATATTGAATTTTATGATAATTTAAGGTTTGATGTATGTCTATATAAAATTCATAGGAAATTGATTTTAAATCTAATTTAGAGTTATAAACAGTGGCGGTGATGTGGTGGATCCAGTAAATCTTTCTAGTGGGGTTGAAATGAAGAGTAATATAAATTTAGTATTAATATTAGTAAATATGATAGATTTAGATAAAATGTATTTATTAAAAAAAATCAACCCTGGTATTTTTCTAAGTGAAAGTTCAAGCCCCCACGTCCCCGTCCCTAATTATAAGACTGAAGTAAATGTATAATTCATTCGAGGTATATCGGATTTTGTGAGGTCGTGGTTGAAATTAATTAATAAAGGTTCTTATTCTAACATATTATTTTGTTTGTTTTTTTAACTATGGAATTGTTTCATGTTGATGGAACTTTAAGATATCATGATTTTTGAGCTTTAGATTATTGGATTAACATGTGAATAATAGTGAATTATGGCTTTTGGTTTGTATACTTATGAGCTTCGGAAATGCACTAAATATTGCCGCAAAAAGAAACTCCATTGAGTGCGACATGCATGCTTCGTTGGGCTAAATAATATGTTAGAGTAAAGTTCAAGGTAAAGTAATAGAGTGGTATCTTCCGTTTTAGCTTCATAATATATCCATGTCGGTGAATATTATTATAAGAACAATGTAATTATACTAGTAGTTATGTTGCTTTTGAAAACGAACTCTTTTGTTGTTCCTTTTAAGCAGTGACGGAATCAGGTGAAATGAAAATGTCCAGGATTGTCGAAATTCAAAACTATATCATATATCTGTCTCGAGCTACAATATTCTAGCTTGTAATATAAATTTTGAGATTTGACAGTGTCATTCTGTGCAACCCCTAATTCCGTCCCTACTTTTAAATCCGGTGGTATGAAAATTCAGAAATCGAAAAATACTTTGAATGACTATTACAAAGAAACTAGCTAGAATCTTTCAATGAAGCTAAGTTGCTAGATTTCTAGTCTATTCTCTCATCAATCCAAAAAATAAATAATGAGTTTAGTTTCGAACATTAGGAGTCGACTTATTTAGTTATAAAATTTACGATTGTAAAAGTTAGTCGAACTTTCCTTCAACATGTGCACACCTACTGACCTACATTACCATTTAGGTCGTACTATATTTTATAAAAATATCAGTATCATATCGTTATTTTATTTAAACAACACGATGCTGGCCTTTTTTTATTTAAAAATCATACTTTATCTTAGACAATTACTAATAGATTAACACTAATCGACAGTTCTATTAATATCCACTCGAAGTGCAATTAGTTTTGATATTATTCATATAAAACTTATTTAGCTAAGGTTTTTAGCTTGATTGATTAACGTACGAATGAATGAATTAAAATACAATTATTTCGTATTAATTTAATCGTTGTCCACGTCGAATGAATGCATGCAAATCATTAAACGCCACCTCCCAATTCATCTCCCATGTTGATTGTGTCGGTGTTGGCGTGCAAAACCCAACGAAAAAACACAGTTAATTAATTAATATTTTCATCATAATAAATTACTTCTTCTAATTAGTTCTAATCATTCATGCAACAATTGGAACATGGCTGCTGTTTTTGTCTAATCCTTTGTTTTTGCTCATAAAACTGAGACATTGTCGAGCTCCTTGAAACTGATCTTGAATCTGTTAAACTGAATTAAAAACTTCCGACAGGGGTTAAAATGTGAGAAAATAAATTATATAACTGAACTGAAATTTACTAAATTAGATGAAAAAATATTGAAATATGCTGAAAGTATAAATACCTATCCAGATGAGCTTATATTGTACTGTGATAGGCTGATCGGTATTGTGTTGTACTGATCAATGTTGTGTTGTACCGATTAGATCGTGCTACGCTGAAAAATGCTGATTTTGTGCTGAAAGGTGCTGAATAGCATGAAATATTTATATGCGTTGAAAATTGAGAGATGAGTACATGAAATGAAATGAATTCAACTACGCTTATCTGAATTCAACTATACTAGATTAGATGGATTTTTTTTATGTTAAAATTTCACTCAATTTTAATTTATTTTACATAATCTTCATTTAAAGAATGTTCAATCGATACATTAATAAAATAATATTTTTTACCAATATATAAATTTATTTTGTCTTAAAACTAAATTTAAAAGTTCTCATTGGAGCCGAAACGTGCTAAAATGTGTTGTTCTGAAAGATATTGTGCTAGTTAGTGTTGATCAGTAATGTGTTGTGCTGATCAATACTGCGTTGGGATGAAATATGGTAAAAATAAGTTGAATTTACGGAGCCTAATATTAGCTTAATTTAATTGTCATATCTATAATTACTTAACAATTATTTAAGCATTTGGTTTCTTCCATGAACGGTCAAATAAGTCAATTATGAATAGTACGATGATAAGATCAGCATCACTAAGTCATAGGTTACATATAGACAGCCCGTGGATTCCTTACTGAACCATGGTCTGGTTTTTGATTTCCATCATTTTTAAATTAACCTTAGATAATAAAAAAATGACATTCAAAAATTAGGATATTATTATTAATTAATCAACGATTAATTTCAATTTAATAAGAGAAGAGAAGAAGATCTAACCTGGTTGCGACACTTTGATGAAATGGTTATGAAACTTTTTCCACTCTATAATCTATATTAGTAGATTGAATTACTGGCGGAATCCTGATATTGTCGGAGGTGGCGGCAGTAACCCCTAACTTTTAGAATTTAATGGTTAATTTACTGTATTTCGGGTTGTAGTACGATGATATTGTAAAGGAGAGGAACTTCTGATGTGTCAAAAACATAACTATTCAGTAACCCCGTGAATTCCGATCCGGTTCCGTCACTGGATTGAATGATGCATGAAATTTATTATTCAGGGTTCTGATTTGAGTTTATCACGTACTTTGCTTATAAATGGAAACATCTTTTATAATATTTTGAAACTGATCAAATATATTTTTACTGATAAAATCATTTTCAACTTAAAAACTCATTCAATTTATATAAGTTCAATTCAGATGAAAATAACATAAGTAAAGTATGTACATGTTTTTCATGCATTTATTTTGAGCAATCAATGTTTCTACCAGAAAATAAGTTGGACGAGTTACACCCTGAAAATCCTCACAATTTTATACTCCAAATAAATAAATAAAGATATTGGAGGAGTTGGAGTCAAAAAGAAATTATGAGCACAATAATATACTTAAATAATTGTGATACTATAAAATTATCATTTAAAGCAATGGATTTGGTGAGGGAGCACAAATAAATGGATGATGGCAAACATTCAAAAGTCAAAAGACAAATCGCTTAATTGAGGCCATTTTAAAATAAATAATAAATACGAGATTTGGACTACACCATATCAATATAAGGATCTGTTCAGTGCAATTTATTGCATCACATTTCAACACTGATCAGCACAGCACAACACTCATCAGCACTTGTTAGCATTTTTCAGCTCAACATATTTAAGCTTTAAATGGATATTATTTTTATGTTTTGTAAAAATAATATTATTTAAATAAACTTTTTTAGTTCGTAAGTAATAAACATTGTGCTTTTTCTTCAAATCAAAATGAACACAATTCAATACTTTCACCACTATTTACCACAAGATCAGCACAGCACAACACTGATCAGTACAACTCAGCACTCATCAGCACAGCACATCACTGATCAGCACAGCACAGCACATCACCAATTAAGTTGAACTAGATAGGGGCCTAAATTTATGATAGTGTCAATATAAGTTTATGGTAGGAGTCGCATGGGTAACATTTATTTGTCGTTTTATTATAATTAATTTATTTAATTTTTTTAAAAAAATTAGCAAATACCAAAAAATATGATAATATTAAATTAATGACAGAAACACATGAACTAACTATATAGATATTTTTACGATATCTATATAATTCTTTTGTCAAAATAAATAATTAAAAATATTATATTAAGAATCTAATCAAACAAATATAAATTTAACTCATAAAAATGTGAAATAAAATACGACACCATCATAAATTTATGATATGACCGTGCTATCCAAAATTTTAACAAAAAATAGTTTTTCTTATTTTTAATAAACATCAAAATAAATGTTCGATGCGTCTTGTCAATTATCCATCCTTATTTTCTATTTGTTTCCCCACTTTTGAAAATGAGGCGGGGAATCGCTTCAATTACGTCAATCTAACAAATTTATTATGTTGACTATTTTGCTATAGTTTTATTTTGTATGTAAAAAGCCAATTATTAAAAATTATGCAACACTATTAAATAATTAAGATAAGCCAATTACTCAATTATAATTTATTTTATATAATTCTTATTAAAATAATGTTTAAATCAAAATATAATGCTAACACTACTGTAAAAATATATTATTTGTCAATACATATTTAATTTATCTTGAAACTTGACTACATTGAGAAGTGATTATTGGAACTTAAACGTGTTGAAAAGTATTGTGATGAAAGGGGTGCTGGTTAGTGTTGATAAGTGTTGTGATGTACAGGTTAGTATTGTATTATGCTGAAATAAATTAAACCGGACATGATCTAGGATTACGTTCTTATAAGATATAACTAGCTAATCCTTTAGACAAATAAAACTTTGATAAATTTTTGTATAATTTGAACAAATGCTGATGTTTTTGATAACAATAATCTGATTTAATTAGTATGCATTATCCAAATTTCCTAAAATTAGAAAACAGTTTAAGACTTTTTATAGTGTCTTTTAGTCAATACTAATAAAGTACACAATTCAAAGTTAGGTGCAATTTGTCTTTTGGCAAAAGATTCAATGAAATTACCATAATAATCCAATTACTCCAAAAAAGATTCTGTTATTGGAAACATGAAAGATACAATCTTGCCCAAAAATAACATGAAAATTTTTTTAAATTTTTTTTTAAAAAAATCATACTTTGACACTTCCCTTCACCTCCACCACCACCACCTTTGATAAATTCCACCAACCAATGGCACATTGATTCTCATTTCAACCTCTCAGTCATTTCATTTATGATCCACCCCAACTCCTCACCTCACCTCCCCTCTCCACTGTTAATTCTCAACATTATCCACCACATTTTCTTGCATCCCTTTGATCAAACTCTCACTTGTTTAATCCAGTTGGCCATCATTTGCTGTTTCACATTCATGCTTTCTCCCCATTCCACCAACCTTGTGAGCTACACCTCCCTTTCCCTCACAAGAATTCACTGAGAGAGAAAAAAAGGCAAAGCAAAAAAGTCCCATTTTTTTGGTTATGGGCACAGAAAGCCATTTTATTCTCTAGAAAAGCCTAGGAGAAAAGACCCCTTTTCATCTGAACCTGGGAAATGGAGTTCTTGATGCTAAAAAAGTTTTGATTTTTGATAGTTTTTTCTGTCATTTTCTTGAGTTCTAATGGGGTTTAGCTTTTGGGGTTTTGTTCTGGTTCTATCACTGTGCTTTAGGCCATTGGTTTGCCAGCAGCAGCCTAACACAGATGGCTCATTTGTGTCTGATTTCTTTAACAAAATGGGGCTGGATAACAATTCCTCCAAATTCAAGAACTTGTTTTCTGCCCATTTTTGCTCATGGCCTGGTGTTTTCTGTGATTCCCAGCAGCAGAATGTCATCAAGCTGGTAGCTTCCGGGCTCTCGCTCTCCGGCGCCATCCCGGAGAACACCATTGGCAAGCTTGCAGCCCTGGAGACACTGGATCTGAGCTATAATAACATCACTGCACTTTCTTCTGATTTCTGGAGCTTGGGGTTTCTGAAAAGCTTGAATCTTTCATTCAACCAGATTTCCGGGGAGCTTCCGAGCAACATTGGGAATTTCGGGCAGCTGGAAATGGTGGACCTTTCTTGGAACAGGATTTCCGGCGGGGTCCCTGAGGCCATAAGTTCTCTGGTGAGCTTGCAGGTTCTGAAATTTGATCACAATGAGTTTGAGCTTGGTGTTCCTTTGGGAATTCTTCAGTGCAAATCTCTTGTTTCTGTTGATCTTTCTGTGAATAATTTGAATGGCACTCTGCATGAGGATTTCGGGGCTGCATTGCCGGAGCTCAAGTTCTTGAACCTTGCCGGAAATGGGATTTCCGGCAGGGGTTCTGAGTTTTCCGGGATGGTGGCGATTTCGCACCTCAATCTCTCCGGGAATGCTTTCAATGGTCCTGTTCTCCAGCTTCCCGAGGCGCCGTTGGAAGTGGTTGATTTGAGCAGGAATCAGTTTCAAGGCCATATCTCTCAGGTAAACTTTGATTTCAATCGTTTGGTTTACCTGGATTTGTCTGAGAATGAGCTTAGCGGCGAGTTTTTCGATGATTTGGATGAAGCCAAGAACCTCAGACACTTGAGCCTTGCACATAATAGGTTTTCCAGGCAAGAACTTAGGAATGTGAATCTCAGTAGGCTTCCTAGTATTGAACATCTTAATTTGTCTGACTGCAATCTCATCGGTAACATGTCGAGTGAACTTACCTCGTTGAGTAGTCTGAGAGCATTAGATCTTTCGAACAACCACCTTGTTGGCCATATCCCTGTCCTAAACACCGAAACCTTGGAACAGATTGATGTATCCCATAACAACCTTAGTGGCGAAATCCCTAGGAAGCTGATGCAGAAGCTACCTTTTATGCAGAGGTTTAACTTCTCTTACAACAACCTAACCCTTTGTTCATCGGACTTCTCCCGAGAAACCTTAAACTCGGCCTTCATAGGATCCACGAGCACCTGTCCAATCGCGGCCGACCCCAAAATGATGAAGAGAAGAGCGGAAAAACATGGAAGGGGGCTCAAGCTCGCCGTCGCCTTAACCATTTCAATGGTTTGTTTGCTTGTCGGTTTACTCTTCCTAGCATTCGGTTGTCGTAAGAAAACTAGGATGTGGGAAGTGAAACAGAATTCTTACAAGGAAGAGCAGGCGATTTCCGGTCCATTTTCGTTTCAGACAGACTCAACTACTTGGGTAGCCGATGTGAAGCAGGCCACAGCGGTTCCGGTGGTTATCTTCGAGAAGCCGTTGTTGAACTTCACATTTGCAGACCTCTTGTCTGCAACCTCTCATTTTGACCGGGGGACGCTTTTGGCCGAGGGAAGGTTTGGGCCGGTTTATCGAGGATTTTTGCCCGGGGGGATCCATGTAGCTGTGAAAGTATTGGTACATGGCTCAACCATGACTGATCAAGAAGCTGCAAGGGAGCTCGAGTATCTCGGGCGCATAAAGCATCCAAATTTGGTTCCTTTAACCGGATATTGCCTGGCCGGAGAACAGAGGATTGCCATTTACGACTATATGGAGAATGGCAATCTGCAAAACTTGCTTCATGATCTTCCTCTCGGAGTTCAGGCCACTGAGGATTGGAGAAATGACACATGGGAAGAAGATGATTCGAATGCAATCCAAAATGTCGGCTCTGAAGGCCTCCTCACCACATGGAGGTTCCGACATAAGATCTTGCTCGGGACTTCTCGTGCATTGGCGTTTCTCCACCATGGCTGCTCTCCGCCAATCATACACCGAGATGTCAAGGCTAGCAGTGTCTATCTTGACCAGAATCTCGAGCCACGGCTGTCAGATTTCGGGCTAGCTAAGATATTTGGCAACACTGTCGAGGATGAGATTGCTCGTGGATCCCCCGGGTACATCCCACCCGAGTTTCTCGAGCCTCAGATTGACTCCCCGAAGAGCCCTACTCCAAAATCAGATGTTTATGGCTTTGGAGTGATTCTTTTCGAGCTGGTGACCGGGAAGAAGCCGGTTGAGGATGACTACCCGGAGGAGAATGATGGCTCGTTGGTCGGGTGGGTGAGAGGGCTAGTGAGGAGGGGTGCGGGATCGAGAGCCATTGATCCAAAGCTTCACGAAAGTGGAGTCGAGATGCAAATGGTGGAGGCGTTGAAAATCGGTTATCTCTGCACCGCTGATCATCCTTCCAAGAGGCCTAGCATGCAACAAGTTGTAGGCCTTCTTAAGGACATTGAGCCATCTTCTTGAGTTTGTACAGCTTAGGTCATTTCCTTGTTCAATTTCTCATTAATTATCTGATGATTTGTAGTGGCAGAAACCAGAAAGGCTTGATTTTTATGCAGAGTTTTTGTTTGTTGATGATGAATTAGTGATCTTTTTTTGACATTTTTGCTGCAATATATGTTAATGACTGCAAAAAAATGACATTCTTTTTCATTCTTGTTGAATTTCTCATCAATTATCTGATGGCAGAAACCAGAAAGGCATGATTTTTATGCAGAGTTTTTGTTTGTTGATGATGAATTAGTGATCTTTTTTTGACATTTTTGCTGCAATATATGTTAATGACTGCAAAAAAATGACATTCTTTTTCATTCTTGTTGAATTTCTCATAAATTATCTAATAGCAGAAACCAGAAAGGCTTGATTTTTATGCAGAGTTTTTGATGTTGATGATGAATTAGTAATCTTTTTTTGACATTTTTGCTGCAATGTATGTTAATGACTGCAAAAAGACATTCTTTTTCACTGTGCTTGGGATTCTGGACTTTTGCAAGGAATTTTTGTCAACTTTATGTGGTACTTTGTTGTCTGTTTTAGGAGTGCCCTTGTTCTGAAGCAACATCAAAATTCAATCTTGATGATAACAAATCATTGACCTTTCATTTCTGCTACATAGACATATATGTCATTTTCCACAATCTTTTTGTACTTTTGCCTACAATTTTGCAACTTTAGTTTTCTCATTTATGATGTTCCTTTTGTTTGATGCTCTTGCTGTGAACAAAGATATGGACTTCTGATTCCATATGCTGTTATAGTTGTTACATTACCATCTCCCATCAAAACGCGATTTTACTGTCAATTTCTGAACGCGATTTTACTGTCAATTTCTGATCTGTCAATATAATTTAACGTTGATCTAATGTGACATTTCCTTTCATCATTTATGAAGAAAAAATGCACTTAACCTAAATCGACCCAATTTGACACCTCTATACTTGTGATCAAGCCATTATAGAACTTTACTAAACAGGATTTTAACAGCAAGGACAATTTTTATTTTTTATTTTATTTTTTTGTGTGCTTTAGAATTGGCAGGTTGTTCAATGATTGAATCCATGTGTGTTTTCTTTAAGCGTGAAGCAAGTTATTCCAAGTAATGCCAACTTGTCAGCACATTTAAATTAATGTGATTGGTGATCGTGATTTGAACCAAATCAATGTTTTAATCCTTTAAATTAATTAGTTTCCCCGAACAATGCCAATTTAGGTTGCCACCGAATTGGAAGTTTCCCCATTTACATAGGAGCAATTTTGCTTGTGTAAGTAAATGGTTTAATTCACTTGGACAGAAATCTCGCGTTGATTAAGAGGTGTAGCCATCAGATCTCCCCTTTCCAATTAGTTTCATGGAATTTCGGCTAATTTTCAAATTTTCATTCCTCCTATTTGAGTGACGAGAGTTGCGTCAACTGACGTATAAAATGCGAAACGATGAATACATCAATTTGTGTATCAAGTGAAAATCCCAAGTCGCTCTAAGTAGTAGTGTGAGGATCTCGGTTACTTAATGTACTAAATTAGTAGAGTCAGGTCTGGCCCAGCCCATAAAGCAAGTGAACCATGCGCTTCAGGCCCACAAAAATGAGCCAAAATAGGTCCCATTTTTATTTAAAAAATTCAGATTTACTATTTTTTAAAAAATTATCTTTAAAAATGAGTCGAAATAATGGGCCCTTTTTTTAAAAACTTCATATTTTTAATTAACCTTAATTTATTTTCTCCCTCATGTTTTAAAAATATTTCGGCCTTTATTAGGATTTTTTTTAAAAATTTCGCTTCAGACCCCAAAAACCTTGGGCCGCCCCTGAATAGAGTAGAATAGCACTAGATTAGATTAAAATAATTGTAAAATTCATGTAATCGATTAGTTCGTTGTAAAGTATATTATAAAAAGAAAGAAAAATTTGCCAAGTGTTCCATTTACCCTTTGTTTAAGAGAAGAAATGAAAAAAAATAAAAAATAAAGATGAAAGTCAATAAACATGGGTTTAAATTGAAAATGGATAATAGTTTACTAGAGAGTTTCTTATTATTGGAATCCAAAATGATCTCAAGCAAAGACTGGTTATTTTTTAAAAAAATTCTCTATGGTTTGCTTTTCTTAATTTTTATTTTTTTTTTGATAAATTTATTTTTGCTGAACGGAAGTAAATATGATGTACCTGGATACAACTTTAGTGGTGTATTAGGAAGTGTCGCTAGATTTCAGACCTTATATTGCGTCGCCACATATAACAAACCTATTAAATGTCAATCAACGTAAATGACAACAAATAAAAGCGTCAATAATTTAACCAAATGATAAATCGTCGCAAATAAGTGTCGGTATTATTTGGAACGTTTGTCACAAAGGATCCGGGAAAATTGATTGATTAAATAAGATCGCACTTGATTATTTTATTTATACGTAATAGAAATTTAGAAAAAAAATCCACTTTGATCACATCCAATATTTCTTAAAAATTATAATGTATGCACTTTCTTAAATTTTTGTGCTAAACTGTTAATCTAGATTACATAAAAGTTGGTACTATGATTAGTTTTATTTTATTTTATCAAACCACTAAGAAGTGGGGGAAATTATATTGAGCTTCCCAAACCTCAAAATAGACATAAAATAAAATACAATGATCTCATCTATGGGAGACAGTTTGTGATATTACAGATCGGTTTCTAAAGATATAACAATTCTAAACCGTCTATGTATCTGAAGCAAGTATTAAAGTCATAGTGGCGTGAGTAAAATTACGGGGAAATTTCTAGTAAAACTATCTCTGCATTTAATGCCAGAATAACATATCTAATCATTAAAAAACAAACGGATATGTGCATAGAAATTTTCAATCAATTATGATTAGTGCATAGAAACGGATATGATTAGTTTTCTATCAATTAAAAAGCTAAACAGCTTTTAATTTATACAAACTCCACATTTTTACAAAGAAAAGCTTTGTAGTCCAAAATTCGCGATTCCTCTAACGCCAAATCCCTTTTTTCGAAAGAATCGATTTAAAAGACTTCCTTAAATAGTTTTATTATTTTCCCTTTAAGAATTATAATAGTTTTTAATATTCCGTTTTAGTTTTACATTAGGTTTTCTCATAAGAATTAGTCAGAATATTTATAGAGATTTTGTAATCATTATTTGACAACTTTCAATTATCAATAATGTATTTTCAAGAGTGTTATCTCTTATTTGGTGGATTCCAACAAACAACCGGACAAGAAGACAGCGGAGCGACTTCTTACTAATTCAGATTCGTGCTGACGGATCTTAACTGATATCTCAGCTGCGTCAATTAATCTCTAAGATTTATATAACCTAAATAGAAAAATTGAACAGTTCTTATACCATGTCACAGGTGTACGTACACCCACCTTTAATGTGTGTGTTTTACCTTTATAATTGTGCATTTTCATTAATAACAATTTACATATACTATTTATAGAAACTATAACTAAAAAGAATTAACAATGCACAATATTATACACACAAAAATGCACATATGCACCTGGGATACCCCGGGTGTATGGTATAATTTGTGATAATCAATTGAAATAGTTAAGAGGGTATGCTTGTAATTTCATATGTCATATCTTTCTAAAAGGAACATAGAGAGATTAAGGCCATCAACGGCATACAGTTAAAAAATTAGGGCAAAAGCATTTGCAAGTTCAGTCCCGGAAAAAAGCTACCATGTCCGCCATCCTGGGCCGTCGTCATAGATCTTGTTTTTGCCATTGTCGATCGCGCTCTTGAGTTTACCTTTCATTTTCGAAAGAAGCGAATTGTTAAGATAGCAATCTGCAGACTCTTCTTCTTCATCATCTTGTCCAGGCTCAGCAAATATATCAATGTGATCTCTCACGATCTGCAGATTCTCTAACACCTCAACTACTTTCCGCGTATTTGGTCGGATTTCCGGCGATCCGTCCACGCAGAGCCTCGCGAGTTTCCCGACTTTTGGTCCATCAACAGCATTGAATGTCGGATCATCCTCAAAATTATTGCCAATAAATGGATAAGTTTCTTTCTGTTTCTTCATGTCCCAAAACTTTGATTTTTTCAAGGGAAATAGTTGTACGAATTCCTCGTGAAGAAACCCACCGTAGCATCTGTTAGTTTTTTGCATGTAGTCAGATTTGAGTTTGAAGATGAGTTCACAAAGTATGATACCAAAAGCATGGATGTCTGAACATTCGCTCCGGAAACCTGTCAAGACAAGTATAAACATGAATTTTACGAAAATATCGTTATATAATAATGTTTATGAGAAAATTAATAATATTTATATGATATTTTGGAGTATATTAAGTTAAATAATGAAGAGTGTGATCAATCCGATATGACATTTTTCTTCTTCAAAATACTGCATGAAAATAAGGTAATATTTTAAATATTTATGTTCATTTAAAAACTAGGCAGTGTACAAGAAGCAATGCTTTCAATAATTAAATAATTGCAGTGGTATTATGAACTTTACCAACACATACCGTAATGCAAATAATATAGATCCGAATAGGCAGGTTGATATATTACGCGATAATTGTCTTTCTTCTTCTTCTTCTTGTTTTGGCAAATAGATGTTGCGTCCAGCATGGAATAGTGGATATATATTGGATTCAAATCCTATTACATATACGATCATATTTACCACGTGCTCAGTAATTATTTATAAAATGACAAAAATGAAAAGCCAAAGTATTCAACTTCAAGCATAGTTTGATTATGCAGGTCTAGGCCTGACAATTTTTACTCGTTGCATGCAGGTAAATGAGTAATTTATTTTTTTACTTATGTGGGTACGGGTAAAATAGGATATGTGTAAAATACGAGTATAGTAAAATAGGTAATTTAAAATATGGGTTGGGTAAAATACAGGTTTAACCCGCGGGTTAACCCGTTTACCCGTTTTAATATAACCTTTATCCGTTTTACCCGTGAATTTTTACCCAACCCGTATTTTACCCGACCTGTTTTACCCATTTTTAAAACAGGTAAAAAATGGGTCATATCCATATTTTCATATTATCCATTTTACCCGATCCATATTTTACCCGTATGTTCGTTTGCCAATCCTATGCAGGTCTAATTTTTTTCACTTCAATTAAACTGTTATGTACTTAAAATCTCCGTATATTTTTAAAAATCTTAATTAATTTTAGTTTAATTCAGCAAGAATAGACACAAACCTTGTCGAGCACTGTCTGCATGGGGCAAAGATCGCGAAGCAAGTATTGCGGACTTTCACAATGCAGATATTTAAGAAGACGAGCAATGCCAAGAGCTACTTTAATCCTTTCAATCCATGTAAAGTCTCCTGGTTCCCATGTTAAAGCATATATATTATTGAATTCATACTATCTAAATATACGTGTTTGAAATTTAAATGAAGTGTTATAGCAGTCCAGTATTTTACTCAGCGTAGTCCAAAATACCAATGAAATGACATTGCCGTCCCTGCAAGTTGGCTAGTTTCTCAACAATCAAATAACTTAAGGTCATTTTTGTTCTTTTACACTGTATTTTGGACTATAGGAGTAAAATACTGATTTAAAGGGGCATGATATATGCAGTTCGTATTTTGCAGTCCAAAATAAAAGTACACCTTCGATATATATGATATGATCAATAATTATGTATACCAAACATACGCATTATATATATTATTTTTATTGCATACACTTGCGATTCATTTATATATTAGAATCATTGTATATTTGATTATTTTAAAAAAATACGAACTGATCTTAAATACGTACCTTTCTCAATAACGTCAAGTAAAAGGTGAGTCGATTTGAAAGCATACACAACAGCCAAGAAGGACGTATCGTCATTACGGGAATGAGAAATCAATTTTGGCAAGTATGGGCAAGAGAGTGCTTTATCCGACAACAGAAAATTGATCTCAGACTGATCGAAGAAATTAAGGATTAATTAGTAATTGTATTAACAAGAATATGTTGCTATTTGTAGTCAAAAAAATTTACTCGTTACAGTTTTTATTTTTGTATATTAATATATTCTTATAATGTCTAAATTTTTTGTAGATTTAATGTGTTAGATGAGATATATTGTAAAATTACAAAAGTTCACGTATATTCTTATTATTAAACAAAATTATAAGTCCCTAAAATATAGTGATTCCTAATAATAGGTCACTAAAATTGTGTCGCTAATGGATAACTTTTAATCAAATTTAAGATTAACAATGACATTTAGGCAAATCAAAGTATTGTGTCTCTAGTGAATACTTTTTTTAGTGACTTTTTGTCAAATTTAAGATTATCAATGATGTTTAGGCAAATTCAATTTAGCTCTACCAATTTACTCATGATAGTTTAAAATATTATTAAAATTAAAATATCGTTATGAGTATTTTTAATTTTTTTAATAAATATAATAAATAAGAATATTTTTCTTGAATTGATACCATATTTTTTTGAATTATAAAAGTAAAATATCAGATTGCATATATCGACACCTTTTATATTAATATTTAATAGATTAGTTTTACATAGTAGTTTTAAAAGGAAATGAGATACATTTACACTGACTTTGTTGTTTCTTTTATTTAATTAGAGAGGTTATTATGTGTAGCATGAGAAGAAGAAAGTTACCGACGTTAAAATTATCGACAAGTTCCGAATGTTCTTGATTCTTCATTCCAGTCCAGATTTTTATAGTCACGTGCTGGACACGCGCACCCCATATATCTTTACCATGATAGAGATCGAATAATTTAGTGCATCCTATCAGACCACCGATTGCACTTCGTATATCATGTAGTGTAGAAACGCGTATAAAATTCCCGTGCCCAGGATCTACAAATTACACAAAAGTAATTTCGTCAAAAAATCAGGGGCATATTATGTTAGATACATATCGAATTTTGTTTATTTGCTTATTAAAATAAAAAGTATATTTTCTATATATGATATGGTTTTCTATATGCATCATATATATTATTTCTGTTGCATAAAATTGCAAATCAATTCTATGTCAACATATTGTATATATATAATTATATGAGAAAAATATGGATTGTAAATAAATAAAATACGGACTGCATTCAATAGTTAGAAAAATTAAATTTGAAACCAAAATTAAATAAATTTGAAATGATGACGACTTATTACCTGATGGATCGAATATACCATACATGACTTGAAACAATTCAGCTTCTGCTACATATTATAATAAAAAGATAAAACGTCAGTGTAAAATCTCTTCGTCACAAAAAACATAATCCGCTAGTGTGTGTGTTTATAAAATTATGCAAGGTCCCAACCCAACAATTTTGGGGGTTTGAAGCAAAAACTAAAAAGAGGTCTATATTTTAGTTTGCTTGTAAAAATTGGGTCTTTTATAATTAATTTTTAATTTATTATATATAATTATTATTTTTAATAGTCTAAATACATACTAAATACACTTAAAATTTATACAAATTGGGTTTTTTTTCAGCCCAAAATTTGGGCCTGATGCAGTGGTCACTCCACTCAATCGTTGGGCCGGGCCTGGATACCAAATACTCCCTTACAAATGTCATTCCCTGATACTAAAGATAACATCTTAACAACTAGTCTCGAGTTGAATTTATATAAAATCCAATCTATGTTACAGTACTGTTTATCCATCATCACATTTATATACTTGGACTACAATAATCACAGTCAAATTAATATTATATCATTACAATGATGCAAAACCTCATAAACATGAATGCACGTATCCTTGCAATATGCAAACATTAAAAATACATAAATATGACCTGTGAATTTATTACCGAAAATCCTATGATGGAAAGAGATGATATCTTTTAACATATAAGTGTGAACAAAAACCACTGAAAGGTTTAAAAGAAGTGCAGTAAAAATCAAGGATGCATACTTGATGTAAGGAGATTTGAGATTGATCTACAGGGATTAGTTGATTTTTGAATAGCAATAAGGATTAAAATAGGATCTCAAATCGAAAAAAGTGGGAGATTAATGGAATAGTTCTCCATTCTTGGTAAACTCCTATAAATAAGGATGGTTTTGCGCGTTTACCTAAAAATTATCGCAAATTATACCATGCAACGGGTGCATGTACCCCATACCTTTTTTTGTAAATTAAATAAATTTAATACAATTTAATTCTTATTAAACTTAACAACCTCACTCCCACGTCTCTTTTAACTGTCCTTCTTTTACTCTTTCAATCCTGCTAAATTTTTGATCGTGTGCTAAATAAAAATTCACACGTTTCTCTCGACAATAAATCACTCGCATATATCATCAAAATTCACACGTTTCTCTCGACAATAAATCACTCACATATATCATCATCCTTGTATAATTTTTTTCTCATTGTTATGCAATTCTAACTCTTCATTAATTTACATGACATATTTTTTATACTTATCTGATTTTATATTTTATATTTACTGTGATTTTATATTTCTTTCCTGCAATATTTGTTTTAATCGTTGAATCTAATATACTTATTTAAATCCTCCACAATACACAACAGGCAAGGTAGGAGGTAAAGAAGCAATATGTTGCCAAGTCAGGAGGGCACTTCGCCTTCGAGCCCTGGGACTGACTTCATCCATACACGTATTCACAATTTGGAACGAAAAGCCTGGTGGTTCTACCCCTTTCAGTTGGAATGTGTACACATTTTGTGAAGGAAACAAATCAGCAAAAGGATTTTTTTTAACTACTCAAAAATGCAGTTTACGATAATGAAGATGCCAAATTATGTAAAAGGATATAGCCCATGTTGCAACACACGGAACACTAGAACCCCATGACATGCTTCCAGGCACAGATGGAGATTCTGACAACCAAAACGTACCACCCTCTAACAGCTCTACCTTCACCCGAGAATGTAGTCAGATCTGTCTATCATTGCTTGATAACAGTGTATTATCTTTTTGGTTATAAGATTGAGCAGAGAGAAGAGATAGAATACCCTTTCTTTATCATAGAAGATGGTGCAATACTGATCTGAAGTGTCTTCAGACCCTTTTCTAGAAATTCCAAAGTGATTATAGCCTATCAAAGACAAGATGAGAATTAGTACTAGAAAGACACACTTGGGATACTATCATTTCATTAAGATAAACCCCAACACCAGTAACTGGAGAGTATGGTTGTGCAAATCAGAAATTTGTGGACTGGTACACCGTTCTCACATTTAGACATGTTTCAAGTTAAACAGATTCCCTTGAGTCAAGTAATCATTTCCCAGTAAGCAATCACATCATCCTCTCTTAGTATACTGAAAGACACAGTTTTTGAATCCTCTAATAACTAAGCAAATTATTACATGACCATGTTTTAAGTTTAAAATCATAAATAATACAGAACCATAAATAAAACACAGAGAAAAATCCTGCACCCTCCCTAGCTCTCCGGAGTGCTGAGATAATCCAGTGCCTCATACACATCAGACATACGCATCCTTGGGGGGATATCATCTCCCCTCCTCCACTCTTCAGATAAAGCACCTGTCATTTGGACGAAGAAGTTGAGCCACGCGTCTGGACAATCACAACCAGAAGCTCTTAGCTTGCTAATCCACTCCTCTCTCTTATTCACCAAGTTTGCAGCTAGATCACGTTCTCTTACTTCAAGGGGATTTGATTCCTTAGTCAGCAGCATCAAGGCAACGATACCAAAACTAAAGGTATCGTCCCCCATAGTCATAAAATCTGTTAAAAGAAAATAATAAAACATTAAAATTCACTTTTAAAAGTAAACGATTAATCAAAAGATATTTGTAAGAAAAACTCACCACTTCTGTAGGCGTTTGGGTCCATGTACCCAGGAGAAAAGGATCCATCATAGGGCATCGGGTCGTCCCTGGGGCTTACGACACTTGATCCAAAGTCGGAAAGTATTACCTCCCACCTGTTAGAATTCTGCCTCAGTAGAATGTTTTGAGGCTTGATATCTCCGTGCCTTACATTCCGGTCGTGCAAGAATGTCAGGGCACGGGCTAAATCATAAATGATAGCCCGGACCCTCTCCCACTTCAGATCTACATTTAAAAACAATTATTAGTATTTGTATTATTAGACAGCAGACAATCCTAACACTTGAAAAGAGAAAATGAACTAAACATGAATATAACATGTACACAAAACAAGTTTTCGGAAGGAAAGAACAAAACGTGCGGTTTGATCATCCCAGTAGTTTAATCACCATTTAACTAAAAGAGAAAAGGGCACACAAGCATATAGAGACTAACAGAGACAATGTATCTACATAAAAAACCACCCCCTTAGACTCTTAACTCTGCATGTACTTTACTGGTTTTATAGGTTACTCAGTTATCCTTTACTTTTCGAGGTTTTGGAAGCCACGAGTATTCTCTACCACCACCCTCTTAAATTTTAGTATGGTTTATTCGAAAAGGGAGAAATGAAGTAATGGTGAATATAACTTATCCAAGTAGAGCAAAGCTGACAAAAAAGTTAAATTAAACTCATCCAGGTAGTTTAAATCACCATTTAACTAATGGAGAAAAGGGCATACAAGCGTATATAGAACTAAACAGTATTTCTCATCAAAAAATAACTTAGCTGTATCTTTCACAGAACTTATATCTAACTAAACATTCCAAATTCTTCATGCATTGGAGGTAGCAATCAAACAGTGCAACAAACGTTAAAAACCACAGAGGCAATGAATCTATATCAAAGACCACCCCTTCAAACTCTTAAAACTACGTTTACTTAAGTGACCTCTTATGTTATCCAGTTATCCATTACTATCAAGGTTTTGGGGAGCCAAATGTCTACCACCCTCTTTTATTTTAAGTTTTGTCATAAAGCTATGAGTACTTTTACAAAATGTACCTCGATATGAAGGCTGGTGTTTGAAGAAATTCCAAATTTTCCCCCTCATCGAATGGGGTGGATCAGACAAGTAGACAGATAAGTCGCATGCCGCCGATTCCAGGATCATAAACCTTTCTTCATCCTCTGTTTCCCCATGCGCCATAATTTTTACAACATTCTTATGCACGCCGACTCTCTCAAGAATGCGAATTTCATTCTACAAATGACAGAGAATTTAAATCACGGAACATCAATGGAAAATAATGAATTTGTAGGCATATAACTTCTGATACTGAAAAGAAATATTCTTTTGACAATGAAAGACACTTAGATACTGCTCCCTATGAAACTGTGGGCCTGTGGCTGAAGGTATGCTTTACACCAAAAGAAGCAAGAACAAAAACACCAACGCACAATTTTTTATTCAGTTGAACTCACAGAGTAAAAAGAAACTCAATATAAGTTCAGTTATATAGAGTCTGCACAAAAGCTTTTTTACCATCACAAAATTTCCGGAAAAATAAATTCACACTGTAAAAGATAAACTTTCAATCCCAATCCTGTAAGTAACCTGTTTTCAGTTTTCTACATTTTTTGAACATATACTTATGTTTGGACTACTAGTTGATTGTGAACATAAAAGATATAATTTGTCTTAACTGAGAACAATATCACATTAGGGTCCATAAATCCCATAATTCACTAGCAGAAACTATTAGATTAGATTGCATAAGAAGAATAATTGGCAAATGAAGGGAGGAAATGAAAAAGTCTACCTCTAGTTGTAATCTGGCCCTCAAACTGTCCTTCTTTGCAAATTTAATAACCACATCTTGAGGATCCAACCCGTACACATTGATTTCCGGGACTCTTCCTTTATAGACAGTGCCGAATCCTCCGACACCTATCTCACGCCCTTTATATTTAAGACAATCTTCACCAGTGATTATCTTAACCCTATTCATAAACCGGCATATAAGTCATATATAACACATACTAAATAATGAAAGGAGGCATTAAATTGTATAATAGATAGTTGTACCTATTCACAGAATATGCTTCACACTCATTGCCATAATCTGATAAAAGCTTGAGTTTGGCAGCTTGTTCTCCAGAATATGGTTTATAAGTATAGTGCGTCTCGTTGATAATGCTAGGTGTCCAAACGTATATTATACCGTCTGCACAACCTGTTATAAGAGATCCATCAGCTTGAAAACACACCTGCAACACTGACGCAGGGTGTCGCAGACTATGGACACACAGGCGACCTAAAAAAAAAAAGGTAAAATGAGTTGAGATTTTAAGACCAAAGAAAATATAATAAGGAAAGTCTGCCACCAAAAATAATTGAACTTAGGATTTCAAAATAAAAAAGCATAAGAAAAATTGTCATACTGTCCATGTTGAATATTTTCACAAGGCCGTCATTGCTTCCAACCGCACAAATCACATTGTTTTGGGGATTTATCTGGATAACATTAATGCTGCCAATAATAATGTCATGCTGATCATCCCAAAATCTTAAAGCTCTGCATATGTGGTTAATCTTGATTAAAATACCACAGAAAACTCCAAATGCAATATCATAACACATTGAAGTTTCGAGGATTTACCCGTCGAAGGCTCCAGAAATGACCTCCCCGCCTGGCTTCAAACCTATGGCACGCACAGAACCCGCATGCCCAATATATGTGTGTTGCAGTCTTCTATCGTCAGCGTTCCAGAGCTTCAGTGTTCTGTCAATGGATGCTGGAACATAAAAACACCACATTATTCAGAGAATGTTTTTTTGAAGAAAGCCAACAGAACCCCTGACCCCAAATAATCACCACAATTTATTTTAGTATAAAAAGCCATTTTATGTTATTTGGGCCTTTCAAGTTTGGGCCTTGGCCTAGTTTAGTTAACTGGTGTTTTCCTTACTACTCTGTATCCTACAGCATTTACATAATTATTGCCCGAGACAAAGCAAGGAGATGAATACCTGTGAGAAGCCTCTCCACATCATAGCGTATCATCGACGTGATTGGTGCCTTGTGAGCCTTCCAAGTAGATATTTCTTGGCCATTCACAAATCTGCGGACCTCTCCGTCTGAAGACGATGTGAAGAAGCTGTCTGGAGAATCGCAAACGATGATACGTCATATAGCTTCACTCTTTTCCCAGAGCTGGCAACAACTGCCCCCCCTGGATATTTGTCACATGCCGGCATCCAGCACAAAACTCTCGCGTAATTTACGCACTGAAACGTATGAGTTGCCTCCGGAAGACCATCACTAAGCTGCCAGATTTTAATCTTCCGATCAAACGAAGATGTTGCCATTGTACTCTCCTCACATTTGCAGACCGCCACAACTTCCTGCTTGTGAGCCTCGATAGCATATTTCAGACGGTATCTCGTTGCCATCTACAAATAATGACAACAATTAAATCAAACCTGCAAGTCCAATTCAATCGCATCATAGCTAACTAGCTAACTAGCTCTAACATAATACAAACAACGCTAATCTTTACTTCAAACTACGCCGCCAATTCATACACATTCAGCACAAAATTCTTGATAAAAGCATGTACTTCAAAAAAAACAAGAACTTTACAATACAAAAGATGAGTTTCTAGGGCAGAAAATTACCAGAAAGCCTCTGACAATTAGCTCTCACACCAGGAATATTGATATCGGACCTCGGAAATCCCTCCACAAAACCGTAAAAACCTAAAGTCATCCAACAATAGTAACTGTTACATACATAAGCTACAAAAGACATCATCTTTATCTGAGCAAAGCAAGAGAGGGTGAATCCAAATCAGAAATGACTCGAAATCTAAATCAGAACAAAGATTGGCTCCAAGATCTCAGGGCAGAGAACATACATAAGCTTAGCATGAAGAAACATAGAAAACTGAATCCATAGTACACATTAGGTTCATAAAAAGCACTCGCAGAAAACAACAGAACGGCAATTTTAGAGGTCAGATTAGCATCATGCCCAAGCTTGCATCAAATCAAAGAAAACACAAAATTACAGGTTAATAGTACACATTAAGCCTCATAGATCTGAAAAAATCACTTACAGAAAACAGTGAACACAAATTTAGAACTCAGATCAGGTTCAGGTACTCATTGTAAACCGCAGAGAGAAGAGAGGATAGACCTTTGAGAAAAAACGAGATAAATAATAACTTTGAGAAAGGATTGATTTAGATATAGCAAAGTCTTGAGAGTACACACACTCAGTCACATTCTGTTACACGCACACACCCAGGACAAAACAGAGTCTATTCGTTAGAGCTTTGCTCACCAAAAATAAATTCGAAACATTTTCATCTTCAAAATTCCATTTTTAGCCTTCTTTGTTTGGCGACTTCCAGAAAAAGAAATGGTTTTATATTTACTACACAAAAGAAGAGGCCTAGAGTCCTTTAAAAACCCATATTACCATTATTATTTTTTGTAACTATACACATTTCATAATGAATTTATGAAAATATTTTCGATTTTAATGTTTATGGGAAATTAGCACTTTTAGACAATTTTAATACCTAATAAAGTAAGCAATCATTTGTTTTTAAAATAAAATAATACAAGCAAGCAAAGTAATGCGCCTTATTTATTAAATATCCAGACGTTTTTCAAAAGATCTTCATATCTTACGAGAAATCACAATGCTAGCAATGACTTTTACTTAGTGTGCTATGTTTAAAGTAGACGGATTTTTACCAACGATGCGTGATGTTTCACATCGTCCTTAAATCATCGTAACCCGAGTAATTCTAGTAATTGGAATTAGTATCACTGCTTTCTTTTCAAAAAAACATGATTAATCAGTTATAATGTGTTTATTTAATAGGAAATTTAGTGCAATAATCAAATCTCTCCATATTTTGAAATAATATACTGTCTAGATAGTGATCCATGAGTAGAAAGAAAACAAATTGGTCAAGGAGTAGTCATACTAGTATGAGTTTTTAGCCCATAATAATACAACTTTATAAGTTGTGGAGAAGGGACGCTGAATTGTTGTGCTAGTTTACGAAATTCTTGATTTTGGGGATACACACACTGACACACGGTGTAGCAGAGGTTAGTAACCCCATTTGTAAAGTTGACCCAATAATAAGTGTGCAATCAAAATGATGAGAAAAGGGCAAACTAATTTAAATTGGAATTTTCATACTACTGTATTTAGTTGTAACTTTTTTTTAAACTCTTTGAGTAAAATCTAATCAACTCAATGTCCATCCAATTTCATCTCATACTTTTTTTTTTTTAATTCTAATAATAGTGCACATATAATATACAGTTTAAGTTTCGTGCAATTATAACTCTACTTTCTGATTCAATCAATTTTCCGGTAAATATTGTCCGTGACCAGTGAAAAAATGAAAATAATCTTGTTGTTATATGTAATCCGGTATTTTACTCTTATAGTTCAAAATATAGTATAAATTTATGAAAATATCCTCATTTATTATGTTCATCGGGAAACTTAATAATAATCAGAGGGGCGGTATCGTAATTTTAGTATATTTTGGACTACACTGGTTAAAATACCAGATCGTGTATATCAATTTAATTATTTTAAGTAGAAGACTGAAAAGGACCTTTTGACATTTTATGTAGATTTTTAATCTGAATATAATTATTCAAGCCGTTCAGGATCATATATACAAAAAAATTCTTCAACCAGAAATTATGATCAAACTAAATTAAAATTGAGAATTAAATATGAACTATATAAGCCCTTTACCCTTTTATTTTTCAAGAATTCTCGTAGGATGATAGGAGTACTAAAAATTAGGCGTCCACCGTGAAAAACGAAGAGGACAACCTCTTCTTCGTGTCAATACATTTTTTAACGATTGGATTTTTCATGAACTGTGTTTGTAAGTTCATGAAGAAATTCTGGAACAAAACAACTTAGTTTGTGGCTCTCCATTCAATTAATTATAAAGAAACTTCGGATTCAAAAGTGATAGGATCATAGGATAGAAGTTGTTTTACACAAAATATACTGTACCTCAAATCATACAACATCATCAACAAAACTCAAAAACTGTTGGATAAAAAAATAACAATTTCTCATGGAGATATACTAGAACCTTCAAAACACACAAAAGAATGTCATTCCCTTCAGAAAGATGTTCAACTTGCATCTTGAGGTTGCACGTCGGTTAGTCTTACAGTCCTTGGAAGCATGAACGCAGTGAATATCGGGTAATGTGAGGATGGATAGAGGCCATCAATGTTGTCATTCACCACCTCGCACGACATGGGCACCAAGGACCTTCCTCTAAAGAGCATCCAGTCGATGTGCAGATCCTGAGTCTGCCGATCCCAGCAGAGGCAAAGAGCTCTGAATATCAGCTTCAGGAACTCCACAGCTCCTTGCTTGTTACCTAACAGAATCACAGATGCAAGAACAATGAAGATGAAGCGAATATGCTAGATGAATAATGAATGATACTAGCTTAATGTACCTTTGAATCCATGATAGGTGCGAATCAGGGAGACATTTTTCCTCACCCGAGCGTTTGGCCAAGCATCCCGCATGTCACCTACCACTCCATGCTCTCTGTGTGAGAAGTATTTGTTCCAAAAGGTCTTAGCAACTATGTATGTATTTAGAAGGTGGAATTGTCTAATACTGAAGACTCTAAAGTTATCATATCATTTATGCATCTTCGTTAGCTAAATAAGAATCTAGCTGACTTGGAAAGCAATCCAACAAAAACTAAAATTAGTAGCAGAATTGGAGTGATATTACCTTGATCTCCCAAGAAGAAAGCGACCTGTTACTGATTCCTTTTGTGTATTAAATCCTCCACAATACACAACAGGCAAGGTAGGAGGTAAAGAAGCAATATGTTGCCAAGTCAGGAGGGCACTTCGCCTTCGAGCCCTGGGACTGACTTCATCCATACACGTATTCACAATTTGGAACGAAAAGCCTGGTGGTTCTACCCCTTTCAGTTGGAATGTGTACACATTTTGTGAAGGAAACAAATCAGCAAAAGGATTTTTTTTAACTACTCAAAAATGCAGTTTACGATAATGAAGATGCCAAATTATGTAAAAGGATATAGCCCATGTTGCAACACACGGAACACTAGAACCCCATGACATGCTTCCAGGCACAGATGGAGATTCTGACAACCAAAACGTACCACCCTCTAACAGCTCTACCTTCACCCGAGAATGTAGTCAGATCTGTCTATCATTGCTTGATAACAGTGTATTATCTTTTTGGTTATAAGATTGAGCAGAGAGAAGAGATAGAATACCCTTTCTTTATCATAGAAGATGGTGCAATACTGATCTGAAGTGTCTTCAGACCCTTTTCTAGAAATTCCAAAGTGATTATAGCCTATCAAAGACAAGATGAGAATTAGTACTAGAAAGACACACTTGGGATACTATCATTTCATTAAGATAAACCCCAACACCAGTAACTGGAGAGTATGGTTGTGCAAATCAGAAATTTGTGGACTGGTACACCGTTCTCACATTTAGACATGTTTCAAGTTAAACAGATTCCCTTGAGTCAAGTAATCATTTCCCAGTAAGCAATCACATCATCCTCTCTTAGTATACTGAAAGACACAGTTTTTGAATCCTCTAATAACTAAGCAAATTAGGCACCTCACAGCATTCAAACAAACAAATGGCAAAGATTACTCACCTGTCAGACACTGCTGAAGATATTCAAGCTGTGACTGCACACCTAAATATCGAAAACACTCCTCAGATGAAACAAAAACCAGCAATTTTGAACCCAAATCAACAGAAATTACTCAAATTTAAAAGCAATTCAACATTATATATATCCAAATCAACACAATACAAAATGCAGTAACTAAAACTAAACCTCAAAAAGGACCAATCTTTGCTCAATAATTAGACTAAAGGAAAGTATAATCAAATCCCAGATCAATTCTTACCACCATATGCAATCAAAAACAAAAACCAGGGTACAAAGATCCATCATTGATCCAAATACCAATGGAAAAACATAAACATACCCTGTTGAGTGCAGAGAATCATGGGAGAATAGCTAGTGATGACACTGATACACATATCTTTCCTCTTGTCCCATGAGTTGGGGCTGCTCTCTTCCTGATCTTCAAGAAGATTGAAGCTCATTACAGTCAAAGACACACTCATCTTCTCCTACCTGTGGATTCTTGAACCTTGTACTCTCCTACCTGGTCAACATAGAGCAAGCAACAAGAACTTGGGAATTATTGCAACAACAATGGTTGATTGGTTTCGGAGTTTATTTTTGGTTTGTGCGTGCGATGATCTTTGAACTGTGTGCGCTGGGATTATTCTAAAGACTACAGCTTGGAGCTGGAAAGTTTTTAAGTGGATGAATTATATATATATATATATAGTTTGAAAGTTACACTGAGAAATCATTTGGAGGATGAAACGTCATAAAAAATATGGTTTTTATTTTTTCGTGAAAAAATAGGATTGTTCATTTGAAACAGAGAAAATTTAAGGTTCAAAATCAATTCACTGCTTTTTTTTGGCAAATTTTAACTTTTGACATTGATTTCAAAGCGTGATTTGTGGCTTTGTGCCACAAAGTTAACTTGCTCAACTCTAAGAGCATCTCCAATGCTGTGATCCACATTTTCAGGTGATAAATGTCATGATATTATAGAACTTTAAGGTGACATAAGTATTAACTTTTGAATGTTGACGTTCTAAATTTTTTTTATCTCCAATGCAAGCTTCTCTTTGTACATGTTAATTAATATCTTAACCATTAACTTATATTTGTTCAAAGCACTCATTTCAAATAAATTGAAAGCAGTGAGATTTTTTTTATAATGTTAATTAACAATTATTACAAAATAATATATAATATTTTATTCGCATCCAAGTAATTTTAAAATTTAGCATTTGAAATCCAATTTGAACTATTATTCAAAATTTTATAAGCAAAATATAACTAGACTATGTTTAAAAGTCATTACTATGATTTAGAATTCATTTTATATAATTTTATTTAGAATAAATTGACAATTTTAAAATATTCAAGTAACATATAAATAAAAAGTGAAATTTATACTAACTATTTTTTATGACATAAAGTATTTTATGTTTTTGAATAATTTGAATAAATTTATATGAAAGGAAAGTTTTTGATAATTAATGCCCAATTTAATACAAGACAATGTCAAGTTGAGTGTCAAGAAATAGAAGTTCTCATTGACATTGTCTCTTGAAAAATTTAACACGTATGATTGACTATAATAGATGAGAATTGCATTGGAGAAATGATTTTGTATAGAAAGTCTATCATACTGACGTGTCAATCAATATTTATTAAGTTGACAATCACATTGGAGATGCTCTAAAGTAAGCATATTTGTTTGGCAAATCATGGGAGAAAGCTTGCAATAGAATCTCATTGACTTTAATCTTTAAACAAATCAATACATTCAATGTTGCCATTTGGTGTTTTTGAGAATATTGGGGTGCTTTATTGGGATTTATTTAGATTTTAAAGAACTTATTTGACAAATTGGGGCTAAAGTTTTTCACCTTTTTTATGGAATTTTAAATTTTATTATAAGTGTAGTATTTGACAGACAATTGGAAAGGCATAAATGTAGAAATAGAAAATATACCAAGCATGAATATGGAGGTAAAATAAAAAAGCTAAAAAAAGTGCTTGTTTTTCTTTCTTCTTTGGGGTGTATCTGAGTTCTGACATGCTCTTTCTATTTGAGGAAATAAGCAAACTCCATGATCAAATTGCAGAACAAAAGCAAATACTCCTCATAAAGAGCTTATTATAAAAAAGGCAATACAAGAATCAAGAATGGGAATTTATTCAACTAAGAGGAATGCTTCAGCACCCACTCCACCAGTGTGGAGATCCCGAACCCAGTCGCACTCTTCTTCTTATCGTTCCAGACTGGACCAGCCATGTCGATATGCATCCACTGCACCTTCTCGTCAACAAACTGCAAGCAAAAGTTTTATGTTTCAGGAAAACTACGGGTGTCCAACTTAGTCAAACTCGTTCAAAGCTCGTAATATAGTGTACCTGTTTGAGGAACAAAGCTGCTGTGATGGAGCCACCTGGACGGCCACCGGTGTTAACCATATCAGCCACACTCGACTTCATCGACTCCCAATAGCTCTCCTCCAATGGCATCCTCCAGAGTTTCTCACCGGCAAGTTCTGAGGCTTCAATCACCTCCTTTGCCAGGTCATCGCTAGGAGTGAAAATGCCTGCATAGGATTGTGCCATAGGAATGCAACTAGAGTCAGAATAGTGTTTTTTTTTTAGAATAAAAAATCAAACGGTTTTCAAAAAAAAAAAAGAGAGTCAGAATAGTGTTGTCTTGTAGATAATATTGAGAACCGTCTGATTTTTCAGATGTGCTTAAATTATTGATCATTGATAAATAGACAGACCTGCAATCGAAGGTCCGAGAGCAACAACGCATGCCCCAGTCAAGGTAGCGAGATCAATGATCTACAAAGAAATGTTATAAGTTAACATATATTCTGATCAAGGACTAGCACATCATAACATGTACAAGAAAAGTCTTGAACTAACTGTAGCGGTACAAAGATGATAATGTTTTAGGGAAGTGGAAAACACTTCACATACGCCAATTTCTAAACTGTTTCATAACCATCTCCAGTAAAAAAAACTGTTGAAGTATATACCTACTTCTGAACCTTCCCGACATAGTTGCCAAATAAACAGGCTGAAAAAAATGTTACTTATAACATATATAAAATTCAGCCAGAATCAATATCTGAAGGGAGCCATGTCAAAAATGTTACTATGTGAAAGTTTGAACCATGAAAGCAGTATATTTGCTTTCTTGTTTTAGACATTTTTTTTTCAATATCATTTTCAGCAATTAAGCCTAGTATACTTTTTAATGCTGATTTATTTCGAGGAAAAATATCTGGAAAGTAAACACAATGTATGGATCCATCAACATTAGGCAACCTCATGATACCTTGTCAACACCTTGGTTGCATGCATACACCAGGGCATCCGCCAGAGTTAGTCTCCCCTCTGCATCGGTATTGTTAACCTACAGTATTTACAGAAAGCTATGTAATCTCCAAACGTGCAAATGATGCAGGCATTAATGTACACCATTTATAATAGAGTGTCGGAACAAAGGGCATTACCTCAATTGTCTTTCCGTTAGAAGCTGTGAGAATATCTCCAGGTCTCATACCTGTACCACTGATCATATTTTCACAGGCAGCAACAATGAAGTGAACCTGCAGGCACGTCAAGCATAGTGAGCCTTTTAGTCATAGCTAAGGTGATAATAAAATATGTCCGAGAAAATTAACAATATTCAAAAGCTCACCTCTACTCCAGCAGGCTTGATTTGACCAAGAGCCTTGGCTGCACCCAACACAGCTGCTGAGCCTCCCATATCAAACTTCATCAGCTCAATCGAGCATCCAGGCCCTGTCTTGATGTTGTAGCCGCCACTAAAGCAAAATAACGGCAAAAACTCAATCTCTACTACCATAATCTCGGCAAATATTTCACTGAAGTTGATATGGATACTTACCTGTCAAAAGTCAAACCTTTTCCAACTAAAGCTAGCTTTGTTTTTGCTGTTCCGCCAGGTGGCTTGTAGCAAATGTGAATAAAGTGCGGAGGGTTATCAGTAGAAGCTGCACCAACACCTAGATATGATCCCATCTTTAATTCTTTGCACTGCTCTACGTCCAAGATTTTTGTTGTAAGAACATCACTATATAGTGAAGCAATCCTCTTGGCCTCCTCAGCCATTACCCCTGATGAAAGTCAATGGCATCCCACATTAATAAAACATAAACAGAAGCAAGGTACGGAAAAGAGTTTCTCAATGGCAAAGAAAGATCACTAACCAGGTGTGAGGACATTGGCTGGTGCATTAACAAGGTTTTTGCCAAAAATGACTGCCGAAGAAACAAATTCTGCATACTTAAGTTTCTTTTCTATCTCAGGTCCAGTTCCCAAGCCAAGAACATCAACAGATTTCAAAGTTGTTTTCTTGGACTCTGACTTGAACCTTGTATCTTCATAAGTCCCAAGCACAGCTCCTACAAGATAACAATATACACAACATATTCAGAACTCGCAAATTCATCAAGAAACACCACCCAAAAAATGATTGTATCATTAGAACACGGACCTGAAGCAATGGCAGAAACAGTTCTAAGTTTCAAATCTGCAGAGAGCAATTCAGATGAAGCCAGCGAAATGGCTACACTACTTGCTCGTACAGACCTAGCAGCTGCAGCAACATTCTCACCAAGACTGCGATAAGCAATCGAAGGAGATGCTGCCGATCCAAGACCCACCAAGGTGACCCTTTTCGAGCCAAGCCCGGAAAATCTGAGGACTGTGGACTGCCCCGCCTTTCCAGTGAAGTCCTCCTCGGAAGATGCTTCAGACAACAAACCACCAACTTGAGAGTCAAGCTTCTTCAAGATGGCATTTTGAAACTTAGAATTCTCATCCTTTGCCATGTCCTTCTCTGTAACACCTACTGCAAGAATGTCTCCTTTCCATTCCCCCAGATCAATCTCTTTTGCCACAAAGGAGATCTTCAAGAATCACAACACAACACATTGAGTCAGAAACCATCAGAAACCACCATAAATAAAAGTAAAATAGCAAACATATTATCATACAATCACCATAAAGACTCAAACTTTGTGCATCACAAAAGACTCAACTATTAATCCCCAGCAGAAAAATCAAGCTCATTCTAATTGATCAAAATATCATCATCCAATCACGATTAAAACTCAAACTTGGTACATCACAAAAGACTCAAACCTACATCCCCAGTAGAAAGATCATGCTCATTTCTAATTGATCCCATCTAACAATGACAGAACAATCCAGCAAACCAAAAAGCTCAAACATCTACCTCCCTCCAAACCAAAGCCTCTGATTACTAATCATCCAGTCAAATACATATGACTTTGACCATCAAATCAAGTGTGATCAAGATTCAAACTTTCCTAAATTTACAGACACAATAAATCAAGAAAATTGCTTATCCCAGATTACTGATCAGCTAAAACACATCAATAGAATCATACATACATCAAATCTCATCACATCAAAAACCAAACCATAAACTGAAGTAAGCAGAGTAAAGATTCAACCTTTGGCGCATCAACTTCAACGGCCTGAGTAAGGCCGAGCGTGGCCTTGGCGACGGAGTGGGCCATCCTTCTGGAACGACCCCAAACAGGCGAGGCGGTAGAAACGGACAAGGAAACGCCCCAGATGGAATTCCTAGATCGAAACCTTGAGAAAACCGATGAACAACAATGGTAGTAATAAGTAGAAGAAGAAGCAGTGTAGGAAGTAGAAGCGACGAGGGCTATAGAAGATGCTCTAATGGCCGCCATTGAGAAGGCCCTTTATATAGTTAGTGACGTGCTAGTTACTACTACTACTACCACTTTTCATTATCGTCATCTTCCCCGAGTTTACGTTGTTTAGTGTGTGACTGTGTGTGGCGTGGATGTGGGCCCACTTTGCGTTGGATTGGCCTGCAATTCTTACGTAGTTTATGATTACTAGTAGTACTCTTGTTTTCGTTTAGTTGCTTTCCTTGCCTTTGGATGGTGTTTTTTTTTAGGTTTGGAAAAAAATGGTTTGGTTTGGTTATGTTATCCATATTGAAATGTTCAATGCTCTATTATTTTGAAGATAATATTCATTTATTGTAAAATTATGTATGTGTGTATATCGAATGTTATCATATTATTGAAATCAATATGCTATTACCAGGATAATATGTGTTAGATTTTACTCTGTTTCGGCATAAATTTCATAAATTAACTTTTTTTAATTGCTTAAAATTATTTGTGTATAATTTATATATGATGAAGTTTTGATATCATGAAAATACACATTTTTAACAAATCCAACGATATCTCGTGTAGCCATATTTGACTAATAAACTAATTTCAGTGATAAACTAAACTCAACTAAATTAAAAGAACAAAACTAAGTTGACATCAGTAAAAGAAACAAATGGATAGGCAGTGGAGAAAACTAAGCACATTCAATCCAAAGATCAGACGCTCAAAGTGTTTGATTTACAACACATAAGCTCTCAACATTTTGCCAGCATCTCACTGCATTTTGCGTTTTAAGGTCCTACCGCTTATAGACCATCAAAAGCAATCAGAATTGATCATATCATCTGGAAATGACACCTGAAAGTATAACAAAGAAACAGTTAGACACGGGAAACAAAAACACGGAGTGAAAGAGAAGAAGCGAAAAGAATTGAGCATACCCCATCAGACCACGTCCTTGCCAGGCTCTTGGAGTAACGGCCAAGTTGATCTTAACACCCTGCCTCAGTATCTCCATAGGAACCGCACTCCCCTGATTTGCCTGCACTTCAGCTGCAAGTCGTTGCAATATGTTTTCACCCGACACCACTGCTCCAAATTTCAGAACTTGATCGCCAAGCTGCAAGCCATCTTCTGCAGCTGGAGATGCTTCACTTATTTCATCAATCATCGCAAAAGGCCTGCTCAAGGTCACAGTAGAGCCCCCTGCAGGGACACTGATGGAGTTGTTGGGATCTGGACCGGTTGAACCGCCATCAACTGTGAAGATACAAAATGTTGTTAGCAACTTCGCTAGAAGGCAAAATCAGAAAGAAAATAAATTGCATTTCTAGTATCCACTTCTTCATCAAAAAGTTAGAGTTGGAAAGGTTTTAGATGCCAAGATAACTTTTAACAGAGCAATTCGTCGTATATAATAACAAGATGAATCAAAGAGGTATGCTTTTCTAACATATATACTGAATGGCATTAACAAATAAAAGTGGTATCACTACAGAAACATAACTAAAATCATGCATCCAAGATCTGGACCATATAATATGCGGACATGAGATATTTATCAAAACTAAGGAGCACAAGTACCTGTCTCTTTAGCAGGTGCTGGAGAAAGCTTTACTGAATGAAGAAGTTCGATGTTTTGGTTTATCTTCTCCGTGACATCTTTGTAATCACCACGTAACACTACAGAAACAAAATGAATGGAGTCATTACAATTCACCGAGCACTAAAAAACTAGCCAATAAGAGTGTGAGTGAGTTTAGAACAACTTGTGCACCCAAAGCTCAATCCGTAATTTCTGTTTTCATTCCAACACAAACTACGCTCATCTTTACCTCAAACAATGCTGGCATTCATATACACCATCAGCACAAAATTCTGATCAATACATATACTATAAAACTAGCCAATAAGAGTGTGAGTTTAGAACAACTTCTACACCCAGAGATCAACTTATAATTTCAGTTTTCATCGCAAATTCGCGATACAAACTATGCTCATCTCTACCTCAAACAATATTGCCATTTAGATACACCATCAGCTCAAAATTCTTAATAAAAACATATACTTGAGTTTATAGGGCAGATAATTACCAGAAAGCCTCTGACGGTCAGCTCTCACAGCAGGAATATCAATATCAGACCTCGGGAATCCCTGCAACACAGCAAAACCTAAAATCATCTATCAACGTAAGCAATTACATATACAATAACACAAACTACGACGAATTAAAGCTGAAAAAACGAGCCTCGGAATCGACGAGGTTGCCGGAGATTCCCGGCCCGCCGGGACGGTTGAGGCGCTCGATGATGACGTTCATCTCCTCCTCCAGCCCCGTCCTCCGCTGCATCATCTTCATCGTCTGCTCTTTCAGATTCGCGCCCACCATTTTTCGTTGCGATTAATATTGTTTAGCAGTTTCAGAAGCTGGGGTTTCGATTTTCAGGTGTTGAGGCGGTGGAGTGACGGCTGATGAGTGATGATCGGAGTAATAATATATCGGTTGGACCGGATCTGGGCGGGTTTCTTGTTGGGTAATGTACCTTTGGATTTACATTTAACTCCCTCCAAAGTTTAATCATGGCATAGATAACTTCTCTTAATAAAAAATATAAATGGATGTATTTATTATACAATTTAATAATGAAACTTTATTTTTACACTCCTCTTAATTTGATTAATCATAGTTGTGTTGCATTTGTGATGATCATAAATTTGAATCAGTATATGAGTAAATTATATTATTATATTAAATTATTATTTATTGTCCTTCTGATGGATGTAACTTCAAAAAAAATCATCTACTCGTTACATCCTATTCTGGCCCTGTTTTGGCACGGCTGTGCTTATAAAAAAAGCTGGTTTCTGCTTATCATTGAAAATAAACAGCTGAAAAGAAAAGCAGTTATTCTGTTTGGTAATCACATAAAGCTCATAACTTGACAAGCAAATATGAAAGCACACATTCTTAAACACATAGCCCATTATGAATTCATCAAAGTTGTGAAATTCAATAACTAAAGTTTCGATTTTTTTGATAAATACAACCAAACTGAATGGAAAGCTTAGAATGTAGAAGAAAGTAACATACCCCATAAGAGTACTGCACGGTAATTGATGAGTTGAATGCGCGATGATTAGCAGAGAGCTGAGGTTTCGCAAAGCTCAGGTTTTGAGAGCTCAAATTTCTGCGGTGAAGAAGGCCTTTTACGGTAAGGAAGTGAAGTAGGATATGCGAGATTTCTTTCATAAGCAGGTCTGACCAGCTTCTGCTTATTTACCCAAAATAACTTATACTTTTCTAAAAAACACCTCAAAACTGAATAACCAAACACAAAAAACGAGTGGGCTCATAAGCAAAGCACCCAAAAAAGCCCTGCCAAACAGGGTCTCTAATTGGCACATTTGCTTAAAAATATGTTTTTTCTGTTTAAGTATGATTCATATATTTTTCGTCTATATATTTTATTTTTTATTTTTCCAATCTGACGCGCTCCCCATTCTTCCAAATAAGTTTATGTCCATTTAGACATGTCAACATTAGTTGAACGGGAGGAATACCTCATTGAAATGATAATTTTTAATGTTACTAGTGCTACAATATACACCATAGTACTACATTTAATCTCGATTACTCTATTTGATTTTCTATAATAGGTTCCTCTTTATCAAAATATTCTATAATAGGTTCCTCTTTATCAAAATAAAATATGGCGGTAAAATTTATCCTCAATGACTTTAGTTACATATATTTAGAAAATACATGTTAACAAAAATTTAAATGTATATGACACTATGTAATGTTTCAAATTTATGATCAAACATGCAATAAAAAATATGATTAATAGCAGAGTGTCAATCTTATAGAACTAGAGGGAATATTTTGTAATATTGAAGAATTATTGAAGAGAACTGTACAAAACCCTTTCAAACTTCAAAGAGAGAGAGGGAGCCTTATCAGCATAATACTATAATCACATCACAGTCATTCCACTCAATTTATCCTCTGTCATTTTTACCAACTCTGGTTTGATTTGAGGCAGATCAAACTCTTTCACTGTTTCCTGGTAGATCTTCTTTCAACATCTCATTTCCAGACTCCCATGTAGTAATAAAGTTGGCAACTTTACCCAAATTTTACAGCCAGTAATAGAATCCCTCCATCATAAAAGCTCTGAAAAGACCAAACCTGTGAGTTATTTTCTTGTCTTGCTCACAAAAGTCCCCAAAAGGGTGAAGTTAAAAAAATTAATGGAATCTTCTTTTGAAATACCTTCCTTGGCTCAGTATTAAACCACACTCAAGCTGTCCATTGATGCATAGTAGTAAGTGCATCATTTGTGTTTCTTATTGAATCTTGATGTTTTGATGTGTGGGATTTTTGGGTTTGAGTTGTTGAGAAGAGGGGTTTTTGGCTCTTTGTGGGATTTGAATTTTGAAATGGGATGTCTTTGTGAACTTTTCAGTGAATAATTGCTGTTCCCCACTGGCAGGAAAGTTTGGTTTTTTGCTCTCAAAATTAGAGCTTTTTGCAGTTTGTATTTCTGGGACATTGGGAATGGTGAAGATCCCAGAAGCCCTCTTTAGTGCTGTACTTTGTAGCTGTAATTCCAGAGAGTCTTGAGTTGTGTCAGTGTGGTGGTGATTTTTGAGCATTTTAGGCCGATAGATTGGTAGATTCCGAGGTTCTTGTACAATGTCAGGAGCTGTGGGAGATTCTGAGGTGAGATCAGTGCTTGGACCAACTGGGAACAAGGTTCATAGGTCACTAACAAGGAAGAAGCCTGGGGAAAAGGCAGAAAAGTCTGGTAAGGAAGTTAAGGTTGTGGAGGATAAGAATGGTGTTGAAGATTCATCGCCTCCCTTGAAATCTAGGGGCTTTTCATCTATACTTCGCAGACAGGATTCTTTGTTGCATTCTAATCTGGCACTCAGCGCGTCGTGTTCTTCAGATGCATCCACAGATTCATTCCACAGCCGGGCATCGACTGGTAGAATATTTAGGTCTAAAGTTACCACGAGTAGGAAAAAGCTTTTGGCCTCAAAGGCGACGGTAGTTGGTTCCAAGGGTGGTCCAGAATTTACGTCTGAAGATATACAGCCTAAGAAAACATGTAGCTGGGTGACACCTACTACAGGTGAGTCCTTATTTTTTCATGGTTTTATTCCTATATTTGAACATGTTTTATGTCTAAGATTTTGCCTAATTTGAAGATAATATGTAGCAGGTCTTATTTTCTTGATCAGTGACATTAGTCTTTGTTTGCTACTTCAGTGATATAACATGAATGAACTCATAGCTCGTTCCATGTGTTAGTTAGATTGTGCATCTTTAATGTGGATGTTTCCATCTGTTGTGTTGCTAGCTTTGTTACTAGTACAAGAGGATTTTTAATTTTTCCCTTTTCAGTAACTTCAGTTGAAGCACTGGTGATTTGCCTCATTGTTTTTTTTACTGGTTGAAGGGAAACCACTCACATTGTTCTTAGCAGATAATCTTCTTAGGAAGCCTGAATGTTAATTAGTAGAAGAGAAAGCTGCAAATGTCTCAAGCTCCAAAGAATAACTTGAAAAATAAAAATAAAGAAGACTTGTTACCATCGCTTTAACTATGTTGTGTTTGAAATCACAAATTTCTCAGTTTAGCTTATCATGGTCATAGTGAACATACGTTGGAAGTTATCTGTTTTTACTACCTTTCATTTTCTTCAAGCAGATCCCCTCTATGCTGCTTTCCACGATGAAGAATGGGGAATTCCAGCTCATGATGATAAGTAAGGAGATGTATACAGTATGATATTTTCTGTTCGTATTAATAACTTTATAAAGGCTATTGACACTAAAAATTCTTTGCTTTTCTGAGTTTTTGCAGGAAATTATTTGAGTTCCTTGTACTTTGCAGTGCTTTGTCTGAACTTACGTGGCCCTGTATTCTCAGCAAAAGGCACATATTTAGGTAACTCAACCACAACTATATCCTTATTTTGCAGCCAACCAACGGCCATGCTTTCTGTTAAGTTGATGAATGTCTATGCACAGGGAAGTATTTGCAGATTTTGATCCTTTTGTGGTTGCAAAGTTGAAAGAAAAGAAAATCTTAGCGACTGGGAGTACTGCAAGTTCACTATTGTCAGAACTTAGACTTCGATCTGTGCTTGAAAATGCACGCCAAGTATCAAAGGTACATTATCTGTGGGCATCCACTCTTCAATCTTTAATTGCAACTGCTCAAGTAATGTAACATGAATTACGTCTTTAATGGAGCATTGGGTATGTGTGTGTAGAGATATATATGTGTTTGTTAAACCCGTTAACCAAACTTTCTTGGTGTAGTTAATGAACATTTATCTCTTGTTGCTGTTGCTCCAACTCACTCTTTAAGGTCTTCTTTGGTGTCAGGTGATAGATGAGTTCGGGTCGTTTAACAAGTACATCTGGGGATTCGTGAACCACAAACCGATAGTCAGCAAGTTCAGGTATCCTCGCCAGATACCCGTCAAGACCCCAAAGGCTGATGCCATCAGCAAGGATCTGTTAAGGAGAGGTTTCAGATGTGTTGGGCCTACGGTCATCTACGCGTTCATGCAGGTAGCTGGCTTAACAAACGACCACCTTGTCGGTTGTTTCAGGTTCAAAGATTGTGTCACGGCTTTCCAAGGGGAAATCGCTATCCAGGATGGTGGTCTAGAAATCAAAGCAGATAGCAAGGTAGACTCTGGCGTATGCAGATCGCTTGATGAGCTAAGTATCTCATCAGAGTGAGACCTAGCTCTATCCAAGTTGTAACTATGAATCTATCCAAGTCTAACTATGATAAAAATCTTGATGTAGAAAGGTTGGTTTGTTCATATCTGAATACTTCAGAAATGTGCCATTTTTACATGAAAATTTGCTGTTAAATCATTTTTCGACTTCTGAAAACAAGTGCTCTAGATTCACTTTTCACGACAGCATCCGACTAAAGGCATATATAAGCATTATGACACATAAAAATACAAGCCTTCCTAAACTGGATTATATCAAAAACATGTATAACCAAACTCAGTCAATGGTGATACCTTAATTTATCAGAATGCTCGAGATACATGAACTCTGTTCCATCTAGATTAACTAGGGCACACTAATACACAGCACAAAGTAGCCAATAGATCTCATCTGACAAAGATAATATCATCCCCAGCTGCTAGAAATTGGACCATATCTATAATCCTAAAGGAAACAACAATCTGAGGATGAGAAACAATGAAGCAAGAACACTTCTATGTATCTCCTCTCAACTTTAGACAACAGACTACACTCTAGTTTCCATAAATCATAATTTCAGCTCACCTTCCTAGTCTACTGACCACTGCATTACAGATTTTTGATTCGAGACATGTTCAGATTGCACTACCTAAGTGTTGACTGAGGTAGGTGTAGCTGGAGTGACGAGAGGAGCACTTGGAGGACCATGACGCTTCTTCTGTAAAGGCTTCTCGTGATCATGGGCACCTTTATAAGTTATTATTGAAGTGTTTTTGTCATCCCTATCCATCTCAATGTGTTTTCGAACTGGACATCCAGCTGAAGTGCACCTGTAGTAGTTCCTGAAATATAGACGGAAACTAATTTGAGTCACGAATCATTATGTATAGGCTCACAAGTCAAGATGTAGAATGATAGTCTGTCAGTGGAACAAGTCGCAACATTAATATACGATTATTAACAGAAACAACTATAGCGCCTGTATTTGCCAGTACAGGCAAAAAATCATGTATGCTTGAGTCCCAATTTCCACATCTTAATGGGGAAAAGATACAACATTCATATTAAAAGTCGCTGTATATTTCTTTGAAATAAATATGAACAAACAATTATCCACTTGATGGTTCCTCCATTCTTACAGAAACATTGCAAAAGTATAAACTTCATGGTTCCTCCATTATCAGAAAAATTGCAAAAGGACTATTGCTAGTAGATTAGACCATACACTTATTTATACTCAACAGAGTCCAATAGGATGATATGTGAAATCTACTATCGGCTGCTTGAAAAAGGTTTTCAAAGTAACATAAACAAAAGCATACCCATATTCAAAGTTTCAGAGTGACATGAATCAAATACCTTGGATATGGGTTCCCTTTTACCATCTTTTGCCCATACTTGCGCCATCTGTATCCATCTCCCGAGATTCCCACATCCCCAGCAGCATGGACAACCACCTTTTGTTTCTTAACAGAATTTGAAGGAGATTCAGGGCAGCTTGAGTCGGTTTTCTTCAACCTGGAGGCAATAAAAAAAGCTCGCATCAATAAATTCACGGATATCAGATTACAGCAAAACATACAAGCAAACATGCAAGCCAATAGAAATGTCACCTTTTTTTTGGTTCAGGACCATCGGCTAGCTCCTGCTTAACAGTGGTGGTAGCTGCCGTTTCATGAGCAGAGTCTACAGGGGATACAGAGGGAACAGAAGCAACAATGGGTATCGTAGGACTCGCAGAGTCTACAGGGGATACAGAGGGAACAGAAGCAACAATGGGTATCGTAGGACTCGCTGTAGAGTTATTCCTACTTACAAGTGCAACTGGTGAAGAAACCCTGCTTAATCTCGTGGGTTCTGTGATAGCTGATGTCGCATGAGCAGAGTCTACAGGGGATGTAGAGGGAACAGAATCACCAATGGGTGCCACAGGGCTCACTGAAGATTTATTGC
This sequence comes from Sherardia arvensis, assembly GCA_948330725.1. NCBI lineage: Eukaryota > Viridiplantae > Streptophyta > Magnoliopsida > Gentianales > Rubiaceae > Sherardia > Sherardia arvensis. The sequence continues at coordinate 52,113,318 of OX415235.1, forward strand.
TAGTTGCGACTGGTGGAGAAAGCCTGCTTGTTCTCGTGCAATTTACTTTCTGGGGAGGATCATGACTGTGATGACTTTTGTAAACAGTTTGCAAGGCACCACTAGACTGGACAGAGCATTCAATCTTCTTAGCATAGCAATCAGCATGTGTGCATCTGTAATAGCTACGGGAACCTAGAGGGCTCTTAACTTGCTTTTGACCATACTTTCTCCAGTTGTAGCCATCAGGAGAAGGTGTCCTCTGACCAGACATGACAGTCAAAGAGTTTGGGTCAAAGGAATTTATACCCTCCACTTGTATGGGAGAGATACTTCTTTTCTCAACCAGTGTCATTTTCTGTTCTGTTTGAGCTGGACTTGGTCGGGATGAAACACACTGAGTAACAGAAGTTGGGGATAATACTGATGACAAAGTGCCAACAGGTATATTCTGATGGTAAGCCAGTGCAGTTGTTTTGGGCACTTCATTGCTGGCTAAAGTAACTAGATCCTGAAATCAATAATGAAATACAGATCAGTCGGATTCTACACAGTGAACAGCTAAGCTATGTAAAGTGAATAAAAATTCTATAGAGATTACGATGTTGATATTGGTTCAATGATGTAGGGTTTTACCACAGCGTATATTCAGCTTTTGCTTAGAGAGATTAAAAGTTCAATCAAACATGATAAAATCCGGGTGCACATAATCCCATGCACTCCATGTGCCATGTCCAGGGAAGGGTCAGTGCACCATCCTTAAATCCGTTATGGTCTAACTATGAGACAGATTAAGATCATTGACCCCTAACCGAGTTTTTAATTAAAAGGAAACAGCTTTAGGATTCCTAGGTCATACATAGCCTCAACCTAGCACCAGCCATAAAGACAACAGTAATATGACACTTCCAAATGAAGTAAGAAGAAAAACTCACAACCTTCAACACTTCAGCCGAATCAAAAGGTTGCAGTCCATACTCCACTGGAATTTCTGCATCAACCATTCATTAAAGCTCAGCATTAAAATAATTACCAAAAACAGCATCAAAAGCTAATTCACACACACTCAAAACAGAGTTTAACAAAGCACAATTACATAAATTGCAGCACGATTACTACAACAAAACGGAGTATTTGTGCATTCATCATACACAAAACAATCAAATAAACACCAAAAATTCCGATAACCGGCTGAGCGAAATTAAATAAACACACACACACACACACACACACACACACACACACACACACACACACACACACACACACACACACACACACTCAATCAGTCATGATCTTTTTACTAAAACAGGAAAAGCAGCATGATCAAACAAGAAAAAATCAAGATTTTTTTTTTGAAAACAAAAAATCTGGCAAAAAAACACAAAATTACACAAAATCAATGAAAAAAAACAAGCAAAAAAAAAGCGAAATTACCCTGCAGATCATCACTTGACAGAACTGTGGCCAGGGTTTCAGGATCAAAAGCAGCTTCAGTATCCATCTTTTTACCGGAATTACCATCCCCTCCAAATCCACCTGCAGCTTCAGTATCCATCCCTTTCTCCTGATTTTCTCCGCCGTTTTCTTCAATTCCGCCCAGTTTTTCAGCTGATTTTGAATTCTGAGCAGAGCTCTCCGCATCCATGCCGCCTCTACGGTGATCTTCGCCGGCGCCGGCGCAGTGTGTGAGTGTGTGAAAGAGAAAATGTGTTTGTGAGAGTGAGAGAGAAGGGAAAGGTTGTATTCTGTATTTTGTATTTATATATTTTTTATTTTCAAGAACGCATTTTTAAAGTTTGTTAGGAAGACGCATTCTGTAACTACTTTTTGACAGAATGTTGACTGCTTTATTTAGTCCTTGTGTGGCTGCTGATTAGAGGAATAAATATATTGCAATATTAGTCCCTGAGGTATTCAAAATTTCTACTATTACCCCTTTAAGTTCACTAAAAAAATGATATTTCTCACTTAGTGTGCATTTTGAATATTGACAAATTGATGTTATTGGGGTTTTTTGACTTGTTATACATCAAACTTTAAACATCACTTCATAATTTTCATGTGTTTTTAATTATTTCAACGTCCAACTGTCTATAGTATACAATTACTCTCGTTGAAATGTTCGAATATCGAGATTTTCATGATCTGAAATTTTTTGACTATTGAGTTGTAACGCATATCTAATTTTTTTAATTTGTAATATGATGCGCGAATTCCGTATAAAAGGATTTTTGTAAGTTTAATTATTAAGTTGAGAAAAAAATTGAGATATGTAATTGGGAAATCATTTTAAAGTTTGATTTTAGCGTGTACTATACTCAACCATGACGCTCGTTGAAATTTTTGACTATCATAATTCTTGTGATTTGAAGTTCTTTTGAGTTGTAATGCCTCACCCAACATTTGTTTTAACATATTGATAAGAACCAAAAGAAATTATGACGCCCAAATTTCATAAAAAATATTATTAAAATTATGACGCCTGAATATAGAACCAACAATATTATAATGTCCAAATTTATTGATTATTTTAAATTGTAACACCTCATTATTTTTTAGAAATTTATAAAATCGAGTAAAAGATGACTAGTATTATGTAAAAACTCTGAAAAAAAGTTCTATGGTAAGCTTTAGTTGTGATTCTTGACTAGCATTATCCAAGAATTTCAGTAAAATGTCCTATGGCCATTTTGGGATGCAAATAAGTCCCATTGTGATTTTTTACTATTGTTATCCAAGAATTCCGGTAAAATGTTTCATACTAATATTGAGATGAATATAAAGTCCCATTGTAATTCTTGACTACTATTATCTGAAAATTCTGGTAATCTCTATCACTTAGTGTGCATAGGGAGGGGTATTTTCACATGTTATATATCAAACTTAAAAGATGAGTATAACAATTATCATATATTTCAAATTATTTAAACATCCAACTGTCGATGATATACCATTACTCTCGTTGAAATATTCGATTACCGTGATTTTCATGATATGAACTTCTTTAACTATTTTAAGTTGTAACGTTTATCTAATTTTTTAATATTCGATATGATGCGTGAATTCCACATAAAAGGAATTTTGTAAGTTTAAATCGAGAAATAATTTGAAATATGTAATTGGAAAATTATTTAAATGTTTGATTTTAGCGGTTAATATATTCAACCACGACTATTGTATGAACTTTTGATTGTGATCTGAATTTTTTTGAGTTGTAACGCCTCACCTAACAATTTTTTATAACATATTGATAGAAAAAAAAATTATGACATCCGAATTCCACAAAAAGAATTACTAAATTATGACGCAGAATATGCCGATAGAACCAAAAAATTATGATGCCCAAATTTACTGATTATTAATTTGTAACATCTCATTACCTTTCTAAAACATTTATGTAATCGAGTAAGAGATGATTAGAATCATGTGAAAATTCCAAAAAGAAGGTTTTATGATTATCTATGTTTGTGATTCTTAACTACTAACTAGCGTTACTCGAAAATTTTGGTATTCTGATAATTTTTGGGATGTAAATAAATCACATTGTGATTCTTAACTACCGTTATCCGAGAATTCCGGTAATATTTCACAGTAATCTTGAGATAAATATAATGTGCCATTGCAATTCTTGACTAATAGTATCCGAGAATTCCGGTAATATTATCATTCAAAATGACTAAAACATCATCAAGAAGTTGACTATAATATTTTGACATACTATACGTTTCTCAGTTCTTATCATTTCCATCCTCTCTGCAATTTTCAACATCTTCCCTATTTTATTAGTCACCTCATATGTAGGTAGGAGGAGGAGGATTGGGAGAAGACGGATGAAATAAGTAATGCCAGAATAATTTAACAAAATTGTCTGGAATATTTTGATATTTTTTTATGATCCGTATCTCTACGATTACAATAAAATGCGACTGTATAAAAATTTAAGATTATAAAAACATTTTACTCAAAATTTCAGGATTATTTTGAAATTTCTCAACACTTTACCATTCATATTCTAATTTTACATAAAAAAATTAAATTATAAAAACATTTTACTCAAAAATGCAAGGTTATTCTGAAATTTCTTAATATTTTACCATTCAGATTCTAATTTTACATGTCTATATCATCACTATTGAGTATTGATACTATTATTTCTACTTTATTTCTCATTTAAAAAAAAAATTATTTCTACTTTATTTCTGGATATGTGTATGGAATAAGATTAAAGCTTTTGAATTTTTATTTCTTTTCAAAACGATTGATGCATAGAATAGTCAGTGATTTAAACCCCTGTGGCTGTGGGCAACATGGGCATGGCATATAATTAATTTAGCCTAGCTTTAGGACAACAACCAAAACCAAAGCAAAGGAAATATACACCCAGGCATCACTATATTCCCTGAATCCCCAGCCAAATTTTGGAATCTTAACCAGAACTTGAGTTCATGAGGGAAACACTACTCGTCCCAGGTTAGTTGCATTCCATCACTTCTTTTTGTTGTTATCATCAATCTCCCCGAAACTTTAGGATCATATCTCTGTTCAAAATACAATTTTTGGAGTATTCTAGTATTTACCTGCGTATGTTAATTTGGTTAGTATCAGATTCTTGAGTAGTGCTAGATTAGCCCAAAGATGCTATAAAAGATAAACCTTTGCCAGCAATCAATATGAAGAAATCCTCAATTTACAGACATGTCCCAATTGGGTACCAAGTTCTTTCGTTTTGGACTAGAATCAGGCCTTTTGTTAGGAGGGTGGTTAGGCATTGCAAGAAGGCATTAAATTCATTCACTAGGCTATAAAATTAGGTTGTTATGTCAATTTATCATGCACTAAAATGGTCATGCATTAGGTGTGATTGACTGTTACTCGGATTTCTAGTTAAGGTAGTCAGACTTACCTGTGTTTCTCAACTTTTAATGTCCATTCACATAAGACTCTTGATAGCAATTGTAAAGTGGTTCCACAGCCTAATTGCCGCAGAACAGGACAGGTAAAAAAATGGATTTTTTAAGGAGATTTGAGGATAATAACTTTACTCGTTGCTGGATGGTTTCACTGAGTTTAATATCTTTTATCGGTGACTTTCTGCTTATCTTTTTTCTTTGGCAAAATTTGCTAGTTAGTTGAATTTATTTTGTTAAAAATTGTGTCTTGTATAGTGATAGCTAAGGACTTGATTATTATGAGTGGAAAGCTTATCCGATAAATATTTAAGGATCAAATACAACGATAACTTTTGTGAAATAATGCCAGAATTTGAAACAAAAACTGCTTCTGATAATCTGTATGATAGTTAGGAAATTGATTTCCCGAAGCAAGATAGACAAGTAGTTGAACTTAGGGAAATCTACTGGCGATTGTTCTGTGTAGTCAAAGAAAATATACGTGAAATTGTCTGTTAGATGTGTTAGATGATGATACCTTGTTGTGTTGGTTAATAAGACTTAGTTGCATAAACTAGAGTTCTGTTACTTCTGTATAGTACTTGCTATTAATGTCATTTATAAGGAATTACTGATCAGGATGATGTTTAAGGAATTACTGATCAGGATGATGTTTTGCTAAATTCTAGGGGGAGAAATGGAAGAGCCACCACCGAAAACATTAAAGGAGAAAATGTGTGCATACAGTGATGTGGTTTGGGAGGAATATCATAGCAAACCAGTATCCCACTGGATTCTACTAGCTTTGAGTTGTGTGGGAATGCTTGTAGCGTTTCCCGCCTCCAGTCTCCTTTCCCGTGTCTATTACTCTAATGGAGGCAAGAGCAAGTGGTTAATATCATGGGTGGCAGTCGCCGGTTGGCCTATTCCTGCACTTATCTTGATTCCCACGTACTACTTCCTCGGAGTCTCCCCTACTCCATTCAGCTTTCAGCTCACCCTCTCCTACATCCTGCTCGGGTTTCTGAGTGCTGCTGATAACCTTCTGTATGCATATGCTTATGCTTACTTGCCTGCATCAACTGCTTCTCTGTTAGCATCTACAGCGTTGGTTTTCTCGACCCTCTTTGGGTACCTTCTTGTGAAGAACAAAATCAACGCCTCAACTATAAACTCCATCGTGATCATCGTTGCTGCTATGGCTATCATTGCTTTGGATTCTGATTCAGACAGGTATGGAAATGTGACCGATGCACAGTACATTATAGGTTTTGTGATGGATATTCTAGGATCTGCTCTTCATGGCCTCATTTTCGCTCTATCTGAGCTGGTTTTCATAAAACTGCTCGGGAAAAGGTCGTTCCACGTGGTGCTGGAGCAGCAAGTGATGGTTTCCCTGTTCGGGTTCATTTTCACAACTATCGGATGCCTTGTGAACAAGGATTTCCAGACCATGGCATCTGAGGCTCGTGGTTTTAAGGGAGGTGAGGGTTCTTACATCATGGTTCTCGTGTGGGGAGTAGTCACGTTTCAGTTGGGGATTCTTGGAGCCACTGCTATTCTATTTCTGGCATCTACGATTCTAGCAGGGGTGCTGAACTCAATACGAGTGCCTCTCACGAGTATAGCTGCAGTTATATTGCTACACGATCCCATGAGCGGTTTCAAGATCTTGTCTGTGCTGATCACTTTTTGGGGTTTTGCTTGTTATATCTATGGGAATCGGTCCGAAAAGAAAGAGACACAAAGTACTGTGTGATATATTACAAGTTCATATCTACTGTGTGTATGATTTAATCTCAAATTTGTTACAGAATTCAGGATACCAAGTGATAAATTATACTACAGTGTTGGTGTTATTTTGTTTTAAACTATGTTTGTTTCCTTACTCAATACACAAGCTGCATAAAAGCAATTTCAAGATTTATAAAAAGTAATCTTATTAAGCAGTGCAGAAGCTTGATGTAAGTTTATGACATCACATAAGTGAAATAGCAAGCAAATGCCTACTACTATATAGGTAGATTTAATCTTGCGAAGCTGAGAAGCTTTCAAGGATCTGCAAATTTTTCCGATATAGTAACTACTAGAATATCAAGAAACCACGTTCGAATAACAAAACTTCAACATCTGAAAGCAAAAGTAGACCTAGAACATCAAGACATTACAGATCCCAGGGTGCGCTTCACTTGTACTATAATTAGTTAAGCTTTGCCGATATCCTTAATTGCATTGATCTGCTCCTCGCCCATGGCAGACATCACACTCACGACAAGATCCTTCCCTTCAGCAAAGGCATCTCTCATCTGAAACCATAAAGAAATTCAAGTTAGTTTCCATCATCATATAAGAATGGAAAAGGAGAAATCAAACTAATATCCTATCTGAATAAGCCAAGCTTGAATGGATGCTTACATATCCATGATATAATGATAGACATATTAGTGAGAAATAGACATATAAGCGAGAACAAAATTTTGATCTAAGGGTATTCACCTGTTTTGCCAGAGTCTCATCGGTGGGAAGCTTCAGATCATCCTTGGTACCTCCGCTCTCAGTAAGAAGAGACACCTGCAAATTTAGAAAACTTCATGAGCAAATAGCATGGTTATGTACCACGGTGGACTATATGAATCACATAACTAAACCGAAAATGTCTTAAGTAAGATATACCAAGTAACAAAACAAAACCAAGTAATCAAGGAAAAATAAACCTTGGGAAGGTTATAAACATGTGGGAGATGCAGGAATAAAAGCAAGAAGTTCTCAACAGTATTTCAGAATATTTCAGACAACGGACAAGAATTTATCACTTGATTTACTCTACACACTTAATCCTAACACTTGATGATAAAAAAAATCCTAACACTTAATCCTAACATTGCTGTATACAGAAACTTAGCAAAAGACTCTGCAACTAGTTGAGACCTTCAAAAACTGATAAGCATGTGTTGAACACGAAAATTTAAAATGCCCAGCAACTGAATTCAAACTTACAAAGCCATCCTCATCAATGTCAATCAACTGATAATCGGCACGGTTAACATGAGGAACCTGAAAGGGAAAATATTTAGTTACTTTGTCACATTCTAAACAAAATCAAACCGAATAAAAAAACAAATAAGCTACATTACATCACAGTTATGGGAGGAAGGAACAATATCCTCGAGCTTCTTGCCGTTGAAGATATCAATCCCAACAAAGTGACACTTAGCGTGACCATGCTTCCCAGTCTTGGAGGTTGAGACTTCAACAACCTGTTACCAAATCAGTGAGATCACAGATAAGCCCTCTTCAAGAGAAACAACAATCTTCAGAAAAAAAAACACAAACTTTAATCCAAATCTAAAACCAAAAACTCTATAGAACTCAATTTCACCAGCATGCCATGATCTGACACAAATCCAAACCCTATATTACACAAAAACAAGGTACTAATCGGATCTAAATGCTAAAAAAAATAAAACCCTAGCCAGCAAAAAAGCAGAAACCCATCAAGATCCGAGCATGAAAACGAAAACCCACCACGGATGGGCCACAAAGAATCAAAATTTATTCAAAAATAACAAGCAATTAGGACCTTGCAAGGGCGGTTCTTGATGACGATGTGGCCATTCTTGCGGATGGTTCCGGCTTGCTGGGGGAAGGTCTTGGAGGCGCCGGCATCGGCCTTGGACTCAAAGTGATGCTCTTCGTCAGACATGGTTGTTTCGCTGTTGGTTTGCTTTTTCTCTGTGGATGGAACGATGGAGAAGACGGCGTGTAGAAATAGCTAGGGTGTGCTAAACGTGTCTTTTGATTATTCTATAGGCCCCGGTATATAAATACGTGGAGCTCGATGGTAGTATCATTTCTCATTCACACATTAACGGAAACATGACATACATTAACGAAATATTTTTATTTATTATTTTTATTAAAAAATTTAGCAATATTCAATAAATGCTATTGTTTTTAATGATATCGAAATATGCACAACAATTCAACCATTTTCTCTCTTATTTTTTGTTTTTCCGGCTTGCAAGTTTTGTTTTTCTTTAAATCCTATTTTGATGCTCCTAATAATTTTATCGCATTTGCATCTTTGTTTTCCTGTATTTAATTTAACAATTTCATTTTCATATCATCTTTAAAAAAAAATCAAAATTTATTAATATATTTATTTTCAACAAGATTGCAATGTTGAATGTCAACCAAGGTTGTCACAAAGAGAATTTAAGATGCGGCGTTTATTTGTAGAGTGCATGTATACATAAATGGTATGGTGCCCGCTTATACGATTGTTACGGCAAGCAATTAGGTATTTTGTATAAATTGTGAATATATACTTAAATTAATATTTAAAATTTAATTTTTGAGTCTTAATGAAAATTAGATAGCAAAATAAAATTAAAACTTTAAAGCTTAAACGACAATTTGATATCAAGACCCAATTTGATGAAATTGGGTAATACTAAATCAAGACATGGCCCAATTAATATAAATCCGAGTCTGGGTGTTGGTTAAGTGGGAAAATGGCGTCTCTGGAATGTTTGACACGACGAAATGACACCCGAATTCGCCAAGTTACCATTTTACTGGACAATTAAATGTACCTTGACGTCACCTAAACAGACGTCGTGACAAACTGACGATCATGGATACAAGATAAGGTTGTATCCATATGGTTATTGTTGATTTTTTATTTTCACAAAACCTCTATGTACCATACATATTGAAATCACTACCTTTACTATTTTAACTTTTAGATGTTTTTTTCTAAAGTTATTACCCCAAATTCTCTGTAACCCAACAAATCTACGACTCAGTTTGAGATGAGATCGATGACGTTGACTTGCCGTGCTGTTCCCGTCTCCCAAACTACATCTCGCAACATAGATCTAGTTTCGTGAATCAACAACCCTTTCCCCTCGACTACACTCAGATCTGAGCCACCATGCCGTGTCACCACGAGACTAGAGCCACCAGATCCAACCTCGTGCATCTGGAATAAGTAGGGACGCAACCATCCACCTTTGTGCGGCTGGGACTCACGCGCTACTGCCCACGCGCCGTCACCGGAACTCAGGTTACCCATCAATTTGGTGAGGTGCGATTATTTTTTTCTATTATTAAATTAGTCTGTTTACATTTAAATTTTAGTCAACAATAATGCAGTATGTACTTATTCATAGGTTCTGGATCAAAATAGGTTGAGGTTGTTTATCTCCCGGATCCTTAATTCCTTATTTTTCGGGTCAGTTCTTTTGCTCAAGAAAATTTTATTGGCTTACGACCTGATTCTCATGATGGGACTTACACGCCACTATTCATTCGCCGTCGCCGAAACTCATACTACCTGCTTTGGTGAGGACCTGAAAGATTACAAGAAGTCAAGCCAAACCCGATCCAATGGAATAAGGATGGATGATATAAGTCAAACAGCGCACGCGTTATCATTCACCTTTGTGCAGGTAAGGCTCACGCGCTACTGACCACGCGCCGTCACCGGAACTCAAGTTACCCATCAATTTGGTGAGGTGCAATTATTTCTTTCTATTATTAAAATAGTGTGTTTACATTTTAATTTTAGTCTACAATAATGCAGTATGGGCTTATTCATAGGTTCTGGCTCACAATAGGTTGAGATTGTTTATCTCCCAGATCCTTATTTTTCGGGTCGGTTCTTTTGCTCAAGAAAATTTTATTGGCTTACGACCTGATTCTCATGATGGGACTCACGCGCCACTATTCATTTTCCGTCGCCGAAACTTATACTGCCTGTTTTGGTGAGGACCTGAAAGATTACAGTCAAGCCAAACCCGATCCAACGGAATAAGGATGGATGACATAAGTCAAACAGGGCACGCATTATCATTCACCTTTGTGCAGGTAAGGCTCACGCGCTACTGTCCACGCGCCGTCACCGCAACTCATGTTACCTATCAAGTTGGTGAGGTGCGATTATTTTTTTTCTATTTCTAAATTAGTCTGTTCACATTTTAATTTTAGTCAACAATAATGCAGTATGGGCTTATTGTAATGCAGTATGGGCTTATTCATAGGTTCTGGCTCAAAATAGGTTGAGTTTGTTTATTTCCCAGATTCTTATTTTTCGGGTCGGTTCTTTTGCTCAAGAAAAGTTTATTGATTTACAACCTGATTCTCATGATGGGTGTAAGAGAAATCCCATACAAAGTTAGTTTTAATACTTGATGTTGGCAACTTTATTTGAATCAGATTTACATACCTTACGGATTTGGAGAATTATTTGATTATTTAGCTTGATTCATGAGATAACTTGTCGTACTTGCACTGTAAATATAACTTTTAAATAATTTTAGATGAGAATGAACACGAAAAAATTATAGTTTATAGAGTGTCTCCACTAATGTGTTGTGATTTGTAACCAATGTAATTAGACATGTAGTAGTTGAAAGTATTATTGGTAACGGTCATCATCTTCTTATCCCATTTAGTTTAATGTATTATGTTGCCCCCGTCATTACTAATTCATATGTACGTATCTAAAAAAAAGAAAAAAAATCGATATAACATTAAAAACTTCTCTATCAGATATATAGAAGTTTTAGTGTTATACATAGTATGCTTCTTTGTTCATTCATAGTTTTAATTGTACATCGTTAGTTGGTGTTTATTTTCTAGGAACTTATTGTTGTTGCTGATCATTGTCTCCAGGAACAAGAAGGTACAAGTTGTGAAATGATCAAGAAATAGAAACCTAATGACGATATGGACCAGAAAGGAACATAAGGCCCAAGTATGAAGAAACTTAGAGGCTGTTGATCTTCAATATTTTTTAACTCTCAACGGTTAAAATTTATGACACCTTCTTCTTATTTTTGCAAAACTATATTAAAGTTAAAAGTGAATTAAACTAAAATGAATTAATGTATTAAATACAATACTAATACCATAACTAAATTAAGTTGAATTTTATCAAAATCATTTTCTTCGAAACGGACAAAATTAACTAGACTTGAATGTAAGAAATCAGATAAGGTGCGAAGAACGAACCCTAATCAGTACAGAGAAAGTGTATAGTATACCTAATGACTACGAAAATAGTGTGAACACTGAATTTCAACACTATTAAAATATACTGAATCAAACTACATCAAAACTTAACAAACTGAACTAAATTTAAACAAGCTAAATATAGGCAGTACTGATCAACTGAATTCCCCAAATTCTGGTTCTTTGCAGCTCCAATCAGTCCTCAACAGAACCATGAAATTGCAGTAAACTGGATCACTCTCGTCCTGAAAACAGACAGAGCCAAGCAAGTGTTGACTAAAAGATCATTAATTTCTGCAACAAAAACTGCACCGGTCATTCTTATCCCAAAATAGCAACTCTGTCACGTGAATCCATGAATATTTCAAGCATACAACGCAATCCTCTTCCATGAAAGCCTCGTCTGAGCATGGCAGAATAACAGTATAAAATCCTCAACAGCCATACACTCTTCACTCACACACACACAGTAGATCTATAAACAGAAACATCATGAATCAGTACCAAGACTTCAACATGGATGCTAACTATAGCTATGATAATTGGAACCGTTCGACCGAGATCATAGAATTTTCAGTGTAAGTTTCTTATTTTTTTGTTCTTTTTCTTTCTGGTTGAGTACTGTCTAGTTCAACTTATTCTCAGCACTTTCAGTCGGTCCCGTTTCAGCTGAATGGCACGGGACTGTGTCTATTCAGCTTATTCTCATCACTTTCACTCAGCTCCGTTTCAGCTGAACGGGACAGACAGAACTATTTTAACAACTCAGTTCAGCTTATTCTCAACACTTTCAACCCGTTTCAGCTGAAAGGGACCAGGGCTATATCTATAATTCAAAATAAAAAGGAATTAACAGAAAAAAAATGTTACTGATTTTATTTCTCAGCATAGAAGATGAAGAAGCGGTCATGGAGATGATGCTAGCCGCCGGAGAAGAGATGATGGTAAAACAACCCGACCCGAACCCGGCCATCGGATTCTATGACGACATCGACGTGACGTCACTTGATGATCAGCATGTTCAGCTGGAGATGAACCTTATGAAGGGCGAGGAGATGCTCACGTGGCCTGGAAGATCTCCGTCACGTGACTACCTGCCTTTCATCGAAGTCCCGAGCTTTCCTCCCTACCGTCCGATTGAGATCACAGCTCCATCGCAGCCGTCTGTTTCATTTCCTCCTTCTCCCAAGGGTCCCAAGTTCAGCTACATCCCGGAGGTAACTGCACCCGTGCCGAAACTAGCGGCGGTGATGGAATATTCCGGTGAGACTGACGGCGGCGCCTCCACCAGCACTTGATCAGAAAACTCCGGCGGAGGACGGCCGAGAAGCGCAAATAGATAAAAGTGAATCGATGTTTTCCTTTACTAAGTTTTAACGATGTTTTCCTGTTTTTAATTTGGTCCCTGGAATGGAGGTTAATTACTCTTGTTTCTGTTGCTGCTGTTTTCTTATTTTTCCCGAAAATCTGTTGAACATATTGCAACAGAAATATCTCGAGCCAGCACCTCGCCTTCCAGCATTGGTTGGCTGCCACGTCGCATATTTGACAGTTAACGTGGCACTCTCTCGCACGAAGTTGTACATGCAATACTACACAGTAGCGGCGGAATAAAAAATAGAATTAAGTAACTAAATTACTCTTGCCTCCTACTGAAAAGCTCTAATTATCAATGAAAAATAATAATTTAAATTTTGACGTCGTATTTTAGAATGAAAAATTTGGACGTGGTAATTTAAAAGTAATTGAAGGAAGATATTATGTTAGCAGAATTGGAGATAATTCCTTCATCATGAATGTTCAGCAACTTCAATATCTGTAAATGCATGCATCGTATTGGGATATTCCGAATGTTAGAATAATGCCTAAACTAATATTTCACCAGAAATCTAAGATGCGTTGGAAGTATCTCGTTCGTTGGAAGGGGCATCCTCGTGCCGACAATATTAAATTGTGGTCCTACATCAGTCACTTCCATTTCAAAAGAATTCGTCCCGAGTTCACTCCCTCCACCATTAGTTTTGAACCTCTCCTGCATATCTTCCAGATTAATGTTCACATGGTGCAATCCATAATCAACCAATTTGATATTGTCAGCACGAGGATGCCCCTTCCAATGAACGATATACTTCTAACGCATCTTGGATGTCTGGTGAAGTATTAGCTCAGGTATTATCCTAAGATTCGGAATATCCCCAGTACGATGCATGCATTTACAGACACATATGTATGGAAGTTGCTGAAAATTCATGATGAAGGAATTATCTCTAATTCTAACATAATATCTTCCTTCATCATTAATTGTTTGGTTAGAGGTTGATATAAATTTTTGAATTAAAATCTCACAATTTGTTTGACAATAAATGTGAGAATTTAATCTTTCTAAAAACTCCAAATTCCCATTAAATGGATGTATTTTCTTAAATAACTAGAAACTCACGAATTTCTTTCTTCCACCTCCAACTAAACAAAATTTTTAATATGTAAAAATTCCATCTTTTTAAGCAATTAGATTCCCCTTATGCAACCAAACAACATGATCAAATATTTTTATGTAAGTTACAAATCTTATGAAAGTCAAAGTGCAAAAGTTGAGTGGAGCAATGAAATGATATTAATAAGATCGAAGAGAATAATTTATCTAAATATTTTTAAATCAGTTTAATAAAGTAACTTTTATGATGAATTTAATTTAATTGAATTATATTATACTGTTTTCAATACGTTACTTTTTATTATGATGTAGTTTAATCTAACAAAAAAAAAAGGTAAGGTGAACACAATGCCAAATTACATTGGCATGAATACCTTAAAGAATATTTTCCATTCAGTAGGTCTATCATACACATATCTTTATTTGTACAAATAATGAATACATATTCATCTAACCAATAAACAAAATACATTCATCAATATCCTCCTGACTAATTAATAATAGTCGGGGCGTGTTTAATCACCTGATCATTCGATCAGGTGATCAAACGACTTGAAAAAAATTAAACATGGTCTGATCAACGTCCCGTACGGCAACCGTTGATGGGATTACATCCTCGAGTGTGCTCATTTGCTTGCCCCGGTCTGCATAATTCTGGGTGTGTGGCGCAGCTGATACCATTTCTTTCCATAGCTCCTTTCGAAATCTCGTTAGCGTCTGCGACCAATAAACAGAGCAAAAACACTGCAATAATAACTGTGCTGGTTTTTCCCATTTTTTTTCAACTGGTGATTTTTTTTTCTTTTAGAAGAGATTATTTGTGCAATTGTAATGATGATCACATAGGTATTTTACTAATTTATAGTGATCGAGGAGATAAAATGTGAGGTGTGGATTATTTAGTTTTTTTTTTTTTTTACTGTGACAAGCTTGCTTCTCGAACTTTTGTTTTTGTTATCCACTCAATATATTTTTGCTGAATTATTTTTTCCCTTTTTTTGCTCTAAATATAGAGGTAAATAATATAGCTTCATTTTGGTCCATTAATTAACTAGTGGAGTTGATCGATGGTTACCAAATGAATAAAAATGTTGGTTAACTCTTGCTGTTAAATATTAAACGGTCAAATATTTGATCGATTTTCAAAGTTATTTTATCCATTTCAGTGTTATTTCTCTCGTTTCCCAATTATTGATACTTTTGTTTTTGTTTTAAAAAATTATAAATGTTATATATTGTTTTTTAATTCTAATGACTAATTCTCAATTCATGGATCATTGAGAATACCATCCAACTAAATAATAGTTAAAAATTTAAAAATAATAAAATCATCAATTATTATATCTAGTTAGTCATGTTTTCTTGAACTTTTTATGTAAATCAATTTAATTTAGTATTATAATTTGATTAAATTTTGGTTAATTTAGTAATGCTGATTCTCTCCAATTTTTTATGTTCATTTTCGAACTGTTCAATTTATTTCAATTTAATTAGTTACAAACCGAAAGAACCTGGCTTTTGTCACTAATTTTTATTTAACACTTGTAAATGAACCGATGATATATTGAAAAAAAAAAAAAAACGAAAGAGAACATGGGAAAAACGATATCTTCTTATCTTCTTCTTATATTAAAAAATATTTAAAAATGGATGAAATATCTAAAAAATACTCTTGAAAATTGGTCGAATGTTTGACCGTTAAATATTGAACCCCACTAGATTTAAAGGATTGACTAAAATTACTCATTTTTATTCATTTTATGACTCGAAGTATAAGATTACTAGATTAGAGTTTGATGACAAAAATTAAACTTATATTTTGTTTGTTACTAAAATAGAATTATTTTTAATATATTATTTTAATTTTAATTTTGTTATGTTTAATTTGTTTGAGTTCAGTTCAAATAATTTTATCAAATAAACTGAACTCAAGGAGAACACAATGGAAAATTACATTGGCATGAATACCAAACTTAAAGAATAATTATCCATATATTGAGTAGGTCTACGATAAGTAGGCCTTTATTTGTATAAATAATGAATATATGTTCATTTAATGATACAGATAATTTACATCGTCAAAACCATCCAAACTAATAATACAATGACACGTTTAATCACCTGATCAAACGATCATGTAATTGAACGAGTCAATAAAAAATTGACATAGCATTATTAGATGTCTGGTAATATATTTTTGTGTATTGAGATCATTATGACGATTATATATTTGCAATATGTTCTTCTTCTCTAGGTGCTTGGCCCTTGACGACAATGGGTGATGGCATTACATCCTCGAGTAGGTTGATTATTTGATTTCGCCGGAGCGCATTGTTCTGGGTGGTAGGCGCAATCAACTTGATTTCTTTCCATAGCTCCTTTCGAAATCTCATTATCCTGAAGAATACGACCGGCGTCTACAACCAATAAGCAGAGCAAGAACATCGCAATAATAACTCCGCTTGTTTTTGCCATTTTTCTGCAGCTGATTTTTTTGAAAAAAACTTTTGCGAACAGATTATTATTGTGCATTTGTATAGAATGTAAAGGATTTATTTATAGTGGTAGATGAGAGAAAAATGTGTGGTTATCGAAATTTTATATTTTGTCAAAAATCCTATATTTTGGTGGTTTTGACTTATTTTCCCCACTTTTTTTTTTCTAAAAAAAGGAGGATAATAAAGTAGCTTTCGTTCTGGTGCTTAATTAATTAACTTGTGGTTCCCCTAAATTCACATGAATGAACGGTAAAAAATCATACATTTTAAATACGATAATCTCCCCCTCATATTATTGATCAAAGAAATTCAACTTAAATGAACTAAAAATTAGAATATTAAAAATAATAACATTATGACAAATTAAGTTGGGTTTCATCAAAATTGAATTGAATTTTTTCAGACAAGATGGGAAAAAAAAACAGGTCCTACGTACATTTATCATTTGTTTAATTATATTTCAATTAAATCTTGATCTAATATTATATTTTTATACTAAAAAAATCCTAAACATATAACAAAACACATTTGAATGTAAAATTGAAAAATATTTATACAAACAATATGTCATTATAATTCAAATACATCATAATTAAATTAAATATGTAACAAATTAAGTTAAGATGTGATTGTGCCACACTTTTAATTTTATTTGTTGCCTATGATCATTAATAACTTAAAATTTGAATAATATTTAAACTTGCAATTTAACTTAAAAATTAATTAAAATGTTTAGAAAAGTGTACCATAACAAAGAATCCTTTGGAGTATAATTAACGCAAAAATATGTTACTAGAAAACTATTAAAAGAAAATTTGAGATACCATATAATAAATATTTACAATTCCTCAATTAGTCAAACCACACTATGTCCCACCATCACCTCTCAAATCCAATCCCAGCCGTTCATTCCCCATTCCCAAAGCATCCAACGGTCAGGAAAATCCCTCCCACCCAATTAGCCTAATTAAGAAACCCTATTTCTATTAATATCATAATCTCAGTCCCTGCCTTGTTCTTCCCGCTAGCTAAATAAAGATTTACACAGTCAATTCAGTCTTCCCAAAATCCTTACTATAAACAATTACAGAATTTCCAGTTGTTGATTAAGCTCAGTCAAATCTGAATCGTTATATATACGCATCTGTGCGATTTGGTGGATCCAGATCTTGCTCAGAGAGAAATCTAGAGAGAGATTATGGATCGAGTGTGGCGGATCGCCGCCGTGATCGCCGTCGTCGGACTGTTCTTCACCACCGCCGCTAATGGATTCTACCTCCCCGGCGTTGCGCCGCAGGATTTCACCACTGTATGATTATGATCCCCGCTCTTGTTTTGATTAGCTTTGTTTTTTAGCTCTAGATCTGCTTTTTGATGGCGTCTGTGTGTATTTTCGTGTTTGTTTAGCTGATTAGCTGTACGGAGTTAGCTACATGATGCTATAGTTGTTCAATTTTGAAGCAAATATTTCATTTTTGGAGTCTGAATTTACTGATGCAGGATTGCTATTCATTATGTTAATTTTTTTGCTCTGGATAATTTGGTTTGGGAATTTTCCGAGGAGAGCCTAGCCTCTTTTTGTTGGATTACTTGATTTCATTGTCAGCTAACTTTATATCAAGCTTTTTGAGTGCCTGGGCACAACGTTGTTGGTGACTGAAGTTAGGTTCTGATGCATCTTCAAGGTTTATTTGATGTCTTAGCATGCTGGTATTAGGTTTAGGAACACTACACTGAATTGGTGGAACATCTGTAACGAACTTATTGTTCACAAGTAATGGTTTCTTAGGAGGTCGCCAAGGAATTTCCATGCTTCTAAATATCACCTGAAACTAAGCTTGTGAAACTTACTTCCTATGCATATATAGCCTGAATTCTTCACAATCATAATTTTATATTGGAACTGCTTGGAATGCTGATAAAAAATTGAATGTATTAACTTGGGGATACTTTTTCTTCTCAATAAGTGGCTAGACAAAGAATTTGGCTTCCCTTGTAAAACGGAATTTTTATTTAAGCAAAACAGTTATTTTTGAACTTTCATTCAGAAAAATCAAAGTAACCTTGGATATGGAAGTATACGGGACATTCCTGCCCTATTTGAGTGTTGAAATTGTTGCGATCCTGCAAATGCTGATTTATTTATTATGTTGGCCTTATCTTGTTGCAGGGAGATCCACTCATGGTCAAAGTAAACAAGCTGACCTCTACAAAAACGCAGCTTCCTTACTCCTATTACTCCCTCCCTTATTGTAAGCCAGGGACGATTGTTGACAGTGCTGAGAATCTTGGAGAAGTACTTCGTGGTGATCGGATTGAGAACTCCCCTTTTGTGGTTAGTTACTGCTCCGCATTAGAATAAATTTAGCTTGGAGTTGCTGTATCCACTCAAATTGATTTTTTGTTTTGCAGTTTAAAATGCGGGAACCCCAGATGTGCAAGGTTGTCTGTCGCACTGTGCTCAATGCGAAAACTGCAAAAGAATTTAAGGAGAAGATTGAGGATGAATATCGTGTGAACATGTAAATAAATTTCTTGGCTTCTTTTTCTCTATCTTATTGCTGATTATGAGATATTGAGTGTCTTCATTTTCTGTGTTTTTCTTCTCTCCAGGATCTTGGACAATCTGCCACTTGTTATGCCAATAAAAAGGCCTGATCAGGAAACTGTGGTGTACCAACATGGATTCCATGTCGGTCTTAAGGGTCAATATGCTGGAGTAAGTACCCAAATAGTTCTAAATGCATTTATTTACTTAGGACTTGATCATGTAATAGTGGGGAAGGTTTTGACTTTATTGCTTATTTGACTTCTGTTAGAGCAAAGAAGAAAAGCAATTTATCCACAACCATTTATCATTCACAGTGAGGTTTCACAAGGACATAGACAGTGACGCTGCAAGGATTGTGGGTTTCGAAGTTAAACCTTTCAGGTAATTGAGTAGAGTATATTTTGTCTGAAATTTAATACCCTGGTTGTGTATTGCTCGTGACTAAGTTGCTTCCCGTTGATTAGTGTGAAGCATGAGTACGAAGGTACATGGAATGATAATGCTAGACTTACCACCTGTGATCCCCATGCAAAACGTCTCGTGACCAGCTCAGATTCTCCTCAAGAGGTTGATGATAAGAAGGAAATTATTTTCACCTATGATGTTCAGTTCCAGGTAATTATAAATTGCCAGCCTTTTGTACTTCGTGACTGTTTTCAGCTTTCAATGTAAATTTATTGCTCTGGTATAACTTGTAGGAGAGTGAGGTGAAGTGGGCATCTAGGTGGGATACCTATCTTCTGATGTCTGATGATCAAATTCACTGGTTCTCAATAGTGAATTCCTTAATGATTGTTCTATTTCTATCGGGAATGGTTGCCATGATTATGTTGCGGACACTTTACCGTGATATCTCAAAATACAACCAGCTGGAGACTCAGGAAGAAGCTCAGGAGGAGACCGGTTGGAAGCTGGTCCATGGTGATGTTTTTAGGCCTCCCATTAACTCAGACTTGCTATGTGTTTATGTTGGGACTGGTGTTCAGTTCTTCGGCATGACTTTAGTCACCATGGTTTTTGCACTGCTTGGGTTCCTTTCACCTTCAAACCGTGGAGGCTTGATGACTGCCATGCTTCTGCTCTGGGTCATCATGGGCCTCTTTGCAGGATATGCAGCTGCCCGTCTCTACAAGATCTTTAAAGGTGCAGAATGGAAGAGGATCGCTCTTCGTACTTCAGTAATGTTCCCTGCAGTCGTATTTACCATCTTCTTTTTCTTGAATGCTTTGATCTGGGGTGAGAAATCTTCTGGGGCAGTGCCATTTGGAACCATGTTTGCTCTGGTTGTTCTATGGTTTGGCATCTCAGTCCCTCTCATTTTCGTGGGTAGCTACATGGGGTTCAAGAAGCCAGCATTGGAGGACCCAGTGAAGACCAATAAGATCCCAAGGCAAATACCAGAACAGGCTTGGTACATGAACCCCGTTTTCTCAATCTTAATCGGAGGCATTCTTCCATTTGGGGCAGTATTCATCGAGCTCTTCTTCATTCTCACCTCAATCTGGCTCCACCAATTCTACTACATCTTCGGCTTCCTCTTCCTCGTGTTCATCATCCTCCTCGTCACCTGTGCTGAGATCACCATCGTGCTCTGCTACTTCCAGCTCTGTAGTGAGGATTATCTATGGTGGTGGAGATCTTACCTTACATCAGGCTCATCAGCTCTCTACCTCTTCCTCTATGCTGCATTCTACTTCTTCACAAAGCTGGAAATTACAAAGCCCGTGTCAGGCATTCTGTACTTCGGTTACATGCTGATTGCCTCGTACGCCTTCTTTGTTCTTACTGGAACAATAGGCTTCTACGCGTGCTTCTGGTTCACAAGGCTCATTTATTCATCTGTGAAGATTGACTGAAACAAGGATTGACGGAGTGGGTAAAGCTGGTGGCAGGCCGCATTGTTCAGATTCGAAATGCCTAATGATAGGATTGTCATTTATAACCTCTATACTGGTCGCTTAAAAGCTGGACCAACTTTTTTGTTTTAATCGGATCTAGTGTACTATTTTGTTACTGCTGCAACATTGAGCATAGATCCTAGAAAGTAATGCTTGTTTTGAGACATGAATGATTGACTTAATTTGTTGTAAGGATTTGGTTGATAATTTACAAGATATTGTTTTATACAGCTTTTTTCTTCTCAGAAATTCAAAGATATAATAATGGTGCCTACGATTGCCTTGATCTAGACTGAATTGAACTGAGCTGAGTTTAAATTAAGTCATATGTTTAACTTGAGCATAGAAAAGTAGAATGGCTGAAGAGAAGCACTACTGTTCAGAAATTTTTCTTACTAAATTTCCATATGTTTAACATTTACAGCTTTGAAGCTTGCAAAACTCCCAAAAGAATAGATAAGAATAGCTATGGAACAGATGAAACTAAGTATAAGAGCAAACTTTAGATAAGTAGTAATAAGTTGGAGCTACACAAAGAACCCGGAATTTTTCACATTTGTACCATATATATATCATACACTTTTCTAGACCTTGCGAAAACTAGCACGAAAGCAACAAGTCAGTCTGCATCTTCAGAGAAATCTGGCTCCGGGGGCTTCTGCAGTTTCACCAGATCCCTAGCACTCCTAAGGTTTCTGTTGCGATGAACGCCACGCAGTACATTAGATGCAAACTTCGATGCAAGGATGGTGGCACGGAAGCTAACAGCAGCACTGCTGCTTCCAGAAGCAGCGGCAGCCGCTGCCGCTTCCTCCTCCTCCTCCTCTTTTCGCCGGAGTTCCATGAGCTTCCTCTTGCAGTGGCGGCGCCAAGCTGCTTGGATGAAACAAGCAGCCCAAGTCCTCCATTGCTGAGAGTAGAATCTGAAGGTATGCTGAACTTGTCTGCTGTGGAGCCTTCTAAACTGACCAGCCACGAATTTCAATTCATCAGCTGTCAATGCAAAAGCCTCCACCTCAGCCAAGGCCTTCACAGTCCGAGTGGAGGACGGAAGGCTGACCCCAGATTTTGGGTCCAGGGCCCACGTCAGAAGCTCCTCGCCACAAAAATCACCCTCTTGCAACAAACTACGGTTGAAAAATCCACTCCTTCCACCATCTGTAGTCACGCTCTCGAGTCGGCCACGAATGAGGAATAGCATCTCATCAACTGGATCTCCCTCGCGAACAATATAAGTACTCTCGGTGTACAAGCAGGGCTTCAACCGCTCACAGATAGCATCAAGCAACCTCTCATCCATGTTCTCAAAGAGAGGGACCTGTGAGCCACGACGGGGAAGAAATGCATTATGGTTCATATATGAAGACAAAGCATGGTAAAATTTATTTCTACTAAGAAAGAATAGATAACAGTCAATACCCTTTTCACCAAAGCCAGACAAAGATGGCGCTTTATGTCTCTTCTGAGATCTTTTGGCAAACTCTGAACCAAACTCTCCTCATCCACACCACGAGTTTCTAACCACTTGTACTGATCATAGCGTCTAACTCGTTCTCTCAGTTCCTGAGGGAGCAAGCGATGATGCATCCATTGTTCTGAGTCACGCCTTTTAACTCTCATCTCCTCAAGTCGAATAGTTAAAGATTGGAGATAAGTCTGTAAAAAGCCAAAACAAAGAAAAAAAAGAGTTTTGTTGTGAGTTATATTACTACAGTACAAGATGGATAACAGTCAGTTAAAAACAAGAGAGAATAAAGGCGAAAAGTTCCAGCATAAGAATCCAAGATCATTTTACCCCTATCAACATCCTAAGACATAAAAACAGTTTCTTGACATGCTTTGAATTTTTGCTTCTTCATGAATGACTCGAACGGGAAATTTACTTCTTTTTTTGCAGGATCGGTACTTAGAAGATTTTCAAAAAATTGTACAACGCATTTTGCGGAGTTTATGCATTACCTGCATGTTGCCAATCAATAATGCAAAGAGAATGAGTCCAAATATTGCGAGTCCAATAGAGAACAAGGACTCCCCTGGAAAAGTACTTATCTGAAGTCCCTGCCCGAGAGTGCTGTACACAGTGAAATAAGTCAGTGACATACATAAAATTGCTAATTTAGACGGATTAGATAACTGTAGTGTTCTACCACAACACATGTGCTTTTAGAAAAAAAGGAGAAAGTGAGTTTAAAGGCAGCTTTTGATGATGGCTAATCTAAACAAGTGAAGAAGTAGTGGTGAGAATATTGACCGACAACCATAACTGAACCAAGCTAAATTGATAAATGAAAAAAAAAATGCTCACCTTAAATTTTGCAGCCCCCACCAGAGACAATAAAAATACTTGGATACAAATGTCTTAGAATACACTACGCCTGATGATAATGCCTGCTTAAAGATTCCGAAATCAAACTTTGAGTCGTCATCTTTCACCCCACATTCTGTATTTAAAACCAACTCACTGATGTTGCTCCAAACACTGAAACCGGTCATATTCTGATTGCCACAGTATAAAAAATTTGTATCACAAGTTGTATTATTCTTGCAAGCTTTCTTCCAGCAGTAATCGGTGCGCTCTACAGAGAGTAAGTACCAAAGTGCACCAACAATCTGCAAAGTAAATCAAGCAGAAAAGATGAGACTAAATTGGATACACCTGAAATAACATAAGAAACACACTTGCTACCCAACGACTTACATGACTGGCAAGCATGTACAACAGCAAATAATATACAGCACCAGCCCAGGCTGTTTGAGCAAACAGTCCAGCAGTGCGTTTCAGTTCTGAGGTGAGGGGAAATATCCGAATGAATCTGGGGACATACTGAAGCAAAACTATACATAGCAGCGCCTGTTTTGTAGCATATACATCCGAACCTTCAGATTTCTGAAGAAATCTCCAGACGACAATCTGCACAGTGAGCACAAAACGTAAGATTTAAAGTAATAAATTGTTCCATGGTAAACTGACGTATAATGCATCTTATTGGTTATAAAATCTGAATTCAACATCCACTCCGCCCAGAAAGAGACTTAAACAAATCAGATACAATACATTAGAAGTAGGAGATGCTCAGTGCGTAATCATAAAAAAACTAAATACAAGCTCATATGTGCAAAATCGTTTTCTGGATGTTGCACACACGTGTTAATACTGCAACATGGAGCAATAAGCTACTTATTTATTATCCCAGTTACTCCATGACAGTCAACAAAGTCTTATCTAAATGCAGAAATTTAAAAATGAAGTGTGAATTCATTCAAACCTGAGGTAGCGGAAGTATTGCAAGAAAATCAATAATGAAGTGGAAACGCAGATATCGCTTTGCAATTTGAGCTTTATGTACCACAAGTTCCCCTCGTCCAAAAACTCGAGATGAAGGAGCAATATAAGCTGTATGGAACTGAAGAAACATGTGATAGAGATAGAGTACATCAACTAAAGTACGCACAGAAGTAGCCACAATAGCTAATGAGCGGTGTATCCCGAGGCAGTTTGATTTATCATCGAAAACCGGAAGGAAGAAGAAAAGTGGATCCACGGACACTGCCAGAATACATGATATGACAAAAGCTCTATTACAAAACAGAAGGTACGGGTCTTGAGGGTCATATACTGTCTTGTTTGAATCTTTCAGATCTTCCGGAAACACTGCTCTAGAAGTTCCAAAACCAAAAGAACGGCCAAGTGATAAAATCCCTTGAGATCCTTTTTTCATTCCTCTTTTAAATGATCTGGATTTAGTAGTTGCTGAAGAACCAGCCCTTCCTATGGTATCAATACTGAAGCCACATCTATTAGCTGCAACTGAAGCTGATGGTGATGACAGGGAATCCAAGTCATCCAATCTGGTCCCAAACAGATAAACTAGTTTATAAAAGCTTGTAAAAGGGGAAGAAATCAACCAATGAATCATCACAGAAAACATAAACATTCATCAAACAAAATGCAAAAATAGCATGATACAAAAACTGAAACACCCATAACACACACACACACACACACACACACACACACACACACAACATCTCACAACAAATTCCTACAAACATCAACTGAAAATTAGCACAACCAAATAGCTTAAATTCATAAGAGCGGGCACAGCTGAAACCAAATTAATTAGACATACCAACATAGAAATATACATCGACTCCATACAGAAAGGAAACCAGTATGTACCTTACAAACGTCTCTCGCTGACCAGATATATATTGTGATCTGGCTGAGGGATCAAACATCTTAGACAATCAACTGCATTGATGTGAGCTGCAACGGATGAAATTGGAAAAATCAGGGAACAAGAAAGAGAGCAAAAAGTGAAATCCTAGATCCAATTTACAAAATTTACAGGACATCACATTTGCACAAGCAGCTCTTCAACGTACAAAGATTACAATCAAGCCTCAAATCTATTAACTATCCAAGGCTGCAAAAGCGGCATCATAGTTAAACTTTTTTAATACAGCCAAAATAGTTCAATCTTACAATTTGAAAATAGTAGAGCCAGTTCTGCAGCAATGGCAGTCTATGCAGAGAACCACAATGCACTATCCAAACCAAACAAAAGTCCCACGCAATCCCCAAATCTCTTATTCAATCAGATAATAAAAAGAAGATCCTATACAAGTTTCAATGGATTTATTAGCACCTCTCTAAAGTAATATACTTTATATACCAGACGTTAACTTCCCTTCTAGAATAGGAACTTCATGGAGATCATCAACATCAAAAGACAGACCTTTTCAAGCATCAGGCAAATCCAAAAACAGCATAAAAACCAAATTTTGAATAACAATATGCAAAAAGGCAGCGAAATATAAACCACCCACCAAAACTAACTCTCAACCAAACAATTAAACATCATCATCATAAGTTCATAACACCCCCAACAAAAACCTAGAATAAAAGTCCAATTTTTATCACCAAAATCCAACTTCAACCACCAGAAGGATCAATCCCACAACAAGTCCAGATTCAAAGTACATAACTAGATCAGTGAAGCAAAAAAAACCAAAAAAAACTTACAGTTGCCAAAGTAAAGAGTTGGTATAACTGCGTAAATTGGAGCAGTAACGGTTGGGAGAGGGATTGAAATCAAGAAGATTACTTTTTGCGGGTTTCCCGCTGCCAAAAATCTTGTCTTTCTTCGCCAAGTTCTTGAGCACTAACTAAAATTGGAGAAATTAAGACTAATTTAAAAGGTGCAGAGGTTGTGGCAGTGAAATTCTTGGTCAACATGGAAAATGACTTCTTCTGTCTCTATTCAGAATTCACATGCTGTTTTTATCTATTTTACAGTCAGTATTTTATACTATTGTTTAACTCCCCCCTCAATAAAAGATGAATTGTACTTTCCCCCTCTCATTTAGAGAATATTGTAGAATGCGCCATGTAGTTGTGAAAGATGGTAGAGGACCCCTTCTCACCTAATTAATGACTAGTAGTCTTTTTTTTCCATAGTTTATAAATAGGAACGCATATATGTTTTTAGCAAATTAATAATACTACATTAACAACACTATTCATTATTATAATTATATGTCGTGTGATCGTTAATAATGGTAAAAATAAGAATACATCTAGATATCTATTTATGATTATAACTCCATAACTATTAAAATTTTTTATTTACAAGGTATTTTTTTAAACAAATATAAAAATTCGCCGAGTAACATGAAAAAGGTTATTAATTGATCGGAAAACTGGCTTTTTCACTGATAAGAGTATATATACATATATACTATCTATCAGAGTGTTTGATGAAGTGATTTTTGGAGTTAAATTAGCTGATTTGATCATAATTAGTTGAGTTAATTTTTGTGTTTGATGGAGAATTGATTGAAAGTGATTTTTGATCCCAATCAGCAAATTCTCAAAATATTAAAAATAGATTAAATGAGCTAATTAAAGACCATCAAAATTCAAACTGATTCATAAAGTGATCAACTAATGTATTTCAAAGAAAGAAAGAAAATTCAACAAACTAAAACTGGAAATCCACCACACATAATGAAGAAACAAAACACGAAATAAAGTGTCGCTAGTTTTCGGATCAGTCGCGGTTTATCGCATAACGGGTGATGCGGGTCAGATCTTCGTAGTTTTCCGGCGGATTCATCCGGTCCTTCCTTCTCAGCTCTGCATACTCTTTCAGGCTAAAACCCTTGAATTTCGTCACTTCTCCGATCTCTGTAGTCAGCTCCGGCAGCGGCTCCAGCCATTTCTCCCTGCTCAGGCTATAGAAAAATGCAAACGAATAGCGGTCCTTTCCTTTAGGTCTCACCACCTTGTGAGTTGCACTTATGAACTTGTCATTGCACAAAACCTGGCCACAATCATAAAATTAGTCACAGAAAAGTTATTGAATCTCGGGTTTCTATCATAAAATCAATCGGTAATCTATATATATGTTATTTTGTAGGACTTGATATGTTCTTAGTTATTATAGTTTGATTTAATTCAATTTAGTTCATTTAAGTTGAGTAAAAATATATGACATGTACGCGAAATTGAACTAAGGTAAAAAAATTAATGTATTGAAAATAATATTAATATTTTCAAATTAAGTTTAATTTTATTAGACTTATCAAAACTAAGTCAAAACCAAGCGGCGAAGAACCGATATTTAGTCATGCTGATCCCATTTTCAATACATTTTAGTTCAGTTTAATTTAAATTAATATTAAAAAAATGCCCTCAAGAACAGTCACAAACAGTTTTTATAGGTACATTTAATAGTAGAAATAAAGGAATTGAAGTAGAAAAATAGAGAGTACTAAAATAATTTCTTACCTGAAGAACATCGCCGACGTTGACGATTATAGCGCCTTCCACCGGCGGCACCTGAATCCACTCGCCGTTGTAGGAAACCTCGAGGCCGCCGATATCGTCCTGGTACAGCAACGTTATGATGCTGGTGTCTGTGTGCCCAGATTTTCCGACGACCTCCTTTTCTTTCGTTGCCGGAAAGTAGTGCAGACCAACGAGGAAGTCACTTTTCCGGTCGTTGTTGTAGTCCTTCAGGCAGTTCTCAGGGAGACCCAGTGACTGGTTTATTATGCTTTCTATCAGCGAACCCAATCTTGATAAAGTTGGAAACGCTTCTTCAAGAAATTGCCTGCATGCAAATATAAGCTGATTAATATGGACAAAAAATGAAGATTATTTATAAGAATAAATAAATTTAAACTGCATTTAAATATACATTATATGTTAATATTAATGCTTTATTTTTATATAGATATAATCTTAATAATATCACTAACTTATGAATTTAAATTATACCAATTAAATGAGATGTTTACTGGTTACATAAACTAGAAGACTTTTTTTCCCAAAACACATTCTGCCTATTTAATACATCTCTATCCATTTTTTGTCAGTGTCCTACACATTATTCTAAAAGTTGGTATAATAATATTTTATTAATGGACACTTTAATGTATTATAAAAAGTATAAAAAGTTGGTGTTTTGAAAAATTGGAATAGTATAACTTAATTATAAGGCAATATTCAATAAAATCAAAGGTTTAACCAAATATGAATTTTCTAATAGTAAAATCATGTTTGCTTAAAAATGAACTAATTTTTTTTTCAAATAAGGTGGGAAGAAAATGTCCTAGTTATGATTATTAATTAATGTCATAAAGGAAAAGAAAAGAAAAGCAACGAAACTACAAGAATGTAATCTAACTCTTTATAATCTTCATTTTGAATTTTTAAAAATAATTCCAAAATCTCTATCCAAAGTCATGTCACAATCTGAACTTTTCTCTCCTACATAAGTTCTGATTTCTGGAAAAAAAAAATCTATATATTTTTTGAATATATATTCTGAATCTGCTGAAAGGGAGAAATTAGATTTATCATCTAAATCAGAGCCCTAATAGTATAAAGATCTATCATCTAAATTTGTTTTCAAAAGGAAAAAAAAAGGGAAAAGAGTGTTCATACTGGAAATCAGGGAGAGTTTCTGGATAGCTGTTCAAGCCCAGATGAGGGGAAAAGATCAAGAAATGCTCATTCCCTTCCTTGTCCAAGTCTGGACTTCTGAAATAGCCACACACAGTCTTATGAAAGCAGCCACAACTGATTTTCTCCTCGTGTGTCAGATTGAAGAATGCTCGATATGCATCCAAGCCTTGTTTCAGCAGCTCCAGCGAAAGGCCGTGGTTCACCACCTGAAAGAAGCCGATCTCCGAGCATGCTTTGCCTATCTCCGCCACCGCCACCGCTCTCTTCTCGCTGTCTTCCTCTGTGAGGAAGGAGGCTAAATCAATAACAGGAAGTCTATGTGAGGCTGCCATGTTCATAGGATTATTTTGCTAGGAGGAGAGATATAGTGCACTTGATTTGATATAAGCAGACTTTTATGCTAATGGAAGGGTATTTGATTATTGTTGGGATGTCTCTTCTATCATGTCTCAAAGCAATTAGTATTTATAGCTGGCTATTGAAGGGATAGCAAGCCCAACATTTTATAACTATAAGGAATTAAATCTCATATTAATTTTTCGTATTTTCTTAGGCCCTATTTATTAGAGTTTATTTCTCGTTGAACTGAACTGAAATGAAAAAATTAAAAAAATATTGAAGTGAACTGAAAAAAATGTAAAATATTGAACTGAAGTGAAAAAGATTTAAAAAATACTGAACTGAACTGAAAAAAATAAAAAAAATAATGAACTGAACGAAAAAAATAAAAATATTGAATTGAACTGAAAAATATAAAAATACTGAAATGAACTGAACTGAAAAAAAGTTGAAATATATTGAACTGAACTAGTTAACTATCGACATTATTCTCTACAAAACACTGTGAAAATGTCATTTGGCAATATGAAAAATAGATGACGCATGCTTAATGTTGGAACATTTATAGTAAAATGAATTCGTGGTATATTGTTTGAGTGTATGTATAATTGAGAATATATAAATAATTATATAAATAATGTGAATGGTTGCATCCATTAACATAACATTCAATGTAGCATGCAAGAGTTGAACGTGTCTCTTTGTAGAGTTGTGTCTATACAAATCATATGAAGAGTGATATCCTTACGAATCACTTCCTATATAAGGAGTGGTAAACCACATGTATGAGTAACTAAAAGAAAAAGATAGTCAAGTTACTTTATTTGCTTTAGAAATAGTTTGCTGCATAACTATTTCTTATCTTTAGACATAAATCTATACAAATTCTTGTGTTATTGTTTCTTGATAACAACCAAGATTCAATGTGTTCTTCTTCGTACCTGTTGTTCTTAGTGGGTCAGTAAATTTCTTTTAGGAAAGCGTATCTAATATGTGATTAGAAGAAACTCTGGTTCCCACACAACAGCGCCAAATCCTGCACTAACACTTAAGGCAGTGCCAAGTGAAGGAGGAGTGGCAAATGGCCATAATAGTAGCAACAATCACGCTTCATAACTATATGGGAATGGAAAAGTTTGGGATACCTGTTGTAGATCATGACGATGATGTTCAAGGAACAACAGATACAGAATTGCTCAGCACTCAAAGGAAGGAAGGAATTATTCAAGTTCGACTGAATATAACAACAAAATTTTTGCAGTATATGCCCTCATGATGAAGATGCTGAAGTGAACAAAATATCTTTATTTTGAATTGATTTTATATGGTTTGAATTAAAATTAAATATATGACAAAAAAGTAATATTACTTATGAATTAATTTGATCGAACAAGGTTTATTAATTAAGATATAATTAAATACTAATAGTACACCTATATAGATTGAATAGCATCAACGAATTTAAAAAATAATTTAAATTTCTATGAAATGAAACTAAATATTTGACAATTATTACACACAAAATGATATATTAGACAAATTCGAGTATGTAAGAGGATGGATCTCATAGTCGTCCACCATTTTTTGAAATACTGAACAATTAATATCTTTTTAAATTAATTAATATGTAATATATATCAACATATATTGAAGTTTATATTATTTCATGAATCCCAATTTTCCAATAATATCATTTGAAAACATTACTTATAATAATATCATTTGAAAACATTACTTATAAATTTAAAACATCAAAAGTAAGTTGTAGATAATGTTGAATTATCTAAATTATAAAATTTAGTCTGATGATGAAATTTTCATTACTTAAAATATTGAAAGTGATAGATAAGGATGATGTTTGATAAATTTTTTTTTTCTAAACTACATAAATTTCAGCACTCGCACTCTACAGTCTGACGAGAATTTTATTTTACTATCACTATTAATCAGGTCGATTAAATGCATGCGTTGAAGTACTAAAGGGCGAGCCTAAAATTTGTCAAATAAAGTGGCAGCATCAACTCATCTCAGTTATTGCGAAGGTTCATGTCTACTACAGAGTCGGTCTATGGATTATTAATCTAAATTATTTGAATTATTGAAGTTGAAGTTAGTAAGATGTTCAGGAATATCAAATGCTACAAACGAAAGCACATCACCCCACCTATTTCTGTAACCAATAAATTTTTTCGAGTGATTGTTAGAATCACCGATCTAAATATAGACATCTTTTAAAATTAGTTCATATATTATATTTTATTCCTTGGTTTAAAAAAATTTATTCATGTTACTGAAAAAATGTTCAACATCTGTAGATTCAATTTAAATAAATTAATTTAACTCGGTTCAAAAAATAAATTAATTTAACTCGGTTCAAAAATATATAATTTAATAATATTCATGCTTTTATAAAAGATTTGTATTTATAATTCTTTTGATAGAGTGTGTCCACAGCCATAACAACCTAGTCTCTTTTAGTGGATACAAATCATGGATCATATCTCTATTGGTCTCTTTTGTTAGTTTTGATAATCAATAATCTATTAACTACCTATGTTGCAACTATATTGACACTTTTAAAATCGAAAATACTGTTTGATATTCAGTTAGAGTATTAGTAGAGTATCAAAAACTCTTGTTACGTAATTAATTAAAATAAATATTTAAATATTTAAATACATGTTATAAAGAATTAGGAAGATATATATCATTACTTATGTGCCACTTTAAATTTATAATTAAATATGTAATATGAATAGTAATGTGTCAATTGTAGTGGAAGTATGTATGTGTGGATTTATCTAGATGATGATTTAAAGTGTTAAAAACTTCACATATTTGATTGACTGGGGCAATAATTATAAAGTAGAGATGATCTGACTGGAATTATAATTATCAACGAGAGTCAGCATCAGTTGAAGTACTTTTTTGTTAGATTTTGAATGACTAAATTCAAAGATAAATCTATCAATTTTCATAAACTTTAAATTAATTCATCTATCAATCAAAACACTGCTCTTTAGGAAATTAGAGTAGATAGAGAAAAAAAATACAGCACCATCCTAGGTAGTTTAAGGAAATATTAGACCAGCATGAAGTGCCTTTTAGTTTTATTTGAATTTTTTTATTACAACGACATACTGTACTATAAAGATCACACATCTATTCTAATCTAACTCTACTCATACTCTATTCTAATCTACTGATTCCGTACATTGAGTGACCGATATCCTCACCCTGCTTGATGCGTGTTTAGAGTGGGGTAATTAAAGATCCCACTTACATCGGATTTTGATGCTTTCATGCTTTGAACACCGTCGATGCAGCTTTCGTCTCTTGATCGAGCAGTTCAAAAGATTTGATCTAGAGGGTTAGAGGAAAAATGATTTGAAATGATGCGGCTGAGTGCCTTTCTGATTTGAGTTAAAATGTACATCTGAATAATTAAGGAAGTCTAGAAATGACGCAGTTTTAGTGACTTATTAAATCCGTCACGAACCATCACAGGTAAACATAAGTGTCACTATAATTAACTACAGTTTAACGCGTCACTAACTTTTAGGGATCGTCCTGTGCCCCTAAAAATGTTGGTCTGAGAGTGACACTTTAGCTCGTGGCACTTAAAAAGTGTCGCGATTATTTAGCAACGTTTGTTTGTGACTCCAAAAATGGGCCCCAATCTGCAAGATTTATATTAACTTATAATAATGTGTCAAAACAACCCTTGTTACTAACAGAAATTAATGCATATTTAGATCTAGATAAGCTGTCACATACATATATAATAGCTTTTTACATCGGTCGTGTACAGTTGAGCTGTTTGAACTGTTTTGAATTATTTTATTATTTATGAATGAATATTCGTATGTGATAAGTTAAAATAATCAATATTTCATTGATTATAATTAAAATAATGCTTTTAGTACGTAAATTTCAAAACATTTTATTTCTTTTCAAAAAAATACAAGTCGGATGAAGACAACTGCTAAAACTTATTGAGATGATTGGAACTGCTTGAACTACTTGACACTGTTAAAATTGCTTGGAGCTGCTAGGTGCTAAAACTGCCTGGAAGAAGTTGGACCGAAGAAAGGCCATCATCTATCATTATCACTTGACAAATTAAAATCTTCCCTCATGAAAAATCACCATTAATTTATTGCATAACGGGTGATGCGAGTCAAGTCCTCATATCTCTTAGGAGGAAACCTTCTGTCATTGCTTCTGAGTTGAATGTATTCCCCAAACACAAACCCTCTGAATTTAGGAATCTCTCCGATCTCTTTGGTGAGATGTGGCAATGGCTCCACCCATTTATCGTTCTTCAAATTGTGAAAAAATGCAAATGAATATCGATCTTTTCCCTCAGCTCTTCTCACTCTGTGATTTGCGCTCTTGAATCTGTCATTGCTCAACACCTTTTGTATGAATTCCAAGGAAAATATAAGTAGCTTCATGGTTAAGGGATCGTCGGTTCACAGTAGGGAAACAGAATGAAATCAATAAAAGGGAAGGAAAAGAAATGAAAGGAATAGAGAGAATTTCATTTTTGTTTGGTTTAAATATGGTAATAAAATCATATTTTTAATGGTAGTTGGCGGGGTAGGTGGAGTGGTGATGATCGGTGATGACTGGAGTGGTGGTAGTTATGATCGATAGCGGCCGAAGGTGAGGGTGGTTTTTATCAAAGAGAGAGTTGGGCGAACCATTTCCTAGGGGAAGAGGGGAATGGGGAAAATGGTCTTCGGGGAATGAGATTAAGAAAATTAGGAAAAGAAAATATAAAATTTATGTACTACGAGATCTGATCACAAACAAATTTATCTTATTTTATCAAATGAGATGGTTCTGAATTGAGCTCATCTAAAATTTTATTAAAATAATATAATGAAATTCAACTATTTTATCAAACTAAAATTATGTGAGTTGTGTAATAAACTATATAAATACATAATTATTAACAAATTATTTTAGTTTTGTCCAATTTAGATTAGACAACTAAGATATTGAAAAGACTAACTAGGCCTACATATCCTTTATATACAAGTTGTCAACAACTTTATTAAATGAGCGATAGTCAAATGTCTTTTTATTTTTTATTTTTATTTTAAATTAGTGAAAACAAATCAAACTTGTCTTTTAAGAAACTTTCAATTTTTTCAAGCATTAATAATGTATCATCGCGCAAATGAACAAAATATTGGTAAATAAATTACTGGGTGGTTGTTAGAGAACCTGATTGACTATATTATTACTCAATATTCGTACTTTGACTTAATTTTATTATTTATTTCAATTTGAGGTAGGAATACATCATGGAATAATATTTAAATAATGTATTTTTCCTTCTCATAACACAATGGAATGATAATGACGCAAAAAATAACAGATATGAAATCATCAAATGCGTACCCGGAGGGCATCGCCGACGTTGATGATCAGAGCACCTTCTTCCGGCGGCACCGGGACCCACTCACCGACGTCGTTTTGAATCTCAAGACCTCCGACGTCGTCCTGGCAGAGGATGGTGAAAACACCGGTGTCTGCATGTGCAGATTTTCCGACGTTTTCAGTTTCCGTCGCCGGAAAGTAATGCAGTCCGTTGAGAAAGTCGTTGCCTCTTTCGTTGTTGTATTTCTTGAGGGTATCGACGGGAAGACCCAATGCTTGGTTCAGTATACTCTCAGTCAGTGAAGCAAGTTTCCCAAATTTCGGAAATACCCCTTCCAAAACTTGCCTGATTCATAAAATTTTTTCAACGCATTCAGATTCAATTCAGATCAATAAGAAATAAGATTAGACTGAAAGTTTTAAAATATTATCCTTTAACAATACAGAGGGGCGTATTAGTCAATGCATGCATACTTTTGTAATCTGATTATATTACCTTGGATCTAGTAACACTTCTTGATCTAACAAATATATTCATTAATATGATAAAAATGGTTATTCAAAATTTTGAGAAAAACTTATTATCATTATATATAATTTTGAGCCATACAGAATAATTTCAAGAAAAGAAACTGAAGTGTTATACATAATTCGATATTTTACTCAGCTAGTCCAAAATAACCGTTAAAATTACAATACTGCCCCTAAACATGCATTGTTAAGTTTCCCAATGAACGTAATGAATACTGATATATTTGTAATTCATACCATATTTTGAACTGTAAGAATAGAATATCGGACTTTATATATATATATATAAAAAGTACTCACTGAAATTTGGGAAATGAACTGGGGTAGGGATTGAATCCCAGGTGAGGAGAGAGAATCAAGAAATGCTCATTCCCTTCCATCTTGAGATTAGGGCTTCTGAAATACCCAGCTGCACCTGTTTTGGGTAGGAGCTTGAGCTTCTCTTCATTCGACAAATCGAAAAACGCCCTGTAAATATCTAGGGTTTCCTTCAGCAGCTCCACCGGAATACCATGGTTGACTACCTGGAAGAAACCGGTTTCCGAGCACGCTCTGCTGATTTCTTCCACCGCCGCCGCCGCTGCCACCCTCTTCTGCTCAGCGCCACCGCCATTTTCAGTGAAGATGAAAGGAGCCAAGTCAATGATCGGGAGCTGCATGTTTGTAGGTAGGTGAATATGAAAGCTTGAATATGTAGATCTGGATGGAGTATTCAAATATGGCTGTGATGTACCTACCATGCAATATAATACTCCCTCCGTTTTTGTCAAACTGTACGAGTTTCTGTTTATTTAGTTAAAATTAAATATTTTCACTGTTCAAGTTAAATAGTATTATTAGTTAAATGATGATCATACGAGATATTGTTAGATTTATTAAAACATATATTTCCATAATATTAAAATTTCATCATATATAAGTTGAAGATGTTGACAGTCAAATTTATTTTCGATCAGTGTAGAAAGTCAATTTGTGAAGTTTGAATAAAACGGAATTTGAAAAAATATTGTTTAGTTATGCGAGGATGGTGAGTAAATCAAGGCAGACCGGACAATGCAATGCATTGGGAGGAAAAATTAATTTATGCAAATTGTTCAACTCTTTTGCTTTCTGTAGTTTGAAAAATTAAATTTTAAACACAAGCCCTATTTGCAGAGCCACATTCCCTATTTGCAGATCCCAAAATCAATAAAATTACTAAACTGTCCTCAATTAGTAATAATTTATTTTATTAAACTTTGATCCTCTGTTTTAGTTGATTTTATATTCCATCAAAATTTTTTAACAGTAGCCCTTCATGAGCACCACCAGTACGCCGCCGCGTTCACACAACCGGAGCCACCACCTTTGCCGGCGTCGGAGCCTAAATTATTACCAGCTTCTTCTACGCCCCAAACTCTTTCTTTTTAGCCGAAGCATCACGCCGGCTTCTTCTCTGTTTGTTGTTGCCGGCGTCGGAGATGTGAGCGGAGATGGGCACTGCCGCCGCTGTAGAATCAGGCTCTTCATTCAGACGGCGATATTATGGGCAAACGATTGTTGAGAGAAGATCAGAGAGAGAAGTGGTCGAAAAAATATCACCGCCACCAACTTTGCCGGCGTGGGAGATGTGGTCTGAGAATATCACCGCCACCACTGTAGAATAAGGTGTCGGAGTTGTGGCCGGAGCTAGGCGTCAATGATATTACGGGCATCGATTGGTGAGAGATCAATGATATTACAGGCATCGATGAGAAATTTGGGGAGAAGAATTATTCCTTCTGAATTTCCTGATGCGTGAAGTGGGAGAGATTTGGGGATGCGTTTACCGATGCGTGAGGTGGGAGAGATTTGGGGAGAGTAAATTATACAATTATTACGTATTTCATTGTCTTATACCTATACATACTAGATGTATATTTAGATTCTAATTACTACATAATTGTCTTATATATAGGATTCTAATTTCTTTAAAAAAGGATTCTAATTAGTACTACATTTTTAATAGGATTCTAATTAGTATGTTATTTATAGATTCGTAATCACACACTACTTTGTATGATAATGGTTTTTTCCATTTTCTTTTAATTTAAGTTAGTTTTTATCTAATCATTTAATTTAAATTAGTTTATGTAGTAATTGAAATCTAAATTTGGACATACACCATAAAAGAATTCGTTTACTCTCCCTGGACTAAATTACCAAATTATTTTTTCCCAAAATCTCCGCCTCTTCGATTTCCCCAAATCTCTCCCTTTTTTTCTCACTAGAAACCGAATTCCTCTTTTCCCCAAATATCTCTCCCTCCGAATCCAGGCAATTAAACCCAACTCTTCTTCAACCTGCTAAAACAGAGGCGGAAATTGGGAAATTGAGAAAGGGGTTCGTTTTGAAAATTGGGATTTGTGTTTGGGTCGAAGTGGGATTGGATCTGCGTTTGAAAGTGGTGGCGTTCTGATAGTTTGAAGGCTGATTGTTTTAAGGCGGATGGTGGCTGTGTGAAGGCGGCGTACAGGTGGTGCTCAGGAAGGGTTAAGGGACCGTAAAAATATATTTGTGGAATATGAAATCAATTATTAAAACAGAGGATCAATGTTTAATAAAATAAATTAATATTAATTGAGGACAGTTTAGTAATTTTATTAAATTTGGGATCTGCAAATAGGGAATGTGGATCTGCAAATAGGGCTCCCCATTTTAAATTGTTGAGATCGAGAATCAAGGAAAATAAAGAACAGGCGATTTTTGAAATTATTTAAACCAGTCATGGTAGAGGAATTTATTGACAATCAAGTCTCTAAATTTATTTGTAATTTGATAATTATAAATGTTTCTTGTACTAAATAAATTTCTTGTTTTTTTGTATCAAACTATACTAAATCATATATCATAAAATTAATAATATTTCGACTACAAATTATATTATTTGCACTTAAATAGTATTTACGAAAGTTAATTTTTTTTATAAAATTATACTTTTACTGAACTGAATCAAATTGAACTGATTTATCAATAGATACATGGGCCTAAATTTGTGAACAAACTTGACAGCTTTTCGCTAATAAAGAGTCAATTTGGTCTATATATATTCTTGATTTTCTCCCTTGTAATTGTAAAGGAGTCCACAGTAAATCAAAAACTGCAGAGAAGTTTTGGAGGGTTTTTCAATGGCTCGAGTTCGAGGTTATTTCTCCACTCGTGGAAAATCATACACAATGACCAAACCAGTTTATGATGCACTGTATCAGTATCAGAGAGCCCATCCCTCTAAAACTCCGACGCAGTTTCGGAAATGGTTGTTGCAGAACCATCATGTAGATATTCCTGAAGGCATATTATCACTGATTCTTGCGCGTATGAACCTTCCTCCCACAGAGACGGTAATTTCCCCGATTTCATTTCATCTAGGGTTTAAGATTGTTCGATTATTCTAGGGTTTAAGATTATTGATTATTCAACGTATAGGAGAGCATCTGCAATGGTGCTACTATTGTACTTGTTTGCAATATTTGAATAGATATTTGAATAGTTGTTACAGTACTGCTGACTAATATTGTACTTGTTTGCAATATTTGAATAGTTGTAGCAGTACCGCTGACCATTGCCTCTCGCCTAATGCTGTAATAAATCATTTGTTTGATAATTTGATAATGGCAACTTAAACTACACATTCATGTAGGTAGCCATTGTGAATGCTCTGAGGTGAAATGAAAAGGCCTAAGCCTTGCCGAGTTATTGTTTATTAATATAGTTTGTAGATTAAAATGCATATTAGGTTAAAGAACTTGCCTAAGTCTTGCTCTCAGTATCCTATAAGAGGTTCATAACAAGAAGATCAGGTTATTTGAAGAGAGATGAGCATTCAATTCATTAACACATTCTTCATTGATGAAGGTTAATTTCTAAATCAATACTCTTAGGTCTATATCTGATTCCCATTTCCTTTTTTGGTGAATATATAGAATTCTTTTTGAAACTTTGTGCCTATTCCAGTTAGCAAAGATATATATACAAGTTCAAGAGAGTATAAATTTTTTTGTGATCTCATCATATTGCTCTATATTTATTAACTGTGGTATTTTTTGTTTAGCTGCTCACCAAGCTATTTGTTTTTGACGATCGATTTTCTAGGGAGAAGAAGATGAGGAGATGGAAGATGAATCCGACAGTGATGTCCAGGAGGAGATGGAAGATGAGTCTGATAACGAAATGTTGGAATTCCCTGACCTGGATTTGTTCACCTGTCCCGTTTGCTCTGGACCTCTCAGCATTCCCGTTTATCAGGTAGGTTTCATTTTTTCTCTCCTCTAGTTTCGCTGCATTTTTTAATAAATGGAAATGTTATGTGATGGATGTTGTACTATAAGATGCCTAGCTTGAATATTAATCTAGAAAATCATTACATTCTCTCCACATATTTAGATATTCATTTTACTTCTTGTTTCGATTTGCTCAATTTTCGCGCAAATTCTGATGCAAACTGCAAATCAAGTGTGATATGACAATGCTCGGGAAAGAAAAAGAGTGTAGATAGCAGATATGTACTGTGGTTGGTTTCTTAACTAGGCTGTGCACATTTCTGATCATAGAAATGGCGCTTTTGGTTGAATAACTTGAAGTGAACATTGGACACTGAATGAAGTATCAGTATAACTTATGCTATATATATGTGTGTGTGTGTGTGTGTGTTTGTGTGTGTGTGTGTGTGTGTGACTGACTAATTTGCTTGATTGGTCTACTTACAGTGTCGAAATGGGCATGTGGCATGCTCCTCTTGCTGCTTAAAGATTGCTAATAAGTGTCGGTCATGCTCGTTGAATATTGGACCCTATCGATGCAGCTATGTTGAGACGGTGCTTAGATCTATCAGCGTTTCGTGCAAAAACAGGAAATATGGATGTGAAGAGAAGCTAAGGTACGGTATCAAAAACAAGCACGAAGAGGTCTGTCCACTTTCACCTTGTTTCTGCCCCGTGCCCGAGTGCAACTTCAAGGGCTCTTATGCTGCCTTGTCTTCGCACTTTACCGACTCCCATGCAATGAAGACACTCGCTTACAACAAATACAACCCGATCACGCTTGAGAGAACCCATAGGCCTCTCATTTTGTGTGGAGCTGACAAGAGCATCTTTGTCGCGAAGAAGTTCAGCGTGGACAAAGGAAGCGCCATCAGTGTAGTTCGCATTGCACCAGGACACTGTGATAGGCTTGGTTACCGCATTAAGGCGAAGCGTGGAACTATAAGGCTGAAATCATCTGTAGAAAACATCCCAAAATGGGAAGGTTGTCATCCCGAAAGGAATCCGGTTTTTCTTCCTCTTCTTCCTGAAAACTGTACTAACTCTAGAGGACAGCTGCATCTGGAAATTTGTATTCTGAAATCATCAGGCGTCCGTTAGCAATGAGGTGAAATGGTTCCTGGATCTGCACCAGTTGTGGCTTTGGATGTAAGGGGTTTCTTTCGTTTTATTCAAACCGAAGCATTTTTGAAATTTGTTAGTGGATGGCATAACTTATCATATGGTTTTATTTTTATTTAGTTCCATACATTTGTATTGTTTCTGTGGTTTTGAAAGTTAATGGTGAAATAAATTTTTAATTTTATATCCAGTTGTGAGTTTTAGGACCATAAAAAAAGGAATGTATTAATAATATAGTTATATGAAGTTGAATTTCATCAAATCTTATCTGATCAAAATTAAACAGATACTGAAGTTAGACCTGTCAAACGGATTAATGTATCCGGCACATAAGATCCATATCCGATCCATTTAATAATATTAATTGGATAATTGACTTATTGGATCATTTATCCAATGGATAAAATTAAAATTGGATAATGGATAACCATTGGATATATTGAATAAAATTTAAATGTATTGAATAACAAGTTATCCATGGAATATTCATTTGTAAACTTGGTTTGAGCTTGTATTTTGAAATGACCAAATCGGCCCTGCTTGGCTCCACCCGGCCCAGACTCGCTCCGCCCGATACAGACCCGACTCGAATCCGTCCTACCCAGCACAATCGAACCCTAACTCCGACCACATTCTGATCAAGTCCGACCTACCCGAACCAAAAATATTTTTCAATTATATTTTACAATTTGGCCCATATTATTTTCTGAATTGACCCAATTCGTGAACGTCCTACTTAATAGTAGAACGTGTAGAAATTTTAATCAACATAACTACTTTAAAAATGGTATTAATTATTAGATTATTATCCAATGGATCACAAGTATCGATATAAAATGGATTATGATTCACTTAATCCATTATTCATTTGATGATATGGATCACAGATTAATCCGTTTGACAGGCTTAACTGAACTAAATTGTTATGATTTAAACTCAACTGAAAATTATCATATAACTTGAGAGAACAAGGTCCTTTATGACCCTCAAAAGTTCAAACTGTTGAAATCAATCATAGTCAAACGGTGCAAGAGCACATTTCAAGAAGTCGATGTATAAATTCAAACAATTCAATAATAGCAATCCCCAAAACTCGGGAAATGAATTCAGGGAATAAATTCAAACAATTCAATTCAATTCAACAACGGACATCTCAGTTCAGTTAAAACCAGCAAAACCTTCATTCCTCCCTTAAATCATCATCAATTTATCGCATAACGGGTGATGCGAACCAAGTCCTCGTATCTCTTGGGAGGAAACCTTCTGTCATTGCTTCTGAGTTGAATGTATTCCCCAAACACGAACCCTCTGAATTTGGGAGTCTCTCCGATCTCTTTGGTGAAATGTGGCAATGGCTCCACCCATTTATCGTTCTTCAGATTGTGGAAAAATGCAAAGGAATACCGATCTTTTCCCTCAGCCCTTTTCACTCTGTGATTTGCACTCTTAAATCTGTCATTGCTCAACACCTTTTGCATCATAAAAGCAAAAAAATAAAGTTAAAAATGAAAAAGTAGTAAAACTATATATGGACCTGTTTGATGTAGTTTATAAGTATAACA
Organism: Sherardia arvensis; assembly: GCA_948330725.1. Classification (NCBI taxonomy): domain Eukaryota; kingdom Viridiplantae; phylum Streptophyta; class Magnoliopsida; order Gentianales; family Rubiaceae; genus Sherardia; species Sherardia arvensis. The sequence goes on from OX415235.1 coordinate 52,155,784, forward strand.
GTTTAGTTCAGATAAGTTTAATTAAATTAAATTAGTTCAATTCGGTTTAGTAAAAATGTAATTTGATCAAATTTATTTAAATTTTGACGGATCCTATTTTCTAATATATCAGTTTAGTTCAATTCAATTCATTCAGAAATGATGATTCAGAGTATTGATTATTAAATATATCTAATTAGGTGAAATCATAAAAATTTGATAGATAAAAAGATACAAGGATTACAAATCTAAAAAGATTAGATATATAATTATTTATTAATTAAATAATTTTGAGTAAATAAATAGTAGCACATGGGGTTAGTGAATAATTTGGACAAAACGTTTTGTAGCTTATTAACTTTATAATTTACCATGGTAAAATCTTAAAAGTAAAATTTTTAACCTCAACATGATTTTAATAATATATTATAAATCATTTTAATTCATTGATAGAACAAAGTATATATGAAAAGATTGCATACCCGGATAGCATCGCCGATGTTGATGATCAGAGCACCTTCTGCTGGTTGCACCGGGATCCACTCACCGGCGCTGTTTTGAATTTCAAGACCTCCGACGTCGTCCTGGCAGAGGATAGTGAAGCAACTGGTGTCTGTATGTGCTGATTTTCCGACGTTGTCAGTTCCCGTCGCCGGAAAGTAATGCAGTCCGTTGAGAAAGTCGTCGCCTCTTTCGTTGTTGTATTGCTTGATGGTATCGACGGGAAGACCCAGTGCTTGGTTCAGTATACTCTCAATCAGTGAAGCCAGTTTCCCCATTTTCTGAAATACTTCCTCCAAAACTTGCCTGCAAATTCATGATTATATATATATTGTTGCATGAATATCAAAAAGTGAAGTAACATTTTAATTTTAATTTTAAATTTGAATTTCATTTATAATAAATAAATAAGAGGCTCAGTAGTCAATGCATGTATTATAGCATGTTTGAAACGTTTGAACTGTATTGAACTGAACTAAATTGATGAACATAAGGATATAGATTAGACTGTAATGAAAAATTAATAAATTAAAAATACTAACAATATACTTAAATTTAGCTGAATTTTTGCGTCAAATTATATATCATGAAAACTGAACTCAACTGAACTGGAAAAACTGAACCAAATTAACGGTCATTTTTATTGAAAAAAATAAAAGAAAACAGAGATCTGATTGGGATCTAATCAGGACATATTAGTAGTTTGACCTAGTTCTTCTAATTTTGAGGGGGTTTTTTAAATCAAGATCTGGTTTCAAAAATTTGAAGGAATTTTTTTTCATCAATCTAGCAACATTATAATTAATGTTTTAATTTTGAATTAAACAGAATAATTTAGGGTTACTCACTGAAATTTGGGAAATGATTTAGGGTAGAGACTGAAGTTCAGGTGAGGAGAGAGGATCAAGAAATGCTCATTCCCTTCCATCTTGAGATCAGGGCTTATGAAATACCCAACTGCACTTCTTTTTGGGACGAGCTTGAGCTTCTCTTCATTCGACAACTCGAAAAACGCCCTGTAAATACCTAGGGTTTCCTTCAGCAGCTCCACCGGAATGCCATGGTTGATTACTTGGAAGAAGCCGGATTCCGAGCATGCTCCGCCTATTTCCGCCACCACCGCCGCTCTCTCGTTCTCTCCACCGCCGGAGAAGAAAGGAGACAAGTCATTGATCGGAAGTGAAGCGGAGGAGATGGCCATGCTTGTTGATGATCTGTGTCTTTTGATGAATGGGGATGAGATGTACTTTTTGATTTTCTGGTGCGTATATATATGTAGAGGAGATATGGATTGGCTATAGTTTCCTAAAAAAAACTATACTATAATAGAATATAATTACTAGTCAAACATAATAATTTACAGATATATACTAGGAATAATTTCTAATTAGTTAGAGGGATAAATAATTCCATGATTCTATCCAAACTCAAATTAAAATTGGTATAATTATTTTGAAAAAATGGTACTACCTCTATGTCACATTATACAGTTTACTTTTCATACTATCCAATACATATATTTGACCAACATTATCCTTATTTGCTTATATTATTGAAAAATAAAATTTGATATTTGAATATTATATGATGTAATTAATCTAACAATATCAAATATGATACTATTAATAGTTATATATCTATTAAATATATAGTCAAAGTTTAATACTCACTATGTCTCACCCAAATCAGCACAGTTGACTTTTCACACTATCCAACACACATCTTTGACCAACCGTATCTTTATTTACTTATATTATCAAAAAATAAAAATTTGATACTTGAATACTCTATGTTGCGAGGAGCCTAACGATACCAAATATGATAATATTCATGATTATATATCTATTTAAATAAGCGGTCAAATTTTGAAAGCAAATAGTGTCAAAAGGTCAGAGTGCACATTAGGCTGAGACTAAGGGAGTACTAAAAAGTGTCAAAAAATCTGAGTGCAGATGAAGGTGATACGGAGGGAGCATACTGATTGAACTAAATTAAACTTAATTAGGTTGAACTAACAAATGTATGCATTGGTACAATTAAATCGGTTTTTCTAACGTGGGCACTCGTTAACACAAATACATTCCCATCAAAATTTGTGGTGAGATAAGATAATTATTGTGATGATAATTTGGGCACTCGTTTTTTAATACATTCCTCCCTAATGATAATTAATTATGTATGTATATGTTTAGAAATATCTCGTATTGGAGTAATTTATATGGAGAGAATATATCAGATACATTAGGGAGGAGATAATATGTGGAGATATTATAGGATAGATAAGTATGAAAATAAATACTATAATTATGATTAAAGCTGTATTAATTATCATCACATTAATTATCTTATCTCTATACAAATTTTTATTGGAATCTATTTGTTATTTGTGTTAACGTCCGTAATTAAATTAGCAAAATTTTATCAAATTATATTTCATCAATTCTTAATATGTACAACAGTAGGACATAAGACTCTTTGATAATCTGTTTCTTCTTCTCTTTCACTCGCGGACTTCGATTCAAATATAGTTTGCAGCAATATCCAGTATCAAATTATTCAAATGTGTTAGATGACATTTTCACTAATGCATATCCTGACAGAATAAGGGCATCAAGAAACTAAGAGACTGCACTATTAGACAGAATTACATGGCTGAATGGTTAACAGAAACTTTTCCTGAATGATCCAAATTGCCTCTCATTTTGTACTTATGAAACTGATCAGAAATTACATATATGCATTGTCTGCTCCCACTCTTAAGGCAATAAAACACCTGTAGTGTGCGCTAAAACTCCAGACCCGAAGCCCCTCGTCTCAATCTACAAAATCTGCAGGACATGGAAAAGTAAAATGACAATATGCAAGTGAGGGGCTGCTGGCAAATTATATATGTTGACTCAATTTATTTTTACACACTCCATCCACCTAGTTCTAACCAGCTATAACACATGAAATTTAGATCAAAAGGATTACTAGTACTTGTACAGATTAATAAGTGCTGAATCGAACAGCAGGAGAACAAAATAATGAAAGGCACCTACAACTAAGTCAAAGTTCATACCTCAAAGCCGGCACCTCTCACTAAGTCTCCGTAGAAGAAAGATGGATACACATGGGCATCATAGAAGATATCTATTCCACTTCACAGCCTTCCCGAATGAGTACATCTGCAATCACACTTCTAGCCTCATTGCACAAAAGGTCGGGATTCTTTCCTTTTATTGGCGGATGAACAATCACTTTAACGACTCCTGGATTAATTCGAGTCTCCATTCCAGCAGGCATTATTTTACCAGTTCCAACTAGGGTGATTGGAACAACAGGAACACCAGTTTTCGCAGCAACACTGAACGCACCTTTCTAAAAAACAGACAAAAATAAAGAAGTTTACAACTCAGAAAATTTGAATGCATCAGCATCAGGGTAAAATCAAGAAGTAATGACTAATGAGCACAAAGATGGGAAGTGAGAAAACATGGTTCATGGCATCAGTTCAGTAACATGACACAAAATCAATGCATTTGTGTCAGAGCATCACAAAAGACAACCTGTCTCTATCAATACCTATATGGGTTGTTCTTTATAACTAAAACTGGAATTATCATGGACCAGAATCTCAACATCATTCCTTACCTTGAAAGTGCCCAGTTTTCCATTTTTACTCCTAGTGCCCTCTGGGAAAAAGAAAACAGATGCTCCTTTCTTAATCAGCTCAATGCATCGCTTAAGACAATCCTGAGTTAATAAAACAAATAATAGCTCAACTTCACAGTGATAGACTGATAGTAAATAAAATAAATTTGTCAGAGACCAAAGGCACTGGAAAAATGAAATGGTGGAATTGATTTTGAGGAAACACCAGAGAACTTACAAATTGACTTCTGCTATCCATGCGCTTCAATGGAATAGTGCCCATGAGATACATGGCCCAGCCGACTATGGGATATAAAAAGATTGACGTTTTGCTAATAAACTTGTAGCTTCTCCCAAGGGTAAGAAGGGCATATATGTCTAAAAAACTCTGGTGGTTGGATACATAAACAGCAGGAGAATCCTGAGCAGGAAGGTTATTCAAGCCCTCAAATTCAATTTTGAAAAAGGGAGAAATAGTAAAAGACGCCCACATTTTTGCAATTAGGTGCTGTGCTTTTCGTCTGTAACGGTCAAATAAAAGCACAAAGGGATGGGAAACCACCATCAGAGGAAACAAAAAAATGGCTACAAAAGAGGTGACCGTGTAGAAGCAAATTCCTCTAAGTATAGAGCCTGCTTGAATTTCTGCGATTGAAGATTCAAGAAGGAAATGTAAATACATACTCAAATCAACACTAGATAAGGTAATCCAATGCATACCTGAAAATGGATAGGCAGAGCCAGCAGTCCCAGTTCCAGATCTAGCCACGTGTCTTGACAATCTACCCCTTCTATCCATGTTAAGTTCATCGTGTGTTCTACAAAGTTTCTCTACCAGACTAAAAGAGTTTGGAGATTCATGAGCAGGCCTTCTTTCATTAGGAAGAACATCTACAGAATATGAACAGGCTGTAATTAACTCCATGAGCATAAAGAAATATGATGGAATTTCTACAAAGAAGCATCAGAAAAGAGCAAAAACGTAACGGAGCCTGAGAATCCCAGATACATATATGACAAGGACCCGAACAAACTTACTGGATTAAATTTATAAGGTGTAAATGACATTGACCTATTACAAAGAAGCATTCTGCTACGCAAAATAAGAATTGTAGAATGAGTTTGATGTTTGCTTACATATGTTTGGATTTCTCCATGCTGTATGTTTCAGAGATGAAACCTTGAAGCAGAGACTATTATGAGGCTTCAAGATCTGTAGATGAAAATACATAAGTCAAATATGTAAATCAGAAATTACAGTAAGGTAGAAGCTAGCAAGTCACAGGTAATCAAATTTTGAAAAGATAGGCCTATATGATGAATAAGATATATATTCAAGCAATACGCCAGTATCAGTCACAACGATGAATATTCTTGCTTCCATACAGAAAGGGCCAAGAAAGTGGGCTATAATCTCTCTATCTCTCTCTAAATTACCATATCTGGAGTTCTAAACTAGAAGCCATAAGTCACATAACAAAAGCATCAGAGAGTGGATAGAGTCCAGTTTAGAGGCTTGCAGAAATGGATTATAGTAAAAGACATATGGAAACATCATATAGTCCAGAAACGAGTCAAGTAAACTGTCAACATTGATAATAAGGCGAAGCACAAGTTGCAGAAGTGCAATCCATCTATAAGAACTGATATGATCTAGGAATACTTTCTAAATGCTTGGCAATCCAAGCAAATAGCTGAAGTCTTATATAAATGTGCATTGACCACTAACTAGTTTTTTCAAGGTCAGTGGGGACAATCACAGCAGGATAAAGAGCTACTTATCGAAACCTACCCTCTAACTAACCAGGAGGTACCAAAACTCAAACTACACAATCCCCTTGTGAGAGCCGTATAGCCAATAAGAATAATAAGTGACAATACAAACCAGCAGTCCTTACTAACTTTCACTACTTCAGCACATGTATAAAGTGACTCGAAAATCCTAACGAAACAAATCTTTTAATCACTACTACCCCTGGGTTTCACAATGAAATTCAACGGAATCGAAACGCTACAAGACTGTTACCTACATTTTCCAACTCCACCACTGAACTAACCATAAGATATGATCCTACACTCAAACTACACTCGTAGGCATAGAATGAATAAATAAACCCAAAACTTAACAATCTACATGAACAAGCAACTGGAAAAACTTCAAACTACAATTCATTCTCAAATTAAAACAGTAATCATTTGAGATGAGAGAAATTACGAGAGGTAGAGACGTGGTACACCAGATAGACCGAGCTGCTGCGTCACCTGCAAACGACTCCAGCAAAAAACACACATTAGAGTTGAGAAATCACTGGCGAACACAACAGAGAAGCAGGCGCGGGGTTTACCGAGGTGGCGGCGGCGGAGGAGAGGAAGAGGGCGGTGGAGCTGGACGCCATTGAAACTCGAGCTGCACGTGACCTCCACCATTGGCAGCGGGTTCTCTCTCTCACAGTTGGTTGTGCTTAACGGTTTTTAGATTTGATGGATTCTATGCACAGAAGAAGAAGAGAAACTGAGAGGATCACTTTGGCAGCAATTTTTAATTATTTAGTACTGTACTGCTATATATATCTGTTGAATTTTCAAAAGGGGAAAGGATTAATATTCAAAAGAGTATAGACCTATTAAAATGTTTGGTCATTTTTAATGGTTAAATTGCATAGTACTTGAACATTTTATTAATTGTGCTTGTGAAAGGTGTTAAACAATGATTTTTTATATAATTAGGTTCTAAAATTTGTTCATTTTATCGACTTGATAAGTAAGAATATCTTAAAAGGAACTACATTTCGGTCATGTTCTCTCTTGATATATTTCTCACTGAACTGACCATAATTAAAATTAATATTAATGTATCGAAAAATGGAATTAGCAATTGAATTCAGCTAAATTCAATCAATTTATAACTGAACTTAATTAATCTCTCCTAAGATCAAGAGAACATGGTCTGTCACAACAAGTTTTTAAAAAGCATTACAGTATTATACTATATAATCTTCATTGAAATGAACACTTCAAAATTATGATCTATCGAAATAATAAGAATGTATCAAATATGCAAATAGAACTATTTTACGGTTTTCAATTCAATTCAAATGAATAAAACATAATCACTTCTTTCAACTATTTTTGCATTAAATCCAAAGTGTAACCATGGCTAGCTTGGTACAAATAATGAATTATTTTATTAATAACCATGATCATTTGCCATCGATCACAACAAATCAAAATGAAAAACGATATAAATACGAAAACAAAATAAAATCTTATTTTGTTTCTCAGTTTCTTGGACGGGTATTCTGAGGAGAAGCGGTTCCGCTAGCAACTTTGGCCACGTCCAAGGCGGTGGCCTCCGGCTTCTTGTACGAATACAACGTGAAATAAGCAAGTGTGAACACCACCGCAACGCCACCAGCAACCATCTTCACCGGCGACATCCCAAGCTTCTGCGTCTGCCCCAGCACCTCGGAGCTGTGGCGCGCCGTCGCCATCTTCGCTTGCCGCGCCTTTCCCTCGCCCGGCCCCGTCGACGGCTGCCCCATTTCCGGTGGCGCCACTGGCGGTGCCACCCCTGAGGCCGCCATCTTCTGTTGCCCCGACGAAGACGACCACGGTGGCCTTTGCATGCCCGCAGATGGCTTTCCCACTACCATTTTGCTTTTGTTTTTCTCACTGTGTGTGTGTTTTTATTTAATATTTTTACAGTATTTTTGCAGTTTAGAAGAAGGATGGTAAAACTGTGGAATAAATAGAGGGGTGAAAAGAAGTTTACTTTGCTATGTTTGGGATAAATGGAAAACCATACAAATGGCAGGTTTTGGTGGAAATTTTACAGGGATTGAATAGTTACCACTGCTAATTCCTTTATTTACTGCACTCATATCTCTTCAGACAACAGTTTTATTAATGTGCAATATATAAAAATTATGAATGTGCAATATATAAAACTTTAAATATATAAAAATTTAAAAATATTCATTTCTAAAAGTGACTTCACTAGGATATAATAGTGTGTGAATATACAAAATTCAACCTAAAAGGGTAAATACTAAAATGAGTAAGATGATTTTACCTATCAAACAACCATTTCAGCTTCTCTGGCATTCTTAGGAATGCCAATGTCTAACCTCATAGTAGGCTTATACTGTTCAGGCACAGCAGCACCAGCCTGCACACATATTTCGACAACAGCAGGAGCCTGACCGTAAAAGCTCCTGAGATCCCACTCCAAAGGCGTGTCGGGATCAGGAGCGTGCCACACGTACCTTGGAGGAATGAAATCATCGAGGACGGCTGCCTGCCACCCGTGCTGCCCGTTGCGCTGCTGGTGCTTGTGTGCCCCGCATACCTGCGCCCTGTGCCCGCTGGGTCCCACGTGAACCTCGGGGCAGTACCCGCACACTCTAACATGGTACATTTTAGACAGTTTGTTGGCTCCCCGCCTCATTTTCTCCCACGCTTGAAGTGTTTCTTCAGCTAGGGCTACTATCTCCTCTGTGGTGGACGGAGGCACGATCTCCCTGTCTGGTAATTCTGTTAGAACTGTCGGCTTGGGAGCCTCGGGGTCAATGTCTGGCAGTTCAGTCTCGTCTGCATCTACAAACTCACTTTTGCTGAGCCTTATGACTGGTTTTCTTCTCCTTTTTGTCGGGTATTCAGGAAGATCGACCCCTCCTTGAATGCAGAGTTCAACTACTGCAGGAATCCGGGGGATCAGGAACCGTTCTCCGTGCGTGATTCGCTTCCCAAGACGGTCTTCGAGGTGGTATACTTCGATTGGTACCATGATGTCTTCAATAACTGCTTTCATCCATTCGTGATGCCCGAGTCTATTAGCAGCTGCTTTGCCTTTGCAAGACTTGAAAGAATGGCCAGCAGGTGCAACATGGAGTTCATTGCACCACCTGCATTTACACTGACAGAATCAAACACAAGCTACTAACAACTTAGTAATATAAGTACTTAAAGAAGTTCTATTCCAAGGCCAAGCTCTCCCAGCTTATCAGCACATCAGTTCAGAAAAAAATTCAATAGTTGATCCTTATATGAAAAGCGAACAAAAGGTATTATGCTAATCAAATTTAAGAAGCAGCAAAAGAAGAATTACTTGCAGGCTTGGACAGGAACCACTTTCAACAGCTTTTTGAGATTGTTGATCAGAGTAATCCTGGCATTATAAACATCATACGCCAAAGGAACGAGCGACTTCACAACCATGCCGACTTTGGGAGGAGGAGGCGGTTTTTTTGGTTTGCCTTGGCTGTTCTTTAACCTTTGTCGGGCAGCCCTTCGCAGCTCCACAATAGGTACAGGGAAGGGCTTCTTCCCCTTCTTGGAGTAGTAGCGAGGAAAGTCTGCATTTTGAGGATGATCACACCTGATGGATACTGCCCGAGACTGAAACGACTTTCCTGATGGAACTCTGACTTGTAATCGAAGTGTGACTAGACTGCAGCTATGCTGTCAACAAGTTTGTAACACTTATATGTGTCAAAATTCAAGCTGTTCATACAAACCAAGCCCGGAATTTCATTTGCCACATAAACTAGTTACAAAACTAAACCAAACACAGGCTCTAAATCCTAGTAAACAACTGAAATTTATCACTCAAACAACTAAGCAAGATCACTAAACAAGAAAAATGCAAAATTCCATCAAAAAGATCTGTCATTTCAGATAAAATCCAACTGCCTCGAAGACGCCAGCGCAATAGAGCAGCACATTAAAGCACCCATTTTTACAGTACAAAATCATCCATTTATCAAATGGAACTGATTCAAAACAACATGATCACTCTTGCATACCTTGCATTTAACCAAGGTGCTATCTACTTGGCGTTCCATGCTCAAAACAAGTTACACAAACACGAAACAGACAGATTAAAACAAAAACAAAATTTTCCATCTCCAAGGGGCATTTCAGCAAACATGAAACTGACATCAATGGCATAAAAACAAGAGCAGCTTATCAAAGCCTATCAATTCATCACAAAACCAGTGAATTCAGATGTAAATCAACACCAGAATACCTTTAAGGAATCAGATGAGCTCAGTTTCAAAAGCTCTATTCTTGGAGAAACACTATCCTTCATCCCTTTAGTGTGCCACAGAAATGCAGTTCCAAACTGGGAATTCACACTCCCACAAGCCATCCCTGAAGAAAACACGCTCAAACGCACGTACGCACACCTTTACTATGTGTTCTTGAAGAGGTTGAAACTGGGATTTAGTACAGAGTTGGAGGGGGGAAACGCAGTCCAGAAAGGTGGAAACTTTGGATAGGAAGAACAGTGATAGATATTATATGTAATTACAAATTTTGTCCTCGGTTTTAACTTAAAAGCAAATCAGTCCTTGGATTTTCAGGATAATTGGGTGGTTGCTAGTAACTTTTGGTATTCTCTCACTTCAAATCAGCCCTTGGTATTCTCTCACTTCATACTATCAAACCTAGGCTTTTAAATTTTTGTTCAAATTTGATTTAATTCATTTGAATTTAACTTATTCAATTTGGCTTGATTCATCAAAAATTTAATCCGATGATATTTAATCATGTTCAGTTTATTAAGATCGATTTAATGAATCAATTAAGTTCACTTTAGTTCAATCATAATAGTAATTTGATATGCTATTTATATATTTCGATTCTATCATCTCTAACTTAATCTGCACACCTTTTTATATGTTTGTCCCCATTCAGAAAATTCTACTCATTTCACCCGGCCCGTACTATAAATAAATTTAATCATTATTCTTTTAAATTCGAAGCATTATTTTCTAAGCGAATTAAATAACAGGTCTAAACAATCTGCCAACACATTAAAAATGGACAAAAATAATTGAGGATTATATTCTGTAGGATTTGCAAATAACTAAAGAATGAATAATGATAAAATTTTCAAACAATGACTAAAATTGGAATTAAAAAAAAAAAGTCATAGCTAGCCAATTCAAGCACTAATTAATGATAGAGATAATCCCAAAAGCACAAAATACCAACAATATTGACTAGCTAATCCCCTTAAAACAATGCAAGACCAGCAACCACCATGGTCAGAGCACCACCAATCCCAGCCTTCAATCCACGGCTTCCTGCGGCGGCCGGAGCCGGTGCCGGAGCATCGCCACCGTCTGTGGATGGGGAGGTGGCCGGAGCAACCACCGGAGCTGGTGCCGGAGCTTTAGGATGAGAACCGTGGTGCACACTACCCATAACTTTCACGGCCAACTTCTGACCCTTCTCGCAGTGGCCGTTGGCACCGCTGATGAAGAAATACGCGCCGGAATGGTCCAGCTTCACCGTCGTCTTCCCGTCATGGTATGATTTGATCGGACTGTCCTTCTTGCAGCTGTTGTAGTCTGATTCATTCACCTCAAGCACGGAGTCATTGTTCCCATCGTACTCCATATCTGAGAAAATAAAAATAATCTGTAATTAGTTGATGATATATATATAATTATATTATGACAATTAATTAGGAATTGGGGAATTAATCTATAGCATTTCAAAAATAATTGAATTGATTTGGAATGATGTTGCGTAACGTTTATAAAATATTAACAATTAATTCATAATTTGATTAGTTAATTACGTCAAAAGCATGAATTTTGTGAATCCAGATAGCCACCGTTTAGAAAACAACAAAAGCAGTAAATGAGGGAGAGAAAATATTCAATGGATTCATACGCAATTACACAAACCAATGCAGGTAATATGAATCGTAACCGTTGCTTTTATTTCTTAGATTTTGCTTTAATGTGAAAAACAAAAAGTTGATTATTTTCCAAAATTGTCAAAAGAAAACAAATCAACTTGACAAATACATATCCATCCATCAAATTAAAATCCAAATAGATAAGAGAAAGAGATTTAAAATTGAATAACACAAGAATCAAACTAAAAAGAATAAATTGAAACTCATCACAGAAAATCAAACAGAAAAATCAGACATTCAAATCGGAAATCGAGATATGATTAACGTACAGAGCGAGTCGCCGATGTTGAGACGGAGTTTCTCTCCCCACTTGGTGTAATCTTCCGGCGAAGCCGGAATATTCCAATAGCCCTTTTTGTCACCGACTCGAATCAGCACGGATTCCGATGATGAAAACATCATTCCGATCACCAGAAGCATCAAGCATGACAGAGCAGAGGAAGATGACGAAGCCATTTTTTCTAGAGAGAGAATAGGGACAAGCTTTTTTTTATCAAGAGAAGGTATGGAACTGAGGGGCTAGTGAGAAGGTTTTATAGGGGTTTGCTAGTTTTTAGGGCTCTCTACATAGGAAAATCCGAAAGGCACCTTGCTAATCACGTGACTGTTGATTTATCTTTTAAATTAAAAAATGTCTTCAAATGATAATTCTATTTTTATTTTCAATGATAGAATTAAATTACGATCGTTTGATTGGTTGGTACATTGTATTCAGATGATTTAGTTTAGTAAAGCCAACTTTATTGCCAAACGGTAAATAAATAAATAAAAATTTGTAAATTTTATCTTGCATACTCATTAGTTATTATTTGAAATAACTAATTATTGTCTTATTCAAGTAAATAATCATGTTTTCCTAAAATGAAATATGCGGGTATTTACTTTTATAAATATTGGTATTAGCTTCTCCTTTATAGTTTTAAAACTAATTTTCATATAATAGTGTGAATGACATGTATATTTATATATCCCATTTTTTAAATAATAATAGAATGTATTCAATTTTTATATAGATTTTTTTAGAATAATTCAAAAACTTATATTATATTGCCCTATTACCGACTAACTAACCAATTCTTTCTCTTAAATTACTATAAGAAATTAATTTAAATATCTTTCTATTTTATTATCATGCTAACACATAATTTTTCACTATGGATTGACTATTGATCTTCAAATAGATCATATATCATGAACATGGTGATATGGTATTGCTTGAGTCTAACATTGAATTCGGGTTTGAACTACATCTACATTATTATGAACTCAATAGGGTGCATCGCACCTAACCATGATGCGTAGAACACGACTCTCTTCGATTCATAAGACCATCGCTCTAACCAATGCAAATGTCTAGAACACGACTCTTCGATTCATACGACCAACACTCTAACCAATACCTTCCATTCAGGACAGATGTAGTTTAATGGATATGCTGGATGAACGAAAAAATAGGGTGAGAATGTTAATTCTAAGATAATATCAAAATAAGAAAAAAAATTAAAACAAAAATATTTAATAAATATTTTACTAATATGATATATCAATATCATAATTATGTTACTAAATTTATATGAATCCTATAAATCTAATTAACTGGATTGTTATTATTTAAATCTATTCAAATATTTGTCACTCGTGCTCAATCCATTCCACATATAATAATCGCTTGAATTTTAAAAATGAAAATAAAATAATTCTAAACTTTATAGTGAGAGTATTAAGAGTTACAATTACCAACGTTTTACTTTATATATATTTACATAAATTCATTTAATTTCATGAGAATATGTTTATATATATATGTTAGGATGATGATCAAAGATAAGTTCGACTTACTTAGTGCGTCGCCATAATGATGATTTTGCATAAAATATAACGTCTATACTATACAATTACAATTACAATCAGTTTCACTCTTCTTAAATTTGTTAAAAAATTGATGGTATAAATGTAAATTAACTCTTGTCAAAAAAAATGTAAATTAACTGTTAATTGACCCAAAAAATGAAGGGTTTTAGCCCAAACGTACCCACGGTCTTTTTGTTGTTATTGTGTAGCTGTATGACATTAAACTTATTTCAGTTCTAAAAATGTCATGCGCAGTAAAAAAAAACAAAATGCTACACAGGACATCAGTTCCACATAATTTTTATTGCTTAAGATTATCCACCACCAAAATATCAAAGATGCGAATTCAAATGTGAGTGAGAATACAAAGGGAACAAAACAGAAAAAGTCGGGTCATCACAACTTGAAACTGGCACAGAAATCACCAGCAGGAAAGCAAAATAAAAGTTGAAGAGGAGGTAAACTTCATCACTACTTGAGCAGGGTCTTGGCTATAGATTTTGGATTGAGCTTCTTGAGATCTGCATAGGACTGTCCACATCCCACAAACATCACTGGCGCTCCTGACTCGTAGACCATTGAAAGTGCGGCTCCAACCTGATCCATTAAACAAGCTCAATCAATAAAACCGACCATACAAAAACAATTGTGATAACGGTCATTGACGTGTTTATAAAACCTTACCTTATCATCAATGGTATCAAACTTGGTGAGAAGGATTCCATCAATCGATCTTGGGTTTTGCAAAGTCGAAAGGTCACCAAGTTTCTGCACATACATAGGGACATAAAGAAATGGTCAAGATACCATTTACCTGTAAAAATTTAACTTCCAATAGATCTCAAGTCAAGAAGTGGCAACATGGCTGTGAGACGAACCTGTTTAAACTTTTTCAATTGATCTACAGCCTCATTACCCACTAGGGCTTCACCAACAAACAGAATCAGATCAGGTTTGTTGACGTCTACAAGCTTTGTGAGTGCTCGCATCAGCGGTTCATTATCCTGTTTAGAAAATAAGACATCAATTAAGCATCTCTAGATTTAACTGTATGAAATAGCTTCAGTGATTCATGCAAACATGTGAAACTCCACAGTTATAAAATATCTGTATCTTCCATCTAAAGTTGGATTGGATGGAAGTTCTAAATGGAAGAAGAGCATATACATTAATTCAATGCAATCAGTTTACCTGCATCCGACCAGCAGTATCAACAAGAACCACGTCTGAATGATTTCGTGTGGCCTCTTGTATTGCTTCTTTTGCAACAACTGCAGGATCTTTCTCATAACCCTTCTCAAATATTGGTACCTGACATAGCAGTAAAAAACAAATAATTTTACTAGAGAACCTAAAACAAAAGGAGCCAACAGCAGTTGAAATCCAGTGGGCCAAAACACTACAAAGAAAGAAAAACAGGGAAAATATACCTGGAGTCTACGAGCATGGGTGCGCAGCTGCTCAACTGCTCCTGAGCGAAAAGTATCGCATGCTGCCATCATCACACTGACTTCGTGTTGCTGTAGCCAGTAAGCAACCTGCAAACAGATCAGAGAAGAGTCAGACAAACAAGGTTACAAAACCTTTAATAAATGAGATCTATGGTAACAACAATGTACCTTGGCAAGGTTGGTAGATTTTCCAACACCATTGACTCCAACAAAAACCACCACATATGGTTTCCCCAGATCCTTTGCAGCTTGAACATCCCTCATAATGTCAATGGAACGTTTAGGAGTTAATATACGAACAAGAGCCTCTTCCATTGCAGCCTGTTTCATTATTCACATAATAATTAGTCCTATAACATCCAATTTTTATACAAAACATACCAAAAAGCAATTAACTCTCTGTCACTCTCTCAAATCCTTCTCTTTTCGGGGTTGGTTAGAAACGTGGAAGTCTCAGGAACAACATTTAAACATGAGATGTTTATTCAGTGTCATAAGAAACTCTTATATAAAACAACAAAATGCTTTTATCTGCATCTTAGTAATTAATTTTCACATACCCGCACAGTTGAGGAAATCCTTGTAAAAGAAGCATGCTTTTTACCCACAAGACTTGCAGCAACCGATTCACAGAGTTGCCCAGCTATTTCTTCAGCCTGTAGAAAATAGATTATAAGAACTCCACACGTGAAATTTGAAGAGAGGGGAAAAAATACAAATTCAGAAGTTAAGGAGGGAAAGAGGAGATTATATAACTACAGAGAGTGTAACATACCACATTCTTGGTCATGAGCCCATCCTTTAGAGCCTTCAAAGCAGGTTCCAGGTCTGCCTTATCCAAATTAGCCTTCCCAGCAATGCTGAAAATTGATAGCAACACCAATGTTAAGATATGGTGAAAACTCTTTATCCTGGTGATATATTTCAAAGTAGTAATAAACTTATAAAGCCAACAGAACAAAAAGAAAATACCTGCTAAACATGGACGAGAACCATCCACTCTTCTTCGCCTCAGTCTTCGCATCCCTTCCCGATTCCTCCTCTTCACTTTCACTCTCACTATCACTGCTAACAATCTCTTCAATGTCCATCTTACTCTCACCAATTTCAGTTGCAACAACAGCAACATTCTCATCCCCATTCTCACCCACATCATCAGTATAATCCAACTTTGTTTCTTTAGGTGATGGATCATCCCAAACACGTGGAGCTTTTTTGTTGGCACCCAAGGAAGGACCCCCCTTGCTTGTAACTGGAGCAGTTGCACTTTTCTTCTTTCCGGCCTTATTCGCACGGATCATCTTCAACTTATCTTTATCAAAAGCCCCAGTATTCGAGCTCCTGTTCTCCTTCCCATTAGCAACATTGCCCACAGAAGCAACCTCCTCGTTCCCAGGAGCAGGGTTACCATTCCCATTGGAGTGCCCGTTTTCAGCTACATAATTCCTAGATTTTTTCTTAGCATCTTTATCACCATTACCATCCTCACCGTTCTTTTTTTGATTACCTCCATCTGTCCCAGCTCCACCTTTCTGCCCCGCCCCCTGCTTCTTCCCCAAGTTCCCACCTTTCCCCACCTTCTCAGGCTGCTTACTGTTCTTCTTCAGTTTCTCTCCCAGCTCCTCAGCCTCCTTCTTCAGCTGCTGAAACATATCATCAAACTCCGTATAAATCATCCTCTTCGGCTCATACACCTTCGAAAACTCCTGCTTCACCATCTCCAGCAGATCATCCACATACAAGAGATTCACAATGCGCTGATACACAGCCACAAAAACCAAACCCAGCTCATTGTGGAACGTCCACTTCAAGGTATAGGAACCCCCGGGGACATCGTAGTTATACGATGCCGCACCAGATCGCTCCTCCAACAAGCAAGACCTGATCAGGGTGTCGATTGGGGATCCCTTCAGGACATTCCCAAACTCCCTACACGTCCAGAGGATCAAACCACCTCTGGTAAAAATCAACAGCTGTTCCAACATGATTAATTCCTGCAAAAATTCAAAAATCCCAACCACAATTAACCTTTTACGAAGATCCCTTCATTCACATCATCAAATTCATCTAAATTAATCACGATATCATCAAATAGTTGCATACATAATCAAAAACATGATTAATTCCTGCAAAAATACATAATCACAACCATCAAAGATCCTTTCATTCACATCAAAGTAATCTATATCAATCATGAAGGATCCATATCATCAAATTATCATGAACATCCATTATCTAGCATCGAGATTAAACTATACCCAGTTAATATATCAATCAATCGAAACACGAATAGGTCAAATAAGAACAGACAGCATGAAGGGATCGAAGATCGGGAGAGAAAATTTACCTGGGCGATGCAGGCGCGTTCAGAAAACTGAGAATGGAAGAAAGGCTTTGTTTGGTATATATAATAGTAATGTTTTACGGAAGGTAAAAAAGGAAAAGTGCCACTATCCATTTACAATTACATTTGTAACCGGTTTTCGATTCTTTGACCATAATTACAAGTGGAATTTTGGATGTCTATTTTATTTATAAACAATATTCCAAATATAAATATTCTTGCCTTTAACCGGCTATTTTACACCTATTTACAAACAATTCCAAATTTAAAAATTCTGCATTTGACTGATTATGGCTATGTTCAGTTGAACCGTAAGTGTAGTTTGTAACTATCAATTAATTAATATTATTTATAAAGAAATTGTTCTTAGCTATAAGAAGATACAGTTAAATGAAACTATAACGGACAAATTAGGATGAAAATGAACTAAACAGAACCTGTGAAAAGGTCTTTTGTGGCACCAAAAATAAACCTTTTAATCGAGTGAATTTTTTGAAAATTTAAAGTTATTACATGGGAAAGGATGAAGACAAAATGATAATTATACACAGAAAACTAAGATAACACCAATTATAATACATCAATCGTACTACGAATTATGGTTTTTAAGATTGAGACTCTTTAAATCAGCATAATTTTATTATAAATCTGACTGTAAATTTAAAATATTATGTAAGTATGTCAATCACAAGAGAACAAAAGGAGTACTAATGATATTGATACCATGCTTAAACATATAAATTATATTTTATTATCATCCAATATGTTGATAAATGCTTTCTTTTGTCAAAAAATATCCTTATCATCATCCATCTTGGATCCTCCATATCTACAAATGTTGACTCAATTAAATCACACAATTTCTTTTAAATATTTTAATCAAGATCTAACACAGCTCAAGCCTAACCAATACAACAAAGGAATCTGAGAAACTCCAACAAACAACAAAAGATAGTTCCTCCTGTTAGACTGAGCATGATCAACTGCAAGTTTAAGCTCTGAAACCAGAATCCTCTTGATGATCTTCACCATGAAAATCCCCAGGCACAAGCTCTCCCACAGAGCCACACCATAGAAAAGATGATCATGGAGGAGAATTCTGGTCACAATGATCACTGTAGCTGGTATGAAAGTGTAGCCACCATATGCAACCAGGTCAAGATATGGAACATCACCACCCAACCCTCCTCCTCCAAGAATGTGTAGTGTGGCTCCAAGAAGTAGTGTTTGGAGTAGCCAACAAAGTATTGATGTTGTGAATCGCACCTCTAGAACTTCCGGACTAAACCTGCACGTACATTTAAAAAGATCGAGTTATGCTATACACAGTCGACATTTCAGTATTTTTTTTACGGGTACATATTTATACATCTGAAATGTATGTGTAGGCGTGGGCGGATTATTCACAGGTTTAGTATCACTGTAGCGTCACTCAGGGCCGGCCCTAACTATTTGGGGACCTGAACCGAATTTTTTTTAAAGGGCCCTAAAAGAGGGTCCGGAAAAAAAAATTAACACTAGTTAACATAATAGATTTCTTTTTTTAAAAAAAAAGGTCCAAAATAAGGAATTTAAAAAGAACAAATTTTTAAAAAAATTACACTACATTTAAGTTTCTTTTTAAACGAAATCCTATTTTAACCCATTTTTTGGGCCCTGAAGCAAATTTCACATGGCCCATAGGTTGGGCCGGACCTGACGCCACTACCGCTCTACACTACCGTCTATCCTAATATAAATTCCTAAATTTGCTATTGTGTGTAGGTACTTAATTACTAAACGTGCACATACATTTAAAGCAGATTAAAGTTTCTACTGTCTGTCGTCAATATTTTAGTGCATGCAGTCTGTATTTCGATTGTTTGAATACTTGTTGCATGTGATGAAAGAAGTTGGGATAAGTTGAATGAGTACTCACTTTCCATTGACCCCAAAAAAGAAGCCGGAAAGAAGAATGTAAGTGGCAAATGACATGATAGGGATGTATAAATCCGGCGCATTAATGTCACAAATCGGAGCTTTGTATGCAAATTCACGTCCTCCTCCACCACCACCGACCTCCGTTTCCCTTATCCAATGTCCCTATGCCATGTAAAATCGTTTACAATAAATTAATAATTGTGCTCTAGAAAGTTAAAGTAATTAAAGTTACTTTTCTTTTAATCTAGAGTACCACATAAAATATGATCACTTACAAATAATATAATAATATAATAACCTATGGAGTTCAGGTTTATCACAGTAATTTTTAGCAGTTCAACTGGACACGTCGTAATATACAATGAGAAAGGTATTTAGGGTGTGTTTAGTTGGGCAAATTTTTGCAAAACTTGGATTATCCAAATCCAGTTTTGTAAAATCTCGTTTGGTTCACAAAATCAAACATTTTGTTTCATACTCACAAAATCCAACCCAACCAAACAAAGATTTTGCAAAACCAGACTCTCAAAATCTCAAACGAAAACCCAAACTCTCAAAATATCAAAATAAAATTCAGAATTTCAAAAAATTTGCGAACCAAACACACGCTTATATTTTTGATGTTTGACTTGTATACATACCTTGTGGAGAAATGGGAAGAGGATGATTTTGACTTTATTCTTCACGTACTCGTCGTTGACTTGGAAGTAATAGGCGGCGTTAGAAATGTATCCAGTACCTGCGGAGAAGTTTCCACGCAGAAACGAAGAGCTTGAATATTCCAATATCTTCTCACCGTAGTCTCTCACCAGATGATTGCCTCCGGCCTCCGCTAATAGTATATCAAAACTATTCCGGTGCCGTAATATTTTCTCCGGCGACTTCACGGTGGCGAAAACCGTGGCTGTACCGCTACCTGGAGATGATCTTGCATGCATTGTTTGTTGCAGAGAGTGCAGATGATGAGGGCGAGTTTAAGGTTTAGAGTTTCGAGAATTGTTGTAGAACAGTTAGTAATGTTTTGCATGTTTATAGGTTCAGTGTTTACCTTCTATTATTTTGTTTGCTCAGGGATAAGATAACATTCCGAAGTTCAAGAAACTGACACCAGTTTACCCCAACTAAGGTCCCGAGCTACAGTACAGTACGTGACATTTCATTAGGGTATCTTGAGCTGTTGATTAATTTTGTTACTGAACAAGCGTTAATAGTCTATTTTGGTACTAGATCTTATAAATGTGCAATGTCGATCGGAAGCCAGGATTTGACAGGTAGGGTGGCGATTTATGCCAAAATTTTTTTTTCCTCGCATACTTATAATAATTCTTGTAAAAATAGACGCGAGCAGAGAGTCAGAGACGCGAGTTGGGATTTTTTGGGCAGAGAAGGGGTTTGGGGCTTTTGGAAGAAAATGTAATATTTGAGGTTTTCTTATTTATAAGATGGAATTAATTGAAATTTATCTGAAATTTATGGGTATTACAAGAAATATTAAAAAATAGTGGGGCAAAATTTTAATTTACAAAAAGTTAACCCTAAAAATTAATTTCTTTTTTCTTTCAAGGGTGGCAGCCTTATTAGCTTCGCCTCTGTTGTCAATCTGGTTGCAAATGTCACATTATCTTATAAGTGTGCAATGTCGATATTCTGTTGTCAACCTGATTACAAATGTCACATTTTTGAAACCGTAATGAAATGTCACGTACTCTAAAGCTTTTAGGAAACAAGTAATTGAAAAAGTAAATATATTCGAGGGAGATATTACAATATTATTTGTTCTAGATCTGTATAATACAAGCGATACTGATCTAATTGATCAATTCCACTGGCGCAACTGTGCGTCAGTGGAGTGTTCCCCTATCATGTTTCGAACTCGGGTGGCGCAGAGGGAAAAAAAAGGTCAATCGCCGTCCATTGGCGCCGTCTCCGACCATCTATGCACTAGTTTTACACATGCAAATAACCAGAAGTAGTGAAACAGAAGAAATGTTATGCCCCGATATAAAAAAACAGATCAATGGCAGTCTGATAATGGTATGTAAGTGTTGTGGACGCAGGAGGACATGTGAAAGGCATAATATTACATGTCTTCTCTACGCAGTCCGTATTTTACTTATTTGCAGTCCATATTTTTATTAAATAATTATATATATAATGATAATGATATATAACTGATTTGCAAGTGTAATTAATAGAAGTAGTATATATGATGCATATGTTTGATATACATAATTATTTATTATATTATATATCGAATACGTATTATTATTTTAAACTGCAAAATAAGCAAAATACGGACTGTGTATAGCAAGCCCCTAATATTAATGTCAAATCTTCCCGTGCCGTAGCCGGAGGAGAGATATATCTAATGCTTATCTATAGTTTTCATTTTTGCATAATATTCAGTAATATGCACTTTTACGTCACCAATGATCAAACACAGAGGCCTGGAATCTAGATCCACAAAAATAAAATCCTGAAAAGTAATTTTATAAATAGTACTCAATTTCTGATCGATCACATTGTGTGGAAAAACAATCATATGATTTGATCTATAATCAGATCTTCATTCCTTTGCATGACCATCTTACTAAGCCGAACTTAATTAAATTAAACTGAATCGAAAATAATACAACCTTTGATAAAAAATTCCCATAATCACACACTTTTGAATTGTTTGTTGAAGAGTTCAATTTGCACAACTTAGTTTCCATCATCATGGGAGGATATTTGATTATGATTTGATCTTATCTTATTATTTGTAAGTTAGGAAAGTACGGTTGTATGCATAGTTATGACTTAGTGTGCACAGTTGTAACTTATCAAATCAATCTCTGAATCATAATATATATTTTGTAGACTCGTTTTAATACAATCATCTCATTTTCCATTAATATTATTTACATATCAATTTGTGGTGATTTTGAAAATATATAATTTTACAAGTTAAAATTAGAAACTTTTGTGCTGAATTGTGGTGCTTTTATCTCAAATTAGGAAGTTTAATGTGCTAAATTGTGCCGCTTTTATATCAAAACTTACAAAATCTCAAATAATATTTTAAAAATTCACACTTATAAAATTATAATTTGAATCTCACATACTTTCAAAATCCAAAATAAAAATCATGACTCTCAAAATCAAATACGTTCCATAATCCAGGGAAACATATGGAAGATGAAGTCGTAGGAAATGAAAGAGGTCCACATGAACAATGAGCTGTATCCAAAAGGGAAGCAGTGAGGCTGCATTAATTAAGGGTTTTTAATGCACCTTCCCTAATTAGTCCACCATCCATATGTTATGTAAAATAAAATAATAACAAAATATCTAAGTATTTTTTTATTTCAATTTTAATAAAATTTATTTTAAATTAGTTATATGCAATACACTAAAACCGTGTATGGATTGAATTAGGATTTGGATTTTGTGATTTGAAATGCAAAAATAACCAAATTCTTGTGTGGCATGGGCGGATTTGAAATCCTGATCTCAGTTCCGGATTTCAACCCATATTTGCCAAAATTATTAAATATTGGATAAATTGATAATATATATTATTTTGATTAAAGTCAACTAAATTAATGCATTCAATATTGATATATAGCAAAATATAAAAAGTCAACTATATTAATGCATTAAATTTTAATATGTATCAAAAGTAACGTATGTCATGCATATTACAAAAACAAATATATCAAAATATAAAAATTTAAACTAAATTAATGCATTCAATATTGATATATAGCAAAATATAAAAATTCAACTAAATTAATGCATTAAATATTAATATGTATCAAATTATAAAAAGTCACGTATGTCATGCATATTACAAAAATAAATATATCAAAATATAAAATTCAACTAAATTAATGCATTCGTTATTGATATATAGCAAAATATAAAAAATCAACTACATTAATGCATTAAATATGAATATGTATCAAATTATAAAAAGTCAACTAAATTAATTTATTCAATATTGATATATATCACAAAATTAAAAGTCAACTACATTAATTCATTTAATACTGATTTTTCTTTTTATTTAAATAATTCAATTCAAAATCCAAATCTGTACCAAACAAGGATTTGAAATCTCAAAAACTCAAAATTCAGATTTCAAGTTCAGGATTTTCAAAATTCTAAAACCAAATCCAAATCCTCCGATCCATACACACCCTAAGGGTGTGGGTGGAGTTTCGCTTTTGACTTTTGTTATGACGAAAATCAGAAGCTGGTCATACCATTTCTGCTTTTGGGTCATTTTTTAATAAAAACGTCTTATGCTTTGGAATCAAGCAGTGTTTTGACAGTTTACCAAATATTAAAAACGATATTACTTCAAAACAATTCAGTTGAAAAGATCTGTCAAATACACCCAATTAAGTTACAGTATAAATTAACCAATGCTTCCTCTTGTTCGGATGTCTCGTGAATAACATCGTCGAGATAATCATTATCCAGAACATAATTCAAATTTCTAATTTTTGTGATTAGCATAATCAGGGATATATATGAATATATCTTCCACAAAAATATTTTAAAATAAATATGACGTTTAATTAGGCGGATAATCTCAACCAAATTAGTTGGGTCGATCATTTACTTTTTATCGATTAATTGGTTGTTTGTTAATTGTTAATATCAATATATAATCAGATTGTATTTATCAAGATGTTTTGCTAATATATGCGTGTATATTTGTCAAAGGACAAATATTTAGAAACAAGAATTATTTACATAAATAGTTAGAATATTTCGGGATAAAAATTGATTCTTCGTAGCTTCCTCTCTGGGCTGGAGTCTTTCACATTACACACACAGCTCAGCTATATATAGCAGGAAATGAGGAGTTGAGATCAGACTGATTTTCTGAGGATTTTAGAGAAATGGCTGCCCTAAGGACTCTGTCCTTCTTCTTCCTCCTCCTCGCGGCGGTGGTTTCCGGTGAAGTGGGGTCCACAAAGCAGCAGGAACTGGACAGAATCAGTGCTCTTCCGGGACAGCCAACGGTGTCGTTTTCGCAGTTTTCCGGTTATGTTACAGTCAATGAAGGCCATGGGAGGGCTCTCTTTTACTGGCTTACTGAAGCCACTTCTAACCCTCAGGACAAGCCTCTTGTTCTCTGGCTCAATGGAGGTCAGTTATAAATTTTTTACCGACTGAAGTGCCGATCATTCTTTTTACGATTTTTTTGACTGAAATGTCCATCATTTTTTACAGTTTTTTTTCATGTCTATCCATCTAAAAATCATTTTTTTACCCATCCCATTTCTTGCTTTTTGATGAAGGTACCATTATTCCATGTATTATGGCATGGAATTTGGATCTTAATTAAGCCATACTCACATGGCTGCATGCTTTTAAAACCAAGTTGATACTGAAATTGAAGTTCTTAGAGACTATAAGGATTTACTAATAATTTAATAATTATTTAGGATGCATTCGGTTGGATGAGTTTTTGGAAAACTGAACTTTTAAAATCTATTTTTTACAAAAACTTGTTTGGTTCACGGAATTGTTCAAAATCTTGTTTTTTACCTCAAAATTTAGACTTGCAAACTCCTAAAAATTAATCAAATATTTTATTTCAGACTTACAAAATTCCAACCCAACTAAACAATCTCAAAATTCTCTCAAACCAAACGCATTCCTGATTAACCAGAATTTAGTCGTATGGTACTATCATTCAGGCAA
The DNA here is from genome assembly GCA_948330725.1 of Sherardia arvensis. Taxonomy (NCBI): domain Eukaryota; kingdom Viridiplantae; phylum Streptophyta; class Magnoliopsida; order Gentianales; family Rubiaceae; genus Sherardia; species Sherardia arvensis. The sequence goes on from OX415235.1 coordinate 52,180,877, forward strand.
CTATCTCAATCTTGAATTAATGTCATTTTTACTCTAGCCCCCACCAAGTAATAGACCCTTCAATTTGTTTCTTTACATTTATTTCATTTTCATGATATTCTTTGAGGGATTTTATTGATTTTATTCCTCATTCCTATGTTTTTGAAAGCTTAAAATGGTCAACCTTTGCCATCAATATGTTTGTTAGTTAGAGTGTAACAAATTCCAAAATCTACCACACCAAAAAATGAGAAAAGTTGAACCACTTTTGCAACTATTGTAACTTTCTACATTACTAGCAACCAAACTCACATATATGTACCAACCAATGTGTATGAGGACCATAATAAGTTATTAACTACTCAAATTTGGTCCAACCATTTCAGAAATGCCCATGTTTGCCCTCTTTCTTTGCTGAATTTACCTCATCATCAATACAATGTAGATACAATCAGAGAGGCAGAACTATGCCCAGACCCAAAATTCAAAATTCAGATCAAATTTGGGCGTTTTCAGTCTCCGACGAGACGATAATTCTAAACTCGCGTTTCTGTCCTGTATTTTCGAATTTGGGCGTTTTCAGTCTCCGACGAGACGATAATTCTAAACTCGCGTTTCTGTCCTGTATTTTCTAAATTATTTGAGTTTACCCTAAAATAAAATTCCGATTCCGTTACTGAATATTAAAAAAACGCTGATGACAGTATTATAAGCGAAACTCTTGAACTACTGTCATCAACTCTTTTTTATCAATCTACTATATTTACAGTGGTGTATTTCCGGTGTGTGGTATTTCTTGATGTTTAACTTTGGTGAAAAGGATAAGAATATGTTTTGCGTTGACTGTTCAACGGTAATTTATGAGGGTGGCATGCATATTGAGTAGTTGTTAGGCTACTGCTGATTATTAATTAGGGCACTGACTGTTGAATGGAATGTATAACATGGGCTCGTGTGTTCCAGTTCCACCATAAAATAGTCAAACATGAGTTTTTATTTTAATAGATTGTTTTTTGAAAAAAAAAGTTTTTCTAATATGGGTTTTTTAATAGTGTTTTTCTACTAATATAAATAATTTAAAGTTTAATTTTATTATAAAATATCAACTTAATTTAGAGATTGGTTTCAGTTTCGCATTTACCTTTAGTCAAGAAGTTATCGTTTTTTAAATAAGAAAATCATTCAGTTAAGATTTTAATTCAAAGTCAACTGAACAGTAAAAAGATTTAGTGGATCGAGAATCCGATGTATTGTAGACAGTGATCAAGTCTGGGATCTGGAGCCAATTGCAGAGAGTGCAGAATAGCTGTCCTTTTATTTTTCTTCATTTCTTATTTTCTAAGGATATATTTACTGTTAACTAAATCAGCACTTTTGACTTTTTGTTAGATTAATTGCGATATAAAGTATTCAAATATCAAATTTTAATTTTCAAATAACATAAATAAATAAAGATAATCTTGATCAAAAGTTTGTGTTTAAACAGTGTGAAAAGTCAACTATGATACAATATTATTTTAAATTATTCATCTTATATATCCGTACCCTCTCGTTCTTTATCCCAATAATGTGCTCAACTGTATTTCAAGTTAATAGAGTATATTACAGGCCTTCTATACGCAGTTTGTATTTTACTTATTTGCAGTCCGTAATTTTTTTAAATAATCATATATACAATGATTCTAATATATAACTGATTTGCAAGTGTATGCAATAGAAGTAGTATATATGATGTATATGTCTGATATACATAATTATTGACCATATCATATATATCAAAAACATATTTTTATTTTGGACTGCAAAACAAGCAAAATACGGACTGCGTATACCATTATGCCCCATTTACCACACTATATTTAGTTTGTTTATATTAGTTTGTTTATATTAGTTTGTTTATATTAGTTTTTAGATCAGATGAGCACACAATCTTACATTATTATTTTTCGAACATTTTTTGAGTATATTATAATTCAACCATCTCCAATATCTGAAATATATAAATTGTCAAATATTGTTCAGGACCAGGATGTTCATCAATAGCATATGGAGCATCTGAGGAGATAGGACCATTTCGAATCAACAAAACCGCCAAATCGCTCTATCTCAACAAACATACATGGAATAAAGGTGCGTTACTCATACAATTACTCACGCCAGTAGCGAATCTAGGAATTACTATTAGAGTAGAAGATAGTATAGAGCGGAAATGCACACTGACAAAATACTGTTCACAGATTTACTCAGCGAATTCGAGAACAGTCTGCCCCATCTGTCCTAATCTAACCATAGATCTGTCACTAACTCATGCTTATTATATATTTTACCTACATAATATGTTGACTTGTTAATTTTGCATTTTAGATGCAAACCTTCTGTTTCTGGAGTCACCGGCCGGCGTTGGTTTCTCCTACACAAACACAAGCTCCGATCTCTATGATACCGGCGACAAAAGGACAGGTAGTGTATCGACTCCGATATCAAAACCTACAGATATATTTTGAAATAAATTTTGCTGATATGATTCATTCTCAGCTAAGGATGCACTGGTTTTTCTGGTGCGGTGGCTGTCGAGATTTCCGCAATATCAAAAAAGAGATCTTTATATCACCGGAGAAAGCTACGCCGGGCATTACATACCCCAACTGGCTTCCCAAGTCCAAGATTATAATAAAAGATCTCCAAAGCAAAAGATCAATCTTAAAGGGATCTTGGTAAATATCATTTACAATAATTATTATTTTGATCAATTATGATTTACTTCAAATATATTGAATGTATATATATTTTTTCCAGGTTGGAAACGGAGTAATGGACAACAACTACGACGGAAAAGGAACAGTAGCATACTGGTGGACTCACTCCATTATTTCCGACCAGACGTATGGAAAAATCGTCAAGTCGTGTAATTTCTCACTGGTGAATCCATACACAGACAAGTGCAACGAGGCGATGAACTACGCATTTGATCATGAATTCGGAAACATTGATCAGTACAGCATCTACACACCTTCTTGCACTAGTACCTCACCATCTAGTTCTAGATCTAGATCTAGATCTAGATCTACAATGAGGTTGAAGAACAGTCTTATTCGGCGAAGGATGTCGGGTTATGATCCTTGTGCAGAGAATTACGCAGAAAGTTATTATAACCGACCCGATGTTCAGAAGGCTCTCCATGCTAATACTACTGGTATTCCATACAAATGGACTGCTTGCAGGTGAATCATTTAGTTTTATTACTTTGTACATTTACTGAGCTTGATTTTAGGGTTTTTGAACATTTATGATATGTTTTTTTGTTAGCGATCCGCTGTTTAAGAACTGGACGGACTCGGATTTTTCCATGCTGCCAACCTACAAGAAGTTGATCGCCGGTGGTTTAAGAATATGGGTATTCAGGTAAATATTCGAGTATCTTCATGGAATGCATTCTATAACAAAATCAATTGAGCAAATTAAATGATTAATGTTTTTGATTATGAATTGGCTTGGATTTGGCTTGTAAAATTCACATTAATGATTTTATTTTCTAATGTTGCAGCGGGGATACAGACTCGGTTGTACCAGTCACGGCTACGAGGTTTTCATTGAATCATATGAATCTCAAAATCAAAACCAAATGGTATCCTTGGTACGCTGGTGGCCAGGTATGATTTGATGAATTTCGCTTCGGTATTTGTTTTTATAAAAACCTAACTGCTCCAATTCAGCTCATCGGAACTTAATTTGTGTGTCGTAGATTAGTTCTAACAGTTCAATTCAGTTTATATTAGGCAAAAAGAATCACCGAGAACCCTAAACCCGAGGCTAACTATAGAACATGTTTTGGTGCAGGTTGGAGGGTGGACAGAAGAGTATGAAGGGCTGACATTTGCGACGGTGAGAGGGGCTGGCCATGAAGTCCCTCTAATTCAGCCGGAGAGGGGTTTGGCGCTTTTCCGGTCATTTTTGTCCGGGAAGAAATTGCCAAAATCATCATGATCTCTTTCATTTCTAAAACAAACTTAGTACATTTTTAGCAAAATTTTAGAATTCGGTGGAAGCTAGGTTTGGATGCGCAAGCAAATATTGATCAATTGGTTTTTTTGTTTGGTATAATCAGCTCTGATAGCTAGAAAGGGTTTTTGTTCATCCAAGATGTATGAAATCTCCAGTAGAAGTAATTACTTTGATGACAAATAAAGTGTCATAAAATTCGTCGCTAAATTAGTTACAATAATATAAGTCGCTATATATAGTTTTTTATAACCAAATTTATTTAATTAATTAATTAATTGTTAATAGTTATAATATTTTGTCACAAATCCCATTGTTTGAGTCACCCATTTTATTGAGGCATTTTTTCAAGCGTAACTAAAAGTTTAGCGACAAAATAATTTGTGTAACTCTTAAAACTGTTAGTACCGATGTTAAGTGTTTACTAGCTAAGGTTTTTAAAGCATTTTTTATACATCAAAGACGTTTTATGGTTATTAAACATTATTAATTAAGCAACATTTGGAATCATGAATTTATTAAATTTTATGTATCGATTAAATTTTTTAATAAGAATTATTCCCATTATTGTGCTTGTTGGTTTTATTGGAGCCAACTAATGAAAAGTGTGTCCATATTTAATAGCTTTTCATTATTCTCTCCCACAAAGTGTGTCAACTCACTGTGATCAGAGAGAGAGATAGCTCAGTATCATCCTCTGCATTATGGGAAAAAACCAGAGGCTTCTAATTCTGTTCTTCTTCTTCTTCTTTTTCTACTACCTTTCGAATACAACGGGACTTTATACGAAGCAGCAAGAATTGGACAGAATCACAGCTCTTCCAGGGCAGCCAACGGTGTCGTTTTCTCAGTTTTCCGGTTATGTTACCGTCGACGACAGCCATGGAAGAGCTCTCTTCTATTGGCTAACCGAAGCCACTTCTGAACCGGACAGCAAACCTCTTGTTCTTTGGCTCAATGGAGGTCAGTTGTTCTAACACTTTCGAATCATTAATCACATGCATAGATTTTATTAAGCATTAATTAAAGCATGTATTAATTCACAAATACATACATTTAAAAAAATTAAAAAATATATAAATGAAACAGATAGATGTAATACCATATAACAATAATGCATATATGCCCTCTATATCATAATAAATCTCCTCTACTTTGATTTGAAAGGATCAACATTTTAAGTTTTATTAGTTTCAAAAAAAAAGTGAATATTGATTATATATATTCTTCTAATTTATTTAGCATGTGTTTTTAATAAATTATTAAAATTATAAAGAGGAATATAAAATGTATGATTCGAAATGCATACCTCACCATAAAGTTGAGAAAAGTTTGCACCACTTTTTTAAATTCAATGGCAATGAGGGCCATATACCCACTCAAATCTGATCCGACCCATTTAAATAAAGACCCATATGGTTTTCCTTTTTGTTAATTTAAATTTGTTCACACACTTTATTGTAATCACTTTAAAAAAAATTAAAACTGCCTACATGTGGAAGTTTATCAGACTCCCCAAACCGTGACAAATAATTAGATAAACAATTACAAATAATCACGATACCTTTGTAATGTACGAGTAAATAACTTTTCAGAAAGTACTAATCATTTACATGTTCTAAGTGAGAAAATCTGTATAAAAATGCAAATTAAGTCTCAACTGTAAATATCTCTCGAAGTATAAAAATACATATAAAGATACATATTAATTCCTAACTGCAAACTCGGCATGTAAAATGTACAATCTAGTAAGCTATCAGAAAGTCTGATTTAAAGATATTCAAAAGTGAATACTCGAAGAAATTAACATAGAAACGCAAATTAATCACACCCAGCAAAACTGGTCAAATTACTTAAAAAAAATACACCAATAGATGGATATGATTTTCCTTTTGTACATGTTAATTTCTACATTTCTATCTTAATTGAATAAATAATTTTTAAATATTTAAATATATTCAGTTCTTAATTAATTAATTAATCAAAAAATTCAGGCCCTGGATGTTCATCAATAGCATATGGGGCATCAGAGGAAATAGGACCCTTCCGGATCAACAAATCTGCTTCATCCCTCTATCTCAACAAATATTCATGGAACGGAGGTAATTACTTTAATTTTTACTTTTACAAATATTACTTTTACTTTTACCTATTAGAATGATACTGATAAATATTAAACTAATTAAAGTATTCGGAAGTATAAAATTCCTCTTAAATATTAAGTCAAATTAAAGATATATGTACTCTGACGAATTTAAATTTATAAAATTCATCTTATTTATTCAATTAAGTTTATACAATCAAATATATTTGAGGTCTTGTTCTTATTAATCATGTTATAGCTGATTTTATTTTATTTAGTTTAGTTTACTTAAGCTTGCATGATTTTTATAATAACAAATATACCAATTTCAGCTCAGATCGATGATCAGTCAAAAATCTATTGATTTTATAAATTAGAGTGTCAAATAAGTTTTTGTGTAAAATTAAATTGAAACGCAATTGAACTAAACTAAAAAGTTAATATATCAAAAATACTATTAGAACTCTAATAAATATACTTAAATTAGGCTAAATTTAAATAAATTATAATTTTTTTAAACCTACTTATACTGATGTAACCGTTGCCCATGCTTATATAAAATTTTGTAGCTCTAATAATTAACACTTGTCTCTGACGCTTTTGCATTTAGACGCAAACCTTCTCTTTCTGGAGTCACCGGCCGGAGTCGGTTTCTCCTATACAAATACAAGCTCCGACCTCTCGGATTCCGGTGACAAAAAGACAGGTATATATATATATTCATATTCCAGAGATCTTGCATAGATCTATAGTTTTCAGAAGATCTAACAAGTAGAAATTGAATTTAAGTTTATAATCAGAGGCGGATCTAGAAAATTATATTAGGGTAGGCGATAGTGTAGACGGACGGTGGCGCTACAGTAATATTTAGCCGGAAATTACTATTCACAGGGTTGTCCGGTGAATATGAGGGCAGGTTGGCGCTTGGGCCAGCCTGTGAATGGATCTGCCTCTGTTTATAATAGTTAGAGAAATAATATTTTTTCTGTAATTCTGATATTTAGTGTATATTTCTCACCATTTTTTCAGCACAAGATGCTTTAGTTTTCTTGGAGGGGTGGATCTCAAGATTTCCTCAGTATAAAAATAGGGAATTATACATAATTGGGGAGAGCTACGCAGGGCATTATGTGCCCCAATTGGCTTCAGTGATCCTTGATTACAACAAACGCTCTCCCAAGCACATTATCAATCTTAAAGGAATCATGGTATGCATCTCCTAGCTTCTTCTTCTTTCATTTTAGCGAAAACCGATCATGACACTGGAAAAACGACCAGTAACGATTACGATGAGTATAATTTTATTATAATGTGACCACGGCGGAATTATTATAGATTATGAGATCTAATAAAAATATAATACCGCTCTTAACTTGCAACTCTGAAAAATATAACAATTTGGAAAAAGGAGCGTATCGTGCATGCATCAATTTATGTTCTTCAATTTGCGAACACCTACGTACAGAAATACAATCTGTACAACCATGTCGATCTAGAGCAATAACATGACCAGTAAAGAGAACAAACCATCAACACGAACAACTGAATCAAAGATCTAATCGATCTTGTTGAATACAAATTAGGGCAGAACTATGATAGATTATGAGATCTAATAAAAATGTAATACTGCTATGAACTTGCAACTCCGAAAACTATAACAATCTGCAAAAAGTAGCGTGTCCCACATCAATCACTATGATGAAGGGGGATCAAATTACAACTGCAATATCACTTGATACAATTACAAATCATGATATATGTTCTCCAATTTACGAACACCTATGTGCAGAAACACAATCTATACAACCAGGTCGAGAACAATAGCATGACCAGTAAAATTAGATCGAGAACAAACCATCAATACGAACAACTAAATCAAAGATCTAATATATTTCAAAAAAGATTTTTAAAAAAATCAAAGATCTAATAGATCCACTCTTGATCATAGATCCATTTGATCTTCTTTGTATTCTGCAGGTTGGAAATGGTGAAATGCACAAGAAGTATGACTGGGAAGGAACGGTGTCGTATTGGTGGACACACTCCCTGATCTCCGATCAGGCATACGACGACATCCTTAAATCGTGTAATTTTTCACGTCCGCTTACCCAGAATTGCTGGGATGTCATGAATAATGCTGTGAAGCATGGATTCGGGTTCATAGATCAGTACAGCATCTACACACCAGCTTGTACAAAACCTAATAGATCCATGGTGAGATCTTCGAGACTGAACAACATTAATAATGGCGATCATCTTCTTCATAGAAGGAGGATGCTGTCGGAATACGATCCCTGCGTTGAGGATTATGCTGAAAAATACTATAATCGACCGGATGTTCAGAAAGCTCTCCATGCAAATTCTACTGGGATTCCATACAAATGGACTGCTTGCAGGTGAGTGTACATGGTGGTCTGATCCTTTGGATTTTGTACTTCTGGTCTGATCGGGACTGAACTGAACCAAAAAATTAATGGACTTATTGAAATAATTACCGTATAACTAAAGTAATGAATTTTATCAAATCATACATCAGACTAAACTAAACTATATCGAGCTAAAATATACTGAACTGAACTTAAATAAACGACGGTGACGGTGATGATGCCCTTTTTTTACTGCTTTTGCACATTTAATACTTTCGTTATAATCACTTTCTTATTTGATTATTATTTTAAGTAATTTTAATATATTATTATGCAAATTAACTATCCAAAAGTTAATATTAAATGGTCGGGCAAAAATGTTCCTATTAATTGAAACGTTTTTTTGTCTCGACATGATAACTTAACTTTCAAAATATATTAATTTAAAAATTAGGGTAAAATATATTCGGATAGCTAGGAGAAAGGAAACTGACCATGGATAAATTAGGGTTAGATCCTTTTTACCTCTAGTTTCCAATAAAATTTAAAAGATCTCTTAGAATAACTTAGTTATTTACTTTAGAAAATAAAATTAACTTAGTAAAATGGTACATACATTTCTATTAATTTTACATTTTTGAAATATTTTTGTGAAATTTTCAGAGTATTTTAATCATATAGTTGTTTTGTTCACTGGTTTTAATCACTAGATAAAATACACTCTTATTATTTTTTGTTCACACTCTTGTTTCAGTACGACACTTCCATGGAAGGACTCTGAATTTTCAATGCTACCTACGTACAAGAAGTTGATCGCTTCTGGTTTAAGAATATGGATATTCAGGTAATATTTGACCACTGAACTTTGATACAGTTTCCAGAGCCGCATTAGCAAATTACGGACATTTTAAATTGATATCAATCCTGCAAAAATCAATATGTCTCTGCATATAAAACGCCTTAAATTTAATAGTTTAACAGGGAATTTGAATTTAGTGCAGCGGGGACGCAGACTCAGTAATTCCGGTCACCGGAACAAGGCTCTCCCTGAAGCACCTTAATCTCAAAATCACCACTCCATGGTATCCATGGTACCTCAGTGCTGATCAGGTACATTTGTTCAATTTAACTGGTAAGAGAGAATGTAACCAGGAATTTTACGTGCATGTCCAAACGGATTATACAGGTCCAAAAATGTGGTTAAATATCTAAAATATCCATATAAAGTTAGGGTTAAAATCTGGGAAAAAAATTCGTGGGGGCAATTGAGTCATTTAACCACATTTTTAAATCTGCATAATTCATTTGGACCTGCACTTATCAGCCCTCGATACAATTAATTACTCCTTCAGTGCCAATTCAAACTACACAGTTTCACTTTTTTTAGATTGAACGGAAAATATTTTTGACCATCAATTTTGTGCATAGTTACATATGATGAAATTTTGATATTATAAAAACACACGTTACAAAGAATCCAACATTAATCATATGGTCATGTTTGATTAATAATCCTATTTCAATTTAAACGTTAAAAATACTCAATTTTTCTTATTGCAGTTCACTATCTTTTTTTTGGAATTATTTTAGTAGGAAAAAACTTGCATTATTAGATTATTATAATTAATTTTATTTATTGAAATCTATCTGATGAAAGGATCATCTGTTATGATTTTCAGTCTTCACAGGTGGGAGGGCGTACAGAAGTGTATGAAGGGCTAACTTTTGCTACAGTGAGAGGGGGTGGCCATGAAGTCCCTCTGACTCAGCCGGAGAGTGGTTTGGTTCTTTTCCGGTCATTTTTGGCCGGAAAACCACTACCAGCTTAATCAGCTACGTTCAAACTACAATGCAAAAATGTATCAGACAACATGAGACCTCAAATTATAATATGAAACCGTTCACAATAACTTTTATTTTATTGAATGAATAAATAAAGACTCTGTTTGTAGTGAGTCATATCGGGTGATACTCTCGATGAATGTACATTTTAGCCTATTGACTTTGATGAAAAGTGTTAGCTAAAAACCTTCATCTCTATTACAGTTTTATTTTTATTTTTTTTGAAGGCAATTACAGTTTTATTTATTATGAGCGATAGCTTGAAAAGTATAGTACTGTTAGAGTGAAAAGGTAGAAATGCATTTGATTCGTATACTATTACTGCAGTAGTACAGATGTAAGAATTAATATTAGGGTAGACGGGTGGCATAAAGCGGGAAAGTGTTACGCGCGCAATAAAAAAGGCTGATGCGTGCATGTTTACTTTACTAATTACTGGTTTGGAAAAGAAAATTTTACCTTTCATTTTAATACTGTAGCTAGCTTAGACCTCATGCAAAATCAAGGACATTTAAAGTTAAAATCAGACCTGCATTAGTAAAACATGCACGTATAATTCTTGTAATAATAATATCGGAAATTACTGTTCATAATTTTGTTTCATAGCTTAGAGAAGACTGAAGTAAAACAAAAACTGAAGTGCTACACGCAGTCCTGTATTTTACTTAACGTAGTCTAAAATACTAATGAAATGACACTGCCGCCCACTGCAAGTTGACAAGTTTCTCAAAAATCAAAAAAGTTGAGATCATTTTCATACTTTTATAATGCATTTTGGACTGTAAGAGTAAAATACTGAACTGTGTAGAAATTAAGCATTTTCATCGAATTTAAAGGCACACAAACACGCAAACACACACACTGCGCGCGTACACAGACGTACACGGGGCTTTAATTTATTCACGAGGAAACAAAAACTCAGAAACATGACGAGAAAAGGAACACAGAAACATAATCAAGTGTTGATGATTTGAAACATGATGAGCAAGATTAAGGTCCCCAGAGATCGCAGGTATTGGGAATGAAAAAGGCGCTTGATTTGCACTCGAGAGGAAAGTTACAGGAAGTGCAGAATCTTATCGGCCCACAGGCGTCGCCCCGGCGACACTCCGACCAACCGCTTCCGTAAACCACATCATTGAATCCCAGCAGCTTCCTTGCTGTAGTACTAGTATCGCTGCTTGAACACAGCGCTGCATATACATGCCACAGAAAATTTAACACAAACAACCAAATTACAACATGCATAATATATACTGCTACCTCTGTCCCAACTTATATTGCATAAATGGTAAAATTTGAGAAGGTTAAGAATCGTAAAATGAGTCCGAGTTGAATGAGTTTAAGAAAAATGTTGGTGTAATGCGTGACGACTACTAAAAAGGAAAGTGTGCAATTTAATAAGTTTGGACAATGAATAAAAAAAGGCTACATGCAGTCCAACATTACTTATGCAGTCCATATTTGTATTGAAAGTTCCTGATATACCCTCATTTATGGGAACCACATTTATTTTTAAATAAATACTGAGGGTATTAATGACATTTCAGGAATAAATACGGACTGGACAAGTAAATGTAGGACTGCGTATAATAATGCCCATAAAAAAGAGAATGTGCAATTTAAGTCGGGATATAATAGGTTGCAATAATATCAGTGGTAACTCCCTCTCTTCTAGCCTAGCCTGAATATGTACTTTTTCTCATAATTTTGACTAAATAAGTGAATGAAATATGTAATAATTGTTGAATTCATCATAATATCTACTTTATTGATATTGATTTTTTCCATTAAGAAGATCTTACATTTTCTTCTGTGCACATTCACCTAGGACGGAGATAGGAGATTAACATTTACCTAGACACACACACATATATATATGATGACGTATAAAACAGTCATAATTATTAGACCCGTCATGATCAGTATGTATAGATTCAGCACACAAGTCCAGTATAATTATATTATAAAATTAAACTAAACTTTATATAGTAAGTATTTCTTGGTGTAACTATTTCATAGAGATTTACTATAGTAATAAACATGCAATTCATGAATTAACTGATGTACTCACCAGGTGCTACCAGGAGCATTAAAGCAAAAAGCATGATCATCATCAGCTGCTGCTTCGCCATTTGCTGCTTTAACTTCTTTTTCTTTTGAATCAAATAATGCTCAGATCAAATTGTGTGTTGTGTGTTCAATCTCTTCCGACTGGTGCCTATTTATAACGCCGGACGGGATGGCAGATCGTGTAAATTAATCAAAACTTGAGGGCGTTTTTCTATTGATTAATTAAGTACATGCGTTAGGGCATGCAATAAAAAAATAGCTTCATTTTTATTTTATTTTTCACTTACCAGTTCGATACCTCCAGAGGCCAATCTATAGCTAGGATGATTATTTGAGTCAAACAAACATTTTAAAGGGAGTTTAATTTGATTATTAGGTTATTTTTGTGTACAAAAAATTGAATGGAATTTTTGGGATTGTTTTTATGCCATGTTATTCTGACTTTATTTTTTTTTTGAACTTATTTGAATTGAATCAAACTTTAATGAAAATTAATGTATTGAAAATAGATTTAGTAGGATTAATTTTCATTATATTATATTTTTGCTGGCCTGGACTAAAATGAACTCAATTAAATTAAACTGAACTGATATTAAAGCTCAAAAAATAAGGGTTTAATATAAATTATTTGATTATTAAAAATTATTTACCGATTAACTGATAATTATTTTTGGTGTTTACTACCTGTTTACTTCTGCAGGTCTAACGAATGTGGAAAAATACCATAATTATCCTTCATTCATTTATTAGTTTTTACAAATATATTTCTAAAACCCCAACCTTGAATCCGTCTATGTAATAATTGAATACGTGTCCAAATCATAAATTATTTTTTCATGAATTCAAATTTAATTTGAACCTTTAGAAATACACTGGACCTACATTTAGAACCACCCTTATTTTACCAAGTTAAACCAGACAAATCCCACACAATCAGGTGTGGCTATATAATAAGCTATATAATGGATCTTGATATCCATGTTACAAGGCATCTAGGTCAATGCATATCAAGTATGATTGGCCAGGTTGGGTTTTTATTATGCAAAATTTATCATCTCCGTGAGTAACGAAACTAGACAAATATATTTAGAGTTACTAAATAAAGTTAAAATTAACGGAATCTAAAATCTAAAATCATGTTATAATTTTGTTTCAACTAAAAAGAGTTAAGATTGACGGAATCTAAAATATAAAAGCGTACTATAATTTTATTCCAACTACAGTCATATATGCTATAATATATATTTCGGGGGTTGCCGGTGCCACCCCATACAATCCCTGTTCTGCCACTAATCTCCATTTTATACAATTATATACTGTCCGTCCTAGTTTAAACTACACACTTTTCTTATATATTAATCCATCTTAAATTACACTTCTCACTCTTTTTTTTCCACACACTTCTTTTTTAAACTCGTTATTTTCCATTCATTTTACTATCCTTAATTTTTTTCAATATTTTTTCTTTGTGAAACAGAGCCAAACGCATCTCCATCCTAAAACTCTAAATATTTAATAAGTACACGCATTATGCAAGAAAATAAAAATAATTAGCTGTAAGTCTTCGATAAGCCTTGCTGTTTTCGAACGATCGTGCGAATTCAAGGGTATTTATATAATTATTATAATACCAGTACTACAGGATGATTAAGCAAGCCTAGAAGGGTTATTTGACAAATTAAATAATTATTAATTAATATTATTAAATAAATCGAAGGGTTATTTGAAAAGTAAAATAATTGGTCTGCTATTTATTTCCGTATGTTGCTGTATTGAAGTTCAAAATAAAGAATGTGTTTTTAATATATGTACTTCCATATGTTAATATTAAATAGTTATTTTCTTTTTTTTTTGTCCAAATTTTGGACAAATAATTATTGCTGAGAAACCGGGAGATTGCTTAGATTCGTATTATTTTTTAATATTTTGGGGGCAAATTTAATTTTTTGATGTTTGTATACGATCTCAACCTCACACAAATATGCAGAATACGACTAAATTCTTAATTTCTATAGTAAAATATGACCGACACATCAATTTGAGTGGTTTATAATCCTCTTATGCTAATAATTTAGCAATTAAATTTTATCGATTTGCACAAAAATATTGCCTCATAAAATCGCGAATCGCGCGGTTTACTCATGTTAATTATAATCAATATTTATTTATATCAGAATTATACAATAACTCTATCTATTGGGAAATAATAAAAAGGAATTTCTATTGTAAAAGATGCGGTCTTATATATGCAAGAGGATATTACACATCCTAATATTGTAGGTTGTTGTTGGAAATAAACTCGCATTAAATTTTATGGGCCACTCTATAAATATTTAATTAATTTTTTGATGAAATTTTACTGGGCGTGTGAGCATAATTTTATCTTGCGACCTATTTGAGTTTATTGAAGGACTGTTATCCCGGCGGTCAAGATTAATAATAATTGTGAAAAGGTAAAAATGGTTTAAAGAGATTTAAATTAGGACTAGACTTTCAAGAAAATATTGTTTCAGACTTCAGAACCTGCTTATATATAGTGATCATCACTCAAAATTAGAGTGATTTTAAAGTGATGATTACATAACAGTTAAAGTGACCCAAGTTAAAGTGATGATTACATGACAGTTAAAATTATGTAGAATAATATGTTGAATTTAAATAAAGTGAATAATTATTTATTTTACTTGAAAGTATTGTAAAAAATAATTTGAAATTACTATATTAAAGATTCATGTAACAAAATTAAAATGAACTACAATGAATTAAATTAAATTAAAATGATCTGATTTGGTATAATTGAACTAAATTCCATTTAAATGAAAATACTTAAATTGAATAAAAAATTGTTCAGACTAAATTGTTAACTATTTCGACGTGTATTATGTATTGATCAGTCACTGTGTATGTTAACAATTACGCTTATTGTTTTAAAAAATTGATACATTTGAGTTTATTTGTATTAATTTTGAAATTTCTAACATTGAAGTAACGAATTTATATATAAAAATTTAAATATGTTTAATACCCTTAAACCTTATATATATGATGAATACAGATCTTAAAATTTTAGACCCGAGAGATATATGGGTCAAATTTAGATCAGACGTTTTTAACAATATATGGGTAAAATTCCGTGTATTTTAGAAGAGGCGGGAAAATGTTGTAATTATAGAAATCCATTTTAAATTTATTTCTATCCTGATCTTTTTTCTGATTGGTAAACCGGATTCTTGATTATATTGGTTTTAGAATAAAAACAACAACAGTCATCAAAATCTTCTCTTCTATTTTTTTTTATGTTATTCACCATCTTTCCATGGGAAGATGGGAAATGAACTATTGATCACGTTTATTTATTGTTGTTGAATAAGTGTAAATTGTCCACATCAGTTAATTACGCTATTGAATAAGTGTGAACAACCCACATTGTTATTATTTTTCGATTTGATTAATTAGATCTTGTATCTACAATGCTTGATCTAGGTTTTTAAGTCGATATATAGTTCTCGACCTACAGATTGTAAAAGATCGCGTGTTACTCTCGATCTGGTTTACGGATCATGTGAGATCTTACAGATCATGTACTATTCGTGATTTATATTTTTAAGGTGTTTAGAAAATATGTATATCATACTCTGAATCAAGATTCATGCTTGGCATAGTGATCGAGGCACAGAAACTCCTCTTTACCAAGCGGTTTTGATGAGTTTCGTAGTTAGCAAGTTAATATGTATCTCTGAGGACGGTCTCACAGCTTCATTGGATCTCCAAATACATAACCGCACAGACGATTTCAGTCAGATTGATATGTAATTTAATTAATCTTGTAATGGATTAGTTGAGTTGGATATCAATTCCATTATAATTGTTATTGGACGTTTCACAGTAACATGAATGAATTTTTAGATCGGAAAATACCATTCACGATCATGTTAGGCGGATTCGCCTGCACTAGTCTAGACATAGATCCGCCTCTGACCATACTCTCACCGCAGTCATGTGCTGAGATTGAAAAAGACGAAACATACAACAGTAACTGATAGCCACGCGTACACGGCTTTATTCATGATGAAGAAACAGAAACTCGGCATATGGGAAAGGGAAGAGCACGAAGCTATATCTTTGGGGGAGTCTTCTTGCAGGTGGGGTATAAAAATATTCCAGAGCAGGTATATCCAAGAGACTCACAATTACTGCATTTCGCAAGCTCTCCACAGTAACAGTCATCACAGCATTTTGATCTGGGATCTTGTACATATCGTAGCACCCTCCTCCCTGCAGTAGCTGTACCGCCTGCATATATATACATCATAATGCACGAGTCCGGTGAGTTTCCATCGTAAAACCAATTTCGGGAATTTTAGTACACTTCCAATATGCATTAATTTCAAAAACAAGTACTCACCAGATGCTGCCAGCAGAAGGAAAACAAAAACCTTGATCATGATCAGCTGCTGCTTGAACATTTTCTGCTTTATAAGTTTCTTTTAGGTCAAATGTAATAAAGCTCTGATCAAATTGTTGTGTGTTCTATCTGTGTGCAATTGATGCCCTATTTATAATTAACAGGATGGCAGATCGTGAATTAAGCAAAACTTGAGGGGTTTCTTTGACAAAGTAATCGGTTAAAGTGTATACTCCACTATATATTGAGAATCTGAAAATATTTTTGCAAGAATAGATTGTGACAGAGTAATATGGACTAGGCGTGCCGCACAAAAAAATAATTCCATTCACAAGTTTAACCCTAACTTACCATCTGATAATTTTATTGATGATTAAATACGTGGATTGTAAGATGCAGTCCGATATTTACTTATACCGTCTGTATTTTGTTTGAATTGATGTAAATATATATCATTCATATTAATGAGGTACAAATTTCTTACTATCATTCATAGATCATTTCTAACGTGTAACGGACAAATCCCACACAATCCGGTGGATAATATAAGCTAATAGATCGTCACCTCATCTTACATGATCATCTAGGTCAATGCATATGAATGATCGATCTGTAGATAATATGCAAATAATTCTTTAATGCATCTCCATCGATCCTAAATTACTTTTAAGTTAATTAGCTGTCTTCGATCGATAATTTTGTTGTCTTCCATCGTGCGAATTGATGTGTACTTTTATAATAGGATTGATCTATACACAATTCTGACTATGTCCAGTTCAACTTATATGCTGTTGTACTGATTAATGACGTGATATGTTGATCAGTGATGTACTGTGCTGTGCATGAAGTGTGTTGATCTTGTGTTGAAATGTGCTGAATAACATGAAATTTTATTTGAGTTGAAATATATGATAGAACAAACTCAACTACACTTATATGAATTCAACTATGTTCAATTTAATCATTAAATCAAATATAATGCTAACATTACTACAAAAATACCATTTTTTGTCTATATATATATTTATTTTATCTTAAAGTTTAGTTAATTAAATTGAAAAGTGGTTATTAAAACTGAAACGTGCTGAAAAGTGTTGTGGTGTGATAATCAATCCCGTCACCTCAATAGTACAAGTTAATGAGGAGGTAAACTCGGATGTTCAAAAAATTATAATTATCTGCAGATTAAAATCGCTCAATTAAAAAAAAATGACACTGGAGTTGAGAAATGACTCTGGTGACAAGACACTGATAAATTTACTCAGAAATCGTGGATTCGACTTTCAGATAGGGAGAGAAAAGTGAGATTTTATTGAAATCTTAGTTGAACTATTACCCAATTTGAAGAAAAAAAAATCCACCCACTGCAACTGCTGTCATGATTTGAACTCTTCACCTTGGATCAATTAACCCACCATTTAACAACTTGAACTCATGAAAGTTTAAAAGTCACTCCAATCTTTGTACATATACAATTTAATTGGAGGGATTTCATAAGAGCAAGTTTAACAGTTTTTCTATTCACATTTAAAAAGATGGGAATGGTCTCATTTTTTACTAAGTCTCTAGAAAGTCCAACTTTCCTAAATGTTATGGAACTACCACTATATATTTAAACTCAAGTGATAAAGTTTTGTGTTAAAGTTTTGTGTTAAAACATTGATCATATTAAAGTAAACATGTAGTGAAACATGTTATAATACGAAAATTCAAAAAAATATATGTAAAAATTAAATATTTTCAACTAGCAAAATACACAGTTCAAATTAAAACTTACCCTATATAAGGTGAAACGTATAAAAACTTTCACGAAAAGACAGGAAAGTTGGGAGTTCAGGAGATTTTCTCCTCATTTTTCATTTTTTAGGACATAATTTCACCATTTCACTCAAGTGTGGTTAAAGTAGCTACATCTGTAGCTGAAGAAGAGCATATTTGTGCTACTTCTTTGAACAATTTATTTTCTATACCTTTTTAATTTAACTATGTTGGCCATGCCGCGCAATGCGCGACTTATTAAATTGTATTAATATGACTAAATAAGTGAATGACTTGATATTGATTTCATTTTTCAGTCCTCCATTATTTACTAAAAATGGTGAAAATCCACATGATAATAGGCTAAACTACTTGAACGAAATTGAACTGAATTTTGTAATTAATATAACAATTTAATCAATTAATTTTTAATTTTATTTTATTTCATGATACTTAAACTAAATCGATTTAATTTATTTGTGCGTATTAGTGTTATATTTCTCTGTGATGTTGTTATGAGAGCATCTAGGTCTATGCATATCAAGTATATGATTGGTCAGATTGGGTTTTTATTATGCAAATAATTCATCATCTCCATCTTATACTAATACAATCATAATATCCCGATCTAACTGAAACTACACACTTTTTTATATATTAATTCTGTCTTAAATTACACTTATCGCTCTCTCTTTTTCAACTCACTTCCTTTTTAAGCTCGTTATTTTCCATTCATTTTACTATTCTTAATTTTTATAATATTTTTTTGGCTGTGTGAAACAGCAAAGCAACTAGCTAGGTCGATCGTTAACGCATCTCCATCATAAAACTTTAAATATTTGAGTACACGCATAATGCAAGCAAATAAAAATAATTAATTAGCTGTACGTCTTCGATAAGCCTTGCTGTTTTCGAAGGATCGTGCGAATTCAAGGGTATTTATATAATTATTATAATACCACTACCGGATGATTAAGCAACCCTAGAAGGGTTATTTGACAAATTATATAATTATTAATTAATATCATTAAATAATTTGATCGAAGGGTTATTTGAAAAGTAAAATAATTGGTCTGCTAGAAATATTCCGTATTTTATTGTATTGAAGTTCAAAATAAAGAATACACTTTCATATGTTAATATTAAATAGTTATCTTCTTCTTCTTTTTTGTCCAAATTTTGGTTTAAATTTTTTTATAAGTAATTTTGGTTCAATTTTTTGGTTTAATGTATCGTCTAATATTTTCTAATTTTTTTGCTCTTTTTATTTGTTTCCCTTTGCCTTTAGGGATTTATGTGATTCGACTATGATTCTATTTCTTCCTTCTTGTAGTTCGATTATGATTTGGTTTATTACTTCTCCCCATTATGTATTTCGATTATGATTTGGTTTTTTCTGGAAGTTATAATCTAACTGAACTTAAAAAAGAGCATAACGTAATAATTGCTGAGAAACCGGGAGATTGCTTAGATTCGTATTATTTTTTAATATTTTGGGGGGCAAATTTATTTTTTTGATGTTTGAATACGACCTCGACCTCACACAAATATGCGGAATACAACTTAATTCTTAATTTCTATAGTGAAATACGGCCGAGACATCAATTTGAGTGGTTTATAATCCTCTCACGCTAATAATTTAGCAATTAAATTTTACCGATTTGCACAAAAGTATTGCCTCATAAAATCGTGCATCGCACGGTTTAACCATGCTAATTATAATCAATATTTATTTATATCAGACGTATGCAATAACTCTATCTATTGGGAAATAATAAAAAGGAATTCCTATTGTAAATGTGGTCTTATATATGTAAGAGGATATTACACATCCTAATATTGTAGGTTGTTGTTGAAAGTTAACCTATATTGAAAATGGTGTGGTTAAAGTTTAATATATAAATTTTGTAGATCACTCCATAAATATCCAATTAATTTTATGATGTAATTTCACGAAATGTGTGAGCCTAATTTTATCCTTGTCTTGTGACCTATTTGAGTTTATTGAAGGGCCGTTATCCCCGTCAAAGTTAATAATAACTGTGGAAAAGCAAAAATGGTTTGGAGAGATTTAAGATTTGGACTGGACTTTCAAGAAAATATTGTTCCAGACTTCAGAACCTGGTTATATATAGTGATCATCACTCAAAATTAGAGTGATTTTAAAGTGATGATTACGTAAAAGTTAAAGTGACCCAAGTTAAAGTGATGATTACATGGCAGTTAAAATTATGTAGAATTTAAAAATGCGAACAAATATTTATTTTACTTGAAAGTATTGTAAAATTTAATTTGAAATTACTATATTAAAGATTCATGTAACAAAATTAAAATGAATTAAAATGAATTTAATTAAATTGAAATGATCCGAATTGGTCTAATTGAACTAAATTCAATTTAAATGAAAATACTTAAATTGAATAAAAAATTGTTCAGGCTAAATTGTTAACTATTTCGACGTGTACTGTGTATTGATCAGTGTGTATGTTAACAATTACGCTTATTGCTTAAAAGAATTGATACATTTGAGTTTATTTGTATTAATTTTGAAATTTCTAACATTAAACTAACGAATTTATATATAAAAATTTAAATATATTTAATACCCTTAAACCTTATATATATAATGAATACAGATCTTAAAATTTTAGACCCGAGAGATATATGGGTCAAATCTAGATCAGACGTTTTTTACGATACATGAGTAAAATTTTGTGTATTTTAGAAAGTTACATTTTATAAATGCTACTTTGATTGATTAAACTTTGCCTAGTCTAACGTACGAAGAATTGATTGAAGTCGCAAGAAACTCCGGCTTTAAAATTAAAATTTTATTTGTGGCGGCAACAAACACCGACTAATATAGTGGATCACATTCGGGTCTGATTCAAAATAGATCCATATATGCCGTGTTTCATGTCTACCCAAACTTACTAAATTTGTATCTGGTTGAGCTCTAATTTTCGTGTCGTGTTCTTAATTGACAGCACGAAGTCGGAAGGAAGAGCGTAAGAAAACATAAAGCATATATTTCAATTGAAATTGAGGCTCACACGCACACACACACGGGTTTATCCCCGATGAAACAAAAACAGACAACAAGAACAGAGATCATAGCGATCGATCTGATGAGAATTCAGCAACAAAACACAAACTCACAAACAAACATATATAGGCCATGATGTGAATCCAAGTGATCAGGAAGGAGATGATGGATTAATTTCCTTTCTTTTCGCAGGTTGGGTAGATCCATCCCGTGCACTTATATCCATAGGAACGACAATTTCTGCAATTTGCAAAGTCTCCACAGTAGTAGCCATCGCGACACATTGTTCTGGGGTCCTGATCATAACGACTCGCCAACACCCTCCTAGCCGTAGCAGCGCCGGCCCTGCTTGAACACGATACTGCATACAGTGGCGGATCCAGAAACTATTGTTAGTGAGG
Organism: Sherardia arvensis; assembly: GCA_948330725.1. Taxonomy (NCBI): domain Eukaryota; kingdom Viridiplantae; phylum Streptophyta; class Magnoliopsida; order Gentianales; family Rubiaceae; genus Sherardia; species Sherardia arvensis. Next base: position 52,202,829 of record OX415235.1, read on the forward strand.
GCTGAAAATACACTCAGATAAATGTGTGAGTAAATTTAGGTGTTTGGTATATGCAGATCCAGTTTACTTCTGCAGGTCCAGCGGAAGCTGGAAAAAACTTTAATTACCCTTCATTCATTTATTAGTTTTTACAAATATATTCCTAAAACTCTAACCGTGAATGCATTAACCCGTCTATATAATGATTGAACGCGTATCCAAATTATAAATTACCTTTTCGTGAATTATAATACTTATTTAAGAGGGACATTATTGTCATTTCAGATTTAATTTGAACCTGCAGTTATATACTTTAATACATTTAAACAAAATATAACTACATATATTTATAAAAAAAATTAACCCTCATTATTTGGTCACCCACAAGCCCCACTTTTATCCGCCCCTAACTACATGCATACACAGTCTCGTATGTTATTCTTCTACTTCAAAATACCGTATCAAAGTATAAAGCTGTGGCGGCAAAAAAATCATTTCATTACGTATTTTGGAAGAAAATACATTAATTAACCCTAAAAAACATGGGAAAAGCTCACTCACCTGCTACCAGCAGCAGCAGAACAAAGACCTTGATCATCATCACCTGCTGCTTCGCCATTGTTAATATTCTCTGCTTAATCAAAACTAAAGCTCGCTCAGATCAGATTGCTGTGTGTGTTTCCATCTGTGCCAACTGCTGCCTATTTATAGTGCCGAGGGATGGCTTTGCAGATCGATGGCCGGCGTTCTTTGAATTAATTAATTCATTAACTAAGTGCTTATGCATTAGGCGTGCAATTTTAAAAAAATGTGGTTATAAATGCAGGTCCACTTTACTTCTGCGGGTCCAAATTAAATTTGAAATGACAGTAATATATATCCCTCTTAAATATGTATTATAATTCACGAAAAAATAATTTATAATTTGGACACGCGTTAAATCATTATATAGACGGGTTTATGCATTTAAGGTTAGGGTTTTAGAAATACATTTATAAAAACTTATGAACGAATGAAGGGTAATTATGGTATTTTTCCAGTTTTATTGAACCTGTAGAAGTAAATTAGAAACACCTTAAAAAAAATTGATCTTAGGATGATTAATTTATTTTACTTGTGTGAAGTTAATTAATTACCAGAAAAATCCCACGCAATCTGCAGGTGGCTAAGAAGATGCTTGGATCGCATCATCTCCATGTTCCAAAGAGCATCTAGGTCAATGCATAATGTGATTGGTATTTTATATGCAAATAATTCATCCTAAAACTAATAAATTAATTACCACGCATTTTGCAAGAATATAAAAATTAGGTATTGACTTCGATAAGTTAGCTGTACATGTCCTCGATCGTGCAAACTGATGTGTATTTTATAATACCACTAAAGGATATGGCAAATCATGAATTAAGCAAAGTTTTGATCGAAGGGTTTATTTGAAAAGTTAACAATTAATCACATCACATGTGAGCAATATTAAAAAAAGAGGCATTATTCTATGTTCAGTATGCAGTCTGTATTTTGGTGTATTGGAGTTTAAAATAAATAATGCGTTTTCAATATACACTATACAATCCAGATTTATTCATATTAGACATATGCAATAACCGTGTCTATCGAAAAAGAGTATAGAGGGAACCTATTGTAAAAGATGTGGTCTAATATATGCAAGAGGATATTACACATCTTATTATAGACTGTTGTTGAATGTTAACCCACGTCGAAGATATGCAAGAGGTGTGTCTGAAGTTCTGTATATATATTTTGTGGACCACTCCACGATTTAAGGATAGTACCTCATTGAGCCTTATGCACTGATGAGACTGTTATCCCCGTCAGAATTTCTTATAGGTATGAAAAGGCAAGAAGAGTTTGGAGAACTTCTGATAACTGTGAAAATGCAAGAAGGGTTGGGAGAGCTTCAAGATTAAGATTGGACTTTCAAGCAAATATTGTTTCAGACTTCAGAAATTGGTTTAATACAGCTCCATAAGATGAGGATATTTTTACTTCACTTGTCTCGTATGGAACATTTGGAAAGATGGGAATGGTCTCATTTTTTAGGACATAGTTTCACCATTTCACTTAAGTGTGGTTAAAGTAGCTACATATGTAGCTGAAGAAGAGCACATTTGTGCTACTTCTTTGAACAATTTACTTTCTGTACCTTTTTAATTTAACTAGGTTGGTCATGCCGCGCGATGCGCGACTTATTAAATTGTATCAATTTGCCCAAGTAAGTGAATGATTTGATATTGATTTCATTTTCAGTCCTCCATTATTTATCAAAAATGGTGAAAATCCACATGATAATAGGTTAAACTACTTGAACAAAACTGAACTGAATTTTGTAATTAATATAACAATTTATTCAATTAATTTTTAATTTTATTTTATTTACATGATACTGGAACTAAATTGATTGAATTTATTCATGCGTATTAGAGTTATATTTCTCTGTGATGTTGTTACGAGAGCATCTAGGTCAATGCATATCAAGTATATGATTGGCCAGATTGGGTTTTTATTATGCAAATAATTCATCATCTCCATCTTATACTAATACAATCATAATATCCCGGTCTAACCTGAAACTACACACTTTTCTTATATATTAATTCTGTCTTAAATTACACTTCTCGCTCTTTCTCTCTTTTTCCACTCACTTCTTTCTTAAGCTCGTTTCAATTCTTTTTACAATGCTTAACCTTTTAAAAAAAATTTACTTTGTGAAACATAGCAACTAGCTACAGTTAAACCTCTATAAATGAATATCCTTGGAACCATTATAAAATTATTCATTTATCAAGGTTTAACTATAGAAATGTGATGGACGTCGAACATCTTTTGAACTATCCAAACGAGAATGATGTTGTTATGGAATTGCCAACCGACGATGAAATTATTGAGTCTGTACTGAATGATAAGAATGATCCAGAACCAGATGATAGTAGTGTCACACCAAATCTGTCATCCAAACAAGCATATCAAGCGATGATCACCTTGCAAAACTATTTGGTACAACACGAGCAGACTACTCCCGAAATTTTGTTTGCGCTAGGAAAAATCAAGTATGAGATGAATTTTGGTGGGAAAAAATAACAAAAAACTATAAACACTTTTTTTGTAAGAACTTGATTTATTATATGAACATCATTGATTGAAAAATATATTTTTAATATATATATATATATGTATATATTTTAGGAAATGTGGTGATTATTCATTTATATATACATAGGGTCTTAGAGGATTTAAAAAAAATTATTCATTAATGCATTTAGCGAGGTTATTCATTTAACCCCTTAACCCAAGTCGGGACCGAGAAAAATTATTTATTTAGCGAGATTATTCATTTATCGAGATTTACCTGTAGGTCAATCGTTAACGCATCTCCATCCTAAAACTCTAAATATTTAAGTACACGCATTATGCAAGCAAATAAAATAATTAGCTGTACGTCTTCGATAAGCCTTGCTGAAGGGTTAATTGACAAATTAAATAATTGTACATATTAGTATTATTAATTCATTATTATTTTGCGTGCAATATAAAAAAGTGTTTGCTATATGCAGGTCCTGTTTGCTTTTGCAGGTCCAAAAAAAGTGGGAAAATACCATAATTACCCTTCATTCGTTTATTAATTTTTACAAATATATTTCTAAAACCCTAACAGTGAATGCATAAACCCGTTTATGTAATGATTGAACACGTGTCCAAATTATAAATTATTTTTCGTATAGTAAAAAATTAAGAGGGACATTATTGTCATTTCTGATTTAATTTGGACCTGCAGAAGTAAAGTGAACCTGCATTTAGAACCACCCTATAAAAACAGCTTCACGAAAAGTCACTCTAATTTTTTATCCAAAAGTTTGTCCGATCAATTTACATTCTACACACTCCATTTTTCAATTTTCTGTCAAAATTAAAATTGATATTGACGGGTTTTGAGAGTGTCCTTTCTTTAAATGTAAATGTAACTTTAAAAAAACAGTGGAGATAACCCAAAGGAAGTTAAAAACCATAATACATTGAGACAATTCTGCTTTCCTAAGCCAAAATTGGTCAACCATCTGTTTCGTGCAGCAAATAATAGACACCAACATATCTGTCCACAATTTCACCTATCAAATTCTACAACCCCTCGAGTACTTCTTATAGGCAAGGCATATGAGTGTTTGGATCCCTTAGCTGAGACCCGGTGGCATCCCCAAACTTTGAGCAAGATCGCTCATTCTATCTTTCATGGCCTGCAACAAAAATTAGGGACAAGGTAATGAGCACAAGACACGAGATTTACTGTCTCTATTCTTCTATGAGAATGAAGAAGAGATGAGTTTCTCACCACGACACTTTTCTGATGAGCATCTTTGTACGCTTCGGTGATCAATAGCGAAAGTTTCTGCAGACAATATGGAGTTATGCCAACTATGCAAAATAACATCAGATATTTGATGATTTGATAAGCCATTGGATGAAAATGGAGCAAGCTTGATTCACACAAAAATTAATGAAACGTCGAATTTTGTTCTCCAGTGAATTGTACTTCAATATTCAAGCCAAGTACAGAGAGCAGTACGATTACTAGGAGCAACACTATTAGGTCACAGACATGATTATCGAAAGACCGCTTGTGAACAGTAAATGTGTTTATTAGCAGTAAGATGATGTTTAAATTGGCAAAATTGGTATAGAGGGAAACTGTGAACAAGCTTTGGCCACTTCTGAGTTCTGGCTCAATAAAATAGATCATTCATATATTACTAATTTTTATCCCGAAAAGCCAAATTTACGGCTTGAGGTTAATGATAAAGAGTTTTAAACCACTGGTATCATGAATAAGCAATTAAGATGCTATCTATATATGACCACCAAGTTTCTTTCACGTGATGTTATGGATAAAGTGAATGAAAGGAATATAGGTAGGTTATTTCAAGGTTGAGCCAAGGAACTTAAGAAGATGTAAGAATATAAATGTGCTGGTTAAATCACGTACTTCTGATCCCAACTCCATAGCTGCATCTGTGATTTCAGTACGTAAAGGTTGTTGGTTCCCTGTTAATGTCACCTGAAATATGATCCGACTTTATAGTTATGAAACTCCTCAAGACACCCCGTGCCACATTTTAGCCATATATAAAAAACATGTAAAGAGAACAAAAATTACAAGACACGGGTTCTATGATCATGCTAGGGATGTGATCATTCTCCAGTTTTTTGAGTTAATGTAAAAAAACAAAACATCATCACACATTTCAAGAGTAAAGTATTGCAGCAGGGCTCAGGTTGACCAAAAGAATATTCTACTAATATTGAAACATCACTCCCATCTTAGAGAGAGCCAAATCTGTGAGGAGATAAACCTTCAAATATTCAAGTAATACGGCTTTAAGCAGAAAATTCATAAAGGGACTCAATACTACACCCTACTGAACCAACTCAAAATGTTGCCATCGAATTAAGATTTTGTCTTCTTAAAACGTATAACTTAGACACAAATACGCTAAGTTTCAATCAGAGGAAAGAGATGGGAAAAAAAATCTGCAGCCCATCAGACTCTAGAACGCTACTGGGAAAACATGTTGATGAATGAACTTTGGCATTTTGCAATTAAACAAAAAGAAGGATGCTTCCCCGGTATCAACAACTCATTTTTACTAGGATTTTTCAAGCCAATAAGCGAATCCACAAATGTGGGGCAAAAAGGAAAACCAGTAGTTTGTGATTAGAAAAGCAGCATACCTTAACGAGCTCACCTTCACAGTAACCATCAAACTCTGCTCTGGAAAATGAAACATGTAGGCAGATATAAATACCAACAATCAAATACAATAAACAAGTTACAGTCACGTTAACTTAAGACTTACGCAGCAAGTTCTTTTTGTACTTTTACTGCTTCAACTTGAACAACCATTTGAGCCTTCTTCACAGTCTCGTATAAGTTTTGCATGTTTCCCATAATTCCTGCCTAAGAGCATATTGAGTTAATATACAATCGAACGAAAGGAAGATGTCATAGAGAATACGTATTGAGCTTTTTAATGATAATTTTGACGGTTGAAACTATGAACTAAATAAAATTGATTCATTTAGTGACCTTTGAGGGAGTATCATCACCCTTCTCGTTGTCCTTTTTGCCTCCTCCAAACAGACCACAAATTTGGAGCTGTCTACGGTTCTTTTTGTTGCTAATAGACCAAGACAAGTTCCTTGTGCTAAGCACATTTGTGCATAGATTTTTACTCTCTGCAAACAAAAAGACAAGATAAACCAATTCATTCTTAATAGTCCATGCACAAAAGTGACATAACTCTGACACCGACATCATCAGTGAAGCACTTATTGTGAAATCAACTTTCCAATCAAAAGTTTTGACTTCCTAACCATCCAATGAATTACTAAAACTACCCAACCACCTAGAATACCAGGTGAAATCTTCAATCTTGCATATGAACTGAGTTAAAAGGCAAACTTTTACACACCCCAAGGGAGCAACCCATTGATCAAATATATGACTGGCTGGAGCTAAATTCAAAGTACAAATTACTATTCATCACTCACCACATTGTCTACTTAACTTAGTCCGACTGACACAGACACAAACACACTGGACCAAATACAACTGAACCCTTAAGATTCCAAAACACCCAACTAGATTCCCAGCAACCATGGCACTATAAAGTATAAACCATAGCATATGATAACATATGTCACGATTTCTAATGCAAAGATCGATACTTTTTCATTGAAATGAATATGGGCAAGGGCAAAAATCAGAAAAATCCTCCATATAAGCTGAAAAGCGATATCTTCAGCATCATTTCAACCGGAGATATAAAAAAAACCTGCAAGTGAACTGATGAAGAGGAAAGAAAGACAATATACCTAATGAGGACGAAGAGAGCTTAGGCTTTGTGAATTCGTGCAGATGCTGGCAGGAGAATTGAGCAGTGAGGGAAGCCATTGACGCCATTCTGTAAGCACGCGGACAGAGAAGATAGAGTCGACACCTCCTAGTATTTCTAACCTCAGCAAAAGTCTGATATTTATTTTGATTTTGCCCCAAATATATTTTCTTCTCAATAACCAAAATAATAAATAACAAAATGTAATTCTGATCCTCAGTTTATTAAAATGCTAAAGGATTTCTTGACTCGATAATAATGATGATTAATTCTAATTTTTGGTCAAAGAATTGATTTAACCTCTGAAATAAAATTTTCTTTACAAGTTTTTTACGTGAAGTGAATTGAAATAAACTAAACTAAAAAGACTAGAATTTAATTAAATTTGGTTATCTTCCCTATTTCTTATTATCAACTAACTGTTAAATTAATTAACTAAAATAATGACTAAAACTAAATTACATTTTACTCATCTAACTATTTATTATCCACTTTTAAACATTAGATATTACTAGTAGTTTTTCATTTTTGCCACTATCTTAAGAGTTTATAATTCATTGACAAACTGTTATATTTGAAGGTATTTTTGTGGAATAAGGTGAAAACTATATTCAAGTTTTAAGTTATGTTTTCACAATGTTCGATAATAAAAAATTTAGTCAAACTATATCATGGGGCAATGGGCCATAAAACTTAAAAACCCAGAATGCTGAAGCTCGATCCAATCCTAGAGGGTATCGATTTTGAGTTTTGGCCCGTTTACCACCAATATTCATTGTCATTGCAATTTGGAACAGCCTTCGGATGCCAAGAAAATCTCATTCAAATATTTGGAAAACGTTCTAAATCATTTGGCATTAAAAAAGTTGGGACACTCCTCTATTTTTTTAATGAGGCACTATTGGCATATAATTACAACGAAAGAATCAATTACAAGGATTCTACAACTATTCTAACCCTACTCTACTCTAATCTATTCTATTATACTGATCCGTACGCTGAGTTGCCGAGAACCTCACCCTGATGCTTTGAGTGGAGTGAACATTTCACTTACACCGGTCTGTGGTGCTTCCCATGCTCTGGACACCGTCGATGCAGCTCCCGGGTCGTTGTATGAGCACTTTGAAAGACTTGAACAGGGAAGTCACAGGAAATGCTTTGGAAATGATGCTCTAGAGGGGATTCGAGCCTCTGGCCTCCGCTGGGCGAGATTCTTATCTCTGGTCATGTGAACCGCTACTCTATTTTACTTTACCTTAAAGATTTAATATCGCATAGGAAGCGATTAAATGAGGTTGCTATGTTTTTATCTCTCAAAATCCAATAACGATTTATAAACTCTCCATTTCTAAAATGGAGTTTTAGAGAGTTAACTAAATTCATGCGGGTATTGAGGGTGATTCTATCTCTCTGACAGTCCTAATAAAGCTCGGGCAATCTCACTATTATCACATTTTCCAACAATAGTGACGCTAATTCTAGGGCTAAGCCTTCTTCGTACATTGGGTCGTTCACTCTCAGTGTGATGTTATGAATAAAAAGAAAGTATTTTAGTTATTTACAAAATCGTCAATGTTAGTTAAAATTTTGAAAAAACAAATTAGGTGATTCCGTTACTTTTGTAAATATTGTGGTGCCTTATATTGTATAAAAAGTTTGAGAGCGCACTAACTCATGCTACGTGCAATTTTAAATAAGAATATATATATATACATGTATCATTTACTGCACCAGAACACATCTACAAAAAGAATTCAAAACATGTCTATAATCCATTTCACCAATCTAATAATATTAAACCAATATATGTTAACATTATCATAATTAGACGTCAGCTAATTTAACTTATTTCAAACACCTCTTAGCACTTATTTCAGTTTAATTCAGCACGATTTGTGCATCGTTCCTATCATGATTCTATACACATTGGAATTAGTTCCAAAAAATTCCACAGATAAACACGATATATATTAAACAAGTGTTTAGCGTTGAAGATGCTCTTTTAACCCCTAAAATCAACTAGAAGGATAAGAAGTCCAAATCACATGCCAAGTTTGATTCAACAGCTTTAGTTAACCCTCCCACACCAAACACCCCCATATGAGCTAACTACAAATAGACCATTCACCTCCCTTTTCTCTCTCACACACTCACGCACTCACTAATAATAAATCACACACACAAAAAGCAGATTGGCAGATAAGACCTGTGAGAGAGATGATGGACACTGAAACAACAGTGACCTCTTTTTTCCTCTCTTCCCGACAAAATTCTTAATGAAGCAAACCACACTTCAAGAAATATGCAATTTCCTCTGTCTTTTCATCACCATCTCCTTCTTGGATACCCTTAAATCTCAGGGATACCCTTAATTTTGCATGCTCTGCCCTTAAAAAAACTGAAATGGTTCCACATATTCCACTCAGATTGAACCTAATCTCAGGGATACCCTTAAATTTGCATGCTCTGCCCTTAAAAAAAACTGTAATGGTTCCACATATTCCACTCAGATTGAACCTAATCTCAGGGATACCCTTAAATCTCAGGGATGCCCTTAAATCTGCATGCTCTGCCCTAAAAAAAACAGTAATGGTTCCACAGAGTCCACTCAGATTGAACCTGATCTTCAATATGGAGCAAGAAAAAGGAGGAATTGACTGATTCAAAGAGGACTTAGTGGTGGTAGATATGCCCTGTAGTCTGTGTAATGTGTGTTGCTTCTGTAAACAAGAAGGAAAGTGACAGGGTAGGGGTAAAAGAGGAAGCAGGCCCATGCTATAGCTCATTAAGGAAAGTTTGCTCTTTGGTCCATATGGTTTGGAGTTATCATTTTTCATTCCCTACATTTTAAGGACTTGTCAAATTAGTCAAATTGAGATCTTGATATGTTTTCAGAATATTGTTTTTCCTACTCTTGAATTCATTTGGGATGGTGATTATGCTTGATTATTGATGGAATAATGAAATTGCCATTCTTATTAAGTGATTGTAGTGTATGGTGTATATTTGTCATTTGATTGAATTTTTCAATGAATTTATTGACAGACTATTTATTTTTAGACTAGTGATATTTTATTTTACACTCTCTAACATATGACTTTGACTATTAATATCTTTGATTACATGTATTATTGAAAAATAAAAGTTTGATTTTGAATGCTGTGAATTGCAATGATTCTATGATTTCATTGATGATTATAAATCCATTCAAATATGTGATCAAAACTCGACGATGAATGAATGATGTAAAAGTCAAATGAAGAATTGAAACCATCAAACTATACTTCATATTCCTCTAAAACAAGTAAGGATAAGTTGATCATTCCTCTAAAATATGGGGACCAAATCAGCAATTATTTTCCAAACATTACAATAATGGGTGAGGAAGAAAGAGAAAGGGCATCACCATCAAAACAACCATCCCACAATGCCAAAGCCTAGAAACAAGGTACCACCAACAACTGCAACCCTTCAGCAAAAGACTGGAAAAAAAATAAAAAAATAAAAAAAATTAAAATATTGAAAAAAAAACCTGCATCTTCCATTTTTAACTACTGTGTGACTGTGTGTTTCTCTCTCATCATGTTCATCACCACCACCTCCATCACCATCCCCTCATCAACATTAACTATAACCTGTCTCTTTCTCTCTCTAGAGATCCAATATCTCCATGGAAATGGACAAAACTGCCTCTCCCCATTATCCTATGCCTATTCCAATGTCCAGAGCAGAGGAAGAGCACAAAAGAGAGGACTTTCACAGTCTCACACCACCCAATAATGGCCCAGCTGGACCAAGATTTATGCTTTGCCTGTGTGTAAAACTAAAACCAACCAAAAAAGAAAGAAACAGCAACTAAATAGTGTCTTCTAATATCCTCCAACCAAACAAGGACACAAGTTTTTTTTTCTATTCCAGAATTGCCCTTTTTCTGCAACTTCATCACTACTCTCTCCTTTCTCTTTCTCTCTCACCTTCAAATCAAGAAAATGAAAATAATTTTTCCTCTCCGAATTATGTGGCCCTTTTGGGTTTTTCTTTTTCTTGGTCAGAGTTTTCTCCATACACACAGAAAACAGGGGAACAAAGCCAGAACCTTCTCATCATCAATACCACCTTTCTTTTTCTACTCGTATATTATTACTCCTAGGTGAGGAGAGAGTACTACTTCTTCTTCCTATAGTGTGTGTGTGCGTGTTTTTGCCTGCCTGCCTTTTGTCCTTATCCCTTCTCCCCTTTTCCTCTTTTCCTTGGTCTCATAAATAATCCATTGTTATCTTCCTTAACTGCATCTCTTTCTCCCTGTTCCCACCTATTTATAGTCTCCTCCGGATTGGGTTCTCTGCAAGATCGGAGCTTTATGTCGAAGAAGATGAAGAGGGCTGCTGTGGAACCGCCGCCGGCGTTTGGGGATCCGAGAGCCAGGATGAAGCATGAGGGGCTGCTGCAGGACTACCAGGAATTGCAGAAGGTTGTTTTTTGGTTTCTCTGATTCGTTAATTTAGGTTGTTTTGAGTAGGGATCTGATAAAGTTTGATGCTTTTGGTGTTTTATTGGTAAAGTTAGCTCTTTGGGTGTGATCTGTGGCTTTGATGTGTGTTTAGGGGTTTTTAAGGATTATTTTAAGGTTTTTTTTTGTTTAAAATTTGCCCTTATGTTTTGATTTGCATCAGATTTTAATGTGTTTGCTTGTGTTGAATGTAAAAGAGATCTCTTTTTGATTGGTTGAAGGATCTGAAATGATTTCCTAGGTTTTGAAGGCCTTTCTAGGATCAGCCTTTGGTATTTGTTGAGTATTTTTTTGTAGAACTAGGTTTGTTTGTAAACCATATGCTTGCTTCTTTGGGTTTCTTAGTTATGTGTTAGGTTTGAGGTAGAATTTGTCTAAAAAGATCAAGTTTTTATCTTTCAGGAGGTAGATGCAATGAGAAACAGGTTCGATGCTGCTAGAGACCGGAAGCAAAGATTGCTGGCTGAAGTTAGGTATGATATCTGATTTCTTTGTCGGCAATGATGATTATACAGTTTGTGATTGTTTATAAGAAATATGCTTTCTTTTGTGTGTTTTCTGATCAATGGTGTGCTTATAGACTTGAAATGAACCTCCATTCGTGTTGTGCAAGAAATGATTTGTTGCTTATACAAATTGTTATGTAGGTTTCTCCGACAAAGACACAAGCATCTTACAGAGATGAAGTCTCTATCTCGTCATCCAGCCAATACCGAAAAGAAAAGCAACAAAACCAGTAGAAGTACCAAGGGTCGCAATTCACAGAAAAAGGAAGCTGCTGTTTTCAAATTGCCTCCCCTTCCCGAATTAAAACCAAAAGGAAAGATGCACGCTTCAAAGGAAATTGTGGGGAAACCTATAGCCCCGGCCCCCGCCCTTGATATGAACCATGGTAGGCTTTCACTAGGCGGTGGATATGAAGCTAGCTTGCATAATTCGCCTCTGATCTCAGAGCTGAACCATAGAAGAAGGCTTTCGAATCTAAACGAAGCTGCTCTTCGAAGTATGATGCCAGCCATGAACTTCGGCCTCAACCAACAGAGGCAGGCGGGGGCTGAAAATACCTCCTCCTATGCTAACAAAGCCCCAAATCTGGATTTAAACATGGACACGAGTTCTAGCGGGAAAGAAGTCAGTCGTGCACCAATCTTTGACTTGAATGAGATCTCGGTGAGTTTTCAAAACCATCAAATACACGACCTGAAGCTGTAAAAATGCTGCATTTTCTGACAATTTTTTGTCCGGTTTTTGTTTTTCAATTGCAGGCCGAGGAGGAAGAATTGCAGAACGGCTATGAACCGATGAAGTTTGAAGAGCAGGATCTCAAGTTAGCCATATGTAGGAACACGGGGGAAAGCTCTTCCCGGATGGGTAAGCGGAAGATATCCTGGCAAGATCCGGTTGCCTTGAGAGTTTGAATAAGCACATCGCTTCTCTAATAATGGACATGGTCGAGGCAACAACAGTAACTATGATTCCGGTACTTCTGTAGATGTTTGAAAATTACTTGATTTCTGCATGGTTTGTAGAGGGAAGCTCCATATAATCTCATAAGTTGTAGTATAGTTATAGCATCTGGCACCGTGGTTAGGGCTAGTATATGTAGTTTTAGGGCTTGTAAGATGCAACTCAAAGTGTTGTTCTTTTATGGTAAAGTAATATTTGTGAAACTGAATTACTAATATTATTTTATTTATTTTTAAACCTTGATAAAGGCTAGAAACACCATTTGATACATGGATCATTTCTGTTCTATAGAACAGAGAATACTTACATCAGTTACATGGCTTCAAAATACCAGTTTCTTAAATATAGAGAATGCTCCCTACATTATTTCATGGCCATTTTATTAAATAAGCTCACAAAGTCGAGGAATATCACGCGAGATGTGTTCAACAGGACTTCATGTACTCCTGGACGATGTGAAGACCCTCGGACTCCTCTCCGAAATCCTTCACAACGACACAGGCACAGGAAACCACATTCCTTGCATTCCCGCCCTCGTACAATCCAGCCCATTCACCAAGAGTCTGGCGGCTTGGAATAGAAATCAAACCGACATCGTGATCAGCACAAAGAGCTTTTATATGCTTAACATGGTCTGGCTGGTCGCAGTCCTCTGCTAAAACACAAAGCTGGGCAGCATCCTTTCCAATGGCTCTGGCACCTTCATGGAGTCCTCGGGCAAGACCTCCACGAGCACTTGATTTCTTCAACACCAACTGCAGAGCAGACATGATGTCCATAGACCCTTTTTCCCGAGAATTCTGGCAGCAAATCTCTGGGAGAACAAATAAAATCAGACTTAAAAGTAAACTTTGTGTAATCACAACACAAAAATCTAAGAACTGTGTCATCTTTACCTTCATTGGTAATTTTCTCAGCACTTTTTTGCACCGAGACTGACTGTGTCTGAATCAATTTAAGCTTACTCAAATGCCTCTTCCCATTCAGATGTTGTTCCTTCAGATTTTCCTGATTAGCTCTCACTCCGCACATTTCACACCAAAATGTTATACTTTGATTTTCTTTCTTGATCTCTGGAAAAACAAGCAATATCAGACTCAAAAGTTGTCGGTTGAGGTAATCGCAATACAAAAATCTAAGAACTTAAAAGTTAGTCGTATCAACATTATCAAAAAAACTTAATTGTGTCACCTTTACCTTCGTTAGTACTTTTCTCAGCACTTTTTTGCACAGTGACTGACTGTGTCTGAGCGGCCATTTTAAGCTTGTTCAAATGCTTCTTCCCATTCAGATGTTGTTCCTTCAGCTTTTCATGATCGGCTCTTACTCCGCACATTTCACACCAGAATTCCTCAAATTTTGGCAAATTTGAACAGTTCTGAAGCATCTTCAAATGTCTCTTCCCATTCAGATGTTGTTCCATCAGTTTTTCGAGATCGGCTCCTACCCCGCACATTTCACACCAATATGTCAAACTTTTCTTTTCCTCGATTGGCTTACTTTGATAAATCTTTGGCTCCTCGATTGGCTTTGGTACATGTTGTGACGTTTCTTTAGATAAATCGCATATGCCAATATTAAAACATTTCTGGTCAGCTTCCACCTTGAGCTTGTGTTTCTTTCCTTGGAAGTGCTCGTATAAGCCTTTTTCGCTAGTCGTACAAATCTGACAGATTTTACACACGCAAACTTTCTTCTCGAGTGTAAATCCAACACCAGGAACAGCCAGATTTGCACTCTCGTTTGCTGGAGATACAACTTGTTTTGCTGTTCCAGAAGGATTGGCACTAGGTTTAGCCTGAACAGAAAACTCAATCAATTCATGCTCAACAGAAAGAGAAAGAAGAATAAAACCACAACATAACTTTTAGCTGCTAGTGTCCACAAACTAGTCTCAAGTCGAGAAAATGTGGCAACATTTAAAAACATCCCCATTAACACAACCAAAGCATAACGAAGTTGATATATGAAATAATATCTACATAATCGACTAAAATACTAAAAAGTGGCCACTTGATATATTCAATACTCAACCCTGTAACCATCAACGAGAAATAAACAACTTCACGAACTCAAAGTTAAAAGGGAAGTCCAATAGAATTTTAAACTCAAACAACAAACATATGGCTATACAATCTTGCATACGGTGTTCATTATATCATTCTTGCTCGCAAACGTAGGCATTAACAAACTCCAGATCCTTTTAAAAAGGAATCTCATAGATAAAGGCCATTAAAGAAACTTAATCAACATTAATGCAGTAGAATTCAGGTCGAAAGAGAAAGATGAAAATACTGACCAAAAAGATACATTTCTCCTTGGGATTCTCAACAGTCGTCCGCTGAAAGGGCAACGGGTCAACTCCTGCAGTCCCAAATCCTCCCCGCATCCTCAACCTTTCGTCTATGCACATTGCAATTCTTTCCTCCAATGACAGCTCCCGAGTTTCTTGCAGAAATGGTTTCCCCACAGGAACACGATAATTGTCAAACGCATTCAATTCTCTCATTCTCAATGCCAATTCCCGCTCCATCCTCAGCTCTTCTCTCACTTCAGACTCGAGTACTCGCCTCCAAGCAAGCTCTGCAGCAATGATCTCATCCCTGATCCTCCCTTTCTCGAGATGTCTCTGAATTTCCAACTGATATCTGTCAAAGACATCATTTTTCTCAATTCCTTGCCCGAAGTTTTCATAGTTCTGCCCAATTCTTTCTTCATTACCATATCCAAACCCGGGATTATTAGGACCTGTTTCATGCAAAGTCCATAGTCATGAACAAACAACTAAAACTACAAAAAAAAAAAAAAAAAAACAATCCCTCAGCTCCATTCTACCACAATCATTTTACCAGCAATTTTTTTATTTAAAAATGCAAACTAAATTACTCATCCAATCCAAAAATTGACAAAGAATTAGAAAGTATGCTTACAATTGTAAAGATAATAAAGAAAGCTGAATTTAGAGAATGATAATTACATATACAACCAATTCATATAATAATTTCATCAGATTCTGGCAATTTTTTGAAGAAATCTTTAGATAAACAGTTCGACTGATGAATCATCTGCAATAAAACCATATTTTGCAAACGAACTTTGAGAGGGAAAAAAGAGGAACCTTGAAAAGTGCCACGTGTCGTGAAGTCACAGTAAAGTGACGGCGCCGGCGTTGACTGCAGCCCGTATGACGGTGGCGTTGGAAGTAAACCGTACGACGGTGGCGGAGGTGGCGGCGGCGGCGGAAACCATTGTGGCGGCGGCGTTGGCGGACCGAAAATTGAGTCGCGGTAACTCATGTCTGAAGACCCACCGGGAAAAGGTGACTTGGACTTGGTGTACTTTTGGTAGAAGTTAGTATTTTATATTTGACCATAAAAACAAAATAGAAGTCACTTCACAACAAGAAAAAGAAGTTGAAATTTATACTTAATTGATTGTTTTAATTTTTGTTTTTTTTTGTTTTTTATCCAAAGTTATATCAGTTATGCGACTTATTTCTCAGTGAACTGAACTGAAAATTAGTGTATTGAAAAATGAAATATTCCCTCCATTTCTGTTAATTTTTAGTTTACTTAGCTCGGATTATTATGAAAGAATATTTTATATGTTATGTATTAGTATTAGAGGGTAAAAGAAGAATATCGCTAATTGTTATACTTATGTGTCATGGAAAGAATCAAAGTAAAATATTGTAATCAGGATGGATCAAAAAAGAAAATAAGAAATTTTGATTGGGACGGAGGGAGTATGTTATATAGTTTCTAATTTCATTGTATAATATTCTTGCAAGGAATGAAATCTTTAAGTATATTCATAAGATTTTATTTATAGTGTAATATATATTTTAGTGCATTCTATTTATAATCCTATTTTAAAAGATACTGTGTAGTTTCATGATTACATGGGGTTAATCTATCTTATAGGTGTAGGGTGCAGATATAGCATTAAGTTCTGATCAGTTTAATTCAGTCTAAGGACTGAATTCATAAACGTAAAAAGAACATGAGCAATAACATCAAGGTTCAAAGACATCAGGAGATGGAACTAGATTCACATGAAGCAAAATCATCCAGCACCAACATTGGAGTTTGAACTTAATAGAGTTAGATAGTTTTTCTGGTTTTCCAGAAACCAGACCATTGCAAAAACTGGAGTTAACTACTAATTCAGCTCCCAAAAATCTCCCTTCTTCAACCTTCGCATCTGCAACTTACATACTAGCAGCTTTTTCCTTGAGCATATTCAAATGCTTCTTACCGTTCAAATGCGACTGCATTATATGCGCGCGTTCAGCTCCAACGTTGCACACATCACACCAAAACGGAAGCTTTTTCTGAAGCAGGCTCAGATGTCGTTTACCTTTCTTATGTGCCTCCATCATATACCAGTTGTTAGCTCCAGCACTGCACATTTCGCACCAGTACGCAAATTTCTCCTTTCCCTTTGCTTTGTTAGGCAACACCGACGAGCCATTTCCATTCAGACAATTTGTAGGGAGAGCGAGCAAAGGCTCACCTCGGCTTAGGTGTATGGCTTTCTCCTCGGCTTGTTTTAAGGCAGCAGCATTCTTCTCGGCCCGGAAAGTGTCTCTCTTGGACCTGTGTTTACTGCCGTTGAAGTGTTGCTTTATAGCTGTCTCACTATTAGCACTAACTTGGCAAAGGAAACATCTCCACACTGTTTTGCCGTCTATGTTTCCAACACCCCAATTGCCAAAAACGGTGTATCCATTTTTTGTTGGTCGAACTAAAGCTTCCATGTATGTCGGGGAATCAGCACTAGGTTTAGCCTGCACAGAAAACCCGAACATGGTTTGTGATCAGGTAAATTGAACACTAAACCAGCATAACAATGAGGCCTACATTTAAAGTTAGCAGCAATGCGACTAACATGTAGCTAAAAGACTCGTGCCTATGAAAAAAACCGACAGGAGATCATTACAAGCACGGAGAGTTGAAAAGTATTGGAAATCCCAGCCAATATAACATAGAACATCATTTGGTAACAAAGTTTGTAAAAGGGAAATGATCTTATCAGAACTACAATCCCCTAAATCATTCAAACAACACTCGGATAAGAACAATAGCTTCAGAAATTCAAGAATCGGTAATATGGCTACAATTTACCAGAAAAAGAAAGTAAAAAAAGCTTCACAAACTCCCAAAGTCCGTAGAGTTTTTATAAAGGATCCAACATAATTTCAAATCCTTCACCTATCAACAGGAACTACCCTAAAACTTCATGGTCATCACAAAAGGAAATGAGAAAGTGACTTCACCAATAAGTAGACAATATACAATCCATGTAACCATGCTTGAAAAATGACTTAGCAGAATGTGCTTACTTACCAGAAAGATAGTTTTCTCCTGCTCCTGGTCAGTCTCATTAGCCTTAGACTCTAAATTCATCGGCTGAAAGAGCAACTTATCCATTTCGATAGTCTCAATTCTTCCTTGTGTGCTTAAACTTTCTTCTACAGACATCATCTCAGCTTTTTCCTCCAACGATAGTCCCTCAACTTGTGGCATAAGGGATTTCCCCCAAATATCCATTGGAATATGAACTCTATCAAACTTGTCACCTCCTTTCATTCTCAATGCCAGTTCTCTCTCCATCCTCAGTTCTTCCCTCACTTCAGCCTCAAGTTCTTGTCTCCTAGCCATCTCTGCAGCGATAATCTCTTCCCTAATCTTTTGCTTCTCAATAGCTCTTTGAATATCTGGATCAACCTTACTGAACATATCAGCATTCCCATAGGCATCTCCAGTCCCTTGTCCAAAACATCCGAATTGAAAGCCGGGACTTGTACAGCCTGCAGATACTAATAATAGAAGAGGAAAACATATTTAGTCATATTATGAGAACAAGTTACTAACAGAATACAAT
Source organism: Sherardia arvensis (assembly GCA_948330725.1). Taxonomy (NCBI): domain Eukaryota; kingdom Viridiplantae; phylum Streptophyta; class Magnoliopsida; order Gentianales; family Rubiaceae; genus Sherardia; species Sherardia arvensis. The sequence goes on from OX415235.1 coordinate 52,221,576, forward strand.
GAAGCGATGGAGCCAGAATTCATACTCTTTGTTGAATCCTTCTCGGGATCTCTCTGAATTCGAGAATGAACGCTGTTTAGCATTTCAAAATTCCCATTAGCCCTTCCAATCCCTTGATTCAGCTCAACACTGTGTCCAATCCCTTGGCTAAGGAAGTCATAGCCCAATCCAAACCCAGGATTTGAACAGCCACCTGACACGTAACGTAAGAGAAACAAAAACATCATTGAGATGGATTCTATTTTCTGCAAGTCATATGTGAACAATTTAACCAATACAATAAAGCACAGAAACCAGAATACATACTCTTTCTTGTCTCATTCTCAGGATGTCTCTTAACCTGTTGATGAACACTGTTTAGCATTTCGAAATTCTCACTGGGCCTTCCAATCTCCTGTCCTATGTACTCAGCATTGTTTCCAATCCCTAGGCTAAGGTAGTCATTCCCCAACCTAAACCCTGGAGGAAGTCTACAAGGAGCTGCCATGAAACAAACAAAAACACAAGTCTTTGTTAAAAAAACAATTTTTTTTCGTCTAAAAACACATTTCATTACACTTATAGGTTATGAAATGCTTCAAATTTGAAATTTATCAGATGCTATCAAAATTCAAGTCAGATATTTGTATTTCTAGCAAAAAAATGAAGTCTTTATAACCAAATTACTCTGTTCAATCATCAAAATGAGGCCTTTCGGATGAATGCATGTCAAAAAAATGAAGCCTTTATATCTTATAAGCAATTGAATTTTGCAAAAAGCGAAATGGAGGAACCTCGAGTGGTGGTTTGTGCAGAGAAGTCGGAGTGACTATACAGCGGCTGTGACGGTGGCGGTGGTGGTGGCTGCTGCAACCAGAACTGCGGCGGAGGTGGCGGCGGCGGAAGTGATTCCGACGGCGGCTCATCGGAACTTGATTGCCAGAACTCCATTTCCTGAGAGAGGGTTTGGAATTGGAAAATTGGCTTTGCGGAGTTCAATACAGAGCATTTAAGCATGGCTCGCGTCTTTTCATAGTCAGATTCCTTCTTTCTATTTTTGATTTTGAAAATTTTATTTTGGAGAAATTTAAGTGCCAAATTTAATTTTAAATTTATGGTTCATAACCACTTTTAAAATTTGTATCAATTAAGTGGTCTATTTTTCATAAAAATTTGAAAATAGTATTGTAACTTGTAAATTGTAATAACATGAAAATGATAGGTTGACCGGTCCATTTTACTATTAATGACACATTATTATTGGACCATGTATTATGGAGATTCCAAATGGATGGTGTAGATTAAAAGAGAAGAAGATAAGGTGAAATGAGTGGGTGCATAGTAGGTTGACAATTTTCGACACGATGTGAAAATCCAACTCAAATCGATGAATTTGAGTTGACGCGGAACACATCATTGATCAAATAAGAATTACATGAAAAATAAATAGGTCGGATTTGGCTCAATTCGTGGACTAACCCGCAATCCATTTGACACATTATTATAAAATATTATATAAGTTAAGAATCGATATTGTAAAGAAAATTTTGGGCATAAGTGAGGTGTCAATAAAAATAAATTATTAAGGCATATTTGTAATGAAATGATAGTGATACACTTGGTTTTGTACATTTTAAATTTTTGGTCTGTTTACATTTTAATTGGATTTGGATGTTTTAGAGTATATTTTTCTCTATTGTGAGTTTTTACATCTTTTTCACTATTAAAGAAATGATAGGATGTTAGTTCTTTTAGTTCATTTTTAATTTATTGCGTCCTTTTTAGAGCATTTTAATGAATTTATTGTGTATTTTTCTATACAAGTAATCCAACCATTTTTCATAACGAGGATATTAATTATGGGAATTTTGATAATTTTTAGCGCGCCAACAGGTTCCCAATTCTAATTTTGGGATTTTTCAAAAAATATTTCTTGAAAAAAAGTTTTAGTTTAAAAATAAGGAACAAGCTAGTTAAAGAGTTTTACCTTACATACTATAGATTTTTCTTTTCTGTAAGTTTACTTGTAGTCAGGTTAAGAAATGTATATAAAAAACACTAATTTAAATCAACTTTTCTGAATTGTTGTATTCAAATACTGGCTAATAGAATTCATCTAGGCCTGGCAATTTTTACCCGTTATTCGCGGGTAAACGGGTAATTTATTTTTTTACCCATGTGGATACGGGTAAAATATGAGTACGGTTAAAATACAGGTATCGTAAAATGAGTAATTTAAAATACGGGTCCAAACGGGTTGGGTAAAATATGAGTCTAACCCGCAGGTTTACCCGTTTTGATATAACCTTTATCCGTTTTACCCGTATTTTATCTGACCCGTATTTTACCCAATCCGTTTTTCCCGTTTTAAAACGGATAAAAAACGGGTCATACCCATATTTTCATATTACCCATTTAAACCGACTCATATTTTACCCGTATACCCGTTTGCCAGCCCTAAATTCATCATTACAAACTCAAGCAATAGTATTACATGGTAGAAAGCAAATATTAGAAACCCACAGAATGAAGAACAATAGCTAGACAGAACACACAAAATACAGCTACTAAAAGTTCCTCAGCCTTGAAAGAGCTCCTCCTGCATCTGCAAGTTCCGTGGACATGAAGCGGGCGAGCAGACGGTGCACTGCAACATTGCAAAACTCTCTGGTTCGATGTCGATGAGCTAGCAAAGAATGACTGAGGAACTTCCCAGTCGGTATAAACATCGCAAAAGGTTATCAAAAAACCTTTAAAATCACAGAATGAAGAACAGTACCAAACAGAAAATACAAAATGCAACTACGACAAGTTCCCCCCGGAAAGAATTTATCCTGAATCTACAAGTTCTGAGGACATTAAGCGATATAATGGAAGGTACACATTTGAAAAGAGCATCACTCCTCAGCATCCTCGAAATTCCACCCGTCATATTAACAGTGGCAAAATGCTTCACTGATTCAGAGTGAATCTCGGAAATGGTTTCATCTTTAACCTACATTAATCGAATCAGTATGTAAATGAGCCTACAATGTACAATAATAGCCTAAAATAAAACAGTTTCTAACAATATATTACCTCTTTCCGCTTGGGAATCCAGTCACTCCTACGCAAATCAAGAATATCACAGATCATCAACCTTGATCGGGAGGAAAACTGAAGATTTGATGCTATTTCCTCCAAGCGGTTAAGGTACACATCATTTATAAGACGAGAATTCTGGTTCTCATCAAGCTTTTTGCCAACTATACTAAAGAACTGGCATAATGGCTCGACATTATCTTCATCCAGACACATTTCTGTAGGGTTCCAGTTCCACAGAAGTTCCTACAGTACAATTAATGTAGAAATTTTAGCGTAACAACGAATAAATACTAAAATATACTCTTTTTTCATCTTATTCTAGATAGAATATTGTACCTGGAGAATGCTCTGGACGATACTTTCTGAGAGTATTTCCAGGTTAAAAAGCTCCCCGATTAGACAAATGATTCCAACTCTTCGAAGTTTCAGAATCCTATCTTTGTCAACGCCTTCGATGTTTAGCCTGTCCCGAAACTTGACAACGCCTTCAAAGGCCTCTAGACAAATATCCACAAGAACCTGCTTGACTGTAATTTCTTTTCCACCGGGTTCATCGGAAGGGAAAGGAGGCAGCTTCTCGATTAGATATGAAAACAGCTGTGCATACATGCGACACTCTGTAGGCTCCTGAACCGCCTTGTTGAATATTGTGCAAACAAATCCTTGAAACACATGAAAGGATTTAACCTTCTTTGCAGTTATTAAACCATCTTCACCATGTTTCTTCCCTTCAATATGCGATTTCATCACGATTTCTTGGTCAGCTCCGACTTTGCACACTTCACACCAAAATGCAAAATTTTCCTTTACTTTGCTCTTCGATTTGTTCTCTTTCATCTCTGGCAACATTGACTCGCCATCTCCATCTGAACATTTTGTACCTTTCGGAACCCATTTAAAATGTTTCTTCCCTTTCATATGTGATTTCATCGCAATTTCATTTTCAGCCCCGACATTGCACATTTCACACCAAAATGCAAAATCTTCCTTTACTTTGCTCTTCGGTTTATTCTTCTCTGGCAACATCGACTCACCATTTCCATCCAAAAATTTCGTAGAGAAACTAGCTTGCTCGACTTTTTCCCCTTTTGCTGGAAATAAAGCTTCCCTCTTTGTTCCGGGAATATCAGCACTAGATTCAGCCTACACACGACACTCAAACATGTTCATATAACTCTAAACTCCGAAAGATGTCAATAGTCCATAGTACAGATAACATGGTTATAATGCATCACAAACTAATCCTTGAATGCCATGAAATTCCCAAAAGAAACTGCAAACAGTAAGGAAGAATATACATACCGACAAAAGAGACGATTTTTTCCTTCTCCAGACGAGATTAACCTCTTTAACCTTGGACAAGCCTAGCTTTGGCAAGGGCAACACGCTCATTCCTTCTGTCTCAGTCCTTTCTTCTATCATTTCCTTGTGACCATCTCTCTGAGTTTCGAAATTAACACGGGACATTGCAAAATTCCCATTACAACCTAAGTCAACAGCAATAACAAATATCAATAGCTAAGCATTTCAACACAGAAAAGAAAAGTTCTGGGCTTTTCCCCCATTTTTCACATAATGTAACCTAGCAGCGGCGGCGAGCATTGCAACCAGCGCAGCGGCGGAGGCGGAGGCGGCGCCGGCGACTGATATGAAACTGAGGCGTAGAAATCCGTACCAGGAAGTTCATTGCTGCTTTTAAAGAGTAAAAGAGACATCACATACTCTATGAATATAGTGCCAGCATTGAACACAAAAATTAACTTACCGTTGCAACCATGAGTGCGGCGGAGATGGTGGTGGCGGCGGTGGTGGGTCGTCGGATAAAGGCTGCCGGAATTCCATTTCTTTGAGAGAGGCTTTGGAACTGTAAAAAGTGGGTTTGGAGTTGTGTACAGTATTTAAAAGCTCCACTACCGTCTGTCTGTTCATTTTCCCTCTCTCCTTTTATATTTTCTTTATGACATTCACCTCCTTGAACTTTTCACATATTGCAAATTCTACTTACAATTTTGGTAAACTCTCTAGAAAGTGCAACTTTCCTAAGTGAGATGACACTACCACTATATATTTAAACTCAAGTGATATAATTTTGTGTTAAAATATTGATCATGTTAAAATAAACATATAGTAAAATATGTTTTAATGTTAAAATTTTAAAAATATTATGTAAAAATTAAAAAAATTAAGTGATAAAATATACAGTTCAAATTGAAAGATGCACTATATATATAAAATAAAACATATAAAAAATTTCATGAAAATTCAGAAAAGTTGGGAGTTTCACATACTTGTTCTATAATTGTTCATTTTTATCATTGTTTGAAAATATATTATGATTTTTTAAAACAATTTTATTGCTACTTGCTTTTAAAATGATACTGAAAGTAAAAGTCAAATAATAATCATCATCGCTTAAGAGAAGAAGTGTTTTATTGTTTTTGAGGAACCAACGCTTTCAAAATCTAGTTTGGTAAGACTTTGTTTGGTTAAACTAAATTTTAGAGTCTTGTTGAAGTTCAATTTTGGGTATCGAGATATGGTAATATTTGGGTATTCTCAAGCTAACGTTGTAAAAAAATAGTATGGGACTACTGAGTGGTTTGAAATGCACAATTATTTTATCAAATTATCCTGAACGTTTTCCAAAATTTTGAAATGAAATGATGTTTTTTTCAAAGAAAAAAATAAAGAAATGAAAAGAGAACAAGCTAGTATAGTAACTTAAAACATGCTTACAAGAAGATACTGACGTGACGTCAGGATTTAGGGTTTAGGCAAAACCTAGTACAGTAATCAACATGAAATATATCTGAAAAACATGCCAAACTAGTCACGCCTCTTTCTGCTTCTTGCCATTTTCCGTTGCAGAAGGTGCAGCAACATCAGCATCTTCATCCATGGATTCTGCGCTCCCCCGGAAGATACCGCCTTATTAACTTCTTGCCCAGATTGAAAAATCATGTTGTCCAAAGACTTCAAAATGTGGTAACATTATGAACTTGGAACAGTTTATCAAAATTTTAACTCAAAACTAGTCTCATCAAAATCGAACAATTCATAAAACATTTACAAAACCTGGAAAGCATATACATGTTTTACTTATTAATGAGAAGGAATACAAAACCTGGACAATGTGGTGAACAATCTTTTCTGGAACCATGCATCTTCTGATTGAGAAGCTCCCCAATTAGCCGAATGTTCCCAAGAGTACGAAGCTTTAGAAGCCTGTCTCTATCTTTACGTTCAATCTCTTGCTCGGGAGAAGTCGTTTGCCTGAGCTCTTCCCTCAACTGTTCAGCGCCTTCAAATGCCTTTTGACAGTTGTCCAAAAGAACCTTCTGAAATGTAATTCTTGTTCCTCGAGGTTCATCGGAAGGAAATGATGGCAACTTCTCATTGAGATCTGAGCACATGCATACATAGGGCAAAGTGTAGGCTCGAGGATAGCCTTATCAAATATCAAGGATACGACCCCCTGCAAAGCAAGACATAAGAAAGGAGATTGAATTTCGATTATCAGAAAGACTTGAGAGCAAAAGAGTTAATATTTACAACTGCAAATATTAGTATTGAGCACTTATCATATTCAGACTTCAGTTTTCAGACTTCAGTTTTATCAAACAGAGCCTAAGAGAGAATAGAACCCTTTTAACAATCTTATAAATAAGAAAATACAAACCTTCAAAATGTCAGCTGATGTTATTCCAGAATCGATAAGTTGGCCTTTTAAGAGTTCAAACTTCTCCAGCATTAGCTTGTTCAGAATACTGCAACAGCAGACCGACCATTAGGTAAAGATGACAAATGATGTCTAGCCACAAAAGTGATGGCTAATCCTCATAAAATGACACTTAAAGAGCTTAAGAAATCGCATTCGCATATAGGAAAGGGAAATATTTACCCTCTGACAGTCTTCAAAACACGATCTTTATCACAAAGAGTTGCCCTCCGAGCCAACCAAGGCACCTCAGCCTTGTCTGGCTCATTATATCGACCTCGGGGCTGATTTGGCAGCTGTAAACACAAGTCATGAGATTCAAAGGGAAGAAAGAGTAAGCCATATAGTAGTACACTTACAATAGTTTTTGCACGACCCCAGTTTGGATCTTCACCAAAAACTTAGTTTCAACTTCATGTTTGAGTCTCAGAATTTCTTGGGGGATATTAATCACCTGCTAATAAAGGAAATAGTCAAGGATGTGAATCCAACAAGCATCAAAATCCTCGTCTTAAAATGGAAACTAATGCAGGGAGACTGATACCTCTCTCAAACTAAGTAAGAGTTCCCTGGTATACCGAATAGTCTGCAATGGTGGTTGATCGGGAGCTGATTGACGCCGAAACTCCATCTCTGTGACTGTGTAAACTGTTGGAAAATGAGTAAAAAATGTGGTTATGTGAAAGGGCAATATATGAGGTTTTGTTCAATGCAGTGCATTTAAACTTGGCGCCTTTTCTTCTTCAAATTACACATTTCTCTATGTCTCTTTTTCCTCTACGCATTGATTCCTTCCATCAATGAAGTTTAGTCTCTCCAACTTCTGTAAGCAGAACTGAACTGATCTAAACTGAATTATGCTAAATAGTAACAATACATGGCCAAATTATTATAAATAATTATTTCAAATAACATCACAACTGAAGATAATAATCCAAACCATAATTGTTTACATGACTTTGTTGCATAAGTTTAAATAAACTGAGAAATATTCAGATACAAAGAGATATCTGAAATAAAAATTATTCAAGTCAATCACCCTAAACAAAGAATGAATTATTCTTCCCTAGCGCTGTGCATGTTGCCTGCATAAATGCGCTTTCAGGCCCTCCTCACTGGAGGCAAAAGTTTCACACAGGTTACATTTCCACAACTTCATCCTTCTCTTGTTCCCGACACCCGAAGAAGACTCGCCGACTTCCCCATGTTTTGCAATCTCCGAATCACGCTTTGTTCCAGAAAGTCGAGCGCTAGGTGTAGCCTGTCCAGAAGAACATAAACTGTTTAGATAATCAGGTTATGATGAAAGACTAATGATATATGATTCATTAAAACTTGTCAGAACTTTCACAAAGCTAATGACAAAATGATGTTTCAAGGTCCATCACATATCCCACATATCCCACACGAAGACACGGCACTAAACTGCCATGTCGGAGCAACAGGACAAAGATAAACTGGTATACAATAAAGAGGACACTTTGGAACATTAGGAAAGGCTTCCAAGAACATTTCAGGAACAACCTTAAACAACCTTAGACAACCTTAAAAACCTGAAAGCATGGCTTATACTAATATCCGACACGGGGACATGGAGTTTATAAAACAACATAGACTAATTAGCACTAAACCATCATGTCATATTTCGTGTTGTGTCGTGTCGTGACACGGCACTAAACTGCCATGTCGGAGCAACATGACAAAGATAAACTGTAATACATTAAAGAGGACACTTTAAAAGTCAGAAAATGCTTCCAAGAACATTTCAGGAACAACTTTAAAAACCTGAAAACATGACATAATAAAATCCGACACGGCAACATGGAGTTTTTAAAACAAAATAGACAAATTAGCACGAAATTCGTGTCGTTTCTGACACATATCCGACACAGAGACACGAGACTAAACTGCCATGTCGGAGCAACATGACAAAGCTAAACTGGAAAGCAATAAAGAGGACACTTTAGAACATTAGAAAAGGCTTCCAAGAACATTTCAGGAACAACCTTAAACAACCTGAAAACATGACTTAGCACAGCATACAAAATCAAGCTTTCCATTCTTCAGACAAAAATGGAGGAAAAGGATACACAGACTGACCGGATAAACACCTTCAGCCATGGTCGGAATAGTACTGCCACCGGCTGTCAACTCTTCTAAATACCATTCCGAAGACAAAGGATTCCGGAGGTCACACTGTGATCCAGAAGCAGCATAATGTTAACTAATTGTCAGAACATCCACAGAATTTCACAAAATAATGTTCGAAAATAATAAGAATCATCGGAAGCAGGTTGACCACGGTTTTTTTTTTTTTGGTCAAAGACAGAATTGACTAATTTAAATTTTAAAAACGCGCGCTAGATAACGCGGGAATGTTCAAATAGAGATTTAAAAAAGTCTGATTTCTAAGACCTATATCTAACCTTGTACAAAACCAAAAACTTTTGTAAGTTCTCAGACAGGGATTTCAAAAACTCAGCATCATAAATATAAGTGTAACGAATCAGTTTGATTAAGGCAAATTCAGTAAGAAAAAGATTCGATTGGGAGAATAGAAACTGACCACATGAACGAGCTTCAGGTTCTTCTCCTCCTGCTTGCCAGTTTCTGCGACGGCACCTTGATTGTCCTTTCCTGTAATCACCCGCAGCCTGAGCTCGTTTTCTTGCCTCATCTCTGCCTTGACTTCCTCCACGAGTGCCTGTTTCCGATAAAACTCGCCGGAGATGATCTCCTCTCTGATCTTCAGCTTCTCGAGCTCCCGGGAATGAGCCATGTTAATCCTAACAAATCAATCCAATCCCAAAACCAAATGAAACAAAACAAGAAAGAAAATCGGTATAGTTTTCCTCAAATCTAAAGTTAGATCATCATAAAAAACCCTAATTTGGGAAGTAACAATCACAAATGTCAAAATCACACACAAAATTGGTGCAAAAATCATGGAAAACTGCATTTTTTTAGATTTTTAGGCGTCGTGGCAAGAAGCAAGAAATCGAATCAGATCAGTTGGATCATACGAAAAGCTAATGACACACAATCAATCACGAAATCATACATCAATTGAGAAATAAACAAGCAGCAAGAAATGAATAGGGGGTTTCTTCGGTGAGCTCTTACCGATGAGAGTGGCGGCGGTGGATGAGGTACAGCGGCGCAGGCGGCGGAAGGAAGAAGAAGGGCTCAACTGGTCAAGGGAGTGGCAAACAAAAGCTATATATATGTTCCCAAGTGCCTTAAACCCTATCTTCATGAGCTTATTTTTTAGCTGAACATAACTAAATTGAGCTAAGTGAAAATTAATACACACCACACTAGTTTGAGTCGTTTTGGGGACTGGCTCATTATTTAAAACCGTGCGGGCTTTATACCCGGCCCAAAATGGATAATATCATATGAGTTTGAGTTGCGGTGGGCTCGTCAGTCCCAACAACAAGAAATAAAATTCAAGGCAATGAAATACACATAATAATATTGTACTATAAACAATAAAATCACACAGTTATGGTGGTGATGCTGGACCAACTAGGGTAAAATTGAGATCAAGGTTGGATATCAGTATTCAAAACTGAACAAACCTGACAGCCAAGTAAGTTAGATCAACCAACACAGTAGCTATCATGACTAAATCAGCAGAAGGATCTGCATATATATATATATATATATATTCACGATGGCCATGAGCTTTTTTAAATATTATTACTCCAGATTAATTGTTTTTGCTGATAAAATCTTCTGTTGATTTTTTTTGATATATTGTAATCACATCTCTCTGTATATGTACTGCATCTGCATGAGTTCTTTACTTGCCCTCATGTGCATATCAACATATACCACGTTACCGACCAAAAAATTAAAAAAAAACGGCTAGTTGCTAATTTTAGTAGTACTTAATAATCTGCAGCCTAGTTTCTGCAACCCTGGGAGCATCCTCAGCATGTATTTCTCAACATTGCTTCCAGAAGACCTTAAAAACAGGTTGGAGATGGATTTCATGTTAACCATTCGGGGGAAGTCGATGAAGAATCTCTGGCTGCAGTGTTCGAATGTGAACAAGCCATGATCAGTTAAGAGATGCCTTAAACTCAGCAGCTTCCCAAATGACTCGGGAAAAAAGACTGTGCCAATCACTCCTTTGAGAACTAAGGTCTGCAACTTTTGAAGGTTGCTTATTTGCGAAGGGATTTCATTTACTCGAAGCCTGACAGCCAGGTAGGTCAGATCAACCAACATGGTAGCTATAATGACAAAATCAGAAGAAATTGCAGCACTTTCGAATCGCGCATTTCCCAAATCCAGCACTCCGAGCTTCCTGTAAATGAGTAGGTAGCTATATTTCAACCGCCTTGGCGGTGTGTTTACTTGGCTGGTATGGAGTGCTTGTGTTCTTGTAGCGACAGTTCCTCGAGGTCTAGCTTCTCCTTGAGGAACTTTCCCTATACTAGTAGAGGGCTGTGAAGGCACTTTCCCTGCTATTTTGGGAGGCCTAATGAGTGAGGATTTTCCGACATGCTCGAGAGGAGGCAGCTCAGGCAAGGGAGTGAGAGAAGAGGGAACATGAAATGGAGTTTTGGAAGACACATTGCGAGTGGACTTCGATTTTCTAATAACAGGAGGCAGTTTAGGGGGAATGAGAGAGCTAGGGACACTATATGATGGACTATTGCCAGCATTAGAGGGCTTCCTGGTCCTAGTAATGGGAGGCAGGGCAGTTCCTAGGGTAAGTTCCTCTCTATGGCTAGTTTTTTTGGGACGAGCGAGTGGAGCTCTATCAGAGCGATACTGATACAAGCAAGAGTGTATTTCTCTCGCGAGATTTCCTCGAAGATACAGAACACCACCAAACCTATCTTCTCGGGACAACGAATTGCGCTTCTCTAAGGTCCTTGAACAATAGTCTCTTAGTACATCATGAATCCGACATGTTTTGACCCCGCTTAAAGAACTTGTTCGATCAACTATCACTAGGCTTCTATCTACTAGCTCGTTCAAATATTCCTTGCCTCTTTCCTCTAGGCCAACATTTACATTCTTTTCTACTACTATAAAGCCTTCAGCTATCCATAACCGAATCAACATCGAGGCATGAAGTGTACTAACCTTGGGAAGAGCTCCAAAATAGAGAAAGCACGGCTTCAAGTGATCGGGAAGATGATTGTAACTCCACGACAGGACGCGTGTCAAGTGCACCACGTCCGATCTTTTTCCATGCTTGCGGTATAGATCTGTAACTGCTTCAGACACTAGTTTCCAAGAATTCTTTTTCCTATCGATTGTTTTGAGAATTCCAGCAAGCAGAACAATGACTAATGGCAGGCCTTGGCAAGCCCGCGCGACGCGCTCTAAGATAGCAAGCATCTCCCGACTGCGAGCTTCTCCCACATCAAACACCTTGGACACTAACAGATGATAGCTCTCTTCATCCGAAAGCTGTCTAAGAGTGTACAAAATGCTGTTTCCTTGCCGAGCAACAGCATGATGTCGGGTTGTGAGCAAGATCCGACTCCCTTTATGATCATCAGGGATGATGAACTTCAATCTGTCCCACAAGTTTTCATCCCAAACATCATCTATCACAATCAGATACTTCCTACCTTTCAAACTCTTGTAAACCTCCTCAGCTGGATCTCTTCCGCTAGGCGGTTGACTTTGGCTAGGGTTTCCATTTCCACCAATTTGGCTCAGGATCTCAGACAACAAGTCCTCCATCTTATAAGCCTGAGATGCATAACACCAAGCTCGAACATGAAACAGCAAATTCATCGACGCGTGATTGTAGACTGAACTTGCTAGCCTGGTTTTACCTAGCCCCGGCATTCCCCAAACCGACACGATCTTTAGGCTTTTTACAGGGCTGGTCAGGTGCTCAATCACCTCCATGGCAAGCTTGTCCTCCATCTTGTTCCTGGAAATGTTTGCCATTGATTTGCTGGTGGAAATGCTTGTCAACGGTGAATGTAAACACTACTTAGTGTCACCATGTGCATCATGTTCTCAGCAAAATTGAAACAATTAAAAAAGATGCTACACATCAATGCATATTGAGTACAGTATATATATTTAAAAATTCACACATCATTGACTAAAAAAATACATAGAATATAAAAAATTAATATGAAATTATCAAAATGTTAGAAATTTTCATCAACTGATATTGAAAGCCTACCAAAACCACTGTATTAACTGAACTGACAGCTCTATCGTACTTTAAATATATGTTCTCTTCAACTTATTTCGACTTTTAAAAGAAATATTCAAATTCATTTCGGCAAAAATAAGTCAGAACAGAACTGGGTAGCTAACCAACTCCGCATCTTTTATTAGAATTAAAAAATATCTTATACAATTATCGATTCTACTTGATCTATACTCAAATTTAAATATAATAGTTACCAACTCTGCATCTTTAGCCCTTTATATTTATTTAAATTATTTTTTTACCGTGTAATTTAACGACAAAATATAATTAAAAATGCACATATGGATTACTATAATAAATTAGCTTTCATTTACCATTGAATTCTTCACATATATTTTGAAGAAAGACCACTTCCATTGCCCAAATTGTAGCTTGGCTACTTAGTCACTTTACCAAGTCTCTACTCTATTCCCAACAATTTGGATCTCTACATTTTTCACTCTTATATAACTCTTGTTTAAGCTGTTCTCATAAACTACAAGCTACATCTAATTCCACAACATATAAGTCACACTATATAAGATGCCAACCAGATGTGAGATCTTCGTAGAAATACTCATCGCCATATTCCTCCCACCACTCGGGGTTTGCCTTAGAGACGGTTGTTGCAGCGTAAGTTGCACATTTTTCTTTCCCGAACACTCTTAGATTCTCTCAAAATGCTTCAAACAAGCCACTGTTTTCTTTTTGCTTTTACATTTAACTGATCTCGTGTTAATTTCGTGTCATTGCAGTGCGAGTTTTTCATATGCTTGATCCTAACTCTACTAGGATACATTCCCGGCATAGTTTATGCCGTTTATGCCATAGTGGTTCGTGGCAGACCACTTGATCACGAACGGCGTCCTCTCGTCACATAGGTTTAGTTTTTAGTCTATGCTGAATTAAGTTGTTTCCAGAGGGAAATAAAATGATCGATGATTATATTTCTCTCTATTATTTTTTTTTCTTTTGTAGAAGATTTATATGTCTTGTACTAGTATTTCATTAGTAAAACTTTTAATTTTAAAATGCTATATTTTGGTCCAAATGTAGAGTACAAATGTGCAAACAAAAACTACGTTAATTAGCACGTCGGATTCTCTTCATGTGAACATCGTATTGTTGGCACGTTAACTTATCGTGATGCCTTTGGTATCATGTGCACACTAAACTTTGGGTTGGAAATAGATGCCTTGATAACTTGATTAAAAAAAATGCTATAGATTTATAATCAAAATAAATGATCACATTATATAATAATTAAGTGCATGATTAAATTGTTCAAAGATCAAACATTCAAAACCTATGAAATATTATCGAATAGGAATATAGAATAGTTTTTTATGAGCAACTGCCATATAAAAATATATATTTTTATAATACGCGGTGTTGAGAGTGACAAAATTTAAAGCGAGCGGGTTTATTATGAACATAGACAGTCATTGTCGTGTAATTATAACTGTTAAAGCAACATAACTCGTGATATTTGGAATGACGAATTTCAATAAAAATTTGGACTATATTAAGTAAAATATTAAATTGCGTATATTAATTTAGTTCAATTTTGATCCCATTTTCACAACTCATTTTTCATGTGACACTCTTTATAATTTGTATTAACCCGATCGAAATCAGAAAAAAAATATTAAAAAATATCATAGTAGCTCAGATCTGTGGACAACTGGATATATCCCGGGCCCACCCAACCAACTAAATCACATAAAGGTCAAAACCACAAGTCAAATAAGAATCACCTTCTTCTTCCTCCTTTCTCCCAATCCGATCAGCAAACCAAAACTCAGAGATCAACAATGGTGTCCAGATGCGAGCTCTGCTGCGAGATTCTACTCGCCATCTTCCTCCCGCCTCTCGGCGTCTGCCTCAGGCACGGCTGCTGCACGGTATGTACCGATTATCAATCAGTTTAATCGATTTCTCCGTATATTTTCTGATCAGTTTTTGGATTTTGTTTGGGCGATTAGGTTGAGTTCTTCATCTGCTTGCTGCTGACGATCCTCGGGTACGTTCCTGGAATCATCTACGCGCTCTACGCTATTGTGTTCATCGATCGCGATATGTCCAGGGGAGAGTACTATGCTCCCCTTCAGTAGTGTTGCGATCTTCAAAATCTATTGAATTCGTATGCTTATTATTGTTATGTAATTAGCACTTGGATTCTAAATAATGTTCGAGTTCCAGTTGAATTCACTGTTTTTTAATGAATTTTGGGGGAAAATGAGCAGTGTGATTTGTGTTTTTATCTGTGTGTTCTTCGTTATCGGCTTGTTATGCATATGCTATATTCTCGTGTGAATGATCTATATAACTGATCCTGCATATTTGACTGATGAATGGGGATTAGGTGTTCTTGTTTGGATTGGATTGCTGTTTAATAGTTTAGTTGGATTAGAAAAGCGGTGAGATAAATGATTTATGGAGCAGAGTAGGTTTAGGTCAACTAGTTAGTAAGCCTTATGTGGTTCGAATAGTTTTAAGATTCGTAGATCAGTTTTTGTTGGTATAAACTGCGTGAGCTGATGGTTTGATTTGAAGAATTTAGTCTCAAATACATGAAAATAGTCGAATCATTTCAGCTCTGAGGTGAAAATGAGTCGTGATCGTAGCTCTTTTCTAGATAGGTTAGATGATGCATGCTTGTTGAGTCTTTCTACAATTACCTAATGTGGCAATTGAGTTGTTTGTAGAAGCGCGTTTTGTCTATACAGAACATGTTTATGAATTATGAGTTCTGAATAGAGTGTGTTGCTTTTTTGCATGTCGGTTATAACCTTTGATCTACGTTGAGAGAGGGCTAATGAGGATCTGAAATAGGTTTCGGGTGAGTGGTTCTTTGGAGTTGAATTCAGGACTGGTTGTAGTTTAAAGCTTCGCGGTTGCCTGTTCTTGTCGCGAATCATAAGCTCGTTGTAAAGTGCTTCTTGTTGTGTGTTGATTGTAGTTGCTCCACGAAAGGCGGGCTGTGTAGGTCTGCGTCGTTTGGCCCTGTTTTTCATATACAGTTAGATGATGGTAAAGGTTAGATAGTCCTTCGCTCTGCTGTTTTAAGTATGCTGGGAGTTCAAATTGTTGCTTATTCTGAACTAAATAAGGGGTGGATTGCTTATTCCGATAGCCTTCTTGGCATCGTCGCAACAAATTCGTACACAGAATCGTGGTGTACGATACTTGCATAATCAAGTAGAGGGAAAACACTGGATTGAACCTATGTCAAGAGTTAAGAAATTGCAGTGAAATTATTCGGATGCATAGAGTTAACTCTAAACGGGATGCCAAAATCACTGATTTACACTACACACAAGTTCCAAAATTTGAGGGGATGCAAAAAAAAAAAAAATTGAAATTTTGCATAAACGGCTGCATAACTTTCAAAATTAAAAACTGTGGTGCTACTGTTGCATAATCTCGAAATACTGTGATTTATTAAGTAAAAATTATTAATATTTTTCTAATTTTTCCATGACCCAACCCCCTCCAACCCCCTCTTACCCCTTCCTATAATCTACCTTTCAAAAACAAGATAGATCATATAAAGAGTTCTTTATTAATTAATACATATAGTTATCTTCCACCTATTTTGTCGTTTATTTTTGAACAATTTTCAGAATCTCGTATTAAAAGGTAAAGGAACTTTTTTTTGAGAAAAATAATAATTTCATTTACTTCAAGTTTATGGAAATCGTCCAGAATCAAATGACAAGAAACTCGGGGAAATCCCAAAAGTAATACAGTAGGGTGCTTGTTTTTGCATAGTTCCCTAGAAAATCCGCTATAAAATTTCTATCTCTCGGGACCAAAAAAACCATAAATAATTACTTCTGTCAATATGAACATCTACTTCGATTAATTCTCATTCAATTAATTTTGATGAATTACGATTTACAAATTACATTTGTGCTAGTACTTTGGAGGAGCATCAAATGCAAACATACATTATTTTCTCCATACCGACATGCCAAGACCTTTTTCATCCGCAAGAGCATCCAAGTCTCCACGTACCACTCAATCAACCATACCCGACTGTGCTGCTGTCCATTATAATAT
This sequence comes from Sherardia arvensis, assembly GCA_948330725.1. Lineage (NCBI taxonomy): Eukaryota > Viridiplantae > Streptophyta > Magnoliopsida > Gentianales > Rubiaceae > Sherardia > Sherardia arvensis. The sequence goes on from OX415235.1 coordinate 52,238,603, forward strand.
CTGTGGTCACGTTATCCCCAGGCCCTACGCTTCAATGATAATCAAAATGCCTATAAATTGTTCACCTAAATACAAAATGTTCATCCTGACCTTCTTCACTAAAATCTCAAGATTTTAAGAATCAAGAATGGGATCGACCTGTGCCACCATCTGTGAGATTCTTCTGGCGATCCTTCTCCCTCCCGTCGGCGTTTGCCTCAAGCACGGCTGTTGCACGGTATGAATAGTTCTTCGTGTTTCGCTATAATCACATCCTGCATTCATTTTACCGGAGTTATTATATATTGCGTTGTGACTGGTTATTATGAGATTAAAAGTTTCGAACTACATATTTGGATGTGTTTGGCGGAAATATATTTATAAGCAAAACAATCTTATTTATCGTATAAGTTAGAGCTAGTCTACTAGCTCACTAGTTTCTACTTTTGATCCATATTTTTGATTATCACTAATCTGACACGTTTATTATAAGTATATCAGTTCATAAACTCTCTAAAATACACTCTATTTCATGTTTGTTAGCGTTTGATTTCTGACGTTTTGATTCATAAAAATATGTGATGATTAAGAGTGTTCGGCGTAAATTATTACATATGTAATATACTATTTCGCTATATTTTCGTTTAAGTGTCATATAGTAATACTTAAATAGTGAAATATTTTCATCTTAACCTGATCATTAAGGGATAATAGCTCTCTTTTCTTATCCACTCCAGTTCAGTTCGCAATATTATAATACAATTTGATGAGTTTAAGGTTAATACTATATTTCAAAAGCATATGTTACCTCACTAAAATTGATGTTATCTCAGTTTTAATTTATTATTCCACTTTATGATTATGTTAGACTTGTAATCATTTTGACACAGTTTACTTTAGTTCAGTAGAAATTCACAGATAGTGACTCAAATCAAAGAATGTATTTATTTGAATTTCACATTAGGTCAATTCTGTTTAATAAAAGGTAATTTGATGAATTCAATTTAATTTAGTTTTTAGTTCAAATAAGTCAGAAATAAGCTAAGGAGGACAAGGTGTGATATCAGTAGTAAAACAAATTTTGCATTAATATTGTTGGATGATAACTTACTCTGAAGTCTGATTCCAAACTGTTGCAGGATAAGTTCTTCATCTGCTTGCTGCTGACCATCCTCGGATACATCCCCGGAATCATCTACGCTCTGTACGTGATCGTGTTTACCAACGACGAGTCGCAGCGCGATTACTACAAGCCTCTCGAGTAGTCACCGGCCGGATCTTCATTTCCGGCCACTTTTATGTACTGATATAGTGATATGACCACTCTTTCGTTTCTCTTTGATTTGCTTCTTGAAGCAGATTGAGTTTGCTTTTGTTGCTTTCTGAGAACTTTGAATGTTGTTCTTCTGAATTCTGATGTGCAAGAATGAGTAAATGCATGCATATTCTTGCAATTTTATCTTATTGTGTTTATTTTACTGAACTGAAATTTGGAGGTTATGCTACAATTTAATATCGTTATTATGTTATTATTCTAATTATATTAGTTAGATTTGAGTGGGTACATGTATATTTTTGAAGTAGAATCGGTATTTTTATATTGATAGAAGTTAGAACACACTATCGTCAACACAAGTAACACGGAAAATATGTCAATAAAAGAAATGAAGAACGTGATTAATTCGCGATAATTGAGAAATATTATTAAATACAATGTAGAAAATATTTGGAATGGAAATTTTAATAATATAACAATAGTTTTTTGCCTATAGAAATTATTATAATAATATTTTTTAACATTATTGACTAGTTTATTCGTCGATAATCATATTCATTTCATTCTTGAAATAACTTTTTTTCTTCTTGTCTCCCATACCTAATTAGTTAGTTTTGGTAAGAGTAGATAGGGGCGGTTACTAATGTGTAAATAAATGTTTATTGATTTGAAATGAAAAAATGTTCCTAAAAAAACATGGTGAAGACACCCCTTAATATATATTTTTTAAAAACTCAGAATAGAATATAAATACATACAGATTGTACATATTACATAAAAATATCCCATCCATGATTAATACAAGATACATCATTATAAAATTCTACATTATGATAGTAAATCTTACATGACACTCTAAAACGCTACCCTGATAAACTTGGGTATTTGCATCGTCGAATCATCAAACTGCAACCCCGATCACACCACCAAGAAATGAAAAATCCACGTCCTTACTTGCACCATCAAACTGAAACCACCGATCACATCACCAAAAAATGAAAAACCCACGTACTTACTTGCACCACCAAATCATCAAACTGAAACCACCGATCACAAATGATAAAGCTAGGTGCTTGCACCGTCGTATCATCAAATTGAAATCACCGATCACACCACCAAATCATCAAGCTGAAATTACCAATCACACCACAAGGTAAGAATTTTGATCAACATTTTGAACTAAATTTTGGGCCTCAAGGCAAGAAGTTTTTATTGGCAATATGAATGGGCTTGGACTGTCTCACTTTGGTTCATTACTCGGCCCATATACTATTATTAGACAACCTGCAAATTTTCAACACCTATATATACTGAAATGATCCACCATTTCCCCAGCTACCCAAAGAGAATTCCATGGACGGAACTGGAAGATCACCACCGCCACCATCCTCCTCCTCCACCGAGTCGGAACCGAGTCAGCAGCAGAACGGCTGGGCCGACCTGACTCACGGGTGCCTCAACAGCATCCTCTCCCGCCTCTCCCTCGAGCAGCGATGGCGCGGCCCCATGCTCGTCTGCAAGTCCTGGCTTCAGGCCTGTAGGGACCCCTGCCTCAACTCGGTCTTCGACCTGGAGCCCTACTTCGACTCGGTCACTGAGTTGCCTCGCTACTGGACCCCAGAATTTGAGCGCAGGATCGATTCCATGCTCCGATCCGCCGCCGAATGGGGCGAGGAATCCCTCACCGAAATCCGCGTCCGGCACTGCTCCGATCGCTCTCTGTCCTTCGTCGCTGAAAGGTGATGATCTGAATTCTCTGATTGTTTTTGTTTGGTGTTTTGATTATTTGATTTAGAGGAAATGCTGATTTTGGATTATGCAAAATTAGGTTATAGTTGCTCTATGCCTATGATTGTGTTATGTTATTAATGCTGAATCACGATTCAGATAATGTAGCTAAGGAGATATATCCTATGGATTGTTATAGACTTATAGAAGAGTACATTTTACGATCTTAATAGTATGGAGGAAGTATTCGGAATGGACTCCGATAGATAGATTGATACTTCCCATGTCCCGTCGTTATTTTCTTAAACAGAAACTGAAGTGTATGGAGGAACAGTAGATCAATGAAAGATTCAATTAATTAAAACTAGTCTCTTGTAAGGAACCGATTAAAAACGCTATCTTGGACAGATTAATGCTGGAATAGATAGAATCTTAGTTACATACTGTTATACGGAATGGACTTGATAGAATGATACATCCCTAGCCCGCTGTTATCTTCTTAAACAGAAACTGAAGTGCATGTATGGAGGAACAGTAGTCTTAAAATTTAAAGATAGGGATGTAGTTATTTTAATTAGTAGTTTAGACTCTTGTGAAAGGCTGTGACGGAGAAATGGAATGAAAGGAAAGGAACAGATTAAAAACGCAATCTTGGATGAAATCTTAGTTACATAATTTTCTATGTCCTCCATAAGTCGGCGGGTAATGTGTGAGTTTACTGCTGCTTCTCACGTATGAAACTACAAATATTAGCTACGAATATATATTTGAGAATGTTAGTTACCGATATGTTCTTGTGACATTCCAATGTCTTCGAGTATATATGCATATCAGCTAAATTCCAATAGCTGAAACTACAAATATGTGATGATGTTTTTTTCACTTTTCAGGTGCCCGGATCTTCGGGTTCTCTCAATTAAGAGCTCCCCTCATGCTACTGATCAAGCAATGTCCAAGATTGCTCTTAATTGCTCCAACCTTAGAGAGCTCGACATCAGCTTCTGTTATGAGATATCTCACGAATCTCTGGCCCTCATAGGGAAGGAATGTCCTAACCTGAAGATTCTTAAACGGAATCTGATGAATTGGCTCGACTCTTCCCAGCGCGTTGGGGTTGTACCTCGCGAATATGTAAAGGCCTCTCCTCAAGATGGAGACTCAGACGCTGCTGCGATTGGGAAATATATGCCTAATCTTCTGCATTTGGAGCTTCGATTCTCCAAAATTACAGTCAAGGGTCTTCTGTTGCTGGCGGAAGGGTGTCTGGACCTTGCATACCTGGATATATGTGGTTGTTCAACTCTGACTGGCGGAGATATTGTAGCTGGAACTTCAAAGATGAAGAAACTGAAAACCCTCAAGAAGCCTACTTACTTCTTACCTAATTCACATTACCATTCTGGGAGGTATGGCCATTGGAATTTATATGACGAACGCTTTGGGACAGACGTGTTTCGCATTTGATCCCTGGTTAGCTCACTTCCCCCTTTTGCTCTCTATGACTTCGCTTCACTCAAATCTTACTTGCACCTTTTGTCTTCTCACATAGAAATGGCACATGCTCTTAAGTTTTACCTGCTAAAGTAACATGGAATTACAAATAGAAATTCAGTTAAGTTTCCATCAATTTTTTGCTGAATAACATGTCTGTTTAGATTACTCGATGGCATGATCTAGATACTATTAACCGTATCTGATTCATGTAACGGTCTCAAAAACAATGCTTAGAACTTAGATTACACGAGTCTCGTGTGTTCTTTCGAATGATTATATCCTAGGGCTTGTCATATGTTCTAGTATGAGGTTTCCCTGACACTATACTTTTGCATTTGACAGATTGCGGAATGTGGCGGTTGCAAGGAACTTGTGCTGAAGAGGCAGAGATATATTTCTTGTAACTTCTGATGTGATTCTGTATGTGTTTGTGATGGAGGCTGGAACCACCTGTTGTACTCTCTTATTTTCATGAAGTGTTTCATGTTTTGAAGTTGAATAAATGTCTGTATAATATATTTATATTCTCAATAAGGTACATTTTGACCATTTTTGTTCCATTATGAACTGTAGATCAACTACCTACCGATGCCGGGGGCGGAGCCTACCGTCTTCCCGCTGGTGGACTTTGCTGATCGAACGGTGTGGCCTGAGGGCATCATCATCTTGCTGATCGAACGGTGTGGCCCGAGGGCATCATCAAGGCCCTCGAGCCGCACTGTTCGATCAGCAAAGTCCACCAGCGGGAAGATAAGTCCACCAGCGGGAAGATGGTCCCGTTCGGTACATTTCACAACCCCATTTCTACTAGTAGCCCATTTTTGCTCCACTATGAACTCTAGATCAACTACCTTCCGACGGGGGCAGGATCTACTGCCACCGGCAAGGTGATGATGCCCTTGGGCCACACCGTTCGATTAGCAAAGGCCACCAGCGGGAAGATGGTCTCGTTTGTTGGTCGGGACCATCTTCTTCCTGGTGTTCTCGTCAAATTTTTCGAAACAATGTCAATACACGATCTTCACTGAACTACCCATCGACATAAGCTCGGTGAACCATCTTGTCTATTATTTCATTTATTTTTCAGCTTGCCCAACAAATTATTGGCCAGCAATCAATTTTGCACCGTTGGTTTATGCATATAATGCATTTGCAAGTGGGATGACTCCGACAGGGAATTGAATGATAATCAGAAGGAACCGAAAAAGAAAGAAGTAAAGAATCCAAATCGGTAAACTACCCAGAATAGAAACAAAAAACACTCACTCACCTTAAACATGACTACAATTTAAGCAACGTTCTACTTTTTTCAACCAAACATTTCAAAAATCGTACAAATACTTCTCGAAGAGTGGCATGTGGTCAGCATCCAAACACACCGCTAATGTCAAGGTCCTCTCCTTGGCAATGGGGCTAGGCATTATGTAGATTGTCCCTTCGTAGAGGATGCTAGCTGGACCCATGTGGATCGGTCTCCCCCACCCGAAATCCGCGTCGTGAACGGGGAGCCTGGTCCAGCTGTTGATGTTCAGATTAGGGCTCGCAAAATACTGCGGCCCTCTGACCAGCGCAGACAGATCAGGCTGGATTTCGAGATAATCCAGTGCTGATCTTAAGTATGCGTCATCCATTCTCGCTAGCGCGTTGTGGATACGCTTGGCGGAATCAGCTAAAGGCTCTGTCTGGAGATCATCAGCTTCGGCTAATGGTGTAGCTGTGAACACCACATTGCCTAGGTAGCCGGGAGGGAGCGGCGGGCTCAGCCGGGATCGGCCGTCGGTTGCAATGTACAGCTTCGACGGCTGGTCTCCGGTGAGGCCACGCGCACGGCAAGCCGTGCGCCAAATGTGGGCGGCTAGGGTTTCGTAAGTGCTAGCCTGATTGTTGGTTTTGGCTTTCAGACTTGCGATCTGTTCAGGTGTGAGCTTGAGTATGGCGGTGGTGCTTCCCTTAAGGGCTTGTTTGGCGGTTTTCAGATACGGTGGCGCGTGGTACTCCACGTGCTCGAATTGCGGCACCGGCGGGTCTCTAGGCTGGAGAAGTGTCCGGTCGATGAACGGCGGAACGCCGATGGCGAGGCCGCGGGCGATGTCGGACCACGTGTTTATGAAATGAAGCGACGACACGCCGTCGGAGAGGTTGTGGTGAACTCCGGCTCCGAGCGCTACTCCGCCGCACTTAAACTTCGTAACCTAATCAATAAAACAACATTTATGAATCTATATCAATACGCATTCAGATATTTTACTATCATAATCAAAAATAATTAAATTATAATAATACATTTCCAAAATATTCATAATTTTTTCAATAAATAAAATATTAATTTAACCGTATTTTAAATTATAAAAATAAAATATTGGACTGATACGTCAAATAAAGGTTTATATAAAAAATACATGAAGAAATATATAATTTTGTTTCTAGAAGTGATTCACGTGTCACCTTATACAACTACAAAAGCCGTGAATATTTTGAATTTCCAGTAGTGGCCAATAAACACGGTTGAATTGTCAAAATAATGCCGGACCAAATAAGTTAGTTTGGTAGCTAGCTAGCAAGTATCGAATATTTATTGTTATTATTATTATGCCCAAATCGCAATCTACTCCATTTTTGGGTTAAACAAAATAAAGTAAAATAAAATCTCACATTCTCACTTACTTCTTTAGTTTTGCACAACAATGACACCATTATTAAAAACAATTGAATTTATTATTTCCTCTATTCCCGTCGGACATGTACATACATATTTTTTACAGTTTAAAAATACTAAATTTTGACTTTATAAATATCTGAATATCAGATAAACACGATTATGAAATTACAATGTGTGTTTTCCTGCCCGATATCTCAAAAAATTACAGACATTTTAACCCACATTAAATATATCTAACAAAACAATTATGATATAAAGCAATTTTTATGATATATAAAGTTATGATATCACACTATTTTACCATGCAACTTTCAAATGAAATGTAAAAACTTTGAATTATTCAACGTATATGTACGAATCGTACAGTATCAAAATTCTTGAAAAGTAAGTATCATTACCTGGAAGAAGGCGAGGGGGTAAGAAGAAATGTCGCCGGAATAATCCACCGTCGGGACAAGCCGACGGAGCTCGGAGCTGGGCCGGAAATCACCAAAATCGTCGACGCAGGAATCGCTCTCCGCCTCCACAAAAGTCACTCCGGCGGCGTTGCAGTCGATCTCCACCCTTCCCTCGCCGTCCCTCGCCAGTCTGCCGGCCATGGGGTAGAACGAAGTCAGCACTTTCCCTAGCGCTTCCTTCATCACCTTGCCGTCGAAGAAGTTTCCGGCGCCGGAGTACTCGTTCGGACGGTAGAAGTACACCGTTAGGATGTGGATCCTGGCCACCAGAAGGTCGAGGTTCGAGTTCCACAGCCTCTTCTCCGGCGTCGGCTGCGCCGGCCGGACCATCGACGTCTGCTTCACGGTGATCATCTTCATGATTTCGATAATTTAATGAATTGATGTTTGAGAGGAGTGCACCTTGTAATGTGTGATGTAGATTTTAGTTGCACCTATCTGTTCAGTATTTATAGAGCAAGCACTTTTTTTTTTGGTTGCGACATTAAATTGTGAACAGTGATTATATACTCAGTTTTTTTTAATATTCACTTCTAGATTTAGTTTAGGATTTCTTTGAATTTTTTAAATATTTATAGGGATTTTGTATTCACTATTAACATTTTCAATTATCAATAAAATATATTTTCAAGATTTATCTCTTATTTGGTGGATTCCAACAACAACCAGACAAGAAGACAGCGTGTGCGACTTCTAACTAATTCAGATTTGTGATGCGTCAAAGACGAGGGATATTATTCTATAAAAACACAAATTGTCGTGACATTTTAGTAAACTGTGCTAAGATACGAGTTTAGTTCATATTTTTATTATCTGATTGACTAAATTTTGGTAAAAGATTTTGAGTCACTTTGTGAATTTAAAGCTTTTTATATCATATTTTGTGAATTTGGTGAATCATTATTTGTCACTGCACAATAAGATGTCGATACGTGAATTTTTATTAAACATAACAAATATAATTGTACAAGATAGCTAACACGCAGTATAATCACAATATTACATATTAAAAAAATCAATTGTAACAAACAGATTCAGAATCCTTTTCAAAACTCGACATGATCGCATAAATCGCCCATGTTTAAGAACGGCTCTGCAAATTACATCTAACATGAAGCACGGACACAACAATGTGTACAAGTAATATGAATATTTAAAAGTTGACATCTCAAATTAGTTTGAAAAAGCATCATAAAACGTTATATTAGGCGCCACAAAGTCATGATTTTTTTCTTTCAAATCAATCATTTTTGTTCTTCCAATTAATCAATTGTACTGTTTTAATTTACACAAGAAGAGAGAAAAGTAATTAGGTGGGGAAGGTACACATTTATTAAAAGGCACTATCGGAATTATGTGTGACAGGTTGCGCATTCATCACCGTGAACTATATTTATATATAGACAATATAATTTATTTTGATACTTAAAAAGTAGAATAAATTGTGAATTGAATCATATCTCACATAATAATAATATTATCACGTATATATTAATTAAAATTCATGATCAAATATATTTAATAAAAAAGTGAAAAAATTGCACAGTTTCATCCGGACGAACTTTCTTGAAAGTTCGACCTTGTTCAGTTTAACTCTTTCAGTTCATTTCATTAATTTTTATTTTAGTTTAATAATTTAATTTTTTCCATATATAAACATTCTATCTTCGCTTTCAGTCCAGTATTTTTCAGTTTTAACTGATCTGATGTGGTAAAACCCCATGCCATTTTTACGGGGGAAAATAGAGGTAGGTAGCAACTACTACGGACTCGCGGTGTGGCTGTGATCTTACAGACTTGTCGCCATTGCTCAAATAACATGTTTTGGACCTCTTATGGCGTCGTCGTCAATCACAATTCTTTCTAGAATGCTTGTACACAATTAGTTGGACATACTTATAATAATAATGATTCATATATTATTATTGTTCATATTTCAGTTTCGGACAAAACAATATGATTCGAACGTGCAGAAAGGAAACGAAAGTTGAATTAATGATTGTGAATAGCGGGGATTTAATTTTTTTTAAAAAAATTGGTAAATTAATAGCGAATCTAAGAATTTATATAATGAGAAAAGGTAGTGTAGAACGATGGTGGCGCTACAGTGGTATTTAACCGGAATTTACTATTTACATGCTTTTCTGGCGGATTCGGGTGAAATTAGTGGAGAAAAATAAAAAACCGTTATCATAAAACGAAAAGCATGTAACTTGAATTGTAAACTCCAAAAATAAAAACGTATAATTTCGATCGGAACGGAGGGAGCGTTGAGGCAGAATATACTAATACTAATGATAAGATCTAAACGTCAGAAGTCAAAAAGTAAGTGATAAGTGGAGTAACGTTTTTTAAGTGATCAGTATAAGATCTAAATTTATCAAATTAAGATGAACCTATTTATTGTCATGGATTTGACATGAATTCATCATGCTTCTTCGAGATGGGAAGAATGATTATTTTTTGTTGATTTTGAAGTAGACACGAATACTAAGAATCGGCTCTCTAGTTTGATTTTTCATGGATGCTGAATGTTTGAATGTTTGAAGATCTAGATCACGTCACATATTTGAAGTTTATTTAGGTAGAAATTATATTGAAATAAATTGCAAATGGTAGTTTTTTGTATTGTATATGTGTAATTTGTCCATATCGTAATAGTTTTATTAGTTTTACCATTAAATCATCGTGAATTTTCCACGTTGATATTGTTCAGTGATTTGACTGATTAAATCTTATAATTCTAATACTAGATCCGAGTTTTCATGTCGATCTTTAGTTCTCGACCTGGTTGTGAAATCATATCTTGTTCTTTATCTAGTTTCACATGTTGTGTCTTCATTCGTTATTTATGAGTTTTAAGGTGTTAGAAACTTGAAAAATATAGATAATACTCAAAACCAGATGATATTGCAGTTGCACTATATTCATGTTTGGCGTAGCGATTGATGCACGAAAAACTTCTATTTACAAAGCGTGTTTGATAGTTGTTACATAGTTGTTATCTTGAATCTATATAAATCTAGTATAGTACACAAGGTATCAGTATGATCAGGCCCGGCCCAACCATGAAGCAAGTGAAACCCGCGCTTCATGCCCCCAAAAATTGGCTAAAATAGGGTCCCGTTTTTAAAAAAATTCAGATGTAGTGTGCTTTTAATATTTTTTTCTTTAAACCCCTATATTTTCTAGAATTTGGCCAAAAATAAGGACCCCATTTTTTAAAAATCCAGTATTTTAACTAATTTTAATTATTTTTCTTTGGACCCTCTATTAGGATCCTTTAAAAAACTTATTCGGTTCAGGTCCGCAAATAGTTAGGGCCGGCCTGAGTATGATTAGTATGGTTAAATTATATTTTCTATTGATAGCTACACTAAATGAATTTCAAAGTATATAACATTAAAAACAAGGGTGATATGGGTGATGAAGTCACGTATTTCGTCCCAAACAAAAACTATTTGTGATGATCGATGCATGGAGAAAATGCAATTTTTAACAAACTCATACAATTCTTTTCAACCTTTTCTAGATCTAGATTCCAAAGTCATAAATTTATACTCTATAAACTCTGCATTTTCTGGCGGAATGTTCTCATATTAGACACCTTAAATCCAACCTTGTAAAGTCTCATCAGGTGTACGTTTTCTTCACGGTTCAAAATTTACTCCCTAATAATAATAATAATAATAATAATAATAATAATAATAATAATAATAATAATAATAAATCAACAAAAACTCTAGTGTGGAATATTCATTGTTGATTTCTATAATTGTCTAAGTGTGGAATATTCACACAAAATCTTTGTATCCTCAAACCCAGAGTTTTTAAGCTCCGTCCATTTTGCTGAACTGGACTGAAAACTACTGAATATGTGAGAAATAACCTATTAAACGAGCTAAAAGTGTTAAAAATAAGTTGAAATAGACCTGACCATAGTATTTTTAGTCCGATGATCTTTCTAATCGAACTTAGCAATCTTTTTGATCGAAATCCCTACTCAATTTATAATTAGATTGACACCTTTTAGATTCGATTATTTCTAAATTCGATTTTCATCAAATGCCTGATCCATATTTTGGACGTGTCTATCATTGGATCAGGATGTTCACGCTTATATAACATAGATTTCTTTGTTCGTAGTTATGTAAATATAACCATGTGGGCTAGCCCACGCGGCTCACATGGCCAGACATAAGAATCTCGCCCAGCGGATGTCAGAGGCTCGAATCCCCTCTAAAGCATCATTTCCAAAGAATTTCCTCTGACCTCCCTGGTCAAGTCTTCCAAAGTGCTCATACAACGAGCCGGGAGCTGCATCGACGGTGTCCAGAGTATGGGGAGCACCACATGCCGGTGTAAGTGGAATACTCTCTCCACTCAAAGCATCAGGGTGAGGACCTTGGCAACTCAGCGTACGGGATCAGTAGAATAGAATAGATTAGAGTAGAGTAGGGTTAGAATAGTTGTAGGATTTTTGTACTTGATTATGTCGTTGTAATTAGAGGCCAATAGGCCTCTCTCAAAAAAAAAAAATTATGTAAATATTGATGATTGCGATTTTATTTGATAAGGCCACCACTTATAAAGACAATATTACAGCTTTATGAATCATATGCAACCCAGTAAAATATTGTACTCATGAGTGGCTGCTGATGAAACAACGAGTTTCATTCGATTAAATTAAAAATAAAAAAGAATTAAAAAAAACTGTCTTTTAATCAGATCTTGACATTCAATAAGTTCCACGTACGTTGTAGTACTTCGTGAATGCAAACTAACCACGCGTTCGATCTCACTCCCGTATATATATGTTCCTACGTATCCTATACTATTTATTATACATTTATATACTCTACACTCTGATTATTTTATAGTCAATCATGTAATTATATACAAGATATAGTCAACTACCACTTCATATTTTAACCTCAGATAGTGACTGATACTGCCCGCCTAATCGGTCCGGGTGGTCCCCTCCTCTGATCCAATTACCTGGTCCTGCAAGACAGAGTCTCGAGAGATTCTCGAGGGTAGACCCTCCAGCGTGATAATGAAAAATGGATTCCGGAAGAGAAAAAGGATATTCACTAGAATAATAATGAGAAGATACTTACTTGAAATAGTGCTGATGAGCACTATTTATACAGTGACTCATACTCTCCATGTGGTCCATGCTTTGGGTGGCTTCTAGTGTACCTGTTTTTATCCAAGTTGTATTGTCCCCGATGCTGCCACATCAGTTTACCTCACTATGGATCGAGTCCATGTTACTGCTGGGTAGTTGGGGCTGGGCCTGATACCATCAAATTGTTTCTTTAATAGTTTATTGAACATTAAAAATAGATGTGTTAAGGCATGTTTGTAAGAACTTTTCAGCTATTGTATACTAAAACTCATCTATATTAAAGTTTAATATACTACCAAAAAAAAATTTATTTTACAAGTCGATCTCATAAGATTAGATTTGTGACTTCTGACGGCCGGCATCAATAGTCAGAAATATCTATTTTTTTTCAAATGTATAACTCTAATTTCAACAAATAATCCGAGGAGTAATAATGATATTAGTTGGATCAACTTTATATTCATGTAATAATAAATTAGAAATGATTTGTAGTAAAATAAACACGCTGACTTCTGTGAGAAGTTTGATCTTAATAAATAGCCATCACCGACCTACTAGATTTCAGACCAAAAAAGTTGCATTAAAAGGTATATATATACCGTCTTTATTAATTTCAAATATAATCATAGAGTTCAAATTAGACTTTCTGTTCACTATGAACCACAAAATATTAAAATCATCTCAATTTATCGCAAGGGGTGTACGAATATTTAGACGGAAGACGTGTTAGAAAACATCCGAAATTAGGTTTTCTGCCTGAAGAGATGCTTAGAATTTCAACACCTAGGCTAATATGAATCAATTGAGATTAGACGTTATAGAATTAAAATTAAATTATAGCTAGATTAGGCCATAGACTTTATTGGTCCTTCCATCCTACAACGACCAATAGTAGCGGATTTAAAAGTTAATATTAGAATATATAGGCTGAAAATGTTGTAGGAACAGCGTAGAGCGGCACGTGCCGTGACAAAGGCAGTTAGTTAAAAACTATCGTTTTGAAATTGCCGGCAGATCTGAGGGCAACTGGCGCCTGTCCTCACCTACAAATAGATCCGCTCTTGTTTACAGTGACGAATCTAAAAATTAATATTAGGACATGTAAGTTGAAAATTTTCGGCCCATGTGTGCGCAACAAAAGCAGTTGGCTGTAATTACAGAGTGACCGACAGATCTGAAAGTCGTTGGCGCCTATCCTCACCTAGGAAATTCCACCACTGCTTACCCTTAAATTTCATAATATATATATGTGTATATGTATATATATTTTTTGCCCACAATTATATAAAATAAAAATAGTTTACATAATTTTCTCTTCCCCTGGTTTAATTTAATTATTATGGATTAACAAATCCATCAATTGAATTGAATCTTCATTTACATCCTTATTATTCTTATACCTATTAAAATCGAACATTTCCAAATTAGATACATTGTTATAAAAACTAAAGTGCTACACTCAGCTTGATATTTTACTTATCGTAATCCAAAAATATCATTAAAATTACAATAGCGTCTCATTAATACTGTTAAGTTTTCCCATAAACACAATAAATAAAAATACTTTTAATAATAAGAAATACTTTGAAAGTGACATTTAATCTTTCATCTTCTTTGTTTGCTGCAAGAATATGCAACACGCCAACATATATATGTGAAAGTTTCACGTTACAGTCCCATAAAAGCTGAAATTAATTTTGAATGTTATTATCACGCTACAGTAATTATCTGATATTTGTAAACCAATAATGTATCTGTTAGGCAGCTTTGAAATTTGTCTATCACCATTTCAAAATCAATCATCTTCACTCTAATATATCATTTAATTAGCACGTTATCAGTTGAATCTTCTTTGCAAATTATAATGCAATTATGTAAAAACAATTCCTTTAGTGAGCATTGAGTGAATTTATTTCAAAAAGAAAATATAATATTGAATGATATACGTAAGTGCTATACACAGTTCGGTATTTTTCTCAATAAAATCTAAATACTATTGAAATTATAATACGGATCTGCAAACATTGTTAAGTTTCTTCGTGAATATAATAATTAAAAATTATTTTAAAATTTATACTGTATTTTGGAATAAAATAGTAAAATATCAAATTAAGTGTGTATTTTGTGTTTTATGAACATAAAGGCTAGCTAAAAACTTCTATGGATCTATTGTTTAGACAACAATGACAAATATAAATATCATGATGCAATTTTCTAGTTAACATCATGAATTATTTATAAAGTTTGATTGAATAATTAATCAAAGCACAGAGGAGGAGATATAAAAACCATTTAGAGTTCGTACAAAAGGAAACTAGTGTAATAATAAAGCTGAAATCAGGACAGATAACATGAAATATAAAGCATCCCGATCAAAGGAACTGAGCTATAGCTAGCTAGGGCTAACTGTTAAAACATGAGTAACAGGTTACAGGAGGAACGATGAAGTGGAGAAGACGATGATTATGAGGGCGTGTTTGGCATTGGTAGCCTGCTCCGATGCAGAACACGGAAGATTGTCACGTCCTCCGTGGGGACCCCGATAGCCTCTTTTCATCTCCGCTTCGTGATCTGCAACTTTCACCCTGTCGTGATCCCGATCATCGGAATCAGAAGAAGAAGCGCACAGCGGCGTGATGATGATCAGAACCAGAAGCAAGAGAGCGAGATATTTCTTGGACTGCGCCATGATCATGGAAACTCTGATCTGATAATGTAGTTGATTGAGAATTGGTGGTTCTGGATTGATGCTACCAGCTTCCAGTCCCGGTCCGGATACAAGATGAGTCTCCAGTCCGGATGAGGATTCGTCCGTGCTCCGCGCGCTCTCATCTAAATACTTGCAAAACAACCCCCCGGAGGATAGCTACTCCGGCGTGATGATGAAAGAGGGGCCTTTAAATAGGAGAGAGAATAAGGATATATTGAGAGAGTTTAATCTGATAGAACATACATTTCTCCATAAGTCCAAACCTGTATTTATAGGTGTGAGTGATCAGCATCTAACCCAGAGGCAGTGGTCCTGTGCTTTTGTTCTTATCCAGGGACAGGTCATATTCATGTCCCCCTTATCCCCGAATAACGTCATTCTAGCTGACGTTATATGAACCGGACTACTCTCTGGGTCGGAGCCCAAATATGGGCCAGAGCCCATATCACCATGGATCTGTTAATTTGTAGAAGAAAATCATCGGATTTGGATGTTGAAGAAATGAGAGACTGGCTGTTTTCTGACCATTGTTGATGAACATGAGAAACGGGTTGGTCGTGTCACGTATGTGTCATGCAGTTTCTGGTACGCGATTCGAATCCGATGAATGAACCAAAAGCTTGTACCACTACTAGTTGTTACAATTTGTTGAAATCGATCGGGTGGCGGATCTAGCAAACATTTCATGATACGACTGAGAAAATAATACTAAGATTGAAACTATGATGAATTAATAAGGTGATGAAATGGCTAAAAAATTCAACAGTTTAATCATTATCGACTACTCGATCAATTTTTGGTATGACTCCATTAAAAATTAATAGATCGAAATAGTTAAAAAAATTTACGATTCAATAATTATCAGCAATTCCAAGAAATTTTGGTATTGCTGAAGTCATACAAGTAAATCCACCCTTATTTATATTTGGGGTTACGTCATTTCTAAAATTTTGGTACACACTCAATTAGCTAATTTGCATGTTTATCAAAGTTCTGAAATTATTATTATTATTTTCGATATATAACATTTTCAACTTGTAGCCTCAATTAATGTACACTATTTGATGCCATTTTCTATATTTTGCACGCTTATATAATTTATACACTTATTTCTATATGCATAAGGCCGTAAAACGAACGTATACATATAAATAATATTAACGCTATCAATGAGGTTCATTTATTAATTAACAGGCTTTTAACTATAATAAATCACAGTATATATAATTAACTATGTTATTGTGTCAAGTGATCATATGCATATCACCATGCATGTTTATAATCGGCAAAAATAATTATACCTGATAATTTCTCCAGTCGAGAGATTTTATTATTTAGAAGATATAATAACAAAAGAAAACAAAAGAAGAAGATCAAATAGAGGAAATTACATATTTTTTCATAAATTAAATATTACTGAAACCTTGGTTTACAAGCAGATTTTCTGGAAACGAAATAGATCACATCAGAACTGATTTATTGATTAGAAGCTGTCATAATCATTAGGGCTTGTTTGGCATGATTAGAAGAAGAAGAAGAAGAACAGGATGAATGCTGAAGTGGAGAAGACGATGATTAGGGCTTTTTTGGTATCTGTTGCCGCCGGTGCAGAAGATGTCTTTCCACGCCAGTGCGGTTCCGCCGCTTCTCCGCCGTACTCACCGTTATTTATCTTGATTTCATGTTTCAGAACTGCAGTGCCGTCGACTTTCAGATGGCCGGAAGAAGAGCACAGTGGCAAGATGACGATGATCAGAATTAGCAGCAGAAACAAGGGTAGAAATGTCTTTGATCGAGCCATGACAATCAGAAGATCATGTGCTTATGATTTCTGAAATGATGATTATTTTATAGATGAAAATATATAATCCCATGAAGATCATATGAGTCATGAAGATCTTGTTAGCTAGGTAGGTGCCATGTCTGGAAATTATGATTCAGAAAGCTTTGGTTGATCATTATAAGATGGTGTTTAATTTGAATGTGAATTAAGTTAAATTGAAATATACTAAATCAAATTTTAAAAAATTAATGTGTCAAAAATAATTATAATATACTAATTACGAAGCTAATTTTCATCAAATTATAATTATATATGTTGAACTATTCTCTAAAATTTATTCGAATATTTTTCGGTTTTGTCAAAATATGATTTATCGAAAATTTACTTAATTTAGACACGCTGTTACTATTTCTCATATATTTATTTTATTTTAAATCAATTCACTAGTTTAGTTCTTGTTCAGCAAAAATAAGTTGCAGAGAATATGCAATTAAACTACTACACTAATGAAAGAAATTATAGTGCACCATGCACAGTTATAAAATTGACTGGTTATATTTTATTGAACTAAACTGATTTAGAGCCGACATTGAAAGTATTTTAGACGCGAACTATAAAAATTTATGTTTAATTTCTAAATAAATGTTGAATTGGGATGATGATTTAGGGCCACAGAACAGCTCTATTTTTGATGATCTGACAAAGTACACTATCTTATATATCAAAACAAAGAGAAAGACTCATCATACCCTAAATGGCTACCTTCCACTTTTCAATAAGACAAATTCAGTTTAATAAAATATCCTTCAATATAATTTAGTAAAATTTAATTATATCAATTTCTTTTTTTCATATTTATATTTCACTTCAGAAAAAAAAAATCAAAGGCTTAAAACTACGATCTCATTGCATTGAAGAAATTGAACTATAATAAAACAGCATTGCTATTCAGAAAATCTGGAATTAATACATAAAACAAGAGATTAACCTTGTTGATATATTAGT
Source organism: Sherardia arvensis (assembly GCA_948330725.1). NCBI lineage: Eukaryota > Viridiplantae > Streptophyta > Magnoliopsida > Gentianales > Rubiaceae > Sherardia > Sherardia arvensis. The sequence goes on from OX415235.1 coordinate 52,256,826, forward strand.
TCTTACACATTAATCGTACTTCCATAAATTAAGAACGCATTAATTCACATCCAAAATAAATGATACTAATCATCATCAGAAGAAGATGAAGAGTGAAATCACAGCAAAGAACCCTAGGGCTTGTTTGGCATCTGCAGAAGATCTAGCTCCTCCATGGTGGCCTCCTCCTCCGTTCCAGGGATGATATCCTACTCCGCTCTGTCCCCGTCCTCCGCCACCACCACTGCCACTTCGTCCTCCTCCCCCCCCGCCGCCACCACCACCACCACCTCTTCCTCCTCCTCCACCACCACCTCCACGTTTGATTTGAACATGATCGTGTTCTGCAACTTTGTGGTCATCGTGACAGTGAGAAGAAGAGAAGAAGATGAGCAAAATGAGCAATGAGAGCGAGAGATTTCTGATCATCCTGTTGTGGGCAATACTATGGACTTCTAAAATTATGAGAGTAGTGACCGATCTAGAATATTTATTTTTATGTGACTGAATAGAATTAATAGCAGAGCGGTGACAATTTATAATAAGTGAAATTTTCAGAAATAAAATAAATTGTTGTATAATCTTTTACCACTCCATCGATTTTTGGACCTTATATATTCACATTGAGAACTTTAAAATTTATAAAGACAAAATACACCACGCAAATGGCTTATAGAATTGGATTCTTTATCTTGCACATGTTGTAAGCTTAAAATGGTTGTATGCATTCTTGTTTTTTTAACATCTACTATGCCCCTTTGTTTACCCTTTTAAGGTAAACTACTTACTTTTTACACTTTTCCTTTTATCTTTTCTTTATAAGTGGGATTGTGTGTAGGTAATTCACTAGAACGAAGGTAAGAATATGAATGACTAGTGTGTTTTGTTGCATAGTTATTTCTCAATTTATTTTATCCACCGTTTATATTAAAATGTGTCTGCCTAACATTCACGCACATAGAAAATATGTATCCTATGCGCATGAAGATATCAAGCCACTGTGTTGTCATCCATGTGTTTAAGAAGTGCGTTTACCTTACGCGCCATCTAGTATTTTCAGATCTACCAATATGTTTGATTACATTTTAAAATATTTGAATTCTGCATCTACAAATCTAGCATGTGTGATTCTTGTGAAGAATGTGATTAAATGGAATATTTTTCGATGATAATTCATTTTATTTGTTACTTATAATTTGTCACTTAACTAGGTTATGTTGAATTTACATCAAGATCTCATTTTTACAATGAGAATTCTTGACTGCAAGATTTTTACTGATTTAGTGGACTGGTAAAAGAGAAATTAGATTGTTTCTCAATGATTTTAAAATAAATTTGGATTTGTAACTTCGAAAATAATTATAATCAAATTCTAATTTGCTGTAAAATTTATAGTATATATCCAATCGAGTATGCAGTTTCTATTCATGTGACATATTCTTGAAAATGCTCTTAGTCTAATCGCAAAGAGAAGTTAGAAATGATGTAGTTTACTCACTTTTCAACAGATATCCCTGCTGACGCAGAATGGAATATCGATAATATCCGGTAGCACAAATTTATAAAATAATCAAGTGATACCAACACAAAATTTAAGGGTTAACCTATGATTTTCATCAGAATTTCGGAATCCATTAGAAAAAAACATAAAAATCTCAAATTATAATAAATTAATTGATCGTGACTGCAAACAAGAAGTTCTTAAATACTATTTTTAATCCCTAACTCGAATAATAAACATATTTTAAAACAGAAATAAATATCTAAAAATATTATTACAACGCTTTTTTGAGACCTTAAACAACCCAAATATTATGATCTATTTTCCTTTCTGAAAAGGTATAGTTTATACTCATTCAAGTTCAAATTTCAAATATGTTCGGAAACTACTATACATTTAAACGATCGTTATTTTATTCCATTCACACGTAAAACATTTCCCCATCACCCACTATCCTACTCTTTCTTAAAAAGTTTTTATATAGACCTTTTGAATACTATTTATGTACCTTTACATTGGATACTCTAATGTATGTCTCTTAACAGTATATACAACTCAAAATTACAGTTGTTCCACATTAATCTTACCATGTTGATGATGATGAACATGAACAAATAGCTAAGACGAAGATAGAGTTTTCAAGATTTCTCCATGCCCCAACAACTTTAGTCTATTACAAGTTTCAAATATAAAATTTGAGCATCAATATCTTATTTATCGTACAAATGAACATCAATATTTCATTTATCATTGATTCGACTTAATTGATTCAATTCTTTTGGTAGTACTTTAACAGAAGAATCTTAAAATACCTGATACTCAAATCAATTCGGATCTTACTTACTTAAATAACAGTTTAAAGGTTGATGACTGGAACTTATATTTTGTTATATGATGCTGATATGTTATCACCGACATTCTAATATGATGCTATCGCAAATTCGCAATGAGTATATAGAAAAGGGTTTAGATTGATATATTTTTAGAAATTTTTGTTAAACTCAACACACATTAATTATAATGAAAAAAGAAAAACACCATCAAAATTCGATCGGCGATGATTTTATATATATTTTTGTTAAAAATAAAAAAGAACCAAAATTGCATAATTACACATTCAAAAAATTTCGGTCGATCGGTTGACTTTAAAGAGTCGATGGCTAGCTATAGGACTAGTGTAAAGGACGTCTTTTGATTTGATTTAAGAATGTGTATGCGGCTTAAAGTGCCTATAAATTAAAACCCCTACTGAAAATCATTAGTTTTGATTGGGTAAATGTCAAATTCGACTCGTTCATTCTTATACATTTTTTAATTAATTCTAATCATTTCTCATGAAAATTAAAGAATTTAACTCTAAAAATTAAGAATCTGTTAAATTCCTTTATAGGATTTGCGATGCTGAAAATTAATCGAGTCAATTTACATGATCTATACGAGCTAGATAGCTTATACATTAGATCGTACTATTTATAATAACTTTTTATTTTACAATATATGAAATCCTTTATTTCAAAGAAAATTGTACTCAAAATCCACCTTTCAAAAATCTATGTTAAATAATAAATTAAAATAAGAAAAAAAGTCATTCAGTATGATTTGGTCATTGTCATATGCAGTCCAGTATTTACTTATGCAGTCCGTATTTATTCATGAAGTGCCATTAATATTTTCAATATTTATTCAAAAATAAAAAATCTGGTTCACATAAATGAGAGTATTTCAATAATTTTAAATACAGATACGGACTGTAAAAATAATGTCGGACTACTTATCAATTCCCTCTAATCATCACTTTAATTATATTTCTAGTTACTGACCTTTTCAAGAATGTTTATTGCCACCTTAATACCAACTCCATTTGGGATGAAATCATGAGACAAATTATATTGGTAGAAGAGGGCTGTCAAGTTATATTCTTTATTGACTGGATCCATATTGTCAATGCTTGCGAAATTAAACAATAAAAACACATATATTGCACATGATGTGTGCAATAGTTAAGCCATCAAGTTCATAGTTTAAATTTAGCTAAATTTAGTTCAATTGGACTTATTTAAACAAATTTTAAACCAAATTTAACTAACTTGTTTGAATCGAAATGAATTTTAACCAAATTAGTATGAATTAGTAAAGCAAAACAAAAGTTTTATTATCTTTAATTCAATACTAAGAAATTTTTTATCACCTTACTACACTTTTTGGAAATTATATCAAAATTACATCTCACTTCTATTCTTTGTGAGATCCAATGCCAGTTTATTATACTGTTACCGTCATTGATACAGAGATTGTGTCAGTTTATTAATATTTGTTAAATAATTTCTGTACATAACTTTTTCATTTTTGAAAATTAGATAGATATATCTTTAGTCTCTTCTCCAAATCCCACAAACTGCTTTCATTTTTGGAGAACATTTGTACTGCTCGATTCTTTTTAAGGTATGATGAGTCCATATAATTCGCTCCATCATGGTGTGGTTTAACTAAAAGTAACGTTTATTAAATTTAGCTTTAATATATTTATATTTTTATCTGATTCAATTATAGAATCTCAGCTTGAAAATAGGTCGTTATTGTTTTACTAATTCAAGTAATTCGATTTGAATCAACTAAACAAATCACCGAAAAACTACGCGCTCACCTTCGTAATCGATTTGAATTCAACGAATTCCAAACTTAGTCTAACTAATATATTTATATCCGTTGGATTGATACGTTTAGGTCTGATATTCTCTAATTCAGTTTTGATTTTATCACTATAATTTAAATCTGTATTAGTAAAAATTAGATCTCGCACAATTATATTATTTCTGCACCGGAAATCCGAGTTTTTATTACCGGAAAAGATAACTCCTTGTAGTTTTCCGACGATCGATGCATTATTATTCCTTCCAAAACTGTGGAAAACAATCGGAATCGGAAGCAGAAAAAATATATTCTGATAACATGTTTGAAAAAATCAGTTATTCCCAACTTACATTTAAATAAAAACTCACATAACACATTAATATCATATATTTATCCAAATTTGACCCCTAAAGTGAAATACGACCGTACATAAGTTGACAATTATTTTTAAATTCAAAGACATTTTATTAATTAATTTATGAAGAACTAAAGATCGAGTCTTTCTATATTAGTACAGACTGCATCTCATCAACCGCGTTGGAACGAAACAATTATGGAACAAGCTGTTGGTACTTAGCTACCGTCCTATAAAAAAATTAATAATCATCATGTAGAATAAATAAATACAAAGTTGGTAATAATATCAGTATAAAAATTTGATATTTAATTTATCACATTCTTTTCTACTTGGTAGAAGTTAAAATTAAGAGGTTAATTAAGTCTATAAAAGGAGGGAAATTTGAGAAGCATAAGCACAGAAGGAAAAGCAACACTTGCATAGCAAGTTTGTAAAGATGAGGAGCAAAGTGACTCCTCTTGTGGCCACTATTTTAGTGGTCATTTTTGCGCTATGCTTACCTTCAAACACCGCCGCCACAACACCACCACATCCAAAGCATAAGCATCCGCATCACCATAAGTCACCACCGCCGCCATACTACAAGTCGCCACCACCGCCTTATTACAAGTCGCCACCACCGCCATACTACAAGTCGCCACCACCGCCATACTACAAGTCGCCCCCACCTCCTTACTACAAGTCGCCCCCACCGCCATACTACAAGTCGCCTCCACCGCCTTACTACAAGTCGCCCCCACCGCCTTACTACAAGTCGCCCCCACCTCCTTACTACAAGTCGCCCCCACCGCCTTACTACAAGTCTCCACCACCGCCATACTACAAGTCGCCCCCACCTCCTTACTACAAGTCGCCACCACCTCCTTACTACAAGTCACCACCACCGCCATACTACAAGTCGCCTCCACCGCCTTACTACAAGTCTCCACCACCTCCTTACTACAAGTCACCCCCACCGCCATACTACAAGTCTCCCCCACCTCCATACTACAAGTCACCCCCACCTCCTTACTACAAGTCGCCTCCACCGCCTTACTACAAGTCTCCACCACCGCCATACTACAAGTCGCCCCCACCTCCTTACTACAAGTCGCCACCACCGCCATACTACAAGTCGCCTCCACCGCCTTACTACAAGTCCCCACCACCTCCATACTACAAGTCGCCCCCACCTCCTTACTACAAGTCGCCCCCACCGCCATACTACAAGTCGCCCCCACCTCCTTACTACAAGTCGCCCCCACCGCCATACTACAAGTCGCCTCCACCGCCTTACTACAAGTCCCCACCACCTCCATACTACAAGTCCCCCCCACCGCCATACTACAAGTCACCCCCACCTCCTTACTACAAGTCTCCCCCACCTCCATACTACAAGTCACCCCCACCTCCATACTACAAGTCACCACCACCGCCATACTACAAGTCACCACCACCTCCTTACTACAAATCTCCCCCACCGCCATACTACAAGTCACCCCCACCTCCTTACTACAAGTCTCCCCCACCTCCATACTACAAGTCACCCCCACCGCCGTACTACAAGTCTCCCCCACCGCCGTACTACAAGTCACCACCACCTCCTTACTACAAGTCTCCCCCACCGCCATACTACAAGTCGCCCCCACCTCCTTACTACAAGTCGCCTCCACCGCCTTACTACAAGTCTCCCCCACCGCCATACTACAAGTCGCCCCCACCTCCTTACTACAAGTCGCCTCCACCGCCTTACTACAAGTCTCCCCCACCGCCATACTACAAGTCTCCCCCACCTCCATACTACAAGTCGCCCCCACCTCCTTACTACAAGTCGCCCCCACCGCCTTACTACAAGTCTCCCCCACCGCCTTACTACAAGTCTCCCCCACCTCCTTACTACAAGTCGCCTCCACCGCCGTACTACAAGTCTCCTCCACCGCCTTACTACAAGTCGCCTCCACCGCCTTACTACAAGTCTCCCCCACCGCCAGTTTATAAGTCACCACCACCGCCGTACTACAAATCTCCACCACCGCCGTACTACAAATCTCCACCACCACCATACTATCCATCACCACCACCTCCATACTACAAGTCACCACCACCGCCAGTTTACAAATCCCCACCACCTCCATACTATCCTTCACCACCACCTCCATACTACAAGTCACCACCACCGCCAGTTTACAAATCTCCGCCACCTCCATACTATCCATCACCACCACCTCCATACTACAAGTCACCACCACCGCCAGTTTACAAATCTCCGCCACCTCCATACTATCCATCACCACCACCTCCATACTACAAGTCACCACCACCACCAGTTTACAAATCTCCACCACCTCCATACTATCCTTCACCACCACCTCCATACTACAAGTCACCACCACCGCCAGTTTACAAGTCTCCACCACCACCTGTCTATAAATCTCCACCACCTCCGTATTATTAGTGTTCTCCTCCTCACAACTGATCAGATATCCCGAAAGGTAAGCATATATCTAGCAACATTATCCCAATCTACAAAAATGGTTAATCAGGCAGTATGCATGGAAACACTGATAAGATACAACAAACTCTTAAAATTTTATAAAAAATCAAGGTTAATTTATAATAAAATTTTTATGTGCCGCAATTGATATAGGGCAAATTTTTCTTGCAGAAAAGGGTATAAATTATGAGAAGAATATCTGGAGCAGTTTATCAAGATGAGGATGTTTCAAAAGAAGGAATAAAGTCCAATCAATTGCAAGGATCTAAATTTAAATTCTTGTCATTAGTTCTCCAAAGTTTGTTGATTAATTTCGTGTAGCCTAAATTTATTTGGGTTTATTTTGATTTTCATGTATATGTTTGAATATGTTGTATCAAAACCTTATTTTATTTCATTGTTTGTGTATCAATTTGATCATTTCCACAATTCCATAAATTCGTCATCATAATCACTATTTGTATTATTGTATTTTATGATCCGTATTTTACCGTCTAAAGAAATAAAATACAGACAGCACGTACTAAGTCTTAAATTTAATCAATCTATTAAGTTATGCCAGGAAAAAATGAATAAAAAAATGATAAAAAAATTTTATCACTTGAAAGAATAAAAAAAATGATTGTAAAGCATCTTATAATTAACATGTAAAAAAAAGTAAAAAATTCAATCAAAATAAGAACTGCATTTAGTAATATGTCAAAAAAATAAAGGAAGATGGTTACTAATTAATTCATAAAACTAAAATTAAGGCTGGGATTATAGCTAGGGCTTGTATGGTATTTGCAGCCACCGGCGCTGCAGAAGATTTAGAACGTCCTCCGCCACCGTGTCCTCCAAATCCGAAGAAGCCGCCACCGCCTCTACCACGTCTGCCGCCAAATCCACCACCTCCACCACGTCCACCGCCACCTCCACCGCCGCTGCCGCCTCCCTTTTTGATCTGGACATTAATGTTTTTATCTCCATGATCATCAGAAGAAGAGCAGGAAGGAGTGACGATGATCAATACTAGCAGAAAGAGAGTGATAAACCTTAGGGTTTTAGCCATGATTATGATTGAATGAGCTTACAATTGAATAATCGATTCGTAATATATATCGATATTTATATATGTTTATATAATTGATACGTGATTCCGATTCTATTCTAAAAGAGGAAAAAATCATTCCATAAATAGCAATTTTTTACCCGAAACAAAATGGATCCCGGTTTCTTGAGACCTTCTACGCAGGTGGCATCACTGGCATGCATGTCATAATTTACCTTTTTTTACTTTTCAATTTTAATTTTCTTGATAGATAATTAACACGTTAGCGTGTTAATTAACACGCATAAAAGGTAAAAACAGCCATCCTGAAATAGGCTATTTTGAGCTAGATTTGATTTTTTTCCACAGAACGTGTATTTTTGATTTTTTACATTTTTTGTACATCAAAATATGATATTCAATTTATAATGAATCTTACGATATCATATTTCCTCCGTCCTGATATAAATTGAACACTGACATGTTCGATCATTAATAACTTAATTTTTTTCAGGACGGTTTTTTGCGTTTTTACTTAAATAATTTTAAATTTATTGATCATGGAGTATTTGATCTCACAACATTAAAATTCAATTATTAAAATGTATGATCAATCCCTTGTGTAAACCTTGGTGAAAATCGAACTTGTTTAAACTTTCAAAAGAAACCATAAGTATTAATGTAGATACAAATTTTTTTGAATAGATATTTGCCTTGAATTTTGAATGATCATATGTTTTGAAGAAGATGAGAAGATGAAATCATTAATTAACCAATGAAGAAGAGTATTGAAAATATAGAGAAGAACCCTAAGGCTTGTATGGCAGTTGCAGAAGATCTAGCACCGGTACCGCCAGTGGAGTGGCCACGGCCTCCACCAGCCGGAACAATCACCGGTACTGTTCCTCCACCCCGGCTTCTGCCTTTTACCGGTACGCCACTGCCACCTCCACGTCCGCCGCCGCCGCCGCCGCCTCTTCCTCCTCCTCCTCCCTTTTTGATTTGAACATTGCCAGCAATATGATGATCATGAGAAGATGAGCATAAAGGCATGATGCTGATCATCAAGATAATTAGCAGAAGGATAGCAGTGAATCTGAGAGTTCGAGCCATGATCTGGGCTCAAGATCTGAGAAGTTAATAAGATCTAACAAATGAAATATCGAATTCGAAATATGTATTAATGACAAACAATTAGATAAGACGGGTTTATGATTTTCAGTCGCGATTTTTGATTTCCTTTTATCGATTTCATGTCAATGATTTTCGAAAGAGAGCAAGTTTTCATGATTCAGAAAGGTCTCGGTCAGTTCATGGCCTTCACGTAGGTGACGTGTTGTAAATTTTTATTTATTTAATTAATTGTATTTTCAGGTTACACGCTAATATAACGTGTTTACACGCAAAATGAAAGCAAAGAAATGTATAATGTATTGAAATCTAGATTTATAATTAAGTTCCAATACTTTTAACACTTTTTAAACTATTAAACTATGAATAAAAGGAAATCTATTATGGTGATAATTTGCGTTTTTGTAATTTTTGTTGGTTGTTCTAACACAATTAATTAATTGATAGTATTTGAATAAACTACAACAGACATATTTACAATAGTTAAATAATTTTTTTATTAAAATAATTAATGAAAAGTATCATATTAATTAAGAGTCCAATTAAACAAACACATAAAATTAACTTATAAAAATGTGAAATAAAAAGCGATCCTACATATTAAACCTTATGGCGAGACCATTCTACGCAAGACTTTCTCAAAAAACTAATTGGAAGAGAAAATAAAAATCATTTAAAATTGTTTAATTGCGGAAAACTGTTTCAGCAATATTATCTAAAATTGTTTTAAGAGATGGATAAAAATGCTGAGAAAAAAAGCAAGTATATCGATCTTGTGAAAGCTTGAAATTAAACATAACATTTTCATAAAACACAAAAACATTTAACCAAAATTGGAATCAATTAAGATTAATTAAACTAAACTAATTTAAATTAAATTGATGAACTGAAAGTTGGAAACCGACCTTTACAGGCTACATCACAAATTATACATACATCCGAGGTACGTATTATTCCAGTTTCCAAGTACATTTCAAAATCTCAAGTTGTACAATTTAATATGTATATATAATTGTGCATTTTAAATTTCATTTTTATGTTTCATTTTTATAAGTAGAGTACATGAACACCATATAATTAACATAACTAAAAGATGAAAATAAATAAATATGCCATAAAGTAAGAACAATCACCCAGAAATAAAACCAAATTTTACACGCATTAATTAAGTAAATATTTGTTAAACCAAGAAGAAGAACAACGAGAGGACTGCGACGAAGAACAATCCTAGGGCTTGTTTGGTATTTGCAGAAACCGGAGCAGAAGATCTACGACCACCGCCAGGCGAGTGGCCGCCGGGAAGGAACACCGGTACTATTGTCGTTCCTCCGCCTCGGCTTCTGCCGTTACCCGGCACACCACCGCCACCGATAAGATATGATTATTGAGAGGTATGAAAGATAATACAAATTACAAGAATAGAACATTAACCTATGAAGAATGGGTAGTTTCAAATTTATTGAAATATGATTGGCGAATTAACATATGAATGACGATTCGACCTGAACTAATATACAGTTCGATATTTTATTTAATGTAGTCCAATATTGTTTCTACATATTGCTAATTTTCTCAATAAATATGGGATGCATGAGTTACATGACTTGTTATATCAGTTGAGCCTTGTGAAAATGTAAATCACCATCATGTCTATCGTATGTACGGAATATAAAGTTATGATTGCAATGAAGCTAAACTTAATCAATCAAATTTTAGATTGATTTTGATAATTCATCGAAATATTCTATTATTTCTGTCAAGACTTACCCCTTAGTGAAGATGTAACAATCTATTGAGACGAATGAGCATGCATGACTTACACCGCAACTTTGTATACTTTATGATCTTTCTTTGAGGGTACGTACCACGAACAGATTCAGTGAAGACGTTATAGCTCAGAGGATTAGAGCACGTGGTTACGAACCACAGTATCAGGGGTTCGAATCCCTCCTCGCCCAAAACTGACCCAAATGAGAAGTACCTTTCCTTATGGGGGATCGAATGATGGGGATAGCGAACCAAAAGTGCAAAGTTATGGAACTTGGGTATCAATCTTTTGTCCAAATGGATTGCCTTTTCTTTTTCTTTTTTTAAATTTGTGAACGGTGCAATCATTATTTTAATCATTTCAGTCTTTAATCTTTCAAAACATAACAATTTTGTGTTTTTTTCTTTCAATGGCCTCTATCAACCATGCCACACAATATCAATCTACAAGCATCTAACTCTTCCTTGGAAATATATATTGCATCATTAGGGCTAGAAAGGAATAATGACATGCTAAATGTAAACACTATTGGTAAATTCAAAATTGTGTTGTACTACATAAAAAAGAAATAAAACTCCAACATCAAACAGGAAGTAAATCACTAAGCCAAGAAGAAGAAAAATGCAGCAGGGATGAAGAACATGATCTTCAAGGCTTGTTTGGCATTTGTAGCTGGTGCAGATGATTTAGATGCTGGTTTAGATCCGGTGGTGACCGGGGGACGAATCGCGCTATATCCCTTTCTGATCACAACTTCCAGCTTCCTGGTTGCAGAAATTTTATATCCTTCCTTTTGATGAAATGCAGGTTGCTCTGATGAGGCTGATGAAAGGGGTATGATCATGAACATGAATGAAAACAGCAGAAAGAAAGATAACCAGATCTTCATTTGAGCCATTGAAGGATGGAGAAGAAAACTATGTAATTTGTCTCCTCTTTATCAAAGTAACATGTTATAATAAAGCTGTGGTTGGCACCTGTTTTCCTTTATAAAAGTAGGGTTATATATCTGTAAATCTCAAAAAAGAAAAAAAGGGATTGTAGAAAAGGACTTGCAATGCATGGAACAAGATGTGGAAATTGTCATTTGTGACTAATATTGTATTATACGTGCATGTCTGATTCGCTAATGCATGTCTGATTTTAATATAAAATGTTCTTGATATTGTTAATGCAGGTTCAGATCATAGTAAAATTATGAAAGGTAATTTTTTCTTTTATAGACCTGTAATTAGTAAATTGAGGTCTGATATGTCGCTGATATTGCTAATGCAGATAATTTAAATTATAGTAAAATTAAGAAAGATAAGAATATAGACCTGCAATTAGTAAATTGGACATGCACGCCTCTGTACACCTATCAATGTTTATGTCACTAATAATAATTGTGTATCTCATATATTCATAAAGTTTTATAAAATAATACAACGCGAACACAAATATCGTAAACCACACAAAAATACAAAAATTAATCAATAATACTTACATCGGGCGTATGGTATAACCTACCAATCTAGCTAGAGATCCAATAATAATACGATATCAAATTTTTATTGTATTATACATATATAATTGATCAGTTTGAAACAATTCATCGAACCTTTATCAGACCTGAATCATCTAAATTACACTAATTAAGATCGAATGGACTGCGAAATAAGAATATACTAATGCTAAAATTAGCCTTCTAATGCACGCCGGAAACTGGGGATCTCCAAACAGTAACTAAACAGCTAATATTGGATCTACCAATCCTCCTAAACAATAAACAACCACAGTATCAACGAAGTGAAGAAGAAGATAAGGCCGTGTTTGGCAGTCGCCGGAACGGCGGAAGATTTGTTGCGTTGGTAGTTCTGCCCTCCGGCAGCACGCGCAGGCCACGGCCGGACTTTCCTTCCCCCTATTCCAGCCCTTCCTCTCCCACCACCACCTCTTCCGCCGCCGCCTCCGACGCCCCTCTTGATCTGAACTTCAGATTTTCCGGCAGGTCCCAACACGGCCTTGTTTTCGCCGATCCGATGATCAGCATTTGACGGTGACGGTGACGAAGACGGCGACGATGAACACAAAGGTGCCATGATGATGATGATCGAGAAAGTGACCAGAAATAATATGAACTGATAATTTTTTGTTCCAGCCATGATTTTTTGAAACTGACCGGTAGAATTGAGAGTTTATAATATTACACAGACTAAAAGAAATCAAATAAACGCGTTATTTCCTGATTATTTATGCAAACAAATCGTAAACTCTATATTTATAAAAAACAAATTTCAATTTAAAATGCTTATCTTTTCTGATTCAAGATTATATTTTCCTCTTTTTCTCCTTTTATTTATAGTACTCCTGCTTTAGAAAAGGGCTGTTCTTTCTGCGTAGCTTCCTGCTTTTCTTTTCATTTATAAACTTTTAATTAAATTAATTAATTTAAGAAGTACATTTTACGTTATATTTTACGATATTAAGAAAAAGTTTGCTCTAATGAAAAGAAAGCTTATATATACTTTGTGGAACAAAAGTCTGTAAACTCTTTTTAAAAGGCACGAAAGGAATTTCATACATCGATAGATTGTTGCACTGAGTAAGGTATTTTCACCCGAACTTATTTAAACTAAATGAAACTGAATCTACTTTTAAAAATATATTGCCAAAAATACATAAATAGTAGCATAATAACTAAATTTTACGAAATATATTGAACTGAAAAGATTTAGATAGAGTAAGAAGAATTTCATTTACATGAAAATTCTTGGTAATTTATTGTCATGTACCATAGGCTAAACAATATAACCGTGATCCACACTGTTTTGTAAACTGGGAAGTAGACACATAAGCCCAATAAATCCAATACATAAACTCAGTGAGATTCCAGAATAAAATCAATTGACAATATGTGGGGTAACCCACCAAACTTATATACTGAGCAATCACCCACCAAATTTATATACTCTGACACCCTCCCTCAAGTGCAAGATCCACCTACTTTCAATGTTCAATGTAGAATTTACGGTAACACCCTCGAGTTTTGATGTCATATTAAAAATCCAGACTGTGATCCACACTGTGTCTGTAAATTGGGACGTGGAAAAGCATATAAACCCAATAAAATCTTTTTCATCACATTCTCACACCATATAAACTCTCATTCAATCAGAAATAAAAGAATGTAACAGATGAAAGTTGAAATGTTGGATTAGAAATGTGAACACCTCTTTTATCAAAAAAAAAAAGAAAAAAGAAGAAGATGTGAACACATCATCAACATGAAAAATTTAGTACGTAAAATGAAATTAATATCATTATCACAAAATTATCTACTAACGGACACACTTTTTAGATGATACATATAAGTAGTGTCTACGTGTAAATAATCACATAATTGTATTAGTATATATAATTTTAAATTATCCATAACATATTTTTTAATACCAAAATTTCAGATTTATGTAATCTATTTAACTTATCGACGGTCTAACACGTGCGCCATCAAATAATGTTATAATCAAATTAAGGAAGTCGATTACCCATTCATAATGTAAAAACCTTAAAATATATATTTTATGTCAGAATACAATTTAATGATTAAAAAGAATCAAATATGAATTCATTGTATCGAAACGTAAAGGGTCCGAACGTTGAATAACACGTGATGAAAACAAAATAAAAACACAAATTAGCAAATTAAATCGGACAAACAATTGGACAACGCGAATTTGTGGAAAGTCATGACTTACTATACGTATTTGAAAATGGACATAACAGTTAATTTAGGTCCATAATAGGAAAAACTAGGCTTTTATCTTTCTTGTTTCTCATCAAATTAAATAAACAATTAGATAATGCAGATTTATACAAAGACATCGCTCGTTTATTTAAAAATGGGCCTAACTAATGATTTAGGTCCGACGTAAAAATAACTAGGCCTCTATCTTACGTATTTCTCATTAAATCAGACAAACAATTAGATAACGCAGGCCTATAGAAAGTTATCGCTCGTTGTGTATTCGGAAATGGGCCTGATTATCAATTTGGGTCCAAAATACGAATACCTACGCCTTTGTCTGACGTGTTTCTCATCAACTAGATCCCTCTAGAACCATCTAATACCATTTACGCAAAGGCTAATAGTCAACGAACAATTATCCGAAATGATTATCAGGCCTCTATAAATATTGACATTTGGGATATCGTTTCAATCACAAAAACATTGGCTTTCAGTATCCACTCAAAAAATCAGTCCGAAAAAAGTTGGTTTAATTAGTTTGATTGTTTTAGGGATGGGAGAGATGAATTCAGGTCGCCGGAGTTTCTCAATTCCCCCATTTTACAAAGTCTACACCCCATCGGTATCTACCGTCCTGGTACATAAACTCATACCCTTTTCATTAACTTGTTGATTTTTGAAGAACACAAGTTTCAATTAACCCGTGTTTCGCATATGATTTGATTTTTAAATTGTTATACGAATCAGATCGGATTGGCTCTGATCGAATCATATCGGAACCGGTCCGATCAGATTAATTCATTTGTACTAGAATTTAGGGATTACCATGGTCCGACCCGAACTAGACCCAATGGGTATGAATTAGATCGGATTGGCTCCGATCGAATCATATCGTAACCGATCCGATCAGATTAATTCATTTGTACTAGAGTTTAGGGATTACCATGGGTATGACCCGACCCAATGGGTATAAATCCATTGAGTCGGATATGGTTTCAATTTATCTTTTAGAACAAGCAGGTACGGGTCGGGTATGAATCATCACCTTTGATGCTATACATTTTTTGGTCTAGCTCTTATATAGTTTCTTTTCCCCCAATATAATTCAAGATATATTATTTTGGATACTATTATTGTAGTTAGTTATGCGGATCGGATTGTATCGGATCAGATCCGATTGGAGTAACTCCGTTGGATTGGTTTTTGATTATCAATTTAGTTGTGATACCCATGTATAACCCCAATTTGATGCGCATGCCCTAGTTTACTATGTGTTATAAACCCTAATTCGATACATGTGCCTAATTAACATGGACGTGATTGGTTTTTCTTTTACTAGAATATAGGGTGATTATGGGTTGGGGTCTGACCCAGACCCGATGAGTATTGACTCATTGGGTCGGGAATGAGTTCACTTTTTTAGGACTCATGGATACGGGTCGGATATGGATCTTCATTTAATAGTAGGGTATGGGTAGGAGTTTCATAAACTAAGACCCATACCCATATCAATAATATATATGTTTAAATTTTTGGACCAATCGAGTATGGGTCGGGTATGGGTTGGGTACGAGTCTTCCTTTTTTTCTATACATTAAATTTTCTTTAACGCTATACATTTTTTTTCTGGCTCTTATATAGTTTCTTTTTTCCCAATATAATTCAAGATATATGTGAGTAAATTAATAATGTTTAATGTTTTACGTGGTCGTAGACATTTTCTCATACCTCTACAAGGTATGTAGAGGGAAATTTGCCGCGGAAATTGATTTTGAAGAATCGATACGACACTGAATGGAAGGTGAAGATGGCAATGATTGGAAACCTAATGTGCATTGTTGATGGATGGGCAAAATTCATCAAGGATAATTCCATTAACCTAGGCGACAAAATATTATTCAGACACATTGGGCATCACACATTCTACGTCACTTTACTAGAAGCCGATGGTTGCGAAAAGATGAGTGATGAATCGAGTAAGTTATATTTGTATTTTTTAAAAAATATTTAATCATGATTTAATTATGCTAATTTAGTTTTATAATTTTCAACTGAACTAGGTTTGGATTCCCGCAATAAAAAGAGAGCCCGCGGAATGGAAGAGAGATCGGATTATGATGATCCCCGTAGAATGGAAGAAGGAGTTCAAATTTCAAAGAGAAACCATTCTTCACGTCGCTTCAACCCCCGCAACCAAACTGAAGGTTTTGATGGTAAATTTACTTCATACATCTTTAATTTAATTATTATTTGAATTAATGTCTATGGTGGCTTGGATCAATAAAATTGAACTAAAGAGATTTATTGAATGATGTGGCATATTGAATTCATAGTTCTGAATATGAATATGTGTATACTTTTTCAGGTGAAGAGATAGTTGCAGATCAGCATCAGCTACCGCAGAGAAGAACTCCCCTTGATCCATTTGCTCTTGACCTCATCAGGTCTGGAAGATTCCGGCAGCCGGAAAATCCATATTTTGTTACGCGTATTCGGTATAACAGGCCCAATGAACTGGTATGTTATTTGTCCAACATCAACATCTTCCTCTCAAGCTTATTACATCATCTGTATTTAGATTTAACTCAATTTAACCCTAATTATTCAATATTTTGTTGCAGTATATTCCATACGCTACTATTCAACACTACCGTCTTGAAGGTGAACTCCCCGAATTCATTCGTCTTCGCGACGCGGCTGGCAAAAAATGGACTGGTAAGCTCGGAAAATGGACGGACGGTCGCCGCCGTTACCTTGGTGGATGGAAGAAACTCTGTCAGGTCAACAGAATCAGAGAGGAAGATTTGTGCCTCTGTGAATTTCTGGAGCGTGAGGGACGAATCCATTACATTCAGGTGGAAGTACTCCGTGGCTTGGCATGATCATTAGGTTTTGTATCATCGGCTTTTCATCGTTAGGGTTTTTCTCATTTTCTGAATTTTTTGTAAGGATCTTTGAATTTCTAAATTTTCTGTAAGGATTTCTGAATTTATTGTAAGGATTTCTGAATTTCTGAATTTTCTGTTCGACTTTTCTCGTTACAATGTTTTGTAAAGATTTAAAATTTTATTACAACTTTGATTGATTTGAACAATATTCTCAGTCGCTTTATTATGACATGCTATTTTACTAATTATGCTAGATGCAAGATATATACTATTTAAGTTAGGCACTACGATTGGTGTTGCAATCTGATATGTCAATCACTTAAACAGACCATATTTTCAATGCTAACTATTGTTTTCCTTATTTTAACCTAGAAATAAAATATTTCATGTTTGATGTTTATTAAGTTCATTAGGGTTTGACACCCAATGAATATAGAAACTCTAATGTAAATTAAAAAAAATAGATGATATATAAGTGTACAATATTTTGTAAAAAACTTGTTAAAATAAAATTACGTATTGAATTTAAGCATGATATAATTAACAATAATAATGTATCTTGGAAGCAAAAAAAACATGAAAAAATAATTATAGATTTTAATAAAAGAAGGACAAAAAATGGTTTGGGTGGGGGGTGTAGTTGGTAGATCTGATTGGGGATGGGCTATATAACCTCAGGGTAGGTTGGATCAAGCCAGGCCTAGCCTCGGATTATGGCCAAACCATTGTGGGATGGGCTGGGGTTTAGAGTGTAGAGATCAGAATAATGGCTTAGGAGCCGGAATCACTGATCTGTATGAAATTTTCTCAACTTTATAAACTGGTATTTTCGTCTCTATTTTCTCGATGTGGGATAGCAGCATTACCACATCTATATTACTATACATTAAAGAGTAACTCTTAAGTAGGATATCTCTCATTTTGTCAATTCTTAAAATGAGACGTGGCCTCATGTTTGAGTAGGTAACTCTTAAAAAACTTTCTACATATGACACGTGGCCTCCCTATTTTATCTCAATAACTTTAAGTCAAATAAAACTTACCATTTTTAAAACTTCCTTCATCTTTTGATAACAGTGAAAAAGATTTTCACGAAAAATCAGAATGCACCGAAAAAGGAAATCTATAAACAATAATTATCTAGAAGGATATAAATAGTTGTGTTTTATATATTGATTTAATTCAAGTTTTCCTTCAATAAAAAATAAGATAATGATACTATATTTTAATAAAAAGAGGGACACAAATATGGTTTGGGTGGTGGCCATGGGTGTAGTTGATAGCTCTAAATGGGAATATACTACATATATATAACCTCTCGTTATGTTAGATCAAGACAGTTCTAGTCCCGGATCAAGGCCGAACCACTGTAGGTTGGGCTAGGGTTTAGAGTACACGTGGCTTCCTTATTTTATCCAAATAACTTCAAGTTATACAAAACTTATCATTTTAAAAGCTTCCTTCTTTTTTTGATAAAATTGAAAAAGATCTCCTCAGAAAAAACAGAATGTACCAAAAAGGAAAAAATTTAATAGTATTTTTCTTTTCCACTTTTTCTCTAAACAACAATTATATAGAAGGATATAATTATTTGTGTTATATATATATATATTGATTTAATTCAAGTTTTCTTTCAGTAAAAAAAGATAATGATACTAGATTTTAATAAAAAGGACAAAAAAATGGTTTGGGTGGTGGCCATGGGTGTAGTTGGTAGCTCTAAATGGGGATGGGCTATATAACCTTTGGTTATGTTGGATCAAGGCAGGTGATCTAGCCTCGGCTCAAGGCCGAACCATTGCGGGCTAGGCTGGGATTTAGAGTGTAGAGATGAGAAGAATGGCTTAGGAGCCGGAATCACTGATCTACATGAATTTTTCTCAACCTTATAAACCAGTATTTTTTCCTCTTGTTTTTCGATGTGGGATAACAACATTACCTCATCTATACTACTATACATTAAAGAGTGTAACTTTTAAGTAGAATATCTCTCATTTTGCCAACTTAGTTTCGAAATTTTTTCTTAATATGACACGTGGCTTCTCTGTTTTATCCCAATAACTTTAAGTTATATAAAACTCACCATTTTAAAAGCTTCCTTGTTTTTTTATAACATTGAAAAAGATTTCCTCGAAAAAAATGAATGTTCTGAAAAGGGAAATCTTTTAATAGAAATTTTCTTTTCCTCTTTTACTATTTTAAACTAAATTAATGACCAGAAATAACCACAGCATGAAGCATTAGTTTGAATAAGATTGAATTAGATTGAGTGGAAAAGAACCTGCCAAAGTACTATTAATTTAAAACTAAGCTAAACTCTCATCTCATTTTATCAATTAGATGAGCATACAATTCAAGCAGAAATTAAGAAAAAAGGACAACTTTACTACCAAGGTGCATTTGGCATTTCCTTTGTCTGAAAGCTCAGTGAGCTTTCAGTTTCATAACCAATTCAGCTTTAGCAGTGTCTCTCTTGGCCTTGAGATACTCCACTTTCTTCTCGAGCTCAGATATTTCCCTCACCATTTTCTACAGCTCGGGATCATGACTTGCAATCAGCTTACTAAGCTGTTTGCGCATGAACCCGAGCGACATGCCAGCTACCTCTAAGGCCCCAAGAATTCTGCCCTAAGCCTTAAGGTCCTCCAATTTAGCGGTTATTTTAGGCGTGCTGATGACATCTGCAATGTTAACAGTCTCAATGATGGCACCCTTAGCGAATATCCTGCTTCCCATGATCTTATAATGCCTGTGGAGGACATCATTTTGAGAGATGCATAGCTTATAATATTTTACTCGGATATTCTCAGGTATCTCTGAGTCTATATCAAAGCCATTTATCACTATCTTGAAATCCTGAAACTCTCCAACCAGATTAGATACTATGGTAGCTTCTCTTAGGAGTATTTCAGGGCTGTTCTCAGCACTCTCCTCATCGTCATCCTCGACAGCATCTATTCATAACAAAAACATAAATAGATGAATTAATTATGTGACAATGTTTTCGGGGAAGAATATTTAAGAGTAAACCTTTTGAGCAAATTAACAGCAGAAAACAAGTAAATCAGCTGAAAAAAGATACTCTAAAAGTTGTACTACAATTTTTGTACCTCTGATCGCGAGAGGTCTAGGCTGAGAATTTGATTTCAGATTACCCGACGCATCATCTACTGCTGCTGATTCATTTCCTCTACAAATGAATACCTTAATAAACACAATAGCCAACTTCAGTACAGTAAAGGAATGCAGATTAGTTCACCATTGGAACAACGGACACCGTTTTATCAATTGCAAGGTGTGTTTCTGTGCAATCAGAAAAAAGGTTTATCAATTTAACACCGTTTTCTGTGCAATTTAACACCGTTTTATCAATTTTTCTGTGTTTTTTGAATTATATAAAAAAAGGTTTAAATGAACTCCTCCAATAAATATTAATTTACCTTTTAGAAATTCTCATAAAAGACGGTTCAAATTATAGAGTGGATTAGAATGTCAAAAAAATTACACGGGGCTTAATTGCAAAACGCTGGACTTTTTTGCAATTTTGAAAAATTCAATTCATTAGGTCGATAACATAAATATTAAAATAGTTTCTGTCTCCCCAATATTTCGTCTTCTTATCCATTCTCGATCTCGGTCTCCCCCAAACCCCAAATTATTTTGTTTAATTTCTTTCAAATCGACTGGCATTTTTGAGTTCGGATCGCAATCGGAGTGTGCGCCTCACCGGGTAAGTAGTTTAATTTTTGCTGGCTTTGTTGATTGACCATAAGATTTTGTGTTTTCTCAATTGTTTGAGGTTTCTTTAATTTTGTTCTCGTGGTTAGGTGAATACAGTGCGAGTATAAAATGGATAAGACTCAACGAGAATTCTCCCCTATCTGCAAACTCAACGTTCCAGAAAAACATGGAGATGTAATGGTAAGTAGCTTGGGTGGCTGCTCAATCCATGCTCTAGGGTTTTTTGGCGGCTGCTCTCTCACTTCTTCTTTTTTATGTTACCAATAAAAATAAATTCCCTTTAACTTTGAGGAGGCGGAATATACAGTAGGTGTGGGTAGGCTAAACCCTAACTTCGATAGGGTGATTCTAATTTATTATTTTGCCACTAAATTTTAAATTGATTCTATGTGGCTTTGCCTCTATGTTTCTTTAGAGCTTATCTTTATTTTTATGCTACAATTTCTCTTATATGCTGTTCTTTTCTCTCATCGTACCTTTTCCTCTTAATTTTCCTCTTGGACAGCTTAGAGATGAGTTTGCTATGGAAATGAATAACTCAAAAAATGGTTCTTCGCATCACTCAGAATCTCACAAACAAACAGGTACTTCAATTTCATTTCTTAAATCATACAACACATCTTAATTAATTCACGGTTGTTTGCACTTCATCCTTTTATTGTTTTTACCATCATAGGATTTGATTCTTCCAATAAGAAGGGGGCAAGAAAACCTACCAATGATGCAAGCGAAGAAGCACCATATGATGAAGAAAATAATAATGTGAACAAAAATGATCCTTCACATCACTCCAAGGACAAGAACGAAACAGAACACTTGGCCGGTGAGTTTAATAACTATGTATCCAAAATTATTAAAAACGAAGACTATTGATCGCTGAGCTAATTTCGATTATATAAACATTTTTGATATATATAAGTTTTTTTCCTCATGGTATGAATAACTACGTATCCAATATTATTAATTTCGATTTATTTATGATATAAGTTTTTTTTTTCTCATGTGACCAATTAAGCAGCAAAGATCAAGAAGAAACAAATCGATCCATCTGGCTACAAGCTCATCAAATCTGGAAGAATGTCTCCTCCAGCAAATCCATACTTCGTTACAAGAATAGTAAAAAATAGGTGGGATGATCTGGTAAGTAATATCTGAACTTATTCAACTTCAAAGAATTTATTAGGGTTTAGAATGAACAATGCTTGATAATATTTCATTAATATTGCTTTTCAGCGTATTCCAGCTGAAACTATCAAAGCCTTTAATCTCCGCCTTCCCGAAATCAGTGTGCTTCGTGATTATGAAGGGGGGGAGTGGAAAATAAGGCGTAGAAGATGGACCGATGGCCGTGTATGTTACAAAGGCGGTTGGAGAAAACTGTGTGCAAAAAACTTGATCACAGAAGATGATTGGAGTGTCTTGGAAATCCGGGAGCGTGTGGATGGACGTCTTTACTTTAAGCTGGTGCAGATTCTTCGCGGCGCAGAGACAGATAGTTTGAGAATGTGATTTCTTCGAAAGTTTTTCAGTATGGATTTTATTGGTGAAGTTTTGTTTAGACTTTTCAGCTATTCTCTGAATTTTGTGATATGAATATTGGTCTGTTTGAAGTTTTGATTAGACTTTCAGCACATGATTAGTCTGATTTTGAATGATCCTCTAGTCAGAAAATTTCACCTTCTCATCTTCTTTTGATGCAATATACAAAAATAAAAAGGATGAAATTGCAAATGAGCATACATCAGAAAACTCTTTTGTCAAGAATCAAAGGAAAAAGGACTAATCTTGCAATTATCCTCTTGTGTAATGTGTGTGGTGAGTTTACTTTAAGAGTCACAAAGCTTCCTTCTTTTTGTGCTCTCATCTTCTTACGCGGTTGCAGAAACTCCAGTCATCTGTTCTTGATCTGTGGGCTTCTACTTGGTATGATCTCTTTCATGTTCATTTGTTGTTATGTTCATACATTTTTGTTAATTTTTCTAAGATGTCTGTACCTTTTCTGTAATACGGTTTGTTTCCTTAACCAGTATCTGCGCTGTAAATTTCTGCAATTGTTTGTTTCTTGTTTTTGTTATATTTTTGTTAATTTCTGCAAATGTAGGACTTGGTTTAACGTTATTGTAAACTGGATGATTTTACTCTTTAACTAGCAGTGTTTTGTGTCTGATTTTTGATTATCTATTTCTTCTTCTTTCTATAGTCTCCTTGGTTGGATCTTCGATATCGATATGGCTCCCAGCGTTGTTGCTTCTATTCATTCTGCCTTGAATCATCTGGATTCACAGCTTGAATATGATGATCGTACTCTTGAAATTGAACTGTCGAGTGGGATGTTGATGCACAAGCTAAAGGTTGTCAAAACATTTCTTGTTAGTTTGGGAAATGATAACACTGTCTCAAGAATGGGGAATGTTTTGGTAGCGGTGGAAGAAATTGTTTTCAGAATCTTGGAAACTACATTGAAAAATGTTCCTACCAAGGTCCATTTTGCTAAATTGCTAGCACTTCTAGTTCATATCGAATCTCTTGAGGAAGAAATCGATAAATGGTACAGTGGATTGTCGTTATCAAGTTCTCGAGAGGCTAATCAAGTTGTGGATATCCTTGATTCAGTCCTTGAGAATCTGAATGGTTTTCTAAGCATCCCTGGACCATGTTATGTCGAATATTTCACACAGCCAATCAAAGCCCTGAAGCAGAATATTGCATTCTTTAGAAATTTCATTCGTTTTTATGCTCTCCTACATGCTGAGCACCAAGAATTTAAGGATGTACTATCCCTAATTGAAGGTTTTGCAGTCTGTGCAGCACATTTGACCCTGTTTCTGTTTTCTGCTGGTCACTATAACTTCAAAGTTCTCAATGATGATGTACCAAAGCCAATAGTGTCTGAACTTCTTCTGAAGATCACGATGGTTGATGATCCTCACTTACACGAGGCTTGCACTCGAGCCTTGGAGAGCATTAAAAACTCAAGGGAGTTGTATGTTCCGGCTATCGACTTAAAGGAATTTCTTACTTTTCTACTGTCTGCTATCTGGGAGATGCTACAATTGGATACTGGCCTTCTTGTTTCTTTGAAAGATAAGTTGCAAGCACTGTATGAAAGAGTAAGATTCGTGAGAACCATTTTGAAGAAGCAGCCAAGCAAGTTTGATGGCAAAATTAGGCATTACACTGGATCTGCAATATTTGATGCTGGAGTCATAATTTTATCCCTTCATCGAAAAGATTTTGCAATGGATCTTCGTGTTAAAGAATTTCAGGTAAATATTCAGATGATTCAGAGAGAGATACATGGAGAAAATGTAGTAACTTCAGCATTGGGTTTTCCGAAAAGCACTGTGGTGGGCTTTCTTGATTTCCTCTTAGACTATTTGACAGAAGTGAAAAGCTCCAATGTTAATGTGAATGCCTTCAGTTGTGTACTGAAAATTCACGACTATCTCGTTTTTTTGAGATTGGCAACTGGAAAACTGGTGGAGTTGAGGAATGAGCAAAGTGACCTTCATCAAGCTCTATGGGATTTTTCTGTTGAGGTGGCATATAAGATAGAGTTTCTCATCGACCAGCTGGTTCTTGGAAACATCCAGGATTCTTTCTCGACGTGTTTCCAGTCCATCACAGAGGATATCATGATTCTTCAGACTGATTCCATGTCGATTTTTGATGAGAAGAGACCACACATCGTCAAAGAAATTACTTGGGTAAATATTTAGTTTAGTTATTTCTTGTCTTCTTAATTGTTTTCTTGGTTTAATGTGCTTCCACTAAATATTCAGGTGCCATCTCAGAGTGCACCAGATGATGTTGTGGGATTTGAGACAGAGAAATCATCAATTATCAATCGGCTTATGAGAGGATCAAAGAAGTTGCAGGTTGTTTCTATTGTGGGTATGCCTGGATTGGGAAAAACAACTCTATCCACCAAAGTCTTCAATGATTCTTCAGTTACACATCATTTTCAAGTTCGTGCCTGGTGCACCATCTCTCAAGTATTCAATAAAAGGAGAGTTCTCCTTGACCTTTTAAACCAAATTAGCCCAAAGCTTCCTGACATGAAGATGGATGAAGATGATTTGGCTCAAGCGCTTAGGCGTTCTCTGAAAGGACGGAGGTATCTTATATTCTTGGATGATGTTTGGGATGTTCAAGCATTTCATAGCTTGAAAGGCTCATTTCAAGATGATACAAAGGAGAGTAGAATTTTCATTACGAGTAGGAATTGTGAAGTTGCTTCACTTGATGAAATGCCTCTTTTTCTTCCTCAATTCACTACCGAAGACAGTTTGGAGTTACTACAAAAGAAGCTGTTCCCAGCCCGGAAAGATTGGCCACCGGAATTACATGAATTCGGGATAGAAGTTGCTGCTTTTTGCAAGGGACTACCTCTAACTGTTGTAATTGTCGCGGGGCTTTTGAAAACTACAGGTCTAGAGGTTTGGAAAGAAATTTTGGAAAGTTTAAAATTGGGAATTATTACCAATGCTGATCAATGTAAGAGCACAATCGAGCTCAGCTATAAGTACTTGCCAGATCATTTAAAGCCATGCTTTCTCTCTTTTGCTGCATTTCGAGAAGACCAGGAGATTTCTGTGAAAAGGCTACTTTGGCTATGGATTGCTGAGGGATTTGTCCGAAAAAGTGAGTCAAAGATGTTAGAAGAAGTTGCAGCAGACTACTTGAACAGTTTGATTGGTAGAAGCCTTGTTATTAATGCCAAAGAGAGATCTATATCAGGAGGGGTCAAAGCTTGCCGTGTTCATGATTTGCTACACGATTTTTGCTCGATTAAATCTGACGAAGAAGGCTTTCTGAGTGTTATGAAAGGATGTGAAGAGTTTTCATTTGATGAGCCAGGCAATATGAGAAGGTTATGTATTGACTGTGAGCCGGAGCAATTTATAGAGTCTATGCTGTTTGCTCCTCGTTTACGCTCACTCTCATTCCTTCGTCCATCAGAAAGGAGCGAGAAGGTTGATATGTCGTTCATTGGTCGTGTTTTCAAACTTCTTAGAGTGCTGGATTCAGAGCATGTTAAGCTCACTGCATTTCCATGGGAACAAGGATTACTTCTCCAACTGAGATATCTGACTATCAAAGGTGTTTCATATGTGAGTCCATCAATAGGTAACCTTTCTAACTTGGAAACTTTTATTCTTTATCAAGAAGTTGTATGGGCTACATTGCCTGATACATTCTGGAATCTGCGAAAATTGAGACATCTGAATGGAAACAATGGATACAACGTTTGTGGTGTTTATTTGCCAGTTGGTGATCTTGACAGTTCCAGTAATCTGCCCGAGCTGAGCAGTTTATCTAACCTATGTTGTCGCGATTGGGACATCATG
This sequence comes from Sherardia arvensis, assembly GCA_948330725.1. Lineage (NCBI taxonomy): Eukaryota > Viridiplantae > Streptophyta > Magnoliopsida > Gentianales > Rubiaceae > Sherardia > Sherardia arvensis. Next base: position 52,283,404 of record OX415235.1, read on the forward strand.
GAAAAGCAGCTGAGAAAGTTTCCTGGACTCCGTCAATTAAAGTCATGGCTAATGGAAGATGGGGGAGATGCTTTGAATGGTAGCAATGTTATATCATTTGCCTTTCTGACTCAACTGGAATCAGTTAATCTATCATTTTATATACGCTCTACTGATTTCGAGCTTATTTTCCCGGAGAATCTCAAGAAGTTAACTTTGAGGTATTGTCGTTTGCCATGGAGAATGATCTCAACAATTGCAGAGTTGCCTAATCTTGAAGTGCTGAAATTACACGAAGGTTCATTTTGTGGAGACACATGGCATGTGGAAGAAGGGGAATTCCCCAAACTTAAATTCCTCAAGTTGAGTAACTTGAATGTTATGAAGTGGACAGCTTCCGATGAACAATTTCCAAACCTTGAGAAGTTAGTATTGGAACGGTGTAGGAGCTTGGAAGAGATTCCCGAGTGCTTGGAGAATGCTGTGGCTCTTAAATGGATTGAGGTAAAGGAGTGTAGTGATCATGTTGCAAGTTCGGTGAAAAGTTTGGAGGAGCATCAGAAGGAGTATGGAAATTCAGACCTGAAGGTTCTAATACACAGGTTCTGAAGGTTCTGAAGGTTCTAAGAACTCGCTCCGGTGTGTGGATTTCAGGCATCACTACCACAGGTCTTAGTTAAGTCTCTCTTTGGATATCTCATTTAAAGATTCTTACTGATCCATGAATTAGTTTCATAATCATGTTTCTGGTTTCTGGTCCTAAATCTGAGAGACTTTACTCTTTTATGTTCATTCAACTCATGTGTAGTTAACCTAGCCAGATTTGCAGTCTCTGCAACTTTAATGATTAGTAGCAAGCAATATCAGATGTACTTTTGTTCACTTGTTTAGTATATGAAATCGGTTTCGATGTAAGAACAATTTGTTAATGAAATTTGCAGTTTTCAGTCCTCAAAGATGTAGTTTTTTTCTGGTTTTTGTTCTATTAGCAGTCTTTAGTGCACATTTTAAGATTTGGGCAGAGTTAAATCATATGCAATAAATGTAGTTCTGTCTTGTGCAAGTTTAAGATTAAACATCAGATTTTTTTGTCTACAACAAGGAAATCTAGTTAATGAACCATTTGTTAATGAAATTTGCAGTCTTTAGTACTCAGATATGGTGTCTCTGCAATATAAATTTGCAGTCTTAGTTGCTACGGTCTAATTCAACAATGGTGATGTTTTAGTTGCAAGAAAAATAATCGCGAAAAAATGAAAACTATACAGACCTCTGTCTGTATCAACACTAAAAATCCAGGAAAATTTCGACAAAGACAGCACTTTTAATTTGGATAATCAACAGTTCCTTAAAGCTAGATAAAAACCATTAAGAAAAGGCACTAAAACAAGAGTTTAGAGGACAGAAAAATAAAACAAAAACCAGAAATGAAAAAAAACCTTCATTGATGGCTTCTTTAATTTGGATAGAATAGCATTCTCCTGATGATCACCGGTCTGAATGCACATCAACCCGTAGATCAGCTAAGTATCCATTACCCTTGCTCTCTTCCTCAAAATCTTTTACTGACGTTACAGTGGAATCCGAACAGTTAATGACCTCGATCAATTTGAGTTTTGGAATAGCCATCAAGCAATCAGATGGAATCTCTTTCAACTGATCACAACTGTCCAATACTAACTTCTCCAGATTCGGTAGCATACCCTCACAAGCTGTCCAGGTGACAATGTGCAATTCTGACAATTTCAGGACTCTGAGTTTGGGAAATTCCTCTTCATTCACCTCCCACTTTCCTCCGTAAAAGGATTTAGAGAGCAGTTTGAGTACCTCGAGGCTAGGTAATTTTGCAATCCCCGCAACCTTGCTCCATGGCAACCCACAGCCGTGTAAAGTCAACTTTTTCAAGGTATTTGGAAGATTAAGCTCATAATCATGGAATGGCTCCGGATAAAATGTTAACAGAAGTGATTCTAGACGTTTCAGAAAGGAAAATGACACAACCGGGACTCTGATATTCCAATCTGCAAGGAGCCGGCACTTTAGTCGAAGGATGTTGGGAAACCTTTTTAGTTGAGGTTCCATAGTATCCCAATCCTCAAAAACTAGGGTGGATAAGCAGTCTGTTTTCAGAAAAATACCAGTGCTCTCAAGGTTATCATCCGGCAAACATATGCCAGCACCTCTTGAAGAGTACAGATGTCTCAATTTTTGGAGATTCCAGAAAGTAGCAGGCAATCTAGTTTTCTTTCTTTTTCCTAGTGTAAGAATTAAAGTTTCCAAATTAGAAAGGTTACCTATTGCTGAATCGACTTCTGGTGCTACTACCATTGCCAAATATCTCAAGTGCACGAGAGATCCAATCTCACTTGGATATCTAAAACTGAGATAAACTCGCTCCATATCCAATACTTTGAGAAGCTTGAAGATGACAAAAAGACTTGACATGTCACAGACTTTGTAGCGATCTTTCAAGTCAAAGAATTGAAGAGAACGCAGTCGAGGCCAATACAGCTTCAAATTCTTCAAATGCTCTGGCTCAGAGAGTATGCATAGCCTTCGCATGTTGCCTGGATCATCAAAAGATAAGAGCTCTTCACTCCCTTCTAATCGGCGCAAGAAATGTTCTTCATTTGCTTTCTTCACACAAAAATCACGTAGCAAATCATGCATGCGGCAAGACTTAACACCTCCTGTAGATCTTTCTTTGGCATTCATTACTATGCTTCTTCCAATTAAATCCTTCAACCAATCTCTTGCCGCTTCTTCCAAGCTCAATTCCTTACTTTTACGTACAAAGCCCTCTGCAATCCACATCCAAATCAGCCGCTTGGCTGAAATTTCATGGTCCTCAGGGAATGCAGCAAACGAGAGAAAGCACGGCTTCAAATGATCTGGTAAATAGTTATAGCTAAGCTCCATCGTTCTCACGCATTGATCTTCATGGGAGATGTTCCCCGACTTTAAGCTATTGAGCACATCATACCAGACCTCGTGCTTTAAGTTTTTCAAGAGCCCTGCTACCACCACAATAGTCAGAGGTAACCCTTTACAACTTTCTGCAATTGTTTTCCCTAAATCATGTATTTCTGCTGGCCAGTCTTTCCAATCTGGGACCTTCACCCTAAGTAACTCCAAACTCTGTTCCGGAGTAAATTCAGAAAGAGAAACAACCTGCTCATCACGTGCAACATCACGATGACGACTTGTCAGGATAATTCTACTTCCCTTAGAATCATCAGGAAGAGCTTTTTCTGATATCAACCATTCATATGCTTCTTTGTCCCATACATCATCCAAGAATATCAGATATTGACGATCTTTCAAAGATCGATATAACTCAACAGTCAAATCATAATAAGTCTTTTCAACGTAGTGATCATACTCATTGGGAGGCTTTTTCTGATCAGTTTGGATCAAAAGTTCAATTAAGACTTTCCTTTTGTTCAATACTTGAGAAACAGCACACCATGCACGGGACGACCGGAATTTTCTCACAACTAAAGGTTCATTGTAAACTTTGGTGGCTAAAGTTGTTTTTCCCAGACCCGGCATTCCCACAATGGCAACAACCTGCAAAGATTCCCATTGTCCAGTTAGCCGCTCAATAATTGACTTTTCCTCATCTTTAAACCCTACAAAATCTGTAACTTCTGGCGTGCTATTCTGTGATGGAGCCTGGATCAACAGAAAAATTTGGATGGAATATTAGTTGCAGCATTGTAATTAAGGCAATAGAACGTACACTTAAATATTTTAAAGATCAACTATAAGATAAATATAACATTTGATACATCTCTCATTCACTATTTATTCCAGGAAAGAATTTGTAAGTGTGTGCAATATTTTCATGTGTATATGCAAAACAATCACATGTTTGCCTTAAATGATTTTTCCTCAAGTCTAAAGCCTACAACATTATTAAATGCAGCCGTGCTACTACTCGAATCAATAGCAGACTGTGGGACAAAATTTTAGTTACAAAATTATAAATGTAAGGTAAGGGCATGTACCTGATCAGAAGATGTCGAAGTGATTTTCTGAACATCCACCGAATGATTTTTAATAATCTCCATATCTTCGGTGATAGATTGAACTGACTTTGAAAAGGATTCTGCAATATCTCCAAGCACCAGATGGTCAATGAGAAGCTCAATCTTGTAGGCCGTGGCCGCGCCAAGATCCCAGAGAGGTTGATGAAGGTCCCCTTGTTGATCCCTCAACCCCACAAGATTTTCCATGAGAGATCTCAAGGAGTTAAGATCTTCTTCTATTCTTTCTAAAATATTATTGGACTTGTCAGAAGCAAACTTAGAACTGTCTACTTCTTTCATATATTCCAAGAGAAAATCCAGAAAGCCTAACATAGTAGTCTTGGGAAATTTGAATGTTGCTGGCACTACTCGCTCTTCAACCTTTTTTAGAATCACTTGAAATTTTTTAAGGCCAAGATCAATTACAGAATCATTTGGATCTTGTGAAAAGAGAATTCCAATATCACAAATCGCAACTCTCACCATATCCATTATTCTGTCATCAAACTTGTGTGGTTTCTTCCTAAGAAGGGCTTTTAAGGATCTGAGTCCTAAATCCAGTTTTTCCAGTTGAGACCGCGATGGAACAACATGAGTGACATCCGACAGTAGCATAATCCAAAGAAGCGATAGTAGAGAATCAATAGGAACCATCATGGGATCACCTTCTGTGTGCATAGTCGGAGCATAAAATTGAAGATTCTGGAAAGGTCGGATCCTCAACTGCAACACCGAAATAATGGACTCCATTCTACATGCAGAAATTTGTTGGTGATGTGTATAGAAAAACACAGTTAAGTGTGCTACCTTGACTGCAAAAGCTTTGATTTGAGTGAATAAATCCCGAACACCTTGGTGTTGATCGGCACACATATGACTTGCAAAGGTGACGAAATTTTTCAACAAATTGATGGTCACTTTCAAGGCATCTATTTGATCTCCAAAGTCTTTAAGTTCTTTTGATTTGGGGAAACTCTGAAAATCCTCAAGATTCAGGAAAAGGGAATCCAAGATATCCTTGACCCGAGTGGCCATTGCCAAACTTGAACCTTGCTGCAAGTCGTAGTATGACAATCTGATGAACCAATTATCAATTCCTTCATCTAATTGCATCATTCCCTCAATCAACTGATCAAAATCTGTGTCAGCAACATCATCACTAAATTCGCAATCCAAGACTTGACGAACCATGTTATCTATCCTTGCCAAAAGAGTCCACAGCCAAGCGTTGTTCCCCAACTTTCTTGAACAGATAACAAAAGTTTTGAGACACCTTAGCCTATTCATCACAATCATCTTATCTACAGAAGCTTCTGTGCCCAAATAAGACTGCACATGACGGTAGGCGGAATCAATTGATTCAATCCTCTGGGAAGCCATCTCGATATCTAAGAAAAAATAAGATTAATGCCTCAGGATTCGGATTCAAACCAAAAGCTCTATCATATAAACTTAACGACGAAGAATATAAATGCAAGAGAAAATGTTTTAAAGATGAAACACTCACACAAACATACACATAAACAACATAATTCTCGCAGCTCAACGCGAAAAATTTATCTAGTTTATGCATAAAAATAATGATTATACTTCTTCAAAATCAAGGAGAGAGTTTAATGGTGATTTATAATTCTAATTTTTATTTGGCCTGAATTAAGAATGCTAGATCATGTGATATATGAAGTCGAGCCAAAAATGGAGGCTTATGAAGGTGGAAATGGATCGGTTCATTTATAGTTGAGAATACATATATAATATTCCAACATCATGTTATTTAAAATTTCAGATATTAATTATTGCATAAAGAAAACGAATATAATTTAAAATTACTAAAAGCCATTACCAAAGTTAAAATTTAATCATATATGGTGATAGAGTAGTCAAGTAAAGTTAGAGTTATATTCCTTTTATGACTATGATCGATTCCTGATTTACCATTGTACACTGTTATAAATACCAACACATAGAGCTACCACGGGATAACGAACAGGTAAAATTTATTTGTTGGACCTTTTAAACACTGCATTTTCTTTATTCACACTAAACATTGTAATTTTGATATTTATTGGAGTCATAAAAATCAATTACTTGTTTTAAAAATCAAATGTAGAGTTATATCATCGAAATGCGATCTAATCCGGATATGATTCCAAAACACAGATCGGATCAGATACTTCTTGTATATTTTTTTAGAGAGTGTTGGATACGACAGTCCTATAATAAGCTAAAAATATGATACGACAGTCCTATGATAGAACCAGTAATTAAGATATAAAAACGAAACATAAAATAACACGGAAGGACTAACTTGCAATATTTAAAAATATGTACAAAGTCTCGCGGGTCTGTGCTTCCGGGTCATTATGAGTTCGTGCTTGCCTCCAATAAAAATGGAAAATGTTACAAATTTCATTTATACGTACTGCATGTTGTTTAAATGGAAAATTTCTATTAAGTGTGTGGGAAGATTCAGATTTATCAGAAAGGGCGTAACTATTTAATATTTATTATTAAGGGCATCTAATTATTTTAACGATTATTTTATTTGAAAAATGACATGTATAATCTTTATTTTTAAAATCTATATTAAATAACTTGAAACATTAAAACCTTAAATTAAGGGTCCGTTCTCCAAACTTATAAGAAATTTTATCAGTTTAGTTCTATTTAATTTATTTCAAATCAATTCAGTACCGTTTTAATGGAATATGATTTGCTAAAATTCATTTTAATTGGGTCAATGCTTCTATTTTTTTTTACTTTGATTCAACGCATTTTCGTTCAATTATGATCAATTAAGTTCGGTTTTTAAAAAAATTCAGTTCAAATGTATATGATTTGATAAAATTAATATAAAATGTATATGATTTTACAATCACTATGTAATATAAAATTGTATTAATGTAAATTCGTATTTTTATGCAAGTGCAATATATACATATTATATAGATGAAATTGACGAAGAATATGATTAACAATAAGGTTAGAGAGGTTTGGGATAAATAAGTAATGAAAGTGGTATTATTAAATTTTAGAGAACCAAACTATGTCCTACCGTGTGCCTATTCAGATCTTCTCTCTCCTCTTAATTTCTATTTTAGAGCACCGTATAGAGCATCTGTTCGATTCAAAAAATTACCAAACTCTCAATATATTACTTAATTTCTCTACTATATAGATGTCCTCTTACAAATCATCTCCATTAAAACCACTGTAGTTTTAAGAAAATTATTGTTTGAAATCTTAAGAAAGTTTTCTGTAATGAAAACACAAAAGCAAAAATTATGGATAGGAGTGCTTAGGGTTACCTCTATCTTCCTCCGTGGTGTTGTGATGAAAAACCTTGAATGATTTAGTCTTAATAATGTCCATGTCCGCCGTAATAGATAAGAAGGACACTGAAAAAGATTCCAGATCTTCCAGATCTCCAGTTACACGGTGTTCTGACAGTTGGTCAACGAGAATCTTGAAATTGTTTATCACCTGTACAGCAAGAATCCAGAGATCTTCGTGAAGGTCCTCTTGCTGCTTTCTCAACTCCACCAATCTCTGGATTAGTGAACTTAAGAAGTTAAGATCTATTTGAATTGTTGGCGCCGCTCTCAGGATATTTGAACAAACATGAGAACATTTTTCCCTGATGGAATCCAGAAAGACCAGTTCAGGCGTGTCGGGTCTCTCTTCAAATTCTGACAAAATCCCCTTAATATTTCCGAGAAAGTCATCAAGCATGGGATTATATCTTAAAGAAGAGGACTTAAAGATAATGACTCCAGCGTCGCATGCGGCAATTCTTGTAATATCCCTAATTTCACCATGAAACATGCTTGGCACCTGGTTACAGAAGGTTTCCAAAGATACTAGCCCATCAAACAGTTCTCTTAATTCACACCGAATATAATAATCATTCCGAAATACTGAGAGTGAGTGTAGATGACCAATGAAATGCATCATGACAATCATGGGATCGTGTAGAGTCGGACCATGAGAGTATTTGATGCTGGCCAGAGCTCGAGAGTAAGTCTCATATAACTGAGGATTATTGCTTGGTGTGATCCTCGACTGCAGTGCAGAACTGATGGACCTCATTGTATCATTAGTATCCTCAGCTGCAAACAGATAGAGCGTTAAATGTGCCACGCTGACTGCAACAGCTTCGATTTGACTAAATAAATCTTGCACATCTTGATGTTGATCACCACATAGAAGAATTGCAAAACGGATGAAATCTCGCAAGAATACCATATACTCTTTCAATGATTCCATGTACTCTTCCGAGGATTCTTTTCTACGACAACATTTGATAAAATCCTCTAAATTTTCCACGATGGAATCAATGAGATCATCAAGTACTTGAGTCGTGACTGCCACCGTAAGACTAGATTGCTGCAAGCAGTAGTCTGGCAAACCAATGAGCAAACTGTCCATTTCTTTCACAAAAGACTCCATGTTGTCATGAAATCTTTCAGCATCTTTAAAGGCAGAATCCCAACTAAACTCATCATCCAAAATTCTGCGAAAAGCATCATCAAGCCTTACCCAAAGACTCCTCAGCTCCACATTGATGCCTAGCTTTGATGAACAAATAACGAAAGTTCTGACACACCTTAGCCTATACATCACATCCAAAGCCGCCTCCATTATAGGTGATTTTTTATCCTTAGCACCGTTTCTCTTCATGCAGGAATGCAGATGATCCAAGATAGGTTGAATAGAATTGATAGTGCGGGCAGCCATCTTGATATCTAAGAGAAAATCATCAAGAGGTTAAAAACTATAGACAATAAGCCTTACAAGTTTGTGTGAGTGTGAGTGAGGATTTTGCTAGAGTCCAAATTTTTTACTTTGTCTAAATTAGTATATTAGAGGAGATCAATACAATAAAATAATCTAAGTATTCAAATTAAAAGAGACCAAATACTTGGGGAAAATATACACAACTATTTTAATTCATGTAAAATAATGTTCATTCTTTATTTTATGAACAGTTATTTATGAAACTGGCAGAAATATGCATAGTGTTATTACCTCTAACTGTCTCTAGTCCCTTGTCAGCGAAAATCTTCAAGGCACCATCCTTAATGATCCTCATGTGTTCCGCGATGGATTCGAAAGACTGTGAAAAAGATCTCAGAATATTTCCAAGTACCAGTTGGTCGACAAGGAACTCTAACTTGTAAGCCACCTCTACTCCAAGATTCCAAAGACCTTGATGAAGATCCTCTTGGTGCATTCCCAACTCCATCAGTATCCCCATAAATGAGATTAAGAAGGCAACGTTTTCTCGAATTTTCGGTACATAACTGAGGAAACTTGAATCAAACTTAGACCTATTCACTTTTTTCATATAGTCTAAGAGAGAATCAAGAAAAGCCAAGACAGCCGTGCCAGGAAAATTCAGATGTTTCTCATCAAACTCTGACTGAATCATCTCAATGTTTCCGATAAAGTCTTGAAGTTCATGATCAATTACAAAATCACTTTTATGGAAGGAAAAGATAATGACTCCAGCATTACATATCGCAACTCTTGTAGTATCCCTAATTTCTCCATGAAACATCCTTGGAAACTCCTCAATAAATTTCACTAAAGATCTTAGACCATCAAACAGTGTTTTCAATTGAGAATCATAGGAGGGATTGAAAGAAGCAACCTCACATTGAAGAGAGAGTAGATAACCAATGAATTCCATCATGACAATATTGAATGGATCGTGCAGAGTTGGAGTGTATAACTCTCTAGAATATTTCAAGTTGGCCACAGCAAGAGAAAATGTCTCACATAACTGAGGATTACGCAGAGGGTACCTTAATGCAGAAGCGATGGAGCTGAATTTATCATCATCCTTAAATGTGAAGATATACACTGTTAAATGTGCTGCACTGACTGCAAGAGCTTCAACTTTAGTAAATAAGTTTCGATCCTCTTGATGTTGATCTCCGCACAAAAACGTTGCAAAACCAATAAAATTTCTCAAGAACACCATGTATTCTTTCAAGGATTCCACCATTTCTTCTCTAGGATCTCTTTGATCCAGAAGACTTTTGAACCTGATAAAATCCTCGAAATTTTCAACTATGGAACCAATCAGATCATCAAGTACTCGAACAGTAACAGCCACTGCAAGGGTAGATTGCTGCAGGCAGTGGTCTGACACAACAGTGAGCCATGTGTCCATTTCCACCACTAAAGACTCCATGTTGTCACGAAACCTTTCAGCATCACGGGCAGAATCATGACTAAATTCATCATCCAAAATTCTGCGAACAACATCATCAAGCCTTACCCAAAGACTCCTCAGCTCCACATTGATGCCCAGCTTTGTTGAACAAATAACAAATGTTCTGACACACCTTAGCCTACACATCACAGCCATAGCCGGTTCCATCTTCTCTGATTCTATATCTTTAACACCGCTTCTCTTCATGCAGGATTTCAGATGATCCAACACAGACTGAATAGACATGATAATGCGGCCAGACATCTTGATATCTGAGAGCAAAACATCAAGAGGAGATAGGTACATGTGTGTTAGTGTGAGTGAGGATTTAGCTGGAGGCCAAAATTGGTCTAAATTGATATCCGACTTCGCTATTTTCATTGTTAAATGTAAAAGCTAGAATGTTCATTCTTCTCTTTTTTTAAAGTACTCCAATTAATTTTGTGGTTCCAAAAAAATCACTTTTAGGTTTATCCAATATCCTCAACATCATCATCATATTGAGAATTGTTGGGTTTCTTGGTTTTTCTCTCCCGGCTTTTGGAGTTTACAGGGAAATTAGGGTTTTACACAAAAATTGAAGATCTCACCGCCGATCAGTACCAAATTAATCAGCAATCACAACAGAATCAGAACTTTATGGATGACATCGAACGGAAGTACATGGACTCGACCGACGACTTGTGTATATATGTATGCGGAAGTAATTGGTCTTGATCGGGTTCTGGTGGGGAAGATTATAGCACCATGAAGAATTCCGAGTAAGGAGATCCATGCTTATTTTCAAGGGGTTTGGGGTTTGCATAATAACACATTGTGTTTCAATTCCATTTCTCAAATATGGGGTATAGCGGAAAGTTTAAAACTTAGGCCCGGTTTGCTAGATCTTATACGTATCAGGGTTCAGTTCAATTCAGTTCAACTTAATTTAGTAAAATATATTTAATCAAATTCAGTTAAATTTAGACATACTGATTTCATTTTCAATACATTAATTTTCACTTTAATTCAATTCAGCCCAGTGCAATTCAGTTCAGTCTAATTCAGTTCAAGTCAGCTCAGTTCAAATCAGTAAGAAATAGGTTTGGGCAAATCGGCCCTTATTTTCATCATGCCTTATATGCTCTGATGTTAATTTAAAAATATTTTTGTAATTTTTTCCTAATTTTGGTTTGCTATTTTTGTAATTTTGGTTAGTATTCCAGCATTTAATTTTGGTCTCTCTTTGTTGGTTTTGGTCTCTTTGTTAAATATATTAGTCTTGGAATAGACCGTCTATATTACAGTTATAATATAGACGACCTATTTCTGTAATTAAATTATGAATATGGGGACCTTTCTGCAAAGAAATTATGGAGCGGGGACATTTCTGTAAATAACTATTCTTTATAACCTTCTCCTGCAAATATTTGGAAAATATATATTACCAAATTTTATTTTCTTTTATCAGATGAATTCGATCGAAACCCCCAAATCCAAACCCAGTAAGATTCATCCTCCGCGACGGCGATTCATCCACCGCAACGGAGATTCATCCACCACATCTCGATTTATTCACCACAACGCTCGATTCATCCACCACAACACTCGATTCATCCACTGCAAAAACGATTCATCCACCGCAACAGCGATTCATCCACCGCAACGACGATACATCCACCGCAACGGCGATTCATCCACCGCAGCTCTATTCATCCACCGCAGCTCGATTGATCCACCGCAGTGCTTGATTCATCCACCGCAACTGCACGATTCTCAATGGTAGGTAGTTGTTGATTTGATTTTAATCTAAATGGTTTTTACTAGTTTATTCTTAATTAGAGAAGAGTGAGGATAGGCTACTGTGTGGGTGACCTAATAATAGGCTGTTGTGTGGGTGATGATGTAGCAGTATTAGTTTTAGGCTGCTGTGTGGTTTTTTGCATATAGTTTGTGTGTGTGGTGGTGCGGTTTGGTTGATTTTGGGGTTTGTGTGTGTGGAGTCTAAATCCCTGGTCTACATTTTAATATTTATGAAAACTTGATTGTTTAGTCTGAAAACTGTAACTTTTAATGTGAATTCTGTTAGTTTTAATGTGACTATTAACATCTGAAAAACTGTTGTGAAACTTGATTGTCTAATCTGAATACTGTGGGGATTGTGGAAACTTGATTATTTAGTTTGAAAACTGTGGTGATTTGTTGAAACTTGATTGTTTAGGCTGAAAACTGTGGTGAGTGTGAAACTTGATTATTTTGCCTGAAAACTGTGGTGAGTGTAAAAATTGATTATTTAGCCTGAAAACTATGGTGCAACTTGATTGTTTGAAAACAATGGTGAAACTTTGATTGTGAAACTTGATTTTAGTCTGAAAACTGTGGTGATTGTGAAACTTGGTTATTTAGTCTGAAATATATTGACTTTAGTGTGCAAACTGTACATTTTAATATTTATGAAAACTTGATTGTTTAGTCTGAAATCTGTAGCTTTTAGTGTGTATTCTGTCAGTTTTTAAGTGACTATTCACATCTTCAATTTTATGAAATTTACTGTATTTAACTTGAAAACGTGACTTTTTAATCTGCCTCTTTTACTTTTTGTGAAATCTCATGTTTTACCTATAGAAACTTGACCTTTTAATTTTGTGTATGTTCATTCATGAAATCTCATACTTTTACTTTGAAAAATTATGATTTTAGTCTAAAATACTTTCGTTTATGAAATATGATTGTCTTACTTTGAAAACTGTAGCTTTTAATGTGAAATATTAGTTGATTTGAGTACATATTCTTTGCGTGAACAGTACCGTTAAACAGTGCGCGTGAACAGTACCGGTGAACAATACGCGTGAATAGTACCGGTGAACAATATTCGTGAACAGTACTTTTCAAATTTTGCAAATAAGGACCTCCTTCCTTCCATATTCTAATGTAGTCATTGGTCTATATTATAGTTATAATATAGACGGTCACTCCAGAGACCAACTCGCCTTAGTAGCTTAATATAATAACTAAATATACAAATAAAAGTACTGAAACCCAATCGTACAAATTTATTTCCAATTATTTTTAATCACCGATTTAAGATTAAATAAAGTTTTTATAATGTGTTGGTTGAGTGATAGATTGATTGAACTATATAGGTTAATATATTTTTCCTAAATGTTATATTTTCATCTAAAGGTTTATTCTAACATTTATTAGCACAATTGAAAGGGAACCTAGTCCATTACTCATCACACTATAATAAGAATATTTTTGCATGGTATTTAATTAATGGATTGTTTTTGAAATTTTAATAATAATTTTATTTAATTGGAATATGTTTCCCCAATCATAACATAATTTATTTCTTTGTTATTTTTGGTTATAGTATTTTATGATTTTGTTCGTTTCTGCGTGTTTCATTCTTGTTATTTTGGATCGTAATTGTTTTCTGATTTTCAATTGATTTTATTAATTTTGGTCCATTCATTTTTGACATCTCTTCCTTAAATATGGTCTTCCATTCTCTACTACTATATTATTATTATTATAAAATTTCCTAAACTTTTATAAAAAATATATATTCAATTTCCGAAACCTTTATAAAAAGCTATATTAAATACATCACTCATTGTTAATAATACAATTTCTTATTTCGTAAAATTTCATATAGTCCTTCAGCTTTCGCGTTACTTACACTATATTATAATGTACTATTATTGAAAAGTATGTAATTATGAACGTCACGCATCGCTCGGTACACCCAACCTAGTTTCATAATATCGATGTCATTCGGAAAACTAAAGACGATGGTAAAAGCACGAGGTTAGCTTTGTATTTTATCTAAATTTTTTATGTAGTAAACAACATATATGCTGATACAAAAGGAGAGTAGAATTGGAAGAAATATGCATATAGGGTGGTTACCTCTCACTGTCCCTAGTCCCTTGTCTGCGAAAATCTTCAAGGCACCATCCTTGAGGGTCCTCATGTGTGCCGCGATGGATTCGAAATACTGCAAAAAAGATCCCAGGATATTTCCAAGCACCAGTTGGTCGACAAGAAACTCTAACTTGTAAGCCACCTCTACTCCAAGATTCCAAAGACCTTGATGAAGAACCTCTTGGTGCTGTCTCAGCTCCATCAGTATCCCCATGAATGAGATTAAGAGGGCAATGTTTTCTCGAATTTTCGGTACATAACTGAGGACAATTGAATCAACCTTAGAACTATTCACTTTTTTCACATAGTCTAAGAGGGAATCAAGAAAGGCCAACACATATGCATCGCGAAAATTCTGATTTCTCTCTGTAAACTTTGACTGAATCATCTTGATGCCTGCGACAAAGTCTTGAAATTCAAGATCAATTGCAAAATCCCTTTGATAAAAGGAAAAAATAATGATTCCGGCATTAGATATCGCAACTCTTGTAGTATCCCTAATGCTGAGGTGAAACATGCATGGGAACTCCTCAATATAGGTTGGCACTGAACTTAGTCCATCAAACAGTGTTTTCAGTTGAGAATCATGGGAAGGATTGATAGAAGCAGCATCATGTTCTCGCATATCTTTAACAAGAGAGAGTAGATAACCAGAGAATTCCATCATCACAATATTGATTGGATCATGCGGATCAGTTTTAGTGTACTTCTGAGAATATTTCAAGTTATGTTTCAAGTTGGCAAGAGCAAGAGAGAATTTCTTACATAACTGAGGATTATTACGCAAAGGGTACTCTAATGCAGAAGCGATGGAGCCGAATCTATCACTATCCTCAGATGAGAAGAGATAGACTGTTAAATGTGCTGCACTGACTGCAAGAGCTCCAACTTCAACAAATAAGTATCCTTCGTTATGATGTTCATCAAAAGTTGCAAAACCAATAAAATTTCTCAAGAATACCATGTACTCTTTCAAGCCTTCCATGAATAGAAAGAAATCATGTGCTCGGTCCTCATAATATCCACCATAGAATACGAGAGAGTCATTGAAATTTTCAATAACTGAACCAAGGATTTCCTTAATCACATGACTCTTGACAGTCATAGTAAATTTCTTCAAATTAAACCAGCTATCCATTTCTTCTACAAAAGGTCTAATGTTGGCAGAGAACCTTTCCTTATCGCAGCTGGAAGAATGAGGACTAAATTCATCATCCCGGATTTTGCAAACAACAACATCAAGCCTTCCCCAAAGGCTAATCAGCTTAGCATCACCGCCCAACTTCGTTGAACAAATAACAAATGTTCTGAGACACCTAAGCCTATAAACCACAGCCTTTACCTCATCATCATTTTCAAAATCATACTTGTTGATGCAGGAATGCAGATGATCCAAGGCCTGTTGAATCGATATAATAATTTTGGGATCCATCTCCATATGTAAGAGTAAACCAGAAGCTTCACAAAAAACCTAAAATGGTACAGGAGAAATCAATAAAATAGAATTCGTAGAACAGAGGAACTAAAGAATACAAATGATTCAGCCTCAACATCAACATCTCTTGAAATTATATTCTAAATAATAAATTAATTTGTTGCTAGAATTTTGTAATTTGAATATGAATAAAATAGGCTGATTGGCAAGATTTATAGTTTTATGTGAATCTAAAGTTAATCGAATTGCCATTTTATATACAAGCATAATGGAAACGGAATATTTAACATCGCATTTCTTATATTTTTCTCCTCACGCTTAATATAAAAAAATTTGTTGAATTGATTAACTATAGTTTGTTTGCCGGCCCATTTCAATACATCTAATCATTTTTCTCTGGATGGATGATCATTTTAGATGATAATATTGAATGAGTATTTCAAATGAATCATGATGATGCAATTAACTTTGCTTGAGGAGCTTCATAAGTCTGTGTTGTACAAGTGTTTCTCTCAACTCAATATCATTCATATATTAGGTAAAAATATTTTGACATAATATATAATAATTCTCAATATTTATAATTAATATATTTTTTATTCAATGTTCGGCACAATAGAAACAGAAACAAAAATATATTATTTTATATTTATTACAATGACATGTACTTTATCATAAACAACACGAAATCCTGTTAAACAAAACTTAATAAATAATTTTTTTAATCCCATAAAATATATGTGTTTTGATTTTATTTGATGTTTTTGTTTTGGAATTTTGGTTACTGGTTAGTACTATTTTCTTCTCCGCCCAAGAAATGATATGGCCGAATCGAATTTTCTGATTTGGGTATAAATGTTTCGGAAATATAGTTTTTTAACTTTCACGCAACTTAAATTATGGTACAAGTCATACTATTCTAAAACTCATATCATCACCATGTAATTAAGTTAAACTCTTTTGTCAAAAAAAAAAAAATTAAACTCAAAATACTTTACGTCCTATTATTAATTCGTAATAAAAGTTGGTGATTAAGAATGCAGCGCATCGCGCGGCACAACCAACCTAATAATATACAAATAATAATTTCACATGATATGTTGTTAGATTCATTGAATGGTGTAGTTTTTGAATATAAAAAAATCTATACATTATTGTTAAGTATAAATGTATTTATTAATGACCAAATATGATATGAAAATTTCTGACTGAACAAGTGAGACAATATTAAACTGAGTAACATGTATATTTTTTGAGGAGCTTTGTATTGATTGAAATGGATGAAACTAAACTGGAATAAATTGAATCAAAGTAAAAATAATCTATTCAAAATAGAATTAGTATGACTAAAATTTCATTTGAATTAATCAAATTATATGCTAACCAACAAAAAACTAAAGTTGATTTCAAATTAGATACATTCAATGAATAGATCTAGCCTAAGATAATAATAATTGGACAGAGCAATTAATTAAGGAGTATTTACCTGTCTCAGGCAAACTTATTATTGACTCTTCTCATGTGCTATTCTGATGCTGCATCCGAACAATTTCACTCCCAGACTATATGCAGAGACAAAAGGCCAATGCAAGTTACATAGGGAACTAGAGCAATAAAAATTATATATATATATATATATATATATATCGTACCTCAACAAAACCACACTTCTGATGATCAAGAACATGGTTCTGATATAAGAACTTCTTCTTTTTCCTTTTTTGCAGAACTCTGAAAATAAAACCAGACCAAACACACTTATAATAAGGGAGGCCAGGTAATGAAGGGAGGACGCATTCTTAAATAATGAGGATGCAAAGTACATAGATTTATTACCACTGTAGAAACAACTCGAACAGCAACTCAAGAACAGATCGACGGTTTGAATTCCTTAACCTTTTGTACAGAAAACCCTAAAATAAGGAGAGGAAATTGCTGATCAGAAAACACACACACACACAAAGGTACAGAAACATGCATAAAACGATGAAGAATCACCTGAATATCAGATGAAGCCAAGGTAGATTCCGGCAGCTCAGATCTTGGTATGAAAGGAACTGAAATATTGCGTTCTGGGAGACTGTATATTTGTCAACTCTCCATCCTCCTGCAAGTTGCTGTGTTGCTTATTGCCATTTGCGATAAAAACAAGAAATAAAATAATTGAATATTTAATCAGCAATTCATCAAGTCAAGATATTCACTCCTTTCTATGATTTTTTAAAATTTTGAATTTCACTCCATCCGTTTCCGAGAGCCAGTGACACAGTCACACAACTCTCCGATCTATCCAACTAATATTTAAAAAAAAAGATATATTTGGGAGATAAAATTATCAAGCCAAGTAAAATTAGACTAATATTATAAAATAACAAAAAAATAGATTTTTTTTTTTTTTTTTGGTTATTAGGATAGTGAGTAATAGGAGTGGGAGGCCATATTGACATTACATTGATGTTCTCAGCAGACAGGTCGGTATGTTTTCTAGATCAGACTATCTTGTTCTTTGTGCATGATCAATTATGGGTTTCCTGTCTCTCTTTAATTTGCCTAGAAATTTGGTCAAGGTATTAACTTTGGACTTAAATATTTGAATGAACAAGTAAAGTTTTTGAAATTTTTTAAGAATTTATTAGAATTTTATCACGCTTTTCGGCCCTGTCTAATTGATCTGCTTGAGTTGCCTGTTACCTGATAAAATTATATGAACTACTTGTATTTGTTTGACTTGTTTGGATTTGCTTGAACTGATTGGGGCTGATTGGGTTTGCTTGGATCTGCTTGAATTATTTTATTTTTCATGAATGAATATTCATATGTGGTTTAAATGTAATTAGACAACTTAAATAAATAACATTTTATTGATATCGATTACAATAACCTTTTCGTACCTAAATTTCAAAACATTTTATTTCTTTTTAAAAAATACACAAATCGGATGAAGTCAACTGTTAAAACTGATTGAAACTGTTTAAACTGCTTGAGATGTTTGAACTGGTTGAAACATGTTAACTGTTAAAATTGATAGAATAAAGGTGAACTGGACCAGGAGTTAATCTAAACTTCACCCAAAAAATGCAGAAAATGAGTCATCTTCACGAATCATCTGAATACCAATTAATGGTAGAAATGTGTAGAATCTGACTTCCTCCATACTCTAGCATGGCTGCACTTGCATCTGCAGGTTGCTGGGTTACTTAATTGCCATTTACCATGTCGAGAAATAATTAGATTAAATATTTATATACGCTTGAACAATTCAAATAATTCGCTCGTTCCCATGAATATTTGTTAAATATTCAATTTGGTGAACTGGATCATCATAATTTTATAAAATGTTTTCACATGTTCTAGGGTGTCGGTTACGTAATATTTATTATTTTTTACTGTCTCTGTCCAATAATGGACATTACAAAATGAAGAAAATAGCCAAAAAGTCAAATGTGTCCCTTCATTAACCTAAAGTCAAATGTGTCCCTTCATCAACTGAAAATGAGATCTAGGAAGAAACAAAAGCACAAAATATATATACACCCTAACATCTCCTTCATTTTGTTTTTGTTTAACCACCGATATTTTTATACTATATCTGACTGATTTTAATTATATATTAACAATGCATAGAGTTTACATACTTAAAAGATACATAATACAAAGAATTTAATAATATTTCATGTGATGATATTATTATTTATTTAATAAAATTATTTACAGTAAAACATGGTATGAAAAAAATTAACTAGAAAAATAAGACAAAATAAAAGAGACGGGAGTAAAAGAGATCTATCATTTGTTTGGTTGGAGGTAGAATATTGTGGAATCTCAAAATATTATAATTTAAATCCTACAATTTGTTTGCTTCACAAAAATATATGGAATTTTAATATTTTTAGGAATTTCAAACTCCTAATATTGGTGTCTCAAATAATTAAAAAACTTTGCCCTTAATAAACAACATTTTAGTTTCCAGCTAGCTGACAGCTCCTTCTTGTTTCCATTCCCACTTGCCCCTGATAAATTTACTTCCCGTTTCTTCAAGAAATCAAAAATTAAGTAAAAGTTGACTTAGAGGAGAGACTAGGGTAGTGTCTCCTCTGATATGGGTCGGATCTGGATTTAGATTTTATGAAACGGATATGAACACACATATATAAGATATCAGACAGACCCATACACGTATTCATATTCATATTCATATTCAAACACATTTACATACTAAATATTTCTCTGCATAATATTTATGTCGTACGTTTTTGTACTGGATTATATTCACTTTCACTAAATTGTTAAGTATTTTAATGTGTATTATGTACTGATAATTCAGTGTATGTTAACATTAACGCTTATGTAAAAAAAGATTACACTTGAGCTTATTCGTATTAATTTTGAAATCTCTTATATTAAAATAACAAACTTATAGATAAAAATTTAGATCCGTTTAAGACCCTTAAACCCTGCGAATATGGGTATGAATCTTAAAACTTTAGACCCTACAGATATGGATCCGATCTGGATCAGACATTCTTTTACGAGTCGGTTCCGGATCTAAGCAAATTAGACCCATAATCGCTCCATGATCATCCCTAGTAAGGACCAGAAATCCAGAACAAATATATATAAAAATAGTTTTGGTTAGGACAGTCTCTCCATAAATTCATGATATAGGGCCGTTTTTTATTTCACATTTTTAAGGCTCTATCCATATAATAAATATTTGGATAATAATGAATCAATATAAGTTTTCACTCCTCCCTTTACGTCAAGTGGAAATAAAATTCATGAAATATTCTAAGGTATTTAACTAAGTGTAGATGTCATGTTGGAATAGATGCATCAGAAATTCATATTAGAATATAAAATTTTAGAAGCTGAAAAATATGGAAAGATCATATATTTATGATTATAAATTTTAATTAAGGTATATTTAATACAGCCAAGCTATATATTCCTATTTCAATGTAATTGTTTATATGCGAATATACTAAGCACATAAAAAAATATTAGGGTTTGTATGATTTTTTAGTAATAAGAAATAGAATAGCATTGTATTTTAACGGAAAAAAACTATTTTAATGGTATAAATTATTTCAGATAGTTAGTTCAATTATTTGTGTTATGATGAGTTTTATTTATTTTATTTTCTTTCGATTATTAATTTTAACATATTATAAATAGATTTATTAATTTAAAATGACAAACAAAGATTATAAATACACAAATTATTTCAATAAACTAATGAGAAATCATTCGTTCTTTTATGCATAGTAGGACTTTGTATAGTAGTATTGAAAAACACATCTCTTCTCTCAACATCTATGCATTGTATCCACACTCACGTTGGTTCATAATTCAAAATTCGAGTCTCGACAGTAACAAACAGTGACAATGTGTGGATCTTACGTACTTGCAAGGTTTTTTATACGCACCGAAACAAAGTACGCTTAATGTGTCTTGATTTTACCGTGACTTATCTCTCCAGTAAAGTCAGTGTGTCTGGATCCATCCATGCATTGTATCCTTGCGTGCCCAAGTCAACTCTACAAGGATAGTTCAACAAAGTATAATAAAAATCAACAAATATTGTTACATAAGCAACACAAGTTCGTCAGTTCTACCTCGCTCTCTTACTTCTCTCTACCTCCCTTTGGCCGATCTCTCTCCTCCCAGATATGACTGAGGCCGCGGTGACTTTCCTGCTGGAGAGCCTGAAAGAGTTACTGATTAGCGAAATTCAACTCGTTGGAGATGTGAAGCAAAAAATCGAGAATCTCAACGTAGAACTGCGGAGCCTGCAGAGCATGATGGCTGATTTCAAGAAGTCCAACTACGACAGCGAGTTCGTGGATCAGACGGTGAAGGAGGTTCGGGTCATCCTCGACGAAGCAGAGGATACCATAGACACATACATTCTCCAGGCCTCCCAGCAAAAGTTGAGGGGAGCGGTGTCCAAGGTCGTTCATCAGGTCACGGATTATCCCCAGACTCGAGAAGTATGCAAACAGATCCAAGCACTTACTGATAAAGTCAAGCATATTAATGATGCGAGGGTGGATAGAGGCCTTAAGGTGCTCGATCATCAATACGAACTTAGTCAGCGGAATAAATCCAAAAAGCAGGTGTGTACAACATCTTTCACTTTCCTTAATAGATTTTCCTCCGTCCTTGTTCTTCAGTTCTGATCTGATTAGATCCATCGTAAATATGTGTACGTGACGTTAACGCGTATATATAAAGATATAATTAACTAAAACAACTATCTTTGCAAGTGTAAAAAAGAGTGAGTTTGGAATCAATAGAGGGAGTATTTTGGAGGTGATTTTGAGAGTCTGAACTTATCCTTAGTATTTTGAGAGTTTGAGATTTTGATCGGGATTCAATAAGTCTAAATTGTCAAAAACCTTGTTCGGTTCGGAATTTCGCAAGTTTAGAAAAGATCTTGTTTGGTTGAAAGATTAGATTTGAATATTTGAGTTGACCTTTGATAAAGCTTGAATTAAAATGGAAATGGATTAATTTATATTTGGGTTTATCTACATAATTGAAATATTCATTTTGCTCATTATCTTTATAAATTGTACTATATCATTTTGAAGTGGGTTCTTAAAATAAAATAATGTTTTTTAATAGTTTGTAATATTTTAGCTAAAATATATTTAATAAAAACTATTGATTTTTTAATTAAAAATAATTTCATTCAACATCGTCAGAAAAGAAATATAAATTACATAAATAAATAAATTTAAAAACAATAATAGTTAAATATTAGGGATTATGATGATTATTAATTAGACAAAAAATTAGATAAAGCACTATTATATTAAGGTATGGTCTAATTCTTTATTTATAAAAGGGCATAGTTAATAGTTTGGACCCAAAATTAAAAGAATGAAACCATATCTTATCAAAACCCCACCTTACATAAGTGTTTTTCTATTTATTATCTACATGATAGAGGTTTTAAACAATCTTTAAAATTAAACGACATTTAGTTCTGCCAAAAAAAAAAAAAAAAACTAGGGCTAGCTACTAAAACGTATTCAATTTGACATTTAATTATATGGGTAAAAGGCTTATATGACACTCAATTCTGGTAATAGTGTATTTATAACCCTCACTTCTTATTTAAGTTTATATGACTCTCAGTTCTTATTTAGTCCGATTATAACCTTCGATTGGGCAAACCTTTGCACATATGACCATGAACATACTTAATAATTAATTCCGGTTAACAATTCATATAAAATGTCACAAATACCCTTTGATTTCTACTCAAAATAAATTTCAAATTAACCACTACTGCCGATGGACGAACTTACTTGGAGATGGGTGCTTGGTGCTGACCAACTCCCCGACCTCACCTCACCAGTCACCAATGCGTACATCGCCTCCCCTATAAATCTTGAAGCGTCGCTACGTGGCCCGTCGGCGGATGATTGGAAAATTGAGTGCCGCCGAAGGGGCATGTAGGCAGAATATTAACGTCGGCGACGTGGAGTAGGTGCCCAACAAATTCATGAAAAATGAAAGAAAATATTTGGAATACTATGATATTTTTATATCTTTTCAAAACGAGGTTATTTTTGTTACACACTCGATTCAGATTTTTAAATGAGGTCATTTTTGTCTTTTTACGAATTGTCAGTCAATAATTATGAGAAAATCAATTTAATTAAAATACATGATTATAATTACACTAAATCATAACTGAGAGTTATATGTGCACTATTACCACAACTCGGAGTTATATAAGCAATTTTCTCTAACTATATTAAAGTCGACCTTTAGAGGTCACGGTCAACTGTTTAAAATTACGAAATTAACTTAATATTTTTAATACTTTGAACTTTTTTTACCAGAAATTTTTGAAATTAAATTTATACCCTCTAAACAAAATTTATACCAATTGTAGTGAGTATATAAGAACATTCAAATGGTGGTTTAACCTTTTAACCTTGGTTTTTGGCACAGGTGACAAGAAATTAACACTATTTAACGGTAAATTTGACCATCAATAATTTTTGTGACGTATATTAACAAAATTAATAATTTTGATACTAGACAAATACATGCTTGATACTTCAAATTTGCGATCAAAATTGCAACAAAAAAATATGATGAATAGTGGAGTGTCAAACCAATTGAAATGGAAGGAGTATTAGTATATTTATTTTTGTTTGAATATAAATGTTTACATGATTGTATATCTACCTCATAACCTCCATACATCAGACTTAAAATAATTGTATGTGTGATTGTTCTTGAAGGCACCCCAAGTGGAGGAAGATAACGTAATTGGGTTTGACAAAGCTGCAGAAAAGTTGGGAGAACTTCTGTTCAAAGGAGTTGAACGTCTGGAGATTATCTCCATTGTGGGGATGTTAGGGCTTGGGAAAACAACACTGGCTAAAAAGGTGTACAAGGAACCTAACGTTGATTATCAGTATATGCTCAAGGCATTCGTGTATGTTGCAGAAAATTGTGAGAAAAAGGATGTGCTGCTCTCAATTTTGTACTCCATTTCCAAGGGAAGTAAAGAGGTGAATGATATGAATGAGGAGCAGTTAGAAAAACTGTTGTGCAACGAGTTGAAAGGAAAACAATATTTGATAGTGTTGGATGATGTTTGGGAGACGTCAGACTGGGATAAGTTGAGAGGCGCTTTTCCAAAAAATGATAGGCGGTGTAGGGTTTTGATTACCACTCGCAATGAAGAAGTGGCGCTGCATGCGAATCGAGATCGTCTGTCTCATTATAAGTTGGACTTTTTAAATCTCGCGGATAGTAGAAACTTGCTTAGGTGGAGAGTATTTCACACAGCTGAACCGGAGGAAATCCCTGAAAATCTTGTACAGTATGAGATAGATATAGCCAAGAAATGTGATGGTTTGCCACTCGCTATTGTGGTTATAGCCGGTATCCTTATGAATGATCCATACAGTCCAGTATATTGGGGTAAGGTGGCTTACAGTGTGAGGGATTACATTGCTAGAGATGTAAAACATGCCGCTAGTGTGATAGAACTCATGTACAAGCACTTGCCAAACTATTTGAAACCTTGTTTCCTATATCTTGGAGTTTTTCGGGAAGATGCAGAGATTGTTGTATGGAAGTTAATACGCCTGTGGATTTCAGAAGGTTTCATACCACAGGAAGGGGACATTAACTTGGAGGAATCAGCGGAGATGTATTTGAAGGAACTAGTTCAAAGAAACTTAGTGATGGTTGTGAAGATGAGAAAGAATGGGAGGGTAAAAACATGTCGAATGCATGATACCCTACGTGAATTTTGCAAGAAAGAGGCTGAAAAAAATAACATTTTCCAAGAGATCAAGGCGAACAAGCAAGGTGAGTTTCCAGATGTCACCTCGACTATTTCAGATACCTACCGTCGCATTTGCAACAACAGTATCAAAATCTCGGATTACATTAACGAGAAACTGCAGGGTAAGCATGTTCGTTCTTTCTTAAGTTTTATGCCAGATGGCAAAGTTACCCCTGCCTCTTTGGATATCAAACTTGTTCCTTGCATTCCAAAGGCTTTCAACCTTCTGAGGGTTTTGGAGGCTCAATCTCTCGATCTTCCTATTATTCCACCCATCTTTTGCAAACTTCTACTTCTTAAATATGTAGCCATATCCTCAAGTACCATCAAAGTGCTCCCTAAAGGAATGTCATCCTTGTTCAATTTGCAAACCCTTATAGTTAAGAACAATTTTCCTATTGCCATTAAGGCCGACTTGTGGAAGATGCCACAATTCCGGCATTTGCATACCACTGCATCAGCCACTTTAGAAACCCCTAGCACCAACAAAAGATCTAGTAATATCCAAACACTATCCATGATTTCACCCAACAACTGCACAGAGGAACTTTTTGTGCGAGCTCCCAAGGTTAAGAAATTGGGAATTCATGGAGCATTAGTCGAGCTTTTGAAGGGCAACAATAGTTTTTTTCAACAGCTCCGCAGGTTGGAAGAGCTCGAGATTTTGAAACTAATAAATGATGAGATGGGCTCGGAACTATACAGTCTTCCCAAAGACTATCCTAGACGGTTAACAAAGCTCACCCTGATGGATACTCGGCTGGATTGGAAAGAGATGACAGTTTTAGGGAACTTGGAGAGCCTTGAAATTCTCAAGTTAAAGAAAAATTCTTTCGTGGGGCCTCTGTGGAGCACCCAGAAGGGAGGCTTTCAAAGCCTCACACATTTGTTCGTCGGGACTGCTGATCTGGTGGTTTGGGAGGCTTCCGAAGACCATTTTCCAAAACTCAAGACTCTTGAACTCAATGGCTGTGATCAACTTGATGTATTCCCACACGGGTTGGCTGATATTCCAAGCCTCCAAATAGTGATCCTTCACCACACTAATGCCACGGCGGTTGCCTCTGCCAAGGAAAAATTCTCCAACAGCAACATTAAGCTCTCTATTTTTCCTCAAGTTTAAAACTCCCATGATTCTGCTAAAGGTTAGTAAAGCTACATTTCCTCACATTTTCACTCCCCGGCATCTTTTAGATCATTATTCTGTACATGGTCGGATCTATTATCTGACTTGGTATGGCTCTAGTCGCACCATAAAATATTTTGTAGATCCGCCGCTGATGTACTACTAACCGGACTGTATTTCACTGTTGTTTTTTTTTCCAGATATCTGTGGTATCTTTCCAAGGCTGGATGTTTTTGTGAAGGAGATGATGCATCTTGTTTTTCGAAGTAATAAAGTGGATGCTGGACTGTGGTTCATCCCCCTGATTCAGAATGTCATTTCTTTTTTTCTGCATCAAAATTGTTTTGTATTTCAAATTTTCAGGATTCCTTTCCTTCTTAAGCTTTGTTCAGGAATTTCAAATTTCAGATTTCTGTTTAAGAATTTTAATTTTCAGGGTTAAGAATGTTTATCGAGTGCTAATTCTTTTCAATTGCACCACCTCCCTTCTTTCTTTTCTATCTTTTTTCCATTCCCTTAGTTTGATTTGCATTTTCTTTGGCAAATTCAAGACGAAAACTCAATCTGGATGTTAAAAATTAAATGACACATGACCAAGTAGTTTCTTTTTTCTTTAAATGACACATGATCATTTCTGTCCTAGCTAGTTAACACATTTTATAGTGTTAATGTAGGATGAATACAGGAAGAAAGAAAATCAGAAAAATGACCTACATGCTGTAATAAAGCTTCCCTTCCCTCCTAGTTGATGGAACTCCGCTTGTCATTGGAAAACTCATCACCAAAGGAAGACTGCCGGGTTCCATACTCATGAATCCATAGAACGGAATTTCCCATTTCCTTCTGAAACTCCTCAACTTTCTTTACTAGCCTTGCGACACGATGTGAACAGTTGATGACCTCAATAGTTTCAAGAACTGCAACATTCTCCAGGCATTCTGGGATCTCCTCCAAACTATGACAAGCATACGATACTAACTTCTCCAGATTGGGAAATAGGTCATCAGAAGCAGCTGTCCACTTCACGAGGTACAAGAATTCCAACTTTAGAAATTTCAGTTTGGAGATCCAACTTCACGATGTTTGGCTGCCTCTTGAGAATGGTTCTTAATCTCTCATAGAGTTGCAACTCTTTCAAGGACACCATTTGTGGCATCTCCCAAAGTGTAGATAACAGAGAAATGATGCAATGTTCCATTTTGGTGATGAAGGGATAATCATTCAAGTCGAGAGTATGATCACATAATTCTCGTGAATGTTTTAAACTTGACACAGGTAGATTATTGCTGGCATGGTTGATCTTCAAGAGCAATGCAGAAAGCATGGAGCTTGTCAGGTAATTAGGGACATGCACTTGCACTGGTCTCCTGGCATTAGAAAATTTCATCTTTTGATGCTTTGAGTGGATGGGGGGCAATACAATAATATAAAGGATGAAATTGCAAAGGAGCATACATCAGACAACTCTTTTATCAAGAATCAAAGGAACAAGGACCAATCTTGCAATTATCCTCTTGTGTAATGTGTGTGGTGACTTGACTTTAAGTCACAAAGCTTCCTTCTTTTTGTGCTCTCATCTTCTTACACAGTTGCAGAAACTCCAGTCATCTGTTCTTGAGCTGTGGGCTTCTACTTGGTATGATCTCTTTCATCTTCATTTGTTGTTATGATAATACATCTGTTTATACATTCCTTATTCATTTTTCTAAGATGCCTGTATGTTTTCTGCAATAATTTGTTTCCTCAACCTTGCAATTGTTTGTTTCATCAACTACTAATTGGACTCTTGCTAATAAATGTAGGACTTGGTTTAACGTTATTGTAACTAGCAGTGTTTTGTGTCTGATTTTTGATTATCTATTTCTTCTTCTTTCTATAGTCTCCTTGGTTGGATCTTCGATATCGATATGGCTCCCAGCCTTGTTGTTTCTATTCATTCTGCCTTGTATCATCTGGATTCACAGCTTGAATACACTGATCTTACTCTTGAAATCGAACTGTCGATTGGGATGTTGATGCACAAGCTAAAGGTTGTCAAAACCTTTCTTGTTTGTTTAGGAAATGATAACACTGAGTCAAGTTTGGGGAATGTTTTGGTAAGGGTGGATGAAATTGTTTCTAGAATCTTGGAAACCAAGTTTAAATATCCCAAGGCCTACTTCGCTGATTTGCTAGAATTTCTAGTTGATATTGAATCTCTTGAGGAAGAATTGCATAAAAGGTACAGAGGTTTGTCGGTATCAAGTTCTCGAGAGGCTAATCAAGTTATAGTTATCCTTGATTCTGTTCTTCAGAATCTGAATGGTTTTCTAAGCTTCCCTGGAGCATCTTTTGTTGAATTATTTTCTCAGCCAATAGAAGCCCTGAAGCAGAACATCGCATACTTGAGAAATTTCATTCGTTTTTCTACTCTTCTAAGTGCTGAACACCAAGAATATCAAGATGTGCTGTCTCTAATTGAAGGTTTTGCAATATGTGCATCAGATTTGACCCTGCATCTGTTTTCTGCTGATCACTATAACTTCAAAGTTCTCAATGATGATGTACCAAAGCCTATTTTGTCTGAACTTCTGCGTAAGATCAAGCGTGTTGATGATCCTCACTTGCACGAGGCTTGCGTTCGAGCCTTGGAAAGCATTAAAAACTCAAGGGAGTTGTATGTTCCGGCTATCGACTTGAGGGATTTTCCTACTTTTCTACTGTGTGCTGTCTGGGAGATGCTACAATTGGATACCGGTCTTGTTGTCTCTTTGAAGGATAAGTTGCAAGCACTGTATGAAGGAGTAAGATTCCTAAGAACCATTTTCAAGAAGCAGCCAAGAAAGTTAAATGGCAAGATTAGGGATTACACTGGAGCTGCAATATTTGATACTGGAGTCATGATTTTATCCCTTCATCGAAAAGATTTTGCAATTGATCTTCGTCTGAAAGAATTTCAGGTAAATATTCAGATGATTAAGAAAGATGTACATGGAGAAAATGTAGCGACTTCAGCATTCGGTTTTCCGAAAAGCACTGTGTTGGGCTTTCTTGATTTCCTCTTAGACTATTTGACAGAAGTGAAAAGCTCCAATGTTGATGTGAATGCCTTCAGTTGTGTACCGAAAATTCAAGACTATCTCGTATTTTTGAGATGGGCAACTGGTAAACTGGTGGAGTTGAGGAATGAGCAAAAGGACCTTCATCAAGCTCTTTGGGATGTTTCTATTGAGGTGGCATATAAGATAGAGTTTCTCATCGACCAGCTGGTTCTTGGAAACATCCAGGATTCTTTCTCGACATGTTTCCAGTCCATCACAGAGGATATCATGATTCTTCAGACTGATTCCATGTCGATTTTTGATAAGAAGAGACCTCCCGTTGTCGAAGAAATCACTTGGGTAAATATTCAGTTTAGTTATTTTTTGTCTTCTTAATTATTTTTCTTGGTTTAATGTACTTCCACTAAATATTCAGGTGCCATCTCCAAGTGCACCAGAAGATGTTGTGGGATTTGAGATAGAGAGATCATCAATTATCAATCGGCTTATGAGAGGAATATCAAAGAAGTTGCAGGTTGTTGCTATTGTGGGTATGCCTGGATTGGGAAAAACAACTCTAGCCACCAAAGTCTTCAATGATTCTTCAGTTACACATCATTTTCAGGTTCGTGCCTGGTGCGCCATCTCTCAAGTATTCAACAAAAAGAGAGTTCTCCTTGACCTTTTAAACCAAATTAGCCCAAAGCTTTCTGACATGGAGATGGATGAAAATGATTTGGCTCAAGCGCTTAGGCGTTCTTTGAAAGGACGGAGGTATCTTATATTCTTGGATGATGTTTGGGATGTTCAAGCATTTCATTGTTTGAAAGGCTCGTTTCAAGATGATTGCAAAGAGAGTAGAATAATCATTACTAGTAGGCATTGCGATGTTGCTTCACTTGATGAAATACCTCTCTTTCTTCCTCAATTCACTAGCGAAGAGAGTTTGGAGTTACTGCAAAAGAAGCTGTTCCCAGCCCGGAAAGATTGGCCACCAGAATTACGTGAATTCGGGATAGAAGTTGCTGGTTTTTGCAAGGGACTACCTCTAACTGTTGTAATTGTCGCGGGGCTTTTGAAAACTACAGGTCAAGAGGTTTGGAAAGAAATTTTGGAAAGTTTAAAATCGGGAATTATTACCAATGCTGATCAATGTAAGAGCACAATCGAGCTCAGCTATAAGTACTTACCAGATCATTTGAAGCCATGCTTTCTCTCTTTTGCTGCATTTCGAGAAGACCAGGAGATTTCTGTGAAAAGGCTACTTTGGCTATGGATTGCTGAGGGATTCATCCAAAAAAGTGAGTCAAAGATGTTAGAAGAAGTTGCAGCAGACTACTTGAACAGTTTGATTGGTAGAAGCCTCGTTATTAATGCCAAAGAGAGATCTATATCAGGAGGGGTCAAAACTTGCCGCGTTCATGATTTGCTACACGATTTTTGCTCGATTAAAGCTAACGAAGAAGGCTTTCTGAGTGTTATGAAAGGATGTGAAGAGTTTTCATTTGATGAGCCAGGCAATATGAGAAGGTTATGTATTGACTGTGAGCCGGAGCAATTTATAGAGTCTATGCTGTTTGTTCCTCGTTTACGCTCACTCTCATTCCTTCGTCCAACAAAAAGGAGCGAGAAGGTTGATATGTCGTTCATTGGTCGTGTTTTCAAACTTCTGAGAGTGCTGGATTCAGAGCATGTTAAGCTCACTGCGTTTCCATGCGAACAAGGATTACTTCTCCAACTGAGATATCTGACTATCAAAGGTGTTTCATATGTGAGTCCATCAATAGGTAACCTTTCTAACTTGGAAACTTTTATTCTTTATGAAGGAAATGTATGGGCTACATCATTGCCTGATACGTTCTGGAATCTGCGAAAATTGAGACATCTGAATGGAATCACTCGATACAACGGTTTTGGTATTATATTGCCAGTTGGTGATCTTGGCAGTTCCAGTAATCTGCCCGAGCTGAGCAGTTTATCTAACCTACGTGGTCGCGATTGGGACATCATGGAAAAGCAGCTGAGAAAGTTTCCTGGACTCCGTCAATTAAAGTCATGGTTCAAGCTCGAGCAATCTGGTAATCCTTTGAATGGTAGCAAGGTTATATCATTTGCCTTTCTGACTCAACTGGAATCAGTTAATCTATCATTTAATATACTCTCTACTGATTTTGAGCTTATTTTCCCGGAGAATCTCAAGAAGTTAACTTTGAGTATGTGTGAGTTGCCATGGAGAATGATCTCAACAATTGCAGAGTTGCCTAATCTTGAAGTGCTGAAATTACGCTGGGATTCATTTTGTGGAGACACATGGCATGTGGAAGAAGGGGAATTCCCCAAACTTAAATTCCTCGAGTTGAGTGAGTTGAATGTTATGAAGTGGACAGCTTCCGATGAACAATTTCCAAACCTTGAGAAGTTAGTATTGGATTGGTGTGATGAGTTAGAAGAGATTCCCGAGTGCTTGGAGAATGCTGTGGCTCTTAAATGGATTGAGGTGAAGAGGTGTAGTGATCATGTTGCAAGTTTGGTCAAAAGTTTGGAGGAGCATCAGAAGGACTACGGAAATTCAGACCTGAAGGTTCTAATTGAAGGACCTGAAGAAGATTAACTCGCTCCGGTGTGTGGATTTCAAGGTTGCTGGCATCAGGCATCACTACCACAGGTCTTTGTGAAGTCTCTCTTTGGATATCTCATTTTAAGATTCTTACTGATACATGAATAAGTTTCATAATCATGTTTCTGGTTTCTGGTCCTAAATCTGAGACACTTTCCTCTTTTATGTTCATTCAACTCATGTGTAGTTAACCTAGCCAGATTTGCAGTCTCTGCAACTTTAATGATTAGTAGCAAGCAATATCAGATGTACTTTTGTTCACTTGTTTAGTATATGAAGTCGGTTTCGATGTAAGAACAATTTGTTAATGAAATTTGCAGTCTTTAGTCCTCAAAGATGTAGTTTTTTTTTCTGGTTTTTCTATTAGTAGTCTTTAGTGATCAAAGATGAAATTTTTTTTTCTGGTTTTAGTGCACATTTTAAGATTTGGGCAGAGTTAAATCATATGCAATAAATGTAGTTCTGTCTTGTGCAAGTTTAAGATTAAACATCAGATTGTTTTGTCTACAACAAGGAAATCTAGTTAATGAACCATTTGTTAATGAAATTTGCAGTCTTTAGTACTCATATATGGTGTCTCTGCAATATAAAGATGTAGTTTTTCTGCTTTTTTGCTCTATTTGCAGCCTTTAGTGCACATTTTAAGATGAGGGCAGAGTAAAATCATATGTTATGCAAGTTTAAGAATAAAGATCAGATTTTTTTGTCTACGAAAAGGAAATCTAGTTCCTCATATCAAGGGTTACAACAATATTGTACCATATATTCTGAAATTTGCAGTCTTTTCTCAGATATGGTGTTTCTGCAATATAAAGATGTAATTTTTTCTGCTTTTTTGCTCTATTCGTAGTCTTTAGTGCACATTTTAAGATTAGGGCAGAGTAAAATCATAAAAGATCAGATTTTTTTGTCTACAACAAGGATATCTAGGGTTACAACAACATTGTACCATTTATTCTGAGATGAATGAAAGAATCATCACAGCCAAGCTGGATTATTGAGAGAAGTGACCACAGCTTTGACTTGCAAGTAATTCTTGAGGCTGTACTCTCCCTTCTCTCTTCCTTGCCCACTCATCTTGTACCCTCCGAAAGGGATGGCAGCGTCGAACACATCAAAGCAGTTGATCCACACGCTCCCGACTCTCAGAGCTCGGGTCAGCGTGTTGGCCGTGTCGATGTTCTGTGTGAAAACTCCCGCGGCAAGACCATACGGGCTGTTATTCGCCCGTCTTATAACCTCGTCGAGATCCCTTCAAAAGGTTGTAAGAAAAAGTTTGAAACTTTGAGCTAAGAAAAGTGGAGAAGCACAACAACATGATCATCCTGCCATCCATAATGACCATCAGTGTCATTACACACACATAGAATACAGTCATTTACAGTCTTGACAAAGTTGTACCTTAACGTTGGAGAAAACAGTGGGTTTAATGTAGTATCCCTTTTCGCCGAACTGATCGCCGCCTGTTTCGAGAGTAGCTCCACTGTCTATTCCTGACTTGATATAGTTCAAGATTTTCTTAAACTGTTCTGAATCAATCTGTGGCAAGAAAAACAGTAGCTTTATTACAGTATCTAACCTTAAAACTTCAGAAATCCAGTTACAAAGGTTTGTTTCTGTACCTGAGGACCTTGTTCCATTCCCTGCTTGAATGGATCTCCCACGCTTCGTTTCAAGGCACGGGCGGTTGCTTTCTCGACAAATTCATCGTACACTCGTTCGTGTACAAAGGTTCTTGATCCAGCAGCGCAGCATTGTCCCTAAAAAGTTCCTTAATTTATTCTTTAGAAAAGAATAATAACATCAAAATTTCATCTTATAAAATAAAAAGATATAGTATTTATATCAAAATTGCATCATCAATTGGTTGGTTGTTATTTCATTTCATTGCCTTTTGGATTCAAAAAATATATATAGGTAATAGCTTATACACTGTTTGATGTAAAATTCAATTTAGCATTCAAATATATTTGCATAAGTAGTTAATTAATAAATCGAATGTTTTTGATAACTATTTTTTGAAGTCTTAATTATAAAATTATTAATGTCTTTCGAAAAAGTTATAAATTTATTAATGAGTTAGTGCTTACCCGTTAACTATGTTTAATAAGTGAATTTTTTATATTATAACAATTTCTCAAATCTCAAATGCTCGAATATTTCTTCTTTTTTTTTCACATACCTTTTCCAAAATTTAGTCACACAGGGCCGGTCATAAATCTAATATTTGCAAATGGATCATGAGAGCCGGGTCAGTTAGAAATGACACAATGCAAGACATTTTGTGTACTTTGGACAAAATCTGAAATTAAATAAATATTAGTAAATTAAAAATGCAATTGTTCTTTAATCCGCCCACAAGAAAATATCAATGGTAATGACATATCAATTTTTCTTATAAATACCAAAATATATATTTAAATATTTAAATTTATGTCAATTAGAGTCAAGGTCGTGATATGGGGTAGGAATCACAAGATCATAACATGATAAGTCACAAGGTTTGAATTATATAAAAAAAGGTTTAAATGAACTCCTCCGATAAATAGTAATTTACCTTTTAGAAATTCTTCTAAAAGACGGTTCATCAAATTATAGAGTGGATTGGAATGTCAAAAAAATTACACGGGGCTTAATTGCAAAATGCTGGACTTTTTTGCAATTTTGAAAAATTCAATTCACTAGGTCGATAACATAAATATTAAAATAGTTTCTGTCTCCCCAATATTTCAGTCTTCTTATCCATTCTCAATCTCGGTCTCCCCCAAACCCCAAATTATTTTGTTTAATTTCTTCCAAATCGACTGGCATTTTTGGGTTCGGATCGCAATCGAAGTGTGCGCCTCACCGGGTAAGTAATTTAATTTTTGCTGGCTTTGTTGATTGACCATAAGATTTTGTGTTTTCTCAATTGTTTGAGGTTTCTTTAATTTTGTTCTCGTGGTTAGGTGAATACAGCGCGTTTATAAAATGGATAAGACTCAACGAGAATTCTCCCCTATCTACAAACTCAACGTTCCAGAAAAACATGGAGATATAATGGTAAGTAGCTTGGGTGGATGCTCAATGCATGCTCTAGGATTTTTTGGCGGCTGCTCTCTAACTTCCTCTTTTTTATGTTACCAATAAAAATAAATTCCCTTTATTTTTGAGGAGGCAGAATATACAGTAGGTGTGGGTAGGCTAAACCCTAACTTCGATAGGGTGATTCTAATTTATTATTTTGCCACTAAATTTTAAATTGATTCTATGTGGCTTTGCCTCTACGTTCCTTTAGAGCTGATCTTTATTTTTATGCTACAATTTCTCTTATATGTTGTTCTTTTCTCTCGTCGTACCTTTTCCTCTTAATTTTCCTCTTTGACAGCTTAGAGGTGAGTTTGCTATGGAAATGAATAACTCAAAAAATGGTTCTTCGCATCACTCAGAATCTCACAAACAAACAGGTACTTCAATTTCATTTCTTAAATCATACAACACATCTTAATTAATTCACGGTTGTTTGCATTTTATCCTTTTATTGTTTTTACTATCGCAGGATTTGATTCTTGCAATAAGAAGAGAGCAAGAAAACCTACCAATGATGCAAGCGAAGAAGCACCATATGATGAAGAAAATAATAATGTGAACAAAAATGATCCTTCACATAACTCCAAGGACAAGAACAAAACAGAACACTTGGCCGGTGAGTTTAATAACTATGTATCCAAAATTATTAAAAACGAAGACTATCGATTGCTGAGCTAATTTCGATTATATAAACATTTTTGATATGTATAAGTTTTTTTTCTCATGTTACGTATCCAATATTCTTAATTTCGATTATATACATATTTATGATATATATAAGTTTTTTTTCTCATGTGGCCAAATTAAAGCAGCAAAGATCAAGAAGAAACAAATCGATCCCTCTGGCTACAAGCTCATCAAATCTGGAAGAATGTCACATCCAGCAAATCCATACTTCGTTACAAGAATAGTAAAAAATAGGTGGGATGATCTGGTAAGTAATATCTGAACTTATTCAACTTCAGAGAATTTATTAGGGTTTAGAATGAACAATGCTTGATAATATTTCATTAATATTGCTTTTCAGCGTATTCCAGCTGAAACTATCAAAGCCTTTTATCTCCGCCTTCCCGAAATCAGTGTGCTTCGTGATTATGAAGGGGGGGAGTGGAAAATAAGGCGTAGAAGATGGACCGATGGCCGTGTATGTTACAGAGGCGGTTGGAGAAAACTGTGTGCGAAAAACTTGATCACAGAAGATGATTGGAGTGTCTTGGAAATCCGGGAGCGTCAGGATGGACGTCTTTACTTTAAGCTGGTGCAGATTCTTCGCGGCGCAGAGACAGATAGTTTGAGAATGTGATTTCTTGGAAAGTTTTAAAGTATGGATTGTATTGGTGAAGTTTTGTTTAGACTTTTCAGCTATTCTCTGAATTTTGTGATATGAATTTTGCAAGACTTTTCAGCTATTCTGTTTGAAGGTTTGTTTAGACTTCAGCACATGGAATGCTGATTCTCAGAATTTTGTAATATGAATTGTTCTGTTTGAAGTTTTATAAGAATTGTGTGAGGTTTTTTAGTTTATGCTATGACTGATGTTAAGAAATAATGGAATAAGAAGAGGAAAATGTGATCTTCTGGAAATGCACCAAAAGAAAGAAAGCATGGCTTGATATGATCAGGTAAATGCTTGTAGAGGTACAGAAGCCCATTTCTATTATTGAAATAGGCATACAAACATGACTAGTGAGAGCTTTAGTATTTTGATTAGGCTAACTGCAGATTGAGACAGCTGGTTTTTTAAAGCAAGATTAGGTGAGAAATTTCACAATATAGATTAAGCAAACATCAGCCTGAGCTGGTATTGGAATAGAGTGAATTGTTTATAGCCAAAGACAAGAAAAACACCTCAACAAGAAGGATACATGTGCAAGAGACCAAACATTCCAATCTAGCAGTTCTTGCCTTTTATGTGTGGAAAGTTGACTCTAAGTCTTATATCATTCCCTCTCTATACTCATCTTCCTTCCCTTCAACACTCAAAGTTGCAGGTTCGATCCACTTATATGTTCTTTTGAGCTGCAGGCTTCTACTTGGTATGATCTGCTCCCTGTTATATCTTTATTTTATTTTTTTTGAAAAAATTTGACTGCTGTTATATTTTTGGAGTATATTTGTTTGGATTAAGATTTATTTTCTTTTGCTAGCAATGTTATAACATCTGTGCTTGGTGTTTGGAGATATTCATAGCAATGTTATATTGCTAACATTACTAGCAATATAACATTGCTTTGATCTTTTTCTAGTTCATTTGTTGTTATGATTATGCATCTTTTCTGTTCATACATTTTTGTTAATGTTTCTAAGATATCTGTACCTTTTCTGCAATACAGTAACTGCGCTGTAAATTTCTGCAATTGTTTGTTTCTTCAACTGCTAATTGGGATCTAGCTGAAATTAATATAGGTCCACGTGAGCTATACCATATTGGACTGTCTTAGAATTTATAGGTGATAACTAGATGTGATTTCTGACTTGATTTATGAAATATTGTTGAGTACTTAACAACGTAGGACTAGGTTTAATGTTATTGTAAACTGGATGATTTACTCTTTAACTAGCAGTGTTTTGTGTCTGATTTTTGATTATCTATTTCTTCTTCTTTCTATAGTCTCCTTGGTTGGATCTTCGATATCGATATGGCTCCCAGCCTTCTTGCTTCTATTCATTCTGCCTTGAATCATCTGGATTCACAGCTTGAATACAATGTATATGATAGTACTCTTGGAATTGAAGTGTCGAGTGGGATGTTGATGCACAAGCTAAAGGTTGTCAAAACCTTTCTTGTTTGTTTAGGAAATGATAACACCGAGTCAAATTTGGAAAATGTTTTGGTAAGGGTGGAAGGAATTGTTTCCAGAATCTTGAAAACCGAGTATAGATATCTCTCTTCCGAGGTCTATTTAGCTAAGTTGCTAGCATTTCTAGTTGATATCGAATCTCTTGAGGAAGAAATGCATAAATGCTACAGAGGTTTGTCGGTATCAAGTTCTCGAGAGGCTGATCAGGTTGTGGATATCCTTGATTCCGTTCTTGAGAATCTGAAGGGTTTTCTAAGCTTCCCTGGAGCATTTTTTGCTGAATTATTTTCTCAGCCAATAGAAGCCCTAAAGCAGAACATCGCATACTTGAGAAATTTCATTCGTTTTTCTACTCTTCTAAGGGCTGAGAACCAAGAATTTAAGGATGTGCTATCCCTAATTGAAGGTTTTGCAGTCTGTGCATCACATTTGACCCTGCATCTGTTTTCTGCTGATCACTATAACTTCAAAGTTCTCAATGAAGATGTACCAAAGCCTATTGTGTCTGAACTTCTGCTGAAGATCAAGCTTGTTGATGATCCTCACTTGCACGAGGCTTGCGCTCGAGCCTTGGAAAGCATTAAAAACTCAAGGGAGTTGTATGTTCCGGCTATCGACTTGAGGGATTTTCCTACTTTTCTACTGTCTGCTGTCTGGGAGATGCTACAATTGGATACCGGTCTTGTTGTCTCTTTGAAGGATAAGTTGCAAGCACTGTATGAAGGAGTAAGATTCCTAAGAACCATTTTCAAGAAGCAACCAAGCAAGTTAAATGGCAAGATTAGGGATTACACTGGAGCTGCAATATTTGATGCTGGAGTCATGATTTTATCCCTTCATCGAAAAGATTTTGCAATTGATCTTCGTCTGAAAGAATTTCAGGTAAATATTCAGATGATTCAGAGAGAGGTGCATGAAGAAAAAGTAGTCAGTTTTCCGAAAAGCACTGTACTGGGCTTTCTTGATTTCCTCTTAGACTATTTGACAGAAGTGAAAAGCTCCAAAGTTGAAGTGAATGCCTTGAATTGTGTACTGAAAATTCGTGAATATCTCGTTTTCTTGAGATTGGCAACTAGTAAACTGGTGGAGTTGAGGAATGAGCAAAAGGACCTTCATCAAGCTCTTTGGGATGTTTCTATTGAGGTGGCATATAAGATAGAGTTTCTCATCGACCAGTTGGTTCTTGGAAACATCCAGGATTCTTTCTCGACATGTTTCCAGTCCATCACAGAGGATATCATGATTCTTCAGACTGATTCCATGTCGATTTTTGATGAGAAGAGACCTCCCGTTGTCAAAGAAATCACTTGGGTAAATATTCAGTTTAGTTATATCTTGTCTTCTTAATTATTTTTCTTGGTTTAATGTACTTCCACTAAATATTCAGGTGGCATCTCAAAGTGCATCAGATGATGTTGTGGGATTTGAGACAGAGAGATCATCAATTATCAATCGGCTTATGAGAGGATCAAAGAAGTTGCAGGTTGTTGCTATTGTGGGCATGCCTGGATTGGGAAAAACAACTCTAGCCACCAAAGTCTTCAATGATTCTTCAGTTACACATCATTTTCAGGTTCGTGCCTGGTGCGCCATCTCTCAAGTATTCAACAAAAGGAGAGTTCTCCTTGACCTTTTAAACCAAATTAGCCCAAAGTTTTCTGACATGGAGATGGATGAAGATGATTTGGCTCAAGCGCTTAGGCGTTCTTTGAAAGGACGGAGGTATCTTATCTTCTTGGATGATGTTTGGGATGTTCAAGCATTTCATTGCTTGAAAGGCTCGTTTCAAGATGATTGCAAAGAGAGTAGAATAATCATTACTAGTAGGCATTGCGATGTTGCTTCACTTGATGAAATGCCTCTTTTTCTTCCTCAATTCACTAGCGAAGAGAGTTTGGAGTTACTACAAAAGAAGCTGTTCCCAGCCCGGAAAGATTGGCCACCAGAATTACGTGAATTCGGGATAGAAGTTGCTGGTTTTTGCAAGGGACTACCTCTAACTGTTGTAATTATCGCGGGACTTTTGAAAACTACAGGTCTAGAGGTTTGGAAAGAAATTTTGGAAAGTTTAAAATCGGGAATTATTACCAATGCTGATCAATGTAAGAGCACAATCGAGCTCAGCTATAAGTACTTACCAGATCATTTAAAGCCATGCTTTCTCTCTTTTGCTGCATTTCGAGAAGACCAGGAGATTTCTGTGAAAAGGCTACTTTGGCTATGGATTGCTGAGGGATTTGTCCGAAAAAGCGAGTCAAAGATGTTAGAAGAAGTTGCAGCAGACTACTTGAACAATTTGATTGGTAGAAGCCTTGTTATTAATGCCAAAGAGAGATCTATATCAGGAGGGGTCAAAGCTTGCCGTGTTCATGATTTGCTACACGATTTTTGCTCGATTAAAGCTGACGAAGAAGGCTTTCTGAGTGTTATGAAAGGATGTGAAGAGTTTTCATTTGATGAGCCAGGCAATATGAGAAGGTTATGTATTGACTGTGAGCCGGAGCAATTTATAGAGTCTATGATATTTGCTCCTCGTTTACGCTCACTCGCATTCCTTCGTCCAACAAAAAGGAGCGAGAAGGTTGATATGTCGTTCATTGGTCGTGTTTTCAAACTTCTGAGAGTGCTGGCTTTAGAGCATGTTAAGCTCACTGCATTTCCATGCGAACAAGGATTACTTCTCCAACTGAGATATCTGACTATCAAAGATGTTTCATATGTGAGTCCATCAATAGGTAACCTTTTGAACTTGGAAACTTTTATTCTTTATCAAGAAAATGTATTGGCTACATCATTGCCTGATACATTCTGGAATCTGCGAAAATTGAGACATCTGAATGGAAACAATCGATCCAACACTCGTGGTATTAAATTGCCAGTTGGTGATCTTGAGAGTTCCAGTAATCTGCCCGAACTGAGCAGTTTATCTAACCTAATTAGTCACGATTGGAACATCATGGAAAAGCAGCTGAGAAAGTTTCCTGGACTCCGTCAATTAAAGTTGCGGCTCTATCAATTGGGGGGAGATCCTTTGAATGGTAGCAATGTTATATCATTTGCCTTTCTGACTCAACTGGAATCAGTTAATCTATCAACTTTTAGACTCTCTACTGATTTTGAGCTTATTTTCCCGGAGAATCTCAAGAAGTTAACTTTGAGTTGGTGTGCATTGCCATGGAGAATGATCTCAACAATTGCAGTCTTGCCTAATCTTGAAGTACTGAAATTACGCTGTAAATCATTTTGTGGAGACACATGGCATGTGGAAGAAGGGGAATTCCCCAAACTTAAATTCCTCAAGTTGAGTGACTTGAATGTTATGAAGTGGACAGCTTCCGATGAACAATTTCCAAACCTTGAGAAGTTAGTATTGAAATGGTGTAGGAGCTTGGAAGAGATTCCCGAGTGCTTGGAGAATGCTGTGGCTCTTAAATGGATTGAGGTGGAGAGGTGTAGTGGTCATGTTGCAAGTTCGGTGAAAAGTTTGGAGGAGTATCAGAAGGAATATGGAAATTCAGACCTAAAGGTTCTAATACATTAACTCGCTCCGGTGTGTGGATTTCAGGCATCACTACCACAGGTCTT
Source organism: Sherardia arvensis (assembly GCA_948330725.1). NCBI lineage: Eukaryota > Viridiplantae > Streptophyta > Magnoliopsida > Gentianales > Rubiaceae > Sherardia > Sherardia arvensis. Next base: position 52,324,515 of record OX415235.1, read on the forward strand.
AGTTAAGTCTCTCTTTGGATATCTCATTTTAACATTCTTACTGATCCATGAATGAGTTTCATAATCATGTTTCTGGTTTCTGGTCCTAAATCTGAGAGACTTTACTCTTTTATGTTCTTTCAACTCATGTGTAGTTAACCTAGCCAGATTTGCAGTCTCTGCAACTTTAATGATTAGTAGCAAGCAATATCAGATGTACTTTTGTTCACTTGTTTAGTATATGAAATCGGTTTCGATGTAAGAACAATTTGTTAATGAAATTTGCAGTCTTCAGTCCTCAAAGATGTAGTTTTTTTCTGGTTTTTGTTCTATTAGCAGTCTTTAGTGCACATTTTAAGATTTGGGCAGAGTTAAATCATATGCAATAAATGTAGTTCTGTCTTGTGCAAGTTTAAGATGAAAGATAAAACATGAAAAAAAGGGAGAGAAACATAGGTTTTTACTTCATTTTCGTGTCGGAATTGATGTTTTTTGTCTACAACAAGGAAAACTAGTTCATCATATCTAGGGTTACAACAACATTGTACCATTTATTGTGGGATGAATGAAAGAATCATCACAGCCAAGGTGGATTCTTCAGAGAAGTGACCACACACATAGAATACAGCCATTTACAGTCTTGACAAAGTTGTACCTTAACATTGGAGAAAACAGTGGGTTTAATGTAGTATCCCTTTTCGGTAAACTGATCGCCTCCTGTTTCGAGATATAGTTTAGGATTTTCTTAAACTGTTCTGAATCAATATGTGGTAAGAAATACAGTAGCTTTATTAGGATGTTTAACCTTAAAACTTCCAAAATCCGGTCAGAAAGTTTGTTTCTTTACCTGAGGACCTTGTTCCATTCCCTGCTTGAATGGATCCCCCACGCTTCGTTTCAAGGCACGGGCGGTTGCTTTCTAGACAAATTCATCGTACACTCGATCCAGCAGCACAACATTGTCCCTAAAAGTTGCTTAATTTATTACACTACCTGGTTGAAGAAGACCATCAAGTACCTCCCTTTTCCGAATCCACGTTTAAATTCCAATCCGGAAGACTTGAATCAATTTAAGAACATATGATTCTCATTCATGTTAAACGGAGGAGCATATGATTCTCTTGAGACATCCACGAGAATAGCCAAAACTAAAGTAACCTGTTTTAGAGAGCTCTGATATTAGATGTGCTGCAAAATGAATGATATATCTGATGAAATCGATCTGAGGGGCATTGTCATCCAAGATTCTGGAAATGACATCTTCAACCCTTTTTTCAATTGCCTTTTGATCCTCTTTCTTCTTCGATCTTGAACATGCAGACTTCTGTTAGAATCATCATTGTTACCATCAGGCCTCACATGGACTCGGCTTTCCAACTTTGTTGAATAAAGTACAAATGTTCTCACAACCCTTAGGTCACGCATCATCAAATATTATGGGGTTTTGTAATAGAAAAGTTGGGATGTAAATAGAATCAGAATCAACACATGGATGCAAATAGAATCACCCGTATCATTACTACAAGAAAGAAAGCAGAGTGAGGATTCACTAACTTTAACCTAAATAAGGAGCCTGATTTAGACAAAGCTTCCATTTCATAGTACTTATAAGCCGGTTAATTATTGATGCTTGCTCATCTTTAAATGCAGGCATGCTACTCTTGGATGGCACCTGAATTAACAACAGAAATTGGGAGATTGTAATGTGAAAATAATATATATTTGTTTCACATCATCACAATCTTTCACACAAGGATAAATGTTCATCACATTAAAAGGGGATGCCCAAAATAACAGAAGTCAAATATATGCTGAAAATGAGATCATCCTCATAAGTCATAATGACAGGCTTTCATTTATTTAGTGTTTCATTGCATAAAATATAAGCTAATTATTTTCTTGAACTACATGACATATTGTTACCGAATGAATCGAACAGGAATACACACATTTTATAGTGTTAATGTAGGATGAATACGGGAAAGAAAAAAAACAGAAATATGACACATTTTATTACCGTTGACTCCCCAACTCCCTCATATGCATATGCGAGTTCCGTTGCTGTCTCTGAAAGTCAACATCATCATCATCATCATCATCTGAAAGTTGCTGTTTGTTGGGTAAAGAAAAAGGGTATTTGTGATGTATCTGGATTTCGATAGAGTCACGTAGGCTCGCTTTCCTTAGAGAATAATTCGACCCTTATAGCCTGGGTTTCACGAATTCCCTCGCAGAATAAAACTATCGAACCTTCTTGCTTCTAGGCCTGAAACAAGAAAATGCCTTTGAACATTTTGTTTAAGGACCGTAATTATTGTTCTGTGATTCTGTGTCTTTACATGCACCAAGAGCATGTGTATTTATAGGGAAAACCATCGGTACCGAACCACACCGTATCAGATAAGGATGAACAACTGCAGGTAACCACAGAACCTACCAAGAGGCAACTGCAGTAACTACAGAACAACCAAGTGGCAACTGCAGTAACTACACAGCAAGAGGCAACTGCGGTAACCACAGAACACACCCCGATCCAATCCACAACGGTGAGTTAACTGCATGCATGCATCCAATCCAATCCAAAGGAATAACTGCATGCATACGTACGTACCAAAACAATCATCCAATCATATTACCCCAATACCAAACACGTGTTAATTGATATACGTATACATTTCTGCATTAGTATCAATGTAACACTTTATTCCGAATTAATCATACAAACATGATTATTCCAGAATTGTGAGCTCGTGGATGGGTTTATACAAGTGTACACTCCGCACCACCAACCTTGTTATAACGTCCCGAGCTCACTAATACTCAAATCCAATTATGGTTAGATGACTGTGTTTCATAAAACACCAACACTGTTTACTTAATTAATTGCCATTTGCCAAATTGAGCAATAATTAATCAAGTTATTTGTATACAGTCAAGAAATTCACTTGTCTCCATGATTTCTTTAATGGTGATCAATTTTATCAAGAATCAAAGGAACAAGGACCAATCCTGCAATTTCCCTCTCGTGAACTGTGTGTGGGGAGTTGACTTTAAGCCACAAAAGCTTCCTTCTTTTTGTGCTCTCATCTTCAGCTTCCTCCTTTTTGTGCTCATCTTCTTACACAGTTGCAGAAACTCCAGTCATCTGTTCTTGAGCTGTGGGCTTCTACTTGGTATGATCTTTTTCTAGTTCATTTGTTGTTATGATTATACATCTGTTCTGTTCATACATTTTTGTTAATTTTTCTAAGAAGTCTGTATTTTTCTAAGAATTTCAAGATGTACTGTCCCTAATCGAAGGTTTTGCCATCCGTGCAGCACATTTGACCCTGTATCTGTTTTCTGCTGGTCACTATAACTTCAAAGTTCTCAACGATGATGTACCAAAGCCTATTGTATCTGAACTTCTGCTGAAGATCAAGCTTGTTGATGATCCTCACTTGCACAAGGCTTGCGCTCGAGCCTTGGAAACCATTAAAAACTCAAGGGAGTTGTATGTTCCGGCTATCGACTTGAGGGATTTTCCTACTTTTCTACTGTCTGCTGTCTGGGAGATGCTACAATTGGATACCGGTCTTGTTGTCTCTTTGAAGGATAAGTTGCAAGCACTGTATGAAGGAGTAAGATTCCTAAGAACCATTTTCAAGAAGCAACCAAGCAAGTTAAATGGCAAGATTAGGGATTACACTGGAGCTGCAATATTTGATGCTGGAGTCATGATTTTATCCCTTCTTCGAAAAGATTTTGCAATTGATCTTCGTCTGAAAGAATTTCAGGTAAATATTCAGATGATTCAGAGAGAGGTGCATGAAGAAAAAGTAGTCAGTTTTCCGAAAAGCACTGTACTGGGCTTTCTTGATTTCCTCTTAGACTATTTGACAGAAGTGAAAAGCTCCAATGTTGAATTGAATGCCTTCAGTTGTGTACCGAAAATTCAAGACTGTCTCGTATTTTTGAGATTGGCAACTGGAAAACTGGTGGAGTTGAGGAATGAGCAAAGTGACCTTCATCAAACTCTTTGGGATGTTTCTATTGAGGTGGCATATAAGATAGAGTTTCTCATCGACCAGCTGGTTCTTGGAAACATCCAGGATTCTTTCTCGACGTGTTTCCAGTCCATCACAAAGGATATCATGATTCTTCAGACTGATTCCATGTCGATTTTTCACGAAAAGAGACCACACATTGTCAAAAAAATCACTTGGGTAAATATTCAGCTTAGTTATTTCATATCTTCTTAATATAAAAAATTTCCCTTGAGTTAATGTGCTTCAGCCCTCCACTAATTTTTCTTCTTTCTACTATTGAATTAGTTGTCATCTCCAAGTGCACCAGATGATGTTGTGGGATTTGAGACAGAGAGATCATCAATTATCAATCGGCTTATGAGAGGATCAAAGAAGTTGGAGGTTGTTGCTATTGTGGGTATGCCTGGATTGGGAAAAACAACTCTAGCCACCAAAGTCTTCAATGATTCTTCAGTTACACATCGTTTTCAGGTTCGTGCCTGGTGCGCCATCTCTCAAGTATTCAACAAAAGGAGAGTTCTCCTTGACCTTTTAAACCAAATTAGCCCAGCGCTTTCTGACATGAAGATGGATGAAGATGATTTGGCTCAAGCGCTTAGGCGTTCTTTGAAAGGACGAAGGTATCTTATATTCTTGGATGATGTTTGGGATGTTCAAGCATTTCATAGCTTGAAAGGCTCATTTCAAGATGATACAAAGGAGAGTAGAATTTTCATTACGAGTAGGAATTATGAAGTTGCTTCACTTGATGAAATGCCTCTTTTTCTTCCTCAATTCACTACCGAAGACAGTTTAGAGTTACTACAAAAGAAACTGTTCCCAGCCCGGAAAGATTGGCCACCGGAATTAAATGAATTCGGGATAGAAGTTGCTGCTTTTTGCAAGGGACTACCTCTAACTGTTGTAATTGTCGCGGGGCTTTTGAAAACTACAGGTCAAGAGGTTTGGAAAGAAATTTTGGAAAGTTTAAAATCGGGAATTATTACCAATGATGATCAATGGTAAGAGCACAATCGAGCTCAACTATAAATACTTACCAGATCATTTAAAGCCATGCTTTCTCTCTTTTGCTGCATTTCGAGAAGACCAGGAGATTTCTGTGAAAAGGCTACTTTGGCTATGGATTGCTGAGGGATTTGTCCGAAAAAGTGAGTCAAGGATGTTAGAAGAAGTTGCAGCAGACTACTTAAACAGTTTGATTGGTAGAAGCCTTGTTATTAATGCCAAAGAGAGATCTATATCAGGAGGGGTCAAAACTTGCCGTGTTCATGATTTGCTACACGATTTTTGCTCGATTAAAGCTGACGAAGAAGGCTTTCTGAGTGTTATGAAAGGATGTGAAGAGTTTTCATTTGATGAGCCAGGCAATATGAGAAGGTTATGTATTGACTGTGAGCCGGAGCAATTTATAGAGTCTATGCTGTTTGTTCCTCGTTTACGCTCACTCTCATTCCTTCGTCCAACAGAAAGGAGCGAGAAGGTTGATATGTCGTTCATTGGTCGTGTTTTCAAACTTCTGAGAGTGCTGGATTTAGAGCATGTTAAGCTCACTGCATTTCCATGGGAACAAGGATTACTTCTCCAACTGAGATATCTGACTATCAAAGGTGTTTCATATGTGAGTCCATCAATAGGTAACCTTTCTAACTTGGAAACTTTTATTCTTTATCAAGAAGGTGTATGGGCTACATCATTGCCTGATACGTTCTGGAATCTGCGGAAATTGAGACATCTGAATGGAATCACTCGATACAAGTCATACAACGATTGTGGTATTAAATTGCCAGTTGGTGATCTTGATAGTTCCAGTAATCTGCCCGAGCTGAGCAGTTTATCTAACCTATATAGTTACGATTGGCACATCATGGAAAAGCAACTGAGAAAGTTTCCTGGACTCCGTCAATTAAAGTCGCGGCTCCATCAATTGGGGGGAGATCCTTTGAATGGTAGCAATGTTATATCATTTGCCTTTCTGACTCAACTGGAATCAGTTAATCTATCAACTTTTAGACTCCCTACTGATTTAGAGCTTATTTTCCCGGAGAATCTCAAGAAGTTAACTTTGAGTAGGTGTAGATTGCCATGGAGAATGATCTCAACAATTGCATTCTTGCCTAATCTTGAAGTGCTGAAATTACGCTGGGATTCATTTTGTGGAGACACATGGCATGTGGAAGAAGGGGAATTCCCCAAACTTAAATTCCTCGAGTTGAGTGAGTTGAATGTTATGAAGTGGACAGCTTCCGATGAACAATTTCCAAACCTCGAGAAGTTAGTATTGAAATGGTGTGATGAGTTAGAAGAGATTCCCGAGTGCTTGGAGAATGCTGAGGCTCTTAAATGGATTGAGGTGAAGAGGTGTACTGATCATGTTGCAAGCTTGGTGAAAAAATTGGAGGAGCATCAGAAGGAGTATGGAAATTCAGACCTGAAGGTTCTAATACATTAACTCGCTCCGGTGTGTGGATTTCAGGCATCACTACCACAGGTCTTAGTTAAGTCTCTCTTTGGATATCTCATTTTAAGATTCTTACTGATCCATGAATAAGTTTCATAATCATGTTTCTTGTTTCTGGTCCTGAATCTGAGAGACTTTCCTCTTTTATGTTCTTTCAACTCATTCTTAATCACTTATTCAGAAGCCTGTATATATCTCATTCATTTCATCCTCTTATCGCGTTTTCTTGCGCGTTGTATGTTATGATCGAATGACAACAACACAAACATCATTTGTGGTCTGTTGATCTTGACAGAAGTACCTCAAACATGCGATTTCGGAAGTAAAAATACCAATTTTGAGTGAACTTTTTGAAAACTTTTTGAAAGCGCAGGCATCAATTATGAAATTCACACTTTCTTATAAAACAAAAATTAGAGAAGAGATTGTGATATTTATTCTCTGAGTGCAGATCTCACAAACCTGGACCGTATAAGTTAATGGGAATCTTTACATATGTTGTCAAGAAAGCAAACAGAATAATGAAAGTTTGATTTTCTGCATTTTTTTTCTGAAAGTCATCATTATTTTTATCTGAACTGTTATACACAGTCCAGTCTTTTACTTGGTATAGTCCAAAATATCATTGTAATTATAATATCATTTTCCAAAGAACATAATAGATGATGATACTTTCGTAAATTCATACTGTATTTTAGACTGTAAGATTAAAATATCGGACTGTGTAGGGCAATGTCATATATTATTTCTGCTTTTTGAAAGCAATGGCAGTGGCTACCATACAAATACATTTATATACTGTACTGCAATGTATTTGGACCACTTTTGCATTTCTAAACGTTTTGTTTTCGTTTTCTAATGAATGCCCTTCCCACTCATCCATGGTACTACTGTTCTTTACGTTTTGAAGACTCCATTTTTTGTTGTGACACTGAGATAATAGGGCAGGTAGGAGATCTTTTTTAAAGTGTACTGTACTGCATATTGATTTGGATATGATATGTCTAGGTAGATCAATTAAGTGACCTAACCCACTTGCTCAGAGGTCAAGCTCCGCCGACGCAGAGGTCAGAGAGTTGGATCCTTTCCTTCGTATCGTTTCAAAACATTTATCCTCTTGACTCCTTAAGTCAAGTCTTCTAAAGTGCTCAAATTAAGAGAAGTGAGCTTCATCAACAGTGTCTAGAGCAAAGGAGCATAAATAAAATCAAAAAATATCATGGATCAATAGAGTAGAGTATGATTATCCTAAAAGGAATTAGAAGAGTTATTGCTCCGGTCAATAAATAAATTAATTAAAAGTATTAAAAAGGATGAAACTACGTAGTTTTAACTCAAACCACCACATAACCACCGCAAGTTCAACATATTCCGGCGCCTGCCAATTTTATATATTCCTTTTTTTTCACTTTATTCATCTACGTAAATTCATTTATCACATGATAATAATCAACACACATGATACCGAAATAAAATATTGCGTGATAAATAACATTGCTGCAAAAACCCTATTATTGGCATACTATTAGGCACACAGTAACAGAATAATATTTAGTAACAAAATACTGATAAATGTGCTAATATATCAACACACATATCTCTGATTAGCACAATATATCAATCACATATATCAATCATCCGTAATTTCAATGATTCAGTTATCATAATCGTGTTTTAAATATATATAATATATGGTATGCATATATTATAGCATATTTTTATAGCATACTAAATAGTTTCCGACTTCTATTTTTACAAATACAACTCATTCCACCTAATTAACACGTCTACGAAAGAAAAATATGAATATTACATCACACAATTTTAAGTAGAGTTTGTATTTAACTACATTCAAATATACCGCACAACGTGCAGTCCAACCAATCTAGTTAAATTATAATAGATGTAGGATTCTTATAATAGAATATGTCGTTGTAATATTTTAAAAAAATAGATTTTTTCAAAAAAGAATTCTCTGGTAACTCTTAAATTCTTTGATGAGTCTGATTGTAATTCTGAATTTTTGAAAAGTTTTATATAAATTTTGGAATCCAAAAAAAATCTCGTGATTACCTATTTAAGTTTTATATATTATTCCCTCCTATGCCCCCTATTGGTTTTCTGCCGCTCGTCTGCAAAGACCGCAGTCCCATTAAAATACTAGGAATTGTTAATAAATATAAATAAAATGATAATTTTGAACTATTCAATTCACAGGTTCCCACTGTAAATTTAAAATTCTATTATTATTAAAACAAAATATTTTGATAATATAAAATGTCAAGCTGGCAGTGTGAGTATATTTTTTCTAGGGATCACAAAGACGGCAAGAACGCTCCAACGAAAAAAAATATACATTTAACACAGAAGATCAGATCTTCCTTATTATATTCAATCTCATAATCCTACTAGATTTAATAAAAAGCTGATGTGATAGTCTATTCATTTCTAATTTTTAGGCTGGATCTGCATTTTCTCCACATTGTTAAAATACTTAATTACAAAAATAAAATAACAGACGGTATGCACTCAAGTTACTTACATTTACTAATTAGATCTTAATTTGGGTAGAGTTTACTACGTTTCATTTCTGACTGTGTATACAAAAGTTCAAACTTTCCCTAGTTTGTATAAAACTGTATTGTCTTGATAAGTATTATTTTATGATCACTAATATTGTGTGAGTTTGTGTTAAATTGAAGAGTATTGGTTGTGTGTCAGTCGAGATAAATCGTGTGTTAAACTGAAACTACATTGTCATGATTAGTATTGTGTTGTGGAGATAAATGTTGTGCGGTTCCAAACTGAGTTGAAGAGTGCTGATCTCGTAATGAAAATTGCTAAAATAGATTATGAGTAGTTTATGTTACGTGAATGTAGTTAGACACTTAGACGAGTAAAAAAGATACACGTAAGTCGCGCGCGTAAGGATGAGGGGGTCAATTCATACAATGGAAAATTAGTTTATATTTTAACACACGAAAATGAGAGTTTTCCCTCCTTTTCTGCTCGACTTATGTGAAACTGAATTATACTGAACTGGACTAGAAGTAATTAAACTGAACTAAAAGGTGATAAACAATGAAAAGAATAAGTAGATGATTTTAGTGTTAGTGCTGAGTTTAAAAACAATAAAATAAATTAGATAAACCCTTTCAATGTTAAATAGATATTGCAAAGAAAACCATTTCACCACACCACACACATACAATTGATAAATATCACGTGGCTCCTTGTTTCCGTTATTTTTTCTGCTCCGGTCACCGGCGCTCAGGTGGAAATGTTGCCGGAGAGAGGATGACGTCAGAGTAGGGCACACGTGTAAAGTGGAGATGTTCTCAAAAGTCACGTCATGATTGTGCGGTAAAGGAGCAGACAACTTTATTAGAGTTACCAATCAATCATTGTCATTGGGACCTGGCCCACCGCCCATTTTCATATCTCTGGGGTCTACCCACTTAAATATTTGATTCTTTTTTCTGATATTTTATTTATTTTGGTCATGAATTTATAATTTTTTGTGACCAGCTATGTTTCCATGACATATTTAAACATCAATAACTTTTAATTCACACAATGATAAATAATAAGATTTGGGTATTTAAAAATTATATGTTATGAATAATTCAAAAATATTTCACACAATTATATTAATATGTACATATTATAAGAAATTTACGTTTAAACATGATTGAAAAAAATAGAAAAAGGTGATATTAGTGGGAGTACAAGCCATTTGTTTCTTTTTTGGAGGAAGACAAAAACAAAATTAATTGTTAGGTCAATTTGAACTTAGCTTTCATTTTTTATTACTGAGTGATCAATAAAAAGTTTATGCTTTAAATTAAGGGGGCATGCTTGAGTTTTTTCTATTATTAAGAAGTTTATGCAAATAAATAAAATGTGGAGTGCATTTAGAAGAGCAGTTAATTAACTTTAACAGATCATATTTAAAATATGAATATTATGTTATCAGTTTGTACTTGTTTTTAATTCACTTGAAAATCATTACTCCTCTAATTTCTATCATTGTGGCACTTTGATCTAGCATGTTTGACAATAGATAATTTTAATTAAATAATTGATCAACTTAAAAGAAATTAATATTTGAAAAAAAAATGTTATGTAGATTCCAAAATTATAATATACGATAATTTTATTACTCATATACTAGTATAAATTGATAATTAACATGCAATAAAATGTTGATAAATTTTGTAAGAAATATAGATAGTATATTTTGTTATAAGTTTTGTTGATGATATATAGTTCATCATCACTCCATCTGTTCCATTGGAATAATTAGTGAAAAATTAAGTTTTAGATAAAATGGATGAAATGATTACAGAAAATATGCAACTTTCAATTAATTGGAATTTTGCATTTTGTTTTTGAAAATTAGAAGAAAAAAAAGTATTTTCTGTACTATCAAAAATTTAATGGGAGATGGGGCCTACTGAGAAATGAACAGAGTAGTGGTGCCATGAAATTCACAGGTTTTTAAGGAGAAAGAGAAGGCATGTGTAGGAATTGGTGGTGGTTTTTGCTCTCCCATTAACCACATTAACCCCCTTTCCTCCTTCCTCCACCACCCCACCACCAGTCCACCACCACCATATTGAGCTTCAAATTCCAATCTTGCAAAGGAATACAAGCAACCAAGAAGTGATAAAAATCCTTTCTTTGTGGCAATTTGAGAGGAAAAAAAGAGGGATTGTTTGCTAAGTTTGTTTCCAGCCAAAAACCTCAAGAACACTTTTTTTTCACTGTGTGACTGTTTTGTGTAGTGATGGCTATGGCTGGCATGAGTTCCAAGAGCAGGAAGCTGTCCATCAACCTTTCCCTCTTCACTTTCACTGAAACCCTTCTGAAATCACCCATGAAATCCCCCAAGAGGTTTGAGGAGCCAAATGGTGTTGTTGGGCTTGGGATTCTTGCAGCCATGAATGATGTTGATGATTGCTGTAAAGATCCCCTGAAAAAGAGAGCCTCAATCCCAGTTTTCAGCAACAAAAAGTCCACTTCTTTCTCAGCTAGGAAGATGAATGCTGAGGAGATGGAGCTTTGTGAAGAGTACACTTGTGTGATAGCTCATGTTGGGGACAAGCAGATTAAGAAAAAAGAGTACTTTGGCAGTGGCAATGGCAATGATTTGTTCTTGGGGAGCAGTACTGATATTGTGATTCCTGGACCTGAGAAAATCTATGGTGGTTGGGGTGATACATATGTCTTCCCAGTTGCTGATTTTTTGAGTTCCTGCTTTCTTTGTGAGAAACAGCTTCATGGATTGGACATTTTCATGTACAGGTACAGAATTTGATGATATTTATGTTATGTTATATGTGAATTCTTGTGATTTTGGATCAAGAAGCTTAGGTCTGATGTTTTTTTGTTTAGGCTATAGTTTAGTTACTATTTTAAGTTGTTTAATTATCTGAGATTCGAGTAATTTGGGAGATTAGAGTTTTTGATATTCATATATGCTTTGATGATTTGGTAGTTTGTGGAGAATTATTGGAGTTTGGACTGGTTGCTAGGCAATTACTGGGACAGATTTAATAATTATTTGTAGTTAATTATTCTTCAAATGTGGACATGTTATGCTGGCAATAATACACATGCTTTCTGTAAAAAAGTGGTATTCTTGGTCAGTCAGAACAGATTCTAGCATTTTTCTTTGCATCTGGAATCATATTTGGTATCTGATCTTAGTTGTGTGGCTGATTTCACTTTACTGGGTTCTGTTGGTTGTTCATGTGTGATACTTTTATGAAATAGACAAGCTAACTATATACTCCATAGATTAATGAAAAGTTGATTGTTCGCAGAGTCAAATGTTCCGATGGGGAATCTTATAAATGAATTTGCAAAATTTCCCCGACTTTCTCAGCTTGCACCTGTTAAGTATGGATACCTTTCTATCGGTTAACATTCCGTGTGTATATGCGTAATCAATCATCGTTGCAGAATGGTTTTAACTATTTCAGAATACAGGCTCAAATTTTAAAGCTAATCATTTGTGATTGCTTAAGTATTAGGCTGTCTTTCAACATGGCCTTGAATTGTTAATCTTCGGGTAGATATTTTCTTGAATTTTCTTGCAATTATCTGTCCTTGTCTAACTATTTGTTGGCTTCTAAGTAGATATTTACTTCCAAGTTTATAGTGTTCTGTTTCATCTCGATGATAGAGTTTGTTTCTTGTGCACAATATGAGGAATCAAATGGCGGCTTGCTTCAATGGAAACTCAAGTTATGGGTTTTTAGCTGTCAGTTTCTGTAATCTTACTCAACTAGACTAATGATGCCATTACTTTCATCAATGTTTTTGTTCAAACTTTGAAAATACATCGAATCTATACTTGTATTTTCGCAAGTTGCAGGAACACTAAAGATTCTTGAGTGTATATTACTTCCCTTAGCTTTTTGGAAAAATTGTTTTCTTATCATTGTGCTATTCCTAACCTACTTTATTCTCTCTCACATTACTTCTTTTGTTCAATAATTTAAGTGGCCATTAGATGTCTGTAGGGTAATGCTTGAAAATGGCTCCACAATTGGAATCTGAAACTAAATTGATTCATTCCAACCTATCATGTTTTGTCCTACTCATCCATGATTTGATAGAATGATAGTCCTAACTCCTAGCCTTTATGATGATACAGAACATGAAATTCGGCGTTTTTGTCCATTATGTTTGGTAACTTGGCTCTCTTTTGTTTGACATGATTGAACTTTGATGAATTTAGTCATATGACTCGGGATTTCTTGATCATTAAAAGACTCTAACTTGCTTCGTGTTGCAAAAAGCATTGATTATTTCCTCCCTCCTTGCTGATAATGCAGAGGAGAAAAGGCTTTTTGTAGTGCTGAGTGCCGTGACAAGCAGATCGCTGTTGACGAGCACAAAGAGAAGCGTGGTTCTGGATCGAGAAAGGCCCATGACTACTCTGCTTCTCAATGCTCCTCCAGTCCAATGCAGTTCCTTGCTGGCGTTGCAGCAGCATAACCTTCTTACGATTACAATTTTACTTTTAAGAACGCCTATATAAAAGTATGCAAAATAAGTATGTTCTTTACCCTAAGGAAGCTTTGTACTATGGAGCTGAGAGGGGTGATGGACATGGATCGATCTTGGTTTTTGTAAGCACCGGACTGGAGTTACTATACAGTCTCAAGGGAAATATGATAGTTTCTTTGATTCTGAAAGTATAAAAAAGGAGAGAATGTGTACGTTTTTTATAGTAGAACCATTATCTAAATATTGTGAATGCTTGGCTAAAGCATTCCATAAATGAAAAATATAAATTACAATCAGATTCATTTTGCATTTTGAATCAATACACATTTTAGAGCGTCATTTTTAACCAAAAATAAGCAAGCTTATCATTAAATGATAACTTTTCTTTACCGAAGCAAAGATCCTACAGTAAGTTGCTTGGAAGAGAGTTTAATAAGGATGCCCTAAACCAAATACATATTGCAAGGGTTAAAGAAAAGTACAGTTAGGGATGCGTTTTCATCCAGAGTTATAACATAAATGTATTCACCTAATTCGTCATCTAAGCATCCAATGCTGATACGATTCCAGCAATTGCAAAATGGTTTTCAAGTCTACTTGACAACAAACCAGCCTCTCTAAAGCTGTACACCGTAGCTCTGTCCATGCACAGGTTCAAGTGTACAGAGAGTTTGCAAACATAATACCACGGCGGAGGCTCTCACTAGCATCACCAAACTTCTTCTCCAGATTAGCTTCTCCCACGGCAGCAGCAGCAGCTTTCAACTATAGTAGCACATATACAAATAGTATATTTGTAAGCAAAAAAGTTAAAGCAAATAAACAATCTCAAGGAAGAATAAGTACAGAAGGGAGATGATGTGATCTAAATGCTAGAATATTGTGAAGGAAAATGAATTACCTGATTCAGAAACTCATCAAGCCTTCTAGATTGCCGGATAATGCTACCCTCAAAAATATCGGTCATTTGAATGACTTCGCCAAAAGATGCTCCCTGAGAAAAGAAAGTAAGATTAAACAATTTGAAAAAGCATATATTAAAGAAAAATATAACATAGGATTACCAGGACAGGGAATATAAATCTCTTCATAAACTTATAATATGCAAAGGAATTTACAAATACTTGGTGGGAAGTAAATTAAGAGGTTTGACAGCTATAAACAGAACATAAAATGCTTGTATAAAGCTTCACTGTGTTTATTTCATAATTCATAGTTCAGTAACCATTTTAATATTTTAAATGGGAAAAGAACACATCTAGCGACAATGGAATTCCACACAAGTTCATGCAAGAAAGATTATCAAGATAAAGGTTCACCACATTAGCCATGAAACACGTAATCTCACAGTGGAAATTTTAAATCACTGACCTTTGACCAACAATAGATAACATCCATCAGGAACGGTCTTACAGAAGCCTCCACATATTCTTCCACATTTACCTCCAATTTGCATTCGTGTTGTATCTGTATAGGAAAATAATAATAATTAAAAGATGTTAAAAAGGGATTATGTTGGTAACGAATACAAACAAAACAATTATTTCCAGATATAAATGAGGGATAAATTTTTAAAAGGCAACGGATGCAAGAGCTAGTGGATGTATATAAAGAAGAAATGAATCACCTCTGCTATTCTTCTTGCACTCTCCTGGAGCTGCTGTAATGGCTTAGCAAGTTCTGCTCTCAAATGTATTTGTTCATTTGATTTATCCCCTGGAACAAAGCAGCTTACTAGAGCTGCAACCTGATGATGATCAAGATCATTGAATGTTCCTGTAAAAGTAATACATGAAAACATCAGAATACTTAATATAGGTCTTAGGAAAAAAGGTTTCATATTCTCCTGTATAAAAAATATCAGATAATGACCTATTTAAATTTCATAAACACAAAAGAGAAATTTACCATTGAACATCAATTCAGTGACTAAGAGCTCATCTCCAGTATCTATTAAGCATGCTGCCCGTCCTTTCAACTGGACTACACCATCACCGTCAATGTGACCCAGCTTTTTCAAGACCCGTGATCGATTTTTGAGTTCTTCCCGAAACTTTTGAAGCTGAAATTCAAGAAACAAGATAAGAACTGTGTGTTAGCATTCAAATAGTAAATCACGATAGGAATTAATATACAATAAAGCTTCCAGTAACAAGCATGACTTTGAATTGCAATTTTTATCTCATATACATGTTTGAAAAGAGCTTTTTGAGTTATCAATACATTTTCAAATTTCAATACTACTATATACAGTGGCAATGAAAATCAGAGTCAAGACCAGTGCTCTACCCGGCTAAGAGGAAATGCCACAGATACCACAGCAAAAGATAGGAAAACAACTAAAATGTGAAAATAATAATGGAACTTATCAGATACTATTAGTACATTAGCTTTAACAAATGAATTATGCATAAAGGGAAAAGCTAAAAGCAAGATTTTGTTTAAATAGCTGTGCCTCACTTGGATCATATCCAATATATGCACATGATAGAGCTTATTGCAACATAAAACAGAACAGCAAGACCCATTGAAAACAAGATAATCATGACAGATATCAAAAGGCTCCAAAATTGCCAATTTAAAGGTCGTCTGGCAATTTCTGAAGATAATATACCTGAGAATCGCGCATTTTTGACTTCAACTGTTGGATTTCAAGGCTTACTTCTGCTTTTCTTTGAAAAGTTTTAATTTGAAGCTCGTCTTGGGACTGCACAATGTTGAAGATTCAGGATAAGGTCACATATGCAGATCAAAGCTGGCATACAGAATGAATATCTTATTACGATTGTGAACCTTATTCAAGGGATGCGAAAAAAGTTTCTGTTCAAGTTGCTCAATTTGACTCATCATCTCCACAACTTCAGGATCGTCAATACCCATTTCCTGTTAAGGATATCATATTACATCAAGAGTTCATCAAAGTTCCAAATAAGTACAAAGATGAGGATTAACCAGACTAAATATAGATAACAACTGCATAAGAAATGTTTGAGATTTAAAAACATTACCAGGATTTTAAGCACTTAAGTATAAAATTTAATGCCAAGAGGACATTAGCTGTAATTTTGCAAATAGCTAAATATCATGTAAAACATGATTATAAGAATTCAATTAAACAGAATATAAACGCAAGGCTGACCGACTCCATAATCAAGAACACCTTCAGGACATAGCAATTAGCATACCTTCACAGGGTTCAACTTTGGCAGACCTTGAGGAAACCGATTAGTTTCCAGTTCTTGGAGTGCAAGCAGAATACTTTGCCTTGCGTCCAAAGATCGAATGTCAGAGGGGATACCCATTCTTACTTTGCTGATTGAAGAAATTAGACCCAACTGTACAGATACCTTGAGAGAGGAAATGACGAGCTTTTAAGTTAGACAAAATGTTCCAACATGCCACAAAGACCCAAAAACCACGAGGAACCCATTGTACAAACTAATATCAACTTTAAAACTTTATTACTTGACATTTGCAAACACTTACCACATGCATTTCCCCCTTCTCTCCAGGGCGAACTGGGCATGGCTTGGGACAGTTGCCATTTTCATTAGAACCAGGAGAGCAGTGAAGTAGAATGTCCATGATGTAGTTACTACCACGTGCAGAAGCCAGAGGAGCAGGCAAAGAATCGGACGGTTTTGGACCTTTCTTCACCACATTTACAACAACTCCCCAACCCCAATCTGTTCCACCTTCCCGAATCTTCACCTGATAGTCAAGAAAGTGGGATCATATCATTAAGTGCCAAACCGGAAAAAAAAAATTATACAAAAATTAAATGTGATCGGCAGACTGTAGAGGTAGAATGAATAGGTAATGTTAGAACAGTAATACAAAACAATAATATTTAGGAATATTACAGGAGTCCCTCATTCTCCTACATAAAAGTTGCCTTCCAAATACTTTTTACTCAAACTTTTAAACTCAAACTAGACAAATACTTTGAACACAAAATTAGCCTTCCCTTAAACATCTTGCGGTCATAGCTATAATCATAATCCCCATCATGCAACTAGCTAATTATACCAACATTCCAGATTCTTTACTAACATTCCAACCATTACTAGCAGCATGGAATGTATATATTGTAGCATTAGTTCCCATAAAATCAATATATTAGAAGTCCATGGATATAAGAGGGTAGTTGATATTGAGCAGTAAGACATAAGACCACTTTCCCAACATACCAGTCGGCCAGGCGGAAGATAATAAAGTATTCTTTCTGGTCTAATTATTTCTGCCATCAATTTCTTTTCCAGAACTGCCAATTCCAGCTTTAGTTTGTGATACTCGCCAACTTCAACCTACACAATTAAAAAGTTTAAGAGAATCATCTACAAAAACACAAAATACAAATAGAAAATTTTCAAGTTGAACCTCTCCGGAGTCATCAAGCTTTACAGCTTCGTCTTCCAAGTCCGAAATCTTCTTTCCTATATCAGGCAAGGCCTGTAGCATGCAAAGAGAAGTTTTAGATTGAGTGCATATGTTCTCCCTTTATTCAATTTTCTATTAAGTAACCGTTTCTAACCTTTTCATGCTGAAATTGGTGAAACGAATTCTTGATCACATGCTCAGCTGAGAATTGGCCCTCAGCTCGACTCATCAAGTTCAAGATCGAGTAGTAACTCAATCTGAAAGTACTAACCAGTGGTGCGGGTTTACCCAAAACCATGTCCTTTAGGCAATCCATCTCCATCTATTATGAAATTGAAGGTAAGAATAAGTCACTCCCCAAAATTATAATAATTACATTTTTCGCATACTCCAATTTTTATTTTATTTTAAGAAGCAATAAATAATATAAACAAAGTTTAACTTCAATTAAATACCTGCTCATCAATCATTATGATACAAATTCCTTGTTCATCTTTCCCACGACGACCAGCTCTCCCACTCATCTGAAAAAATCAACATTAGCATAAATGGAAATAAAGCCAAATGCAAATCACATAAGCTGAACTATATACAGGCATTGGATATAAGACTCACCTGAATATACTCACCCGAGCCGATATAGCGATGACTATCACCATCCCACTTTTTGACACTTGTAAAAACAACAGTTTTAGCTGGCATGTTTAATCCCATAGCAAACTATAAATACAGCAGAAGTTTGAATTGTTTCAGCTTATTTTGAGCTTAAACATATATTAAATATTAAGAAAAACCACCCCTAAGAGTTAAGACTGCATTTGGAAAAACATTCATTTCATGATATTTAACAACTTAGATATCAATTCTGATATAAAACTAGACAAAGACTAGCACCTACGGTGAGGGACAAAGAAAAAGTTTTTAAAAAATACCGTTTCTGTGGCAAAGAGGGCTTTAACCAGTCCTTCTTGGAAGAGGAGTTCCACCAATTCTTTTATAATAGGAAGTAGACCAGAATGGTGAACAGCAATGCCTCGTTGAAGCAATGGCAACATCAACTCAATTGCCGGCAAGCTCCTATCTTCCTCACTCAAGCAGTTCATTGCACCACGGAAAACCTCCTCAACATTTGCTTTCTCCTCTGGTGTGTTAAAATCAAGTTTTGACATTGACATTGCATGCTGTTCACATTCTCTTCTACTGAAACTGAAAATTATAACTGGCTGAAACTTACGCTCCATGATCATCTGAAACATAATTAAGCAGTTACTATTATTTGGAGGGAACAAAGCGGAGATTACAAACAAAATTAAAATCCAATATGAAGGCGACTACAAAGGCAGCCAGGTTCAATTGGAGCAAATAAAATTTTAAAGGTGAAAGAGAATATGAGACTAAAGACTAGATTTATCACCTTGACAATCTTGTAAATGTCAGAACCACCATTAGCATTTCCACCTTTAGCAATTCTTCCATTTCCCTTAGAGTTCGAATTCGAGTTGCTTTTTCCAATCCGCTGCTTGGTAAAAGCATCTTGCAACTTCATAAAGTTCTCCTCCTTGAATTGCTCAGTCTCATCCACCACAAGGAACAGACCAGATCCACCTACAGGGAACACATAATGTTGCAAAGGAGTGGGCCGAAAATCTGTGTAGACCACATGACATGGCTGCTTATGTATATTACAAATCCACTCTGCAAACTCTGTTGCATTAGACATTGTTGCTGATAAGAAAACCATCTTAATCGCAGGAGGTAAGAATATTATACTTTCCTCCCAAACAACACCTCTTTCACGATCTTTCATGTAATGTATCTCATCGAATATAACCCATGCAACTTCTTTCAAAACCTCAGAACCCCTGTAAAGCATTCCCCTGAGAATCTCCGTCGTCATCACCAGACAATTCGCGTTGGGAGAAATCGTCACATCGCCAGTCATCAACCCGACATCTTTAAACTCCTGATCCAACTCCCTATACTTCTGATTGCTCAGAGCTTTCAGCGGAGAGGTATATATAACCTTCTGAGAATTCTTAAATGCCATCGCAATAGCATACTCAGCAACAGCAGTTTTCCCAGCAGAGGTATGCGCAGACACCAACACCGACTCATTCCTCTCCAAACACGCCACAGAAACTTCCTGAAACGGATCCAGCTGAAACGGGTATTCCTTCGCCCTCACCCCAGTAAATACAGGATCGGTGAGCGTACCGTGAATCGACTCATCCTTAGTGACACTATACCCACTCGGAACAGCAACCTCGTGGACACATGTCCGAGATATCTTCCGCTTTTTTGGCTCTGAGATTTCAACAATCTCAAACACCTCAGCCTCTTTACGCTTTCCATTAGCTGGAGAATCTTCCATTACTGATTATGCCACTTCTAAACCCTACCTTCCAACACTAACTCTGCAGGTCAAGATGAATAACAAACAGACATTAAGAACATAATTACACCAAAAAATCACAACTTGGCAACAATGATTCATCTATAACACAGCTATAAATAGGAATTAAAGAGCTCATAAATGCTTAATAAAAAATCGAAGCTTGAAATTGAAAAAGTACCGTAGAAAGTGAGAGCTATGCGGCGTAGCTCCGGTTGTGCAACGGCGGAAGCTGGATGAAATGGAGCTCCGGCGGCGGAGCTCTGTGGCGGAAGACTGGTGGAGCTTCTAAAATTGGGGCTCGAGGTAACGAGCTGAACCGGCGGCAAACACAGATTAGGGCTTTTGGGATTGGTATTTGTCTTTTGGTGTGACGTAAGAAAATCCACGTGCTCTTTCCTTCTTTTTTACTACGTGCTCCTTTTCCTTTTTTTACTGCATGCTCAGTGGAATATAATTTTTATTAATTAATAATTAAAATAGATTATCTCATTATTAAAAATTAACTTATATTTAAATTTGTCACAATTTATTTTATATCTATAAGTTTTAGTTGTAGTACTGAAAAATGGAGTGAAAATTTTCTCCAATGTTATTATTTATTTATGATTTCATACGAACTAGTGTGAATCATTTTTAAAAAAATTGAAGTGTATAAATTTTATAAATTCTGATTCAATTTTGATTTCCGGTCTGGAATGAAAAACAAGAAAATTACTATTAACTAAAAATATTTGAAGATTAATGCGCACCATTTTATATTATTTTTCAATTATATTTTTTTATAAGCAGATTGATATAGTTTAATTTAGTTTAATTTGATAAAAACATTTTAATAAAATTTAATTAATACAGTATTACTACTCTATTTTTGATGATGATTATATATTAATTTTCGCTCCGCTCATCGTTTAAGCAAACAAATAACTTTTTAAATGTGTTGTTAATGACAATTCTAACCTTTCTTGGGAGGAAAGATAAAATCTTGACCCGAAAATAAAAACCCAATCCAGCTTGAAATTTGTTTATACTTCCCCAATTTAAAGCCCAAAGTAAATCCATAAACTCTCTCACTCTTCCCCGCAAGCCACCATTCCCAACCTTCTCGATCGGAAAATTAACCGCCGGCAAACTCCTCCCGTCGATTCACAGGTCAGTATTCTCTCGCGATCAGAAAATCAACCGCCGGAGCTTTGCTGAGCTTGACGATTTGGGGGAGAAATCGAAACCCTAACTATAGCTTTTGTTCTGCAGTTTACAGTAAGAATGAATGCTATGTGCGATGCTGATTCTGGTGTGTCCACCGGGACGACCATCATTGGGGTGACCTACAACGGCGGCGTTGTTCTCGGCGCCGATTCTCGCACCAGCACAGGTATTGTTTGGGTGAATGATGCAAAGATTGTGTTTTTTTTTGGAGATTTTGGAGGAATATTGAAGCTGATTGCTGATGTTCTGGTGTGGAATTTGTTGTTTGTAGGGATGTATGTGGCGAACAGAGCTAGTGATAAGATTACTCAGCTCACTGACAATGTGTATCTGTGCCGCTCTGGATCGGTAATTTTCTTCTTTATTCTAGTCGTTTTTGAGTTTAGGAAGAGTGCCAGAGGGTTCAAATTTGAAGCTTGTGTAATTATTCATTAACTGCTTTGAGCTGAATTTTTGTTTATGTTGAGTTTTGCTTGAATTAGCTGACCTAGTTGAAGCATTGTGTATGCATCAGTGATTGTTTGGTTAACATGCTTTGATAGGGTGTTTCCTCCTGCTTGATTAGTGATTGGGATGTTGGAGTATTTTGAATCTTGTTTATCTTACTCTGAATCTTGTATTTTTCAGGCTGCAGATACCCAAGTTATTTCTGACTATGTGCGATACTTTCTTGATCAGCACACGTAAGTGATTGTGAATTTTACTTTTAGCAATTTCACTGAGCTCATTGCCTTTTACCATGCGATGGATGTTTGATTTGATTCCTTCCTTTTATGCAGTATTCAGCTTGGCCAACCAGCTACAGTCAAAGTTGCTTCAAGCTTGGTTAGAATGCTAGCCTACAACAATAAGGTATTGTTTCAATCTCTTTTTGAGTTTTCGTTCAAAATTATAAAGACTGTATTAGTTGCATTGATTTGTGTGTATGTTCCAAAACTAATTTTACATTCCCGTGCCATAGTCGATAATTTTGATGTGGTTAGAATCCTGCAATTCACTGATGGTTAATACATTTTTGGCAGTGTTTAATTGGTATTATATGGTTTTTATTCGGGCTAATGGATGAAGTTAGTCCTATATAGTATGGAGCTCTCTGTTAGTTTGTTACTTACATTCTATATATTTGCAGCATATGCTACAAGCTGGAATGATCGTTGGTGGGTGGGACAAATATGAAGGAGGAAAAATATACGGAGTGCCACTTGGAGGGACACTTCTTGAACAGCCTTTCAGTATTGGAGGTATCATTTCTCATCCTGTTTGTTCAAACAGCTTCTATGGAATGATAACTTAGAAACCTATTTTAACATTACTAGTTGCCTTTATTTATTTATGCCTTTAACTGCACAATTTCCACTCTACTGAAAAGCTGATGAAAGATTTACTTATTCCTAAACAGTGTCTTATTTATGCCTTTAAGATATGAACTTAAGCTTTACTCTCTTGTCTGCCAGGCTCTGGTTCTACATACTTGTATGGTTTCTTCGACAAAGAATGGAAAGAAGGGATGACTCAAGAAGAAGCTGAGGTATGTGCAAGCAGTGTCAGATTTTTTTTATTGTGAAGCTAACCGAATCATTATCAAAATAACTAGTGTAAGGTAGAGTTAACTGCAAAACTTATATTTATTCCTCCTGCCTGCAGAATCTGGTAGTCCAGGCAGTTTCTCTTGCCATTGCTCGTGATGGTGCTAGTGGAGGTGTTGTCCGAACTGTGACTGTAAGTTTTCTTTGTTCCTGACCATACCTTTCTTCCATGATATGTGCATAGCCTTGTACACAGTTTTGTAATATTTGGTTATGTATGCAGATCAACTCGGAAGGAGCGACTAGGAAGTTCTACCCTGGTGACAAACTCCCCTTGTGGCACGAGGAGCTGGAGCCACAGAACTCATTGCTCGATATCTTGGGATCTGCCCCGGAGCCAATGGCTACTTAAATGTAGTTTATTCATCATGTCGCAATGCACTTTGTACTCTGCCGCTAGTCTTGAGACATTCTACTTGAATTATTACTACCACCTTAATTTACAGTGTGAAGGGTCTGGCTGTATTGTACTTTGACTTGGTTCCTTTCAGTTTCAGTATATCAAATTTTTTGTTCAGTTTGGTATTTTTCTTTTCGGTCTGTTCCCCTAAGCTTACTTCGAAGTAAAAGTTAATATTTATATTGAAAAAAATAAAATAAACACAATTATAAATTTTGTAATTTTTGTTGAACTGAACTGAATACGTCCCTTTACAAGTTCTAATCGGCACATTTAATGAACACATTATTATAATCATTAATATTCTTCTTGTATATAATTGTGTTGTTTTTCAATATTATCATCTCAATAACATTTTTAATTTTTACATCATCTCAATAATCATTAGTGTATAAAATCAGTAAAAAGGTCAATGCTGTATTTTGATTATTATCTGCACGTCATGCTTAGGCTACACTTAACCTGCTTCATGCATCAACCGCCATCATCACCTGCTCCACATATCATGCTATACAAAATGCTGTGTAGGCCCCCCCGTCCCGGATTAGTTCAGTTCAGTTCAGTTATACTGAACAAATGAAACATGCCATGAATTCCTTTATATAAGAAGGAAGGCTTTGACAAACAAAGCATAGCTCAATGGCTGTAGATGATCCTGAGAATGGCGGCATCATCGCTGTTTTAGATCCCTCTGATGAAATCGTGGAACCGACATCTGCAGTAGACAGAATCCTCAGCTTCAGCAGGTTTTACAGAACTCCAGTCAGCAAGCCAAAGGTATGTAACTCTATATATATGTATATGTATGTGTATATATATCATATATGTATATGTATGTATATCTTGTCCTCAGGAGTATCCTACAAAGCAAACCTTGCTGCTGGCCTTTCAATCTCTAGGAGTTGTGTATGGAGACCTTGCAACGTCTCCTGTCAATGTCTTCTCTGCAACAAACCTGACAAACCTCACCAAAGAGGACTTGCTAGGCACATTGAGCTTGATCTTCTGGACATCCACCATACTCGTCTTCATCAAATACGTCTTCATTGTTATCCATGCAAATGATCATGGAGAAGGCGGCACTTTTGCTGTCTACTCCTTTCTGTGCCAGCACCTCAACTTTCACAGCAAGTTTTTAGGTCAGAAGACGCGGTTGAAAACTGACGACAGCATGCGATACTACAGCAGTATTAGTCCTAGCCCACTGCAGTCCAGGACCAAGAAGTTCCTCGAGACAAGCACGAAAGCGCAGAATTTCTTGCTTTTTATAGTCTTGCTAGGGACTTGCATGGTCATTGGAGATGGAGCTCTCACTCCTGCTACTTGTGGTATACATAATTTTATGCATTTCAGTTCAGTTGTTCATGATTTGATGAAAAACTGACACTTTTGGTTCAACTTTTCATGGCATGTTTGACCTTCGGTAATTTCATTTACATGTATTAACTTAATATTTATAGTGCATTATAAATCTAACATTATCTCAGATAGTAATATATTACACATATACTAATTGAAATCTATGGTCAAACTAGTGATAGGGGTAGCTAGCTTAGAGCAATGGTGGTAAATGCGCTCACTTTTTTCAAAAAAAAGTTTTAATGTACAAAGTTTAAATCTTTATTATTTTGCTACACACTTCTTTAAAAATATTACTAATAACCATAACAGTTTCTACATATTTTATGCTAAATTTTGAAATTAAAATAAATAATTCCCAAAAAATTTCCTCAGTCTCAAGTCTGCTACTTTCTATACTCTGAATTTTTTTTAACTACCCATTTAAAAAATTCTACCTCCACCTCTAAATCAAACGTGCTATGAACAAACCATAAAAAGAAAGCGTGCAGTTTAGCCCTATAATTGATGAAATTGTGTTTTACCTATTAGTGTTGTCAGGGCTTCAGGGAATTCAGTCTATGTCACCAAAGATAACACAGGGTAAATTTCTACCATTTCCTTGTTGGAGAGGGGTAAAAATGGATTTACCTGACTGAATATATATATTTTTCTTACCTGGTGCAGAACATGTAGTAGTCATGTCTGTTTTTCTGATAATATTACTGTTCCTCTTCCAACGTTGTGGGACGAAGAAGGTCAGCTTCACTTTCTCACCTATCATGCTCCTGTGGCTCGTCGCGAACGCCATGATCGGAATCTACAACATGTTCAAGTATGAACCTGCGATTCTCAGAGCTGTTTCCCCTCACTACATCGTACTTTTCGTGTCTGGAAATCCAAGGACTGCCTGGAATCTGCTCGGTGCAGTTTTCTTAAGTGTGACTGGTTAGTAAGTGTGTTCCTTAGGGCAATGTAGGAACTTTAAAAAAAGGCTATGTTTACAGAGATTAACCTTATGAACTTCGACAGGAGCCGAGGCGATGTTTGCCGACTTAGGTCATTTCAACAAGAAAGCAATCCAGGTAAAACTCATGCATTAGAGGTTGTCCTAAAGATGGTATTAGGGTCTGATTGACTAAATTTATTTTTTACTGATCTAAACTGAAATGACTTAAATTGAAATGCTCTATCAATACCTCGGTTAAGTTTAGGGAAAATACAATTTAAACATCTCAATTTAGTCACACTGTTTCTATAACTATTCAATATATTTAAGTTTCACTTCTGTTCAATCTAGTCTAATTCAGTGGAGTAAGAACTGAACTCATGGAGAATGGGGCACTCATGCATATTTATTATTTTTTTACATGTTTGACTAGTCAATCACATTATATTGATTTTTTTAAAATTTAAAATAGAGTAAAGTGTTCGGGTACCTTTGAATAATTGTTAATATGCTCATATATATCCTTCAGTTTTGAGAAAGTATCGGCGTGCCCCTTGAATGAAGTTGACTTCTTAATTCAAAACTCTAAAATGTCCAAAAATATCTGAGTTGTAAAATTTTATGTCATTTGAATATCAGAAATGTTCAACCAAAATACTTTTTGACGTTTTAGTGATATGAATTAAGAAGTCACATTTCACCCAACACGAGTACTTTCTCAAAACTTAGGTATATATGAGCACATATACACGAATTTAGGGTAAGCCATCATTTTACCCTTTAAAATACATTGAAAATAAGTGCTTCTTTAGTTTGGGAGTAGTATAATACAACTCTTAGGGTGCCTTTGATAATCACGTCCACCACTTAACTTAATGGATTAAGTGATTATTTACTCTCCGTGTGTTTGATAATGAAATTCTGCATGTCTGAATCAAATAAGTGTCAATAAGTGGCACTGAACCGCAATACAATTTGGACGACTTAATTAAGTGATTTGCGTATCACTTATGACTGAATCTGAAAATGCTACACTTTATTTTAAATTTTTCTAAATCTACCTATAAAATAATATTTGTGTCAAAAATCATAATCATGTTTATTTAATATTTCTTGTGTATTAATTAATTAATTAGTAAATAATTAAATTAAATTAGATATAGATATAATATATATTTAAATTATTGTAATTATCATGCACACTCAAATTTGAAACCCGAGTACTTTAATGTTGAAATGTATATTATAATATTTTAATAATTAAATAAATAGAATAATAATAAACATTATTTATTAAATTTTGATCATATTCACATTATAATAGTTGATCTTTTTCTTATTGATATTAAATAATATTGATTCATAAACTATTTTATAATATTCAAACAATCAATTAGGATTTATTCTTTAAATTAACATATTTAGTTTTCAGCACTTATCTAAATTTTATCAAACAACTACACATATTAGTATTCAGCACTTATCTAAATTTTATCAAACAACTACATATATTAGTATTCAGCACTTATCATATTCAGACTTCAGGTTTCAGACTTCAGTTTTCAGATTTCAATTTTATCAAACAGAGCCTTAGTTAAATATAAATGGAACTCATATTGTAATCACTGTTGATAACAGTCCCGTGTCATAACTAAAATTGGCAATACGAAGAGTAACTCGCCAAACTTATATAATAAACTTCAGTCCCATCATTTTCCGATGTGGGATATAAACTCCAACATCATAACAAAACCATGGATGTTTTGGTGCAGTGGGCCTACTCGCTAATGGTGTATCCAGCATTGGTGCTAGCATATGCAGGCGAAGCAGCTTATCTCACTAAGCACCCCGAAAACATCACTAATGCATACTACAGCTCAATTCCCCGGCCGGTCTACTGGCCTATGTTCGTCGTCTCCACCTTGGCCGCGGTTGTCGCCAGCCAGTCGATGATCTCTGCGTGCTTTTCGATCGTCAAGCAGTCACAGGCGCTCGGGTGCTTTCCTCGGGTGCGAATGATTCATACTTCTTCCAGGCACGGCGGCCAAGTTTACTTCCCGGAGATTAACTACGCGCTGATGATCCTCTGTGTTGGACTCATCGTTGGATTCAAAGGCGGTGTTGCATTAGCAAACGCTTACGGTAATTAACCCTCGTCCCAGTCAAATTAAGCGTCGGTTTTGACTTTTTAAAGTCGAACTAAGATAACTTAACTACTAACATCTTTATTTAAGTGTGGAAAATATTATAAAATATTGTTTTATTATGAGTCTAATTAACAATATGTTATATAATAACAGTTTTACATATTAACTAATAAAAATTATATTTGTTTGGGTTTGAAAGATTAAACAAGATGCTTTAGCCAAGATACAGGCAGTGCAAAGCATTTGATTTGACTTTTTTTTAAGGAAGCATTTGATTTGAAGCATTTGATTTGACTTTTTTTTAAGGAAGCATTTGATTTGACTTTAGCATTTAATCGTTACATAGTGTTAGGTGAGACCGTCCTTCTCATATGTTTATTAGATTAATTTTCGTATTTGCAATTTTTGTTTGTCATTCTTACTCAATTAATTTATTTACGATATATGAATAGATAAAAAAATAGTAAACAGAGAAAAATACAAAAAATTAAACTAATGGCAAAATCACTTTGACTAACTGCTTAATCACATGTACAACATTTGAATGAATTTTTTGTTGAAATAAATAATTAAAAGTATTATAAGATCCGAATAAAACAAACACATAAATTAATCTTATAGAAATGTAAAATAAAGAGATGCCCTGATCATAAAGCTTTTGATAGGACCATCTTAGTCAAGACTCTCTCATAAATAATAGTGTTAAGCCCCGTTCTTCTATTTATTGCATAGCTAAACTGAAAAATTAAATTAAAATTTAATAAGCTAAAAAAATTATTGTATTGAAATGTAGATACAGTATTACTAATGACTTGTAATAATAATTAATAATTTCAAATCATAGTTCCAAACAATTGAACTATATAAAATTATATAAGCGTGAATTTAGCTGAATTTCATCAAATTATATATTTACTAAAATGAACTGAGAACATTAGCTATATTAGCTAATAAAAAATTAGTAGTCAAATACGTCTATGTTTAACTTTGAAAGTGTAACAAGACGTTCTGGTTGAGATTGAGTGAGTAAAATATAAAGAGGAAATTGAGGCCTTAATCACCCGAGTTTATTGCTTGTTGAGCCGAAATAAAATCAGTATGGCTAAATTTTCTTGAATTTTATCTAATCTATATTTGCTAAACTAGATTGAAGTGAACTGATCTAACTACTACTTTCTTTTGTTTTGATAAATGCAGGTGTGGTGGTCATATGGGTGATGATCATAACCACTATGTTGACAACACTAGTGATGCTAGTGATATGGAACACCAATGTAATCCTCATCCTAGCCTTCTTTGTGCCCTACATGTTAATAGAAGGCATCTTCATGGTATCCCTGCTGAACAAGATTCCACACGGCGGATGGGCGCCGTTCGCCATCTCCGCCATCCTGCTGACAGTCATGTTCTCCTGGACCTATGGAAGGAGCAGGAAGATCATGTATGAAGCTGAAATGAAGATGAGCTTAGCTGAACTGAATCAAACATTGTCTAGCAGTAAGGTTCACAGAGCACCTGGAATCTGCTTCTTTTTCTCAGACCTGGTGAATGGCATTCCACCGATTATTCGCAGATACATCGAGCATACAAACTCCGTTCGCGAAGTAATGGTGGTAGTCACCATCAGAACCCTGCCTATCAAAACTACCCTGCCTGAGGAGAGGTTCATAGTAGGGAAGCTGGGAATTGAAGGCGTTTATCGATGCCTGGTTCAGCTGGGATACAAGGATTCCCTGAACATGGAAGGAGGTGATTACATAGCTTCCATTGTGAGAAACCTTGTGGAAAATGCAGGGAACTCTGCTGAACAGCAGAGGATTCAGTCGACAGCTCGAGAAGAAGAGATGGTTTTCGTGACAGGGAGGACGATACTCGCCTCTGAGAACCATGGCTGGCTATCTCACATTGCCATTGATTACCTGTACAGGTTTCTTCAGAAGAACTGCCGGTCATCGGTTTCAGCACTCCAGCTTCCCCCTGAGAAGACCCTCCAGGTTGGGATGCTGTATCAAATATGACACAGTCTGTACATCTAAAGGCGCATCTTCAAAGTTGCGAGCAATGTAATGTACAGAGTTCGCGAGCTAAGTCATAATGTTTCAGTCCGCTAAGGAAAGAAACATTATGCACTCGGGCTCTTGTTTTCATATAACAAAAGCTATATATGGCTGATCATTTCAACTTTGTAACCTAGAATTTCTTGAAATTCACATCAGAAGAAGTTGTTAATTGGGGAGTTTAACTTAAAAGGTGATGGAAATCTACACCTGTCTATACACTCTTAAACTAAATCATTCAGCTTTCAAACCTCTAAAGTACAATGTTGTGGTAGCGTTTTTTTCAACAAGGAGACACAACTACTCCATCAATCTTGCCTAAAATACGACGAGCCATCTGGTCCAAAGGCGAAGATATTGTACTGTAAGCTTTAAGCAGCGAGGAAGAAAATTTGCTACACACCTAAGCTGGTAATCTACACATTTCCACCATCTGAGCTGCTACAAGCCTGATGTGGAGGAATCACACTGCTCCCAAAATCACCATCTAAGCTCATCTGTGCAACTTCTTGTGGCGATAGGATCTTTATGCAACGCACACAATTCACAAACTCCCTACAGCCATGCAAAGTTCAAATCAGAATGAAAGAATTGACAATGTGTTTGTGTGTGTTAAAAGGAGAAAATTGAAAAGGCGAAGTTTTGCTAACTTACTCCCAAGGATCATCTCCGACCAGCAAAACATCGTTCTCATGATCCACATACACTAGCTTCCAACCTATCCTTTGCCTATCTTCTAACTGCCCTTCTATGCCAAACCTTCGGGCGAGATCTTGTTTAAGCTCTTCATAGCCTGCGTATCGTGCAATGTCTATCGATCTTCCAACAGCGCCACGTTTATATACCTGAAAAAATTACCACAAAAGTCACTATGATGAAGATAGAAACATAAGTAGTCAGTAAAACCATCCAGTAAAAAAAAGTGACAGACCTTGGTAAATGTTCGCAGTCGGGGTAACTGTGGTGCACCCCATGTACCTCGGTTCATGAAGCTGTTGTCATTTATGGTGGAGTCGATCGAGTTGAAGGTCATATCAGGCACTCCAAATGACTGAGAAACCATTGAGGATGACAGTTCTGGCTGAGCTTCCTTAGCATTATCAAATCCAGGAATCAGTCCAGTAGGTCCCAACATTTCCTTAGGAGTCACAGATTCGGGCAACATCGGCATTCCAAACTGGCTATCGATGTTAGCCCCAAATGGTACACTATGCCTAGGATCAACCTGAACTTCTTGGCTCGTGTCACGAAACAATACTGGCTGAGAGTTGAAAGACATCTGGTTGGTAGCATGTGGCAAGGTTGCATCATTCTGGGACAGACAGACTGAAGTAGCTGAGGATGAGCTGTCAAGATACTCCAATTGTTGTCCAGAAGCATTGAGGTAAGGTTGGTGCCCGAAGAATCCTTGGTTATGATTCTTGGATATGTTCACCGATGGCTTAACCTCGGTCTTGGACAGTAAATCCTTAGCAAAATTACCACTACCCGATATGTTCTCCAGCCCTGTAGAGTTCAAGAGGGGCGCTGAAGCATGAACTAAATCATCATTCATGGTTGCAGGATGATGAGTCCTTCCAGTCATGGTCTGCTGAACTCCATTAGGACAGTTATTTGTTGATGGAGAAGTGGAACAAGATGGGATGTCGTCGGTTATAGCTGAATGTCCAAATTGCCCCTGAAATTCTTGGAGCGGTCCAGATTGCTGATGCTCTAGCTTTGGTTGCGGGGAAGGCTGAGTAAACCTGAGATTATTCTGACTACTGCCTCTTGTAAGCTGCTGAGATGTATCCTGAGTCTGAGTCGGTGTGACAGACCGGGAAAAGCTCCGAGGCACATCCATGAGCTGCTTTTGCTGGTCGTTGAGCTGAGGCAGCGGCGGCTGCTGCTGCTGCAGTGCAGATTGTTGAGCTAAAATAGACTGCTGCTGATGGTGGAGCTTCTGCAGAAGCTGCATTTGAATTTGGTTATCCGGGAAGTTCAAATGCTGGTTCATAAGATCATTTTGCTGCTGAGTCTGACTCAAATTCTGTGGCTGCTGTGAAGGCTGGAGATTCTGAGGAGCGGTTCTTTGAAACTGCTGATGGTTCGGCAGCTGCTGTTGCAAACCATTTTGACTTTGAGTCAAATTTTGCCCCGGGTAGGGTTGACCAACTAAGTTCTGCCTTGAATTCTGCTGAGAAAGATCGTTCATTACTTGCTGCTGAGGCTGAACTATCGAGTTAATCGGGTTCATGTTAGTAGCTGAGGGCAGCTTTTGGAGCTGATCAAGCTGCTGCATTTGCTGCTGCTGCTGCTGTTGAGGAGGCCTCTGTGTGTTGAACTGCATCGCATTCGGCTGCTGAGGCGGCAAACCTAATTGCCGAGAAACATCTCCATTGGCAAGATTTTGTAGAGCGGGATTTGATAATGGTTGCATATAGTTCGGCTGAGATGTGTTGGCCAAGGGATTATTATTCTGCTGCATATTCATCCACTGAACTAGGCTCATCCCGGGGAGGCCCTGTGGATCCTTCATGCCAAAGTCATCTCCAAGCCACGGCATTGTTCTCTTAAATAAGCCATCGAGATCAGATAAATCATCATCTGCAGAAAATTGAAGCACACATAAATCTCAGAAACCATGGACAGAATCTCGATGAAATAATTAATATATTGCAACTTCATCAAAACACGATTACGATATTAGTTAGTGCAAAATCAACAGAAAATTACCTGGCATTCCTGGCTGCCTTGGACGCTTTGGTCTAAAGAACGATGGAGTAGGGCAGATGAAAAATGGGGCAGTTACCGGCTCGATTTCCCAAATCGAGACACGGTTCCGCCTTTCTCCGGCAGTCGACTCATCCCAACCAACCTAAACAAGACCGTAAAATTCAAGAATGCTTTAGCAGGTTCAAGGAACGCCGGTAACTTTCAGATGTTGAGAGGATTTTTCAGTTTTTTTACCTGCAAATTACGCCATTGTGAATTTTTCCATCTTACTTGATCCAGATCGCTTATGCCAGTTATGGTTCCCATGTATCTGAAAGTGCACGAAGATCTTAGACTCTTAACAAATCCATTTATAATAAATTACATAACCGAAAACAAAAGGGATGCCTAGCTAGGTTTACCTTCTTGTCCCCGATTCCTCAGTTTCAAACATCATTCGGAACCGCATTCCAAGAGATATCTGATTACTGTAAACCGCTTTGTAGTACTTGGCTAATGGGATCACAAATTCCGATGGACTAGCCCTGCTCATATCACAAAAGGTATATAAAATCATGATTCTTTGTAAAGCTACATTAATTAAAATTTCCAACAAATAAATATCAAATTAAAACACTGACCAAATATAGGTAAAATTGAATTTTTGACCAAATATTTATCAGATTAAATATTTACCTCGGATTATAAAAGACAGTGAACGGGCTGTTATTTGCAGCAGCATGCGCTGCCGCTGCAAGGATTCCTATGTGCATGCTATCACTAGACAAAACCGAGGATGACAAATTGGTTGGTTGCCTATTTGCTCGTCTAATACCCAACAGAAGCTGTTGCTTTTCATCCCTGTCAAGAAGCAAAAATTTGAGAACGGCTAATATAGGTAAAATTGACCATAATACGGCTCGGGTTTTATCTAGGTCACTTACCTAATAAACAAGACCGAATCACCTGCAAAAAGCCTCTTCCCGCTCACAAAAAGGCTCCATCCAGTGGTAAGCAAGTGGCGTTTTGGTTGCCCTGCATTATAAGATAATGAGGTTGATTTCCGCTAAGAAATTTATGCTTGTATTGTAAAATTTAACACCGTGTATGTGATACGTACCACGATAGATATGGCGAAATGTCCATACATTGTCATGGAGATCCCTCGCCGTGAGTTCTTGGGCTGGTGGTTGCATATTGAAGTCCTAAATATACAACGCATTCATGAATTTCCACCGAAAAAGAAGTAAGTTATTCAAAATAAAAGAATAATAATTTCTTCCCATTATTACCAGTGGCGGAAAAATCTTCTCAGCAGCACGCCGAGGAACAGAGAAACCACCATGAGTGCTTGTATCACTAGCTGTCAACGTCTTGCAGAAAAATTCTGTTTGTGGCTTGTTAGACTTTGTTGACAAGTCTGACCTCAGCAATGCATCTTTGTCATACTGCCAAATTCAGTGAGCGAAAAAAGTTCAATATTTCACAGCCAATTTGAACAAACACAGCAATAACTTTTTATATGATTTTGTCAGATTCATTTAACAAATGACCCTTACCGAAGGAACTGGCTGGAGGGTCATTTGGGCATACACTTCATCGGTTTCTGGATCGGCCTAGAACACAAAAACGGTAAAAAGCTAAGTTTGAAGCAAAGAGTAATCCAAATCCATCACTACATTAAAATGGGAACAAAAGGTCAGCCGGGAATTTACATGCAGGGTCACGTTATGAAGGAGACATAACAGCTTTGAGGGGAGATTTGGATAGTTCGGTATTTGAGCATCCACGTCCTTCTTCATCGATGCTGCAACCTGGAAAATCACAACGTATCATCATCAATAACCTCGTAAAAAACAATCAAAATAAATGACTTGGCACGTGGCATTCTAATTCAACAAAAGAGCCAACCAATGAGCTAAGACACGAGATTTTGAAGCTTAATTCACTCAAATGACTACAAAGGGAGGAGTCAAACGGTTTTCACCAAGATTTATTTTTTGCAATATGCTTACGAGATGCTTTTGAAACCACCACTATTCAGACATTCAACTTTTTTCCAATTCAATATTTAGCAAGGTAATAGAGTCCCCTACTACTAGCTCAGCTCTCTTATGCTAATATAACCACCCTAAATGCCCTCAATCTTGTAGTATCCCCTCGGGCTTCTCTTCCAGAACATTTTTATACACGAAAATTGCACAAAACAAACAATCTATACCATTTTTGCCATTAGTGACCTCTCATTAGAATTGGAATGATCTTTTTTTTTAATGTCCATATTAGGATGGGATTAAAACAAATAACTAAACATTTTTGAAAAGCATAAACTTCCAAAGTCATCCTCAAAGTCCCTTCTTTTGACATTTCCATCATTGTTGAGAAGTAAATTCATCAAGAACCTCCGTAAGTCTAGTTTAGCAACCAATCTTTGTACATCAACAAGAACTTGTTGCTTAACCTTTAAACAAAGACCGGACCAAACATTCAAAAATCCAAATACGTAAATTCAGCCATTTTACGTAGAGAAAAATGGCAATACCATTTCAAGAAATTTCAACACATGTAAAACAAAACACACACACACACACACACACAATAACGACATCCATAAAACAATAAACTTAATTTTTTTAAATGTCCATATTATTAAAGCAAAAATTAAACATTTTTCAAAAGTCTATCATCAAATTCCCTCCTCCTTTTTGACATTTCCATCTCTGCTAAGGTCTAATTGAGCAACTAATCTAAGTTGGTGCTTATTACCATGAAAAGGAACCGGACCACACGGTACACGCATTCAAAAACAGTTAAAAGGTTTGTTAAGCAAGCACAGAAAGGCAGTCATCAGAAAACCCAAATTTGTAAAAACTCAACCACATATGCACATATGGCAATCACCATTTCAAGAAATTTCAACCTATGCAAAACAAAACACACAATAAGGACAACAAATTGAGGTAATTCCACACAGACACGGATAAAGGGGGGGATGGACCTGCTCACTATGGCCTTGGGGAAAGTAGACAACGTGGGTCCCGGCGGCCGGCAAGTTCACCAGTGGTCCGGCACAAGCTTGCCATAGCTCTTGGTTTATGAAACTCTTCTTCTCGACTGTCAAACAAAAACAACAACAAAACAACCATCCAATCAGCATCTGCCACGTAACAATCCGTTCTAACATCTCCGGCCAAAATTTTTTTCTTGAAGCACAAGAACAGAGGAAAAGGAGAAAAGACTGGATTTTTAACACCAAGATCAATATCTGATTGGAACCCAGTTTCTAAATCTGTACAAGCAGTATATTCCGGCGAAAAAACATACCTTCTGATGTATTGGCCGTGGCCGGAACCGCCAAAGCTCCGGCGCCGGTGGTCGGAGACTTCATATTCCTCTCTTTTTCCGGAAAAACCCAGAAAGTCTCAGCTCAGTAGAAATGAATGAAGACTTTCACCGGAGACTCATTTCTCCGGCGAGCTCAAGAAGCTCAGATTGAAAAAGCTGCTTTTTTGAGTGAAAAGAAAGGATCTTGAGTTCCACAGAGGGAAAGTGATAAAAGAACTGACTTTATGGTCTAGCACGGAGAGAGGTGAAAAGGGTTCCCGGAGAATCTCTCCGGCGATCCGGCCGGCGCCGGAAAAAGGGATAAACAGAAAGTGGAAAGTGTATAAAAAGGAGGGGAAAGGGAGACAAGGAAAGCTTTGGGAAAGGAGGGGATGTTATGGAATGCAGAGACCAGATTGAGAAATGGTGCTGTTAACACTTTTTAAATTGCCCCCTCTTCTGCACTACACTCCCCAGACACACACGCACAACACCGCAGAACACACAGTGCTCAGACCAGAGGTCCTCTCTTTTACACACTCTTTGTTTTGTTCTATTTTTTTCCTGTGAGAGGAGGAAATAAGGAGCAGTCCTTTTTGTATGAGTTTTGGTTTTTTGTGGTTGTTTGGTATATTTTGTTTTACTGTCTTCTTTTTCACTTCTTGGGAGTCAACAAGAAACAAATGCAGTAGCTATTAATGTTGGTTGTGGTTTTTTTCTGAGTTTTTGATGCTTTTTGGTTTTTGCACTTGTACTTTTTGGGAAACATAATCGATGGATGGTTAATTGTTTCAACTTTCAACTATTATGATATTACCTCTCTTGATTTTCTATAACAAAAGTCGAAATATTGAGCGTGATATAATATCGTGAAGTTCGACACGACACTGTATATTGAACATGATACAATATCGATTAAGGGAACGAGGACATTAGCTAGCATGTTTTTATAAATTACATGTACTTATCTTTTTAAATAGTTGGCACAATTAAAAGGAATACTATTTTTGGAGATTTAACCATTAATAACTCTATGGATACATATTAATTGGAATTTAAAATTTGATGGTGAAAATATTTGTTACGAATAATTCAAAACGGTATAATACAATTCATTGTTATTGTTATCTGTATAACTACTTCAAATCTATAATCAAATTAAAGTGTGTCAACTACTGCTTAGGAATGGGGGGAATTAATCTTGTATGTCAAGTAGTCGGGATCCTCATCATACTAATTAAAGTGAGGTGCGGTGAACTTCTTACTTAATTACCCCATTTCATGTCCTGCACAGCCCGCACTCGACACCGTCAGATATTAAAAAGATAACTGAAGGGATACATATAGTCCAGTATTTTACTCAGCTAGTTCAAAATATCAGTAAAATGACACTACCGCCCCTGTAAGTTGGCTATTTTCACAAAAATCAGATTGAGGTTATTTTTCCGTCGTATTTTAAACTGTAAATCGTATTTTAAATTATAAGCGTAAAATACTTGACCGATTAAAACTAACACCCAAAAATAAACTAATGCTTGTGTGGGTGTGTGCGTTTTTCCCCTAAATCGAGGATTGGTTTTGATGGGACTGGTGACTATGGCCTCACAAAGTTGACCTATGAGAATGGATCATGGATGGAGGTTGGCATCATCAGGTTAAAGGAGATTAGGAGTAATTAATTGTCTCCTTTTATTAGTGTCTCTTACTGTTCATTGTCTCAACTACCTTCAAGATTTTTCCACATTAATTTAACCTTCTTTATTGATTTTGTTCTTTTCTAGTAGTATCATTGTAGTTTCCCCAATTTTTCATTGGACCAAGATATGATGAGTACTAGTAGTGTTGTAATAAAAAATGTCTCTTAAATTCATTTTATTTTGAACATTCTAGTGTACTTGAAAATCGTAATCTAATTGTTTCAAGATTAGGTACAATGATGTGCTTTGTAATATGATACTAATAATATGCTTATAATTAGTTTAGACAAAAGGTATATTAAATGTGTTTTACTGATCTGTTAAGCAATTTACTGTTTGTCATACCACTAGATGAATGAACTCAGAAGTCTCTTACTGGTCACAATGAGTTATTCAGTGATGAGTTGAGACTGGTTAGAGTGTTATCACACTGCTAAAGGATTAGACCGGTTAATATGAAGTTAGTATATTTGGACTCTGATTGCAATCATTATCCCTTATCTATACTTTTAGAGATAAATACTTACTATATTGTTACCAACATTTTTCATAGCGTTACCTTCATAGTTGCAGGATAGATCTTAGTTAGATATCCTTTGAAAAATACTCTATAAAGATCATATCAATTATACATAATGCTTATATATAGACATAGTACTTAACATATCTCTTAATCCCACAATTTGTTTCTATTTATAGAGATTTTGTTTGCTCTGATTCTCATTGAGGGTGTTGTGAGCCTCATAGCGGGTGTGAATTTGAAATTTTTTTAAATGACACCAAATTCTCCCTGCTATGGGCCAGATCTAATTGGGAATTGCTTAAACTTGGTGCAAGATGTCATGGAAATGAGTCGCCTTCAACCTCATGCATAAATCTAATTAGTCGTTTGAGATTGTTCTTCAGGAACGAGAGAATCCAAAATGTATATTGGTTTCAAGGGACAAAAATGTGCGAGGCTATTTACTCGCTTTTTATGCGAAAAACAAACATACAAGGTAGAGTAGAATGGAATAGTGTCCCTAATTTTCTTACTGTTAAACGATTCTGTATATTTTTCAAAGTGGTGGATGGATATTTTTCACTTTTTAAAAGAAGGAAACAGGTTATATCTAATTGTGAAAGTGAAATTATAAATAAACATGTTAATATGGAAAATTATACACGCAGGTCCATTTTACTAATGCAGGTCTGAAAAACACAAAATGCCGCCCCTGAATTGTGTTAATGCACCCAAAAATCTAATTTATTTAAAATTTTCAGACCTACATTAATAAAATTGACTTGCATGTACAAACCCCTTAAATTTTAGACCTCATTTCATATTTTCTACATAGCTTTTAAATAATTGGAAACTTTAACCAAACTAAAAGTAGTAAATAGATAGAAAATAAGCTATACATATATATTCTAATGAAAATAAAAATGAATTATGAGACATCATGAAAAGGATGGGAAATGGGGTTGAAATTACATCCTGATTATAACCTCCCCAGGTGACCATCATTATCTCAATATATCTTTTGCCAGCTTCATTTTATTCCCCTCACTTAATCAAGAAAATGACCCGACATTTAAATAATTTGGTTATTAAGTACCATGTTAATTATATTTTTTATACTCCTCAAATATAAAAATGTCTATATTTACGTATGATTAACTTGACATGGTTGCATGTGGACAAGAGTCCATTTTAAGCTTAGGAAAGTTGATTAAAGACTAAAGAAGCTTTAATTGTTAATTAACTAAGTCACGTTGATTACTAAGTACTCTATGAATTTGTTTAAGATGATCCTCTATATACTCACTTCATTAAAGTTCATTCTTCACATAATATTTCCGAAGAGTTATTGTCGAAAATTTTTCTGTCGAACGAAAATAAATGATCTATTTTAAAACTTGAGCCAATCAGAATTTAGCATGCATGAAAGTGGTCGTTTTTCGACATGATGATGCTTTTATGCAAGCAGCAACGAGAAAATATTCGAACATTCAGCATCCAATCTTGTCCGAACTCAGAATTTTTCAACTCAGTAAGGTTTTGTGCATAACCGAAGAGGTCAACTAATTTGTTGTTTGCATGGTTGGAGACGCTCTCCAAATATGC
Source organism: Sherardia arvensis (assembly GCA_948330725.1). Taxonomy (NCBI): domain Eukaryota; kingdom Viridiplantae; phylum Streptophyta; class Magnoliopsida; order Gentianales; family Rubiaceae; genus Sherardia; species Sherardia arvensis. The sequence goes on from OX415235.1 coordinate 52,364,280, forward strand.
AAACAGGCAGATTTGATGCGGATTGTCAGACCAACTTTGAAGCGCGATGCTTGAGATGATTAAATTTATGCTAAACTTTGTAGTTCCTAGCTACTCTAGCAAACGTCCATAGTTGACACTTGAGATCATTTTTTCCGAGCTTATTGCCATTTGATCATGGACAATTTCTGGAACCCTAATACTGAAATAAAGTAACCGTGTTTCAAAAATATATTATAAAGGATATGCTCTCCCCGAATTATTTTTGTTGAACTGAATTATACCGAATCATAGTCCTTTTAACACAAGTTTAAAATATTTTATCATAAATTAAAAATAATACGTGTAATAAAATCTATGTATGATATACTTTTAGATTTTTTAAAAAATTATATGAGTAATAAATCTATGTATGATATTTATAAAGTAATTTACCAATCATAAATTTGGAAATCATTAAAAATGGAGGTCGTACATATAGAAAAGTATAAGGTGTAAATAGAATCAACCGTAAAAAGATAAAAATTATAATAAATAATCTAATTATTTTCATCCTATGTTTGATCATAAATAATTTTATCCGCATATATTATTTGTGCGTAATTCTTTCACATTAATAAGCTACAGGTCCTCAAGAATATAATTATATGTCATATGATCATATTATAATTTATGTATTGTAAGAAATTCTTGCTCAGATATGGATGAAAAATGTTCGAAAAATATGTGCTATTATAAAATTTCAGAAATTGTCAAAACAATTCAAAATAAAACTAGACAGGTGTGTGGTGGGGCCCGCTAGATTGACCAAAATATTAGAAGAAAAATGGCCCTTCATTGCATTGGCCGTTCATGGCTGACGTGGCTCCATCTCCGGCCACTTGACTCCGGTGGCTTCATTTCGCAATACGACAGCGGATCTTATTATGATCGTGTCGTTTAGTGGAATTTCGTCACTGAACTTAATACATTATTATTTTCATTTATTATTTAAATAGTATAAAATTATCGTGTTTAGATGTATTCTCCTCAATTTATTTACATTTTTTATTTTTTAGCTCAATAATATGTTAAAATATAGCTTAATCTAATTATTCTATTACTCAACAGAAAATAAGAGTTTTAGTTTCGGTTTTATTACTAATTTTTGCTAAAATAAACTGAATTGAAATATCCTTATAATTATGTATTTAATACAAATGAAATACTATTATATTAAGATAACTTTTATCAAAATATATTTAATTAAAACTAAACCTAATGAAAAAGACAAATTTGCAATAAATCGAAGTGCGGAGGATATATTTAATTAATCATTTAATTATTACAAATTGATGACATACTATGACTTGTTTTCTCATCTTATCTATACATGTTTATTTTTTTCTCCAGTTCAATTCAATTAGTATAATATAATTTCATAAAATTAAATTTGATCAATTTATTGTCAATTTTCAATATATTAATCTATACTTTTAGTTCATTTTATTTTATTTAGCTAAAAATAGTTCAATTATATACTTGAATAAGATGGGAGGCTTGGCCTAATAAATCAACGGAATTTCTATTTGCAAGTTTTCTTTTACTATTTAAGTATGCATTTTGTTTGAAACTGACATAATTGTTTTTATTAATTTATATTGTTTAAACTACACTCACTTAGATGGATTAGTCTTTTCCGAAAATAATATGACGGACTGTAAAAATAAAATACGACCTGTAAATAATATTTCTCGTGAGCACATGATTTGTCAAAAGATCATTCATCATGCATTTGTATTATTGTACTACTATATTTAAACAAATAACATCACAGAGCCACCATCATAATCAGCCTTATATTCGGCCATGTTTTCTGCCACTTGATCTCATCTTCATCAAGCAACTCTATCCCACACTTTCTAAAACATTCAAATTGTAATATATATCCTCAAAAGAGTTTAATAAATTTAGGGCATTTATATGCAAGGTCGGTTTAGTTTAGTAGGTTTAAATTATATCTGAATTGACGATGATGTGATCCCTATCAAATATTTACTACAATTTGATTAAGAAATAGTGTTATGAAGTAATCCTCTTAAGTATTTGTGTTAATTAATTTGCAAAAACTTATGAAGAATTGTTTACCACTTTCATTAGACCTGCTGAAATAAACTAATCTTGCTTAAATTTATTGCTACAAGATAGATTAAACATGAGTTATGAACAAAATCTATCACAAATGACTAGCATGAAAATCCTAATCGAATCCCGGTTAAAGTACTTTCTCCGTCCCAACTGAACTTGTATCTTTTTCACAAAACTTTTAGATTATGTTTGACCATAAATTTCAATAAGTATATAATAATAATATTATCATGCAAGATATTGTTGGGTTCACTATGTACTCTGTATCATAACAAATTTAGAGATTCAACCAAATAAACTTGCGCTTAATATCAAAGAATCTGAAATCATATCCGCTCATCTTTTCCATCTTTCATGAACAAGTGTTAATTAATTTTGCTCAATTTTATTATTGAACAAGTGTGAGATTTTTCACACATCAACTTCTTTTATATTTAAACGATTTAATTTGTTCAGACAATATTTTCTCGATTTTCTTAGCATAGGACTCCTTTAAAATTCTTACACATCAATATATACTCTTTTCAATTTATAATAGTTAAAAATATATAATAGTAAATAATATATGACATGATAGAAGTTTTATATTATAGTATCACATGATGTTACTAGTGATTTTGCGACTGATATGATACATGAATTTACGTATCTTTTGTGTTTCATGTCAATCAATCACTTACGTGACTAGCCTCCATTTGCTAGGGCTAATACGAATCCACTTCGAAAATGGAGACAATATTTAGTGGCCAATTTGACCACCTATATATATAAAAAGTGCTTATATATGTGAATATATATATATATATATATATATATATATATATATATATCAAGTGATGAAAAGGGCCGGTTATCCAATTCATTTTTAGTGTGAAATATTATATAATTTATGAAATATTATATATTTTATTTATGAAGTTAACATTTTATAATTCAGGATAATATTATAATTTATAATATTATTTTGGATATAATGAGTCGAATATCAAACTGGATCTACTACTTTAACATAAAAAATATTTTGTACCAATAGCTGTGTCATAAGTGCGAATTTAAGTTTCTCCTTTTCACCACATAAATCAGATCAAGATCAAAAGGTAACAAAATTTTATTATGTAAAAAGATTCCATCAAAAGTAATAGGAATTGATAAATAAATTGTATGATTAATATTTCCCTTTGTTTGGAAATATTAGGAGCACCACTGGTTTCTCTGTTCACGTGTCGGCAATTCACGTTCATGTGTAATTGTCATCTTTTAGGGTTTGGACCAATATGTTGTACAACTCCGGCACCACATGCCTCTAAAAAGAGTAATAAAATATTAGGTCAAATATTACTATGAACATCATTTCCCTAGTTTGTTTATGCACATTTAAATTGAACTGAACTCGATTTGAATTATACAAAATTCCATAAAAGTTGACGTTTTCAAATATTTCTTTACTTAGAATGTTGGGGTTAAACTGAGGAGACCAAAGAGTGTGTGATCGATTTGGCGATATATTTTTCTCCTCTTGAAAGATATCGGAAGACGTCAATTTTCTGCACGTGTCACTACTTAAATTGAACTACGTACATCCGTTAAAAATAAGAAAGATTACATTTACTCATAAGTTTTCTGAATCTGTCACACTTTTATGCTATTAGTTTCAATTGTTGACCATATGTATATATATTTTAAGATAACAAATTTGAACTTTTGTTCGAAATAAAAATTTAAAAAATTAATATTTGACTTTCTCAATTTTATATTTTAACAAAAAATGGATGATTGAGTTGGTTGTGTATAGTTAGGCATATTTCACGAACTGATTCAATCATGCAAATCGCATATCCCACATATATCATTGATTTTCGTTGAGATCGACCTTAATGAGGAGCCCATGCATCATTCCACTCCATTAATGAATTGTCTTAGCATAATAATGCATCGAGGATAAAATTTGTGAGGATAATTTTAAGAGTCGAATAAGTCTCATTATAGCTTCGAGTTTTTGAAAAGTCCTATTCTAATTTTTGGAATGCAAAAACTGTCTCATAATTACCTGTTAACTGACATTGATAGTTTATTTTGATATTACTATCTTCAAAAAACTAAAAACGCTCAATAATACTATTAAAATTCACCAGTGATGTCATTATAGGACAATAATAGGACAAGTCTTGCATTTTAATAATTACAATAAGACTTTCTAAGAACTCATGGTTATAAATCCTATAAATTTCAATCTGATTCCGCCAATGTTTCCGCCTATATCTTTAAAATCGAACCATATGATCATCATCACTATTTTTTAAAGATAATTATTACTAATAATAGATTTTAAATATATCAAAACAAGAAGAATCAAACCTCCCTTTGATCAGTAGCTGCCATGCCATCGGGACGGTGCTCCATGACGATCTTCATCCGCCCCACGCCATTATCACATGCAAAGCTTAGCTGCTTACCCGACTAAGCATTATTTTAAGCAATTTAAAACTCCCCTATTTATTGCCAAGAACATGGCTTAGCTAACACACCACCTTATTTTTATTCAGATCTGCACGGATTCTATAATACTCTATCATATGCCTAATCACTATTTTATCGTCTTTCTATATGTAATCCGATATTTTACTTTTTATGCATAACTGATAGGATAGATCGGTTTTGCACGAAACGGCGCAAGCGACCCCAGAATGTATATTATAATTTACATTATTATAGTTCGGAATAAAAATATAGTACGGATTTTAGATTCTTGCAATATTCCTGCCTCTGTTTAGCAACTCTAAACATGTTTGTCTAATTCCGCTCATTTAAGAGGGTATTGTTAGAGTAAATCCCACATCGGAAATGAAGTGGATGATTGTTCAGTATATAAGTTTAGTGAGTTATTCTACATATTGTCAATTAATTTTATGATGGAATTATGTGTTGGACTTATTGAGCCTATGTTCCTGTCCACCTTCCAGTTTACAGACACAATGTGAATCACGGTCTGAATTTCTATTAGGTATTATAATTTTAATAATATTTAAAATTATATTGAGTAAAATACCGGGTTGTGTATAACAGTTGAGTATTTTAATTTGTTGCATTATCGTCACACACAATGTCAACAACTAATCTTTATACAATTATATGCCTATTGGGTTGGTTGGGCAGCATTATTTTTTCCCAATTATAAATTCGCTTTAATAATTGTTGAGTCTATACTCTATGGTTCGAGAATATTATGAATATACAAAATATATACAGATGATCCTTACATTAATTAAAGAGTTGTAGAAGAAAGTGCTACGTCTATAATTATCCACTTTTTAATTCAATGTTGTTGAAAGTAATTGTTTGATCAAATATAAAGAAGTAATTGGAAAATAAACTGAAATCTCTAAGTCAGTAAAATTAGTAAAATTCCACGTGAATCAAACGGCCTCTAAGCAGTGTCGGAACCACTTGGAGGTGCGGGTAGGCCTCGATCTATCATAAAATTCGAAACACAATTTGTATTACTGTTCTCCAGTAAAAATTGGACATTTCTGATCTCCGACGAGTCTTTCCGGCCACCACACTCAAGTACACCGAGCCTACCCTAAGATAATTTCCTGATTCCGCCACTGCCTCTAAATCGGTAAAAATACGGCACATCCCTTTGAAACTGTCATCACTTTCTGATCAAATATAGGTACAAGCCGTAGGCACATTGCACATGGCACAATGTAGATCTACTAGTTTTAAATTTTCAATATTAATAATTCAGCAAAATCTTGCACCAATAATCAAACCCTACTTAATTTTTTTCTCATGTAATGATAGTATTTTAAATTTTCAATAATATTTTTAAAACAAGCCTAATGAAGGACGACAGGAGATCTATTAGGTGAATATGCTCATTAAATTGTTCTACCATCATAATAAAAGATAGAATAAATATATATCTAAAAATTTTAGTTGAAAATAATTTGAAGAATCATAATTCTCTCATTATTATACATTATTATTATTCACAACAGAATAAAGTGACGTATAAACATACGACACGGCACATATAAGGCATTTAATGCTGTTAACAAATACTCCTACGCCCTAACATTGTGTTGTCTTGTCAACCTACAACAGTAGTACAACCCTAGACCAGTCGGCACAATATTTTTCTGTTTTTTTTTTTGATGATTATCATTAAAGTAATTTTAAAACAACTTTGAATTAGTAATTTTTTCCATTATCATTCAGATCCATGTCATAAATCCAGGTAACATATTTAATTCTACTATCAATATTACTCCATTCTTGTTAATTACTTCACACCGACAGAAATTGTAATAGAAAAAGTTATTGTTTTCCACTCCTCTATATTACAGTTTTTGTCGGTGTCAAATAATTAATGATAAATGAATGGACTAACATACAACACTTTTTGTTCTTTACATTTCAATTTCTCTTTAGAAAAATTTAGAGCAATTAGATTTATTTCAGTATTCTTATATATTACCTGGATTAATTATGTGTCAGAAATTAGGGTTTCTCATGATTAATTGGATCTGGAAACATGAGTTGACTTGCAAAACATGAAACCCTTGGATTGAAATGTTTCACAGAGCAGTAAAATATTGTAATTGCAGTCTAGATTATAATGTTTTGTAATGATCCAAACAGTGTCATTTGAAACGGGGACATTATGCCCGGAGGTTTCCTCGTACGTAGCCCTTTTGTTGGAAGGATGTTGTTATATATATAATCTCACATATATATAACTCAGAAATTGCAAATCCAAATTAATAAAGAGATAAGGTATCTGTAGTAAGCTAGGTTGAGTTAGTTGCTAGTTTCTGATATGTTGGTTGAAAGCAGTACCGAATCTACAAATTAATATTAAGATATACAGTAGTGTAGAGCGAGAAGACGCTACAGTAATAGTTATATAAAAAATGACTGTTTATATGCTTTTTTGGAAGATATGAAGGTAGATCTGAAGAGATCTGAAGGCAGGCAGGCGCATGCCCCGACCCCGATCAGAAATTACTGTTCACATGCTTGTCCAGTTGATCTGGAGGCAGACTGGCGCCTGTGATCTAGATTAGAAATAGATCCGCCACTGAATCGAAAAGGATAATTAGTTGAATGATTGAATTATGTACAATATTTTTGAGTTAGATAATATGTCTTTGTTTTGTTCATGATCTCAGGGTAAGGGTTATCGATCTTTTTAATGTTCAATTTAGTACAATTGAATCAGTTAGTTTATTTGATTCAGTTCAATTGTAATGAAATATTATTTGATTACATATAGCTTAATTTAGTTATGCTATTGTTCATAGATTATTTTTTACTCTAATTTATTTCAGTTTCAGTTAAGAAGGACATATATAGCTTTTCATACTAAAGACTGTAGTATCGGGTGAATTCGACGTTGTTGACGAGCGAATCGGGTTTTGCTCCAAGTCAGAAGTGCAATGTATAAACCTCAAGAAAAAACAAGTATAAATGTTGATAAAACTTATGATCTGTAGTTAAACAATGAAGAATAGTGTTGCTAGGATTTGGGTCTCGCCGGGACCCTAGAGTCCATTATGTCTCCTTTGTGAGAGAATGAAATCATCAATGCTTTGGTCCATACAAATAATTTATAAAAATATTAAATACTTTTTTATTAAGATATAGAAGAAGAGGTGAAGTTGATGGCAGCGAGGTCAAAGTTATTAACAGTTAAATCCGAGTCTAATAAATTGTGACAACAATTTTATGCTGATGAAAATGTTCCATCAATTTCAAATTCGATTTAACTTACTATATGATCTAAACTATATTAAGTAAAATATCGTAACAATTCAGTTGATCTATTAACTACTTACTTCACTTTTCGAAGTAATTAAAGGTTTGTGATTCACGTCTAAAATATTACTAGTAGAATTAAAAACAAATGTGTGTTAATATCACAGGCCGACATAGAAATATTCGAATGGGACTTCGAGATTTCTTCACCTTTTCTATTGTATTGATCCATAGCTATCCAAGTAAAGTTCCAAAAAAAAAAAAATCAATGTGTGTGTTTACATAATAAAAAAGTTGAAGCGTTATATATAGTTCATTATTTCATTTAATATAATTTAAAATATTATTAAAATTATAATATTATCTCTAATGAAGTGTTATAATAAAAAAGCTGATATAATTTGATATTTTATTCAGTATTCATTGAAATTATAATTATCTCTGAATATTATTAAGTTTTTTTAATTAAATATAAAAATATTTTTATAAATTCATACTGTATCGTAGCCTATAAAAAGAAAACACTGAATTACATATATAACAATTAATACCAGAAGAAAAAGCTAAATGACTTTGACAAAACTCAAAAAAAAGTGCACTTTTCTTTCTCCTTTTCATTATATTCACCATTATATAAATGACAAGTGAAAATCCATCACTAAACTTCTTCCGTTTATATATATAAAAAAGTAAAGCAATATGAAAAGAAAAAAGGAAAAGTCGTTTTCTTTACTTTTTGATTATGCTAATTAAAAGCATTACACTTTGTAGAATAATTAATTAAGTCAAGAAAAGTAAATGGGAAGATTGAAATAGGGTTCCTACGATATTGTATGAAAGAGATTCTCCTATGATGATAAGTTGAAAAAGGAAAAAAATTAAAAATTGAGTACTAATTTATTTAGATCCCAAATAGATTTTCATTCATAGGGAATCGATTCGTTGATGGAATCAGATGAAAATATTTAAGAATAATTATAAATATAGAATTTATCTCTAATTAATTATTATAATTGTCGAAAATTAAAATTTCATCATTTCTCTGCTCAGATCTGTAATTATTCTGACATATTATTTATTCTATATTTTAAAAAATTATTGATATCATTCCGTGTAACTCTGATTTCACTAGTGCTTATCTCATAATGCACTCAGCTAACTAGGCTCTATGATTTTCTGATGACCATTGAATTTTTATTTTGTATAAATTTGAAATGAAAATACTGAATTAATCATTAAATCTAGATCATTCTTCAATCAAAGAAACATGATAACATGATCTTTTCTCCACTGTCCCATTCCCATAGCAGTGTTTGGAAACGATCAAAGAAATATTGAAGACGACAAATCAAAAACGAGAAAACTATTCTTCTACACATTTCTTCGAAAAATGGTCAAAACTAATAAACAATATATTGAAAGACTCAATTCAAAAGCAACTTAAATTTTGATAAATCACATTTTTTTTACTTGAGAATAAATTCTTACAAGATCCAATAAATCAGATCATGATCTACATATTCTTGTGGTCTAGCTTAGTGGTATCTGATTTGTGCCACTTCCATTTCATCTCATCTGTGATATGACTTAATAAAAGCCACTTATCCACTTATTCACACTTACGCTCCTTGATCCTCCTCGATCCGTTTTACTTTTAATGATACTTTTAAATTAGTAGAAATAATATTAATCGAGAGTTAAATTTGTGGTGGAAACGGAAAGAGGAAGGAGAAGAGTAAATTGAATGACTCCGAAACTTTTCAAAATAGGAAGGTGTCGATATAATTTGAATGTAAAAACAGTAAAAGTGTAGTTAATTATAAAACGAGAGAAAATTTTATCATTTTTATACCTGTAATTAGTAAATCGGACCTGCATATCTTTTTTTATTAAGAACAAGTTCACCAAAAATGATTTACATAAAGCATTGCCTAAGGGTTATAGATGAAGTGTTTTTTTAAAAGGTTTATAGATAAACAACACAAAATGGTAGGGAGAATGTGTTCATTTGGTTCAAGTCACAAATGCTAAAATCCAAAAACTGCATTTATTGATAAAAAACCAATTTGCCAACTCTTCTTTGCATTGTGACCTCACAAAAACGTGTAAAATAAATAATTTTTTAAAAAATAAAACCTCACAAAATCATGCTTAACTTTTTAATGCACCTCCAAAATTGATGAAGAAAATCTCCTATAAAATCATCTCTATGATAAATTAAAAATTAATTCATTTATTAGAGAAATAAAATGTTATTATTAGCTCCAATAATGCATGCATTTGTCCCAATTTAATACTCTCTATTATTGTACTCTTGCTATAGGGTATTATAGGATTAAATCTGCCATTAGGTAGGAAATTATTTTCAAAGAAATGAAATGATTTATTTTTTTAAAGAAATGGCAACCACATAGCCAGGCACATGTTGTCAGTATTTAATAGGACGCTAAAAATCTGGGATTTATTTTGATTCAGACCAAAAAACATATTTGAAAAGGACATTTTTTGAATCTTCTTATAAGTAGGGTAGATGCCCTAATCAACTAGGGTACGTATGTTAAATGGTCAAGTTTGTCATCAAGGAATAAGGTTGAAAACTGAAAAGCATATTTCATTGTATGATCGAAGGATTGATATATACAGCTCGATATTTTATTTTGTGCCATTGTCCAAAAGTACGTATGTAATTTACGAAAATAACGTCAAATTTTAAAAAATCTAGTAATATATGCAATAATGTCATTTTATAAGATTTGAGTACTAAAATAAGGGTTCAAAATAATGTATTTGGGTGTGAAATGATTAGAGTAATTGCATCCCTTACATCAACATTATTTGGATCAGAAATTTGATTTCACATCAGATCATTTTTCCAAATGTATCAGAGATTCAAAGCTAATCTGTCATTCAATCAATCGTGGAGTTCTTCTTGAACAGAATCATTTGGAGCTGGACTTGAGACGGAGTTTCATGTATCCGAATTTCCCTGCCCCAGGCGATGAGCCTTCAAATATGTAGGGCAAATAGCCAGTTGCAGCTTTGTATGTTCTTTGTATCTGCAACAGAAACAACACTCATAAATGTGGCTTGAAATGTTTCTTGGAGACTGTCAAAAAAGATTCATCGAGACAGAGAAAGTAGTATGGTTTGAGCTCAAAAAATGATGGCATAACGAGAAGCAAGCAGATATATCATATGCAATTTGCTTATCCATATAGCGACTAGAAACACCGAAGAAGGAAAAGAGTTGTAGGTTTTACTTTTTACCTCGATGATTTCTTCACTGCTTTTCACACAGTTCCTCCCTATGGCGCAAACTGTTCCTCCAGATCCGCCACCAGTGATTTTTGCCCCGAACAAAGTACCACTGTCAGACTTCAACAGATTACTATGTTGGACTTCTTGCACCAATTCAACCAATCTATCTGTCCCATCTGACCCAAGTCCGCAGTTGTTATAGCTGTTGTGGCACTGTAGATCATCGTGTCAATAAAAGAATACGCACAAAAACCAGCATTTACACGAAAAAGGCCTCCATGTTAGATGTATGATTCTTGTTTTTCTAACGAGAAAGTTAATGCTGGGAGAAATGCTGTATATGCAATTTGTGAAGCTTCTGAAATAGACAATGAAGGAAACTTCAATTACCTGATACATAAGCTCTCCGAGAGAAGAAAGCTGATCATCAGAGGGAACTGCAGACAGCATCGCTTTAAAGGCCTACACAGTAACAAAAGGATGTACAAACAGGAGAGATTTATTCCCAATAATATTTCGTGAATTAAGAGGAATGGACTCACAGGAATTTAGATGTTTTGTAAATAATATTTGAAACACTGACCTTGACCCGGAAATTTTCATATATCGGATGCATGGCAGGTGCTCTCACTGAATAAGTGTGTTTCTTGTCGATAACAGTGACTGAATCTTCATGATCAACATATTTATCTAGAAAATCCTGCCCGTGCAAAGCCTCCGGGATCTTAATGCCATAAGTAGACTCATATCTGATATCAGGAAATAAAACAAACAAATTCCCTGTGTGAAATTTAGTACTAAAAGGCAAGTAATGAAAAGTGAAGAGCACGAGCCCTAAAAACCATTACCTGTGAGGTGACATGTTACATAAGTAATCGAGAGAAGCCTCGCTATCAAGTAAGCTTTTTGCATCTTTCTGAGAAGAATTAACTGTCAAGCTTTTTGAGGCAGCAGACCTTATAATCTTCCGTCCCATGAAAGCACCTATTCTCACAGATCCATAATCGGCACCACCAACACTGTATAAAGATAAAGTAGTTCCCTTTTATGCTTATAATGAATCCCAATTAGACTGAATGCAAGTTTCTACAATGTAACTAGACAGGTTAACAGTTTTCTCAACCTGTGACGTATCCCTGAATCAATTCCCCAGAAGCGGACATGTGGTGGAATTTCTACCAATCCAAGTACCTCAGCTGGCTGCAAGGCAGAGAACATAATTCATGATTTTACCCGAGGTAATGTGGCATCACTTTTTACCTAAAGTAAGTTTCTATACTTGCCTGGCAAATCATTGCAAGAAGTTTGTTGGCTTCACCACAGGCAGATGCCATCTGATCCATGACACCACAGGGAGCACCAACCACGTGGTTCTCTACCTGTATGGAAAGAGGTTTATGAGAATCATTTTACCATGAAATGCTATCATGAGATTAGATATCCCAATAAAATACTATGTCTGGAAGATCATGCCTTTTGGCAGAGCAATGCGAGATCCCGTGGGGCAATGTTTAATCCTGCAGAAAGTGGCAAAATTTAGGAAAATCAGAGCAGCAAGTAGGATAAATAACACTCAAGCATTTTGACATGATTATAAACTAGCTTAAGATAGCTTCGACTCTCTTGAACATTAGACTAGATGATTCAGAGTCTTCAATACTCAATTACAGGCTTCGTTTGATGAGATTGCTGAAAGATGATTATGTCAAGTTGTCAACATACTTAGGCCGATTATTTAAAAAGGATGAAAAACATATGCAGAACTTTTGTTTCATCTACGTAATTAAAAAGATGATTGTATAATTTTTTCATTTATATATGTATGCAAAATCTCTGTCCAAAATATCTGTTTAAAATCAATGTATTACCATAAGCAGCTGCTAAAGCTGACATGCAAGCAACTTCGACTGATGCAGAAGAGGATACACCTTTGCCTTCTGGAACCCTAGAGCTTATCTATAAAACCAAAGATTTTACTCGTTATATGAAAATATGGGCCATAATTCAACAGAAGTTTTGGTATGCACAGAAAGATCGATTTAGATGACATGTAAGGACATGATAACTTACCAGCATGCTGATACTGTCTTCAAAACGCACGCCCAATTCAATCATTAAGACAACAAATGCCCCAGCAGCATATGCTGCCCACCTGGAGAAGGTACAAATTTACTATAGATACCTCTAACACTATTAAATAAAAAGAGAGTTCAGGGCTTTGTTCTTTTCAACTGTTTTGCAGTTCACTAAATTTTGTTATCTCCTACTGTTAACTATTTTCATTACTTGTTTTTAGTTCAGTTCAGTATAAATTAAATGAAAGTAGCCTTACTTCTGTGATGGGTCTTGGGAGAAATATTTCCGTGCTTTTTCATAAGATATCGGCTTGTCACCATCCATGAGGTCTGACAAATCCATGTCAAATGTGGGCCCACGGTTGCTCAAATCTGATCCGAAAGATACCTTCAAAAAGGAAGCACATAGATTGTAACTAAGCAACTTGACTTGCAAGTGTACGAATGTGGTTTATAACAAATGAGTACATGCTAAGAAAGACTTTCTTTGATTAATTATTAACATGGCTTTCAACTTTATTTATTTCAAAATGAATTTCTGAACATACTATTTGAATAACGGGCTTCAGCGATTCTGTTTGCTGCCTGGCCTGCGCATGTTTCCACAATTTCTGCTTACTTGGATGATTCCTCTGAATCGCAACATGGCACGCTTCCTTGATAGGCATCTGGAAAGAGAATGAGAATCTCAATGGTAAGGTTTTTGCATATACGTTGCTGATATTAAAACTCTCATAATTCAGAAAAGAAATTAAAGGATAGACGACCTGCAGTACAAGACTGCCTGAATAATCTGCAATCCCTCCCATCACATCTAACCTTCCAGGAGCTCTAGCCACAAAGATCTCCTCCTGCAGCCAGGAATCATATAAATATGTTTGAAAAGCAACAGATATAAAAGAAGTAACCAGTACAATGGGAACAGTTTAATTCCGTTCAGTTCAGTACAAATCAGATGAAAAGAGCAGGGCCTAGATCAACAGTACCTCCCAATTAAACATTGCAGCAGCGGCCAGAGTCTCACGTGCATGGTGTCCATTAGTAATTCCAGGGTTACTTAAGTCACGTAGTTCTATTAAGCTATTGAGGAAGCTTATTGTATCGGAAAGGCCGTGGTGATCACCATGAAGAATTTCAAAGTCTCCAGTTCTAAGATATCGGGAGAGGTACTAGTAAAAGAACATATTACTGCAAATAGAAAAGAAGGGGGAGGATGAAGATAGGCGAGAGAATTACTGCATTTTCAGCACGCTTGTATCTACTGGCTTGTCATTTGGTGGTACAGTATAAGAACTGAGTTCGTTTTCTGCGGCAGTATACCACTCAGGTACAGCTATATCTACTCCAGGAACACCCTGAAGCTGATACCCTAGAATAATTGCATCTTGCAATCTCCTTGATCCGCTATGCTGCATGAGAAAAAGACCACACTTCAAGATTCTAATCGGCTTGCAAGAATGATAGGATGTTGAAATTTACGATTTTCAGCACATTTCTGCACAAACTACAGGCTATGTTGAATATAATGATAAATATGTTGGGAATTTTACATAATGGAACGGTTAAGAGACCAAACAAATTACCATATTAGAAGTGTCATGTTTACCAGTAGCTGCATCCTGGAGAATACTAGCAGCCACCTACACAGAGTATCAATAAGTATAATTTGAGGTAGAACATAACTGGAAACAAGGCAAATAAAAGTATTGTAAGAATGAACAAACCTCAGCACCATTTTTGCCTCCTTCATAGCAGGGTTTCAGGGTAATAGCACGTTTCAGATATGGTTCCCAGTGTCCCGTTAATAGATCCCTCCTAATCATCTCCACACCACATTCAAATTGCTGTTCCACAGAAAATGTAGATTTATCACTAATGAATATATTGACTTTTAACATATTCATGGGATTAAATATCACTGCATGTTAATTCAGTACCTCAAGCATATGCCTTAAAAATGGCTCTTCATTAAAATAATCTCTTCTGACAAAAATGAATGGCACGCCATATGCCAAAGCTTCACTTGCAGTGCCATATCCAATTTTACCTGGAAAACTTATATTAAATCAAGCAGAAATAACTAGAAATGCCTGATAACAGATAATGTTAAATTCTGGATTCTAGTACCAAGCATGCAGTCTGCAGCAGCAACAACATCTGGCGTGTAGATATTTTTGGGGAGCTTCACAAAATTTGGAGGGAGCTTCTGATTTTCAGAAGCACCACAGACCTACATTTTCAGAAAAGAAAATGCTCAAAGGGGGAAAATCCAATAAGTCAGAGAAGATTGTATACATTGAAGACATGCTCGAGAAAACTCACCCAGCATATCCATCCAGAAGGAAGGTACTCTTCTTTAAGACTCCATCCAGAGAGCTATCAATAGAGAGTGATGGGTCAATTATCTCTTGGCCCCAGATCATGCAAAGTTATATCTTGGCATAACAAATGACTCACTTGAACTTATGGTTTTAAGTACAAACACAATCTTCAACCAACATATGATAAAATAATGATAATTTGGTGAATATGACAAGGACAAAGTATCTAGGTGTCAATTCGAAGAAGAGTAATACATATAAAAACAGAAAAATCTCACCTGCCCACCAAAATTATAGATAAGAACTTTTATGCCATCCTTAACTCCAAGTTCTTTTCTGACCTGCAGAATAGTAATAAAACAGTGATAAATGATAACATAGTTCGTACTGTTGAGAAAGACTTTTGACTGTCAGAACAAACCTCTTCTCTAGTTTTGTGTAGCCTTCTCACAACAAGTGGTACATCAACAACATCACGAAACGCAGGCACTGCAAATCAATCACCAATACATCAAGCATCTAGATATGAATCAAACTACAGAAAAACCAAGTCTTTTCTCTATTTTAGTCCCTTGGCAACAAAATTTGATTGGAAGAATCTACATAAGATGCATTAGGAATTAAGAAGTCCAGATTTTAGCAATTCAAACAATTAACGGGTAGTAAAACTTCCAGGTTTGCTTGAAACTGGACTTACTTGGGCAGTATCCTGGCAGACGAATTAGAAATTCACATTGAGAATAATCTTCGGCAATCTGTGCATAGTACTAGAGATTAAATCATGTTGCTTTGCAAAAATCACGGTATAGTGCACGGAGATTCGGTAAACAATATTGTAATTTTGTAACTTGTAAACGTAGATCACCTGCCAAATAATTGAACGGTTGTCATGTCCTGCAGCCATGACATACTCAGCATAGATGAAATCCCAACTGCACGAGAATAATGGTCGAATGTTAAGACTCTCGAAAGAAACTTATTAGCTTAGGTTATTGACAGCATTAAAATATAATCACCTGAAGTTAGTGACACAAACTGAAGGAATTCCAGCATCTGCAGCAGCACGGCATGCAACTGGGACAACATCTGATACCTATTTGGATCAGATAAAACTTGAGAAGGGTTATTTTAGCAATTTGAACTACAGACTAGTACAAAACCACACTCTAGAGTCTCATCAAATAAATAAGTAGTTTCAAATGTCAGACGGAATCAGTATTCATACAAGCACGAGCTCAATTTGAACAAGATATTACCACTAAATCAGCTTTGATAGACTTCAGCCACTGTATTTCAACAGCCAAAATAGAAGCCCGGGGTACTACAGCTGTAGCTATGTACTGCATTCACAAACACAAACAAAAATTAGCTTTGATTTTCAAAGATTGAGAGTAACAAAGTAGAGATAACCAAAATATATTGCTCATTTAATCATACGGTTTCCAATGATGCAAAGCGATCAACAGTCAAAGCATCTGCCTGAACAGCTCCAGTATCCAACAGCACCTATCAGATGGAAGCATGTACAATGATTTACAGAACATCTAATTCTCATTTCTAGGCAAAAGGGCTCAGGGAGACCTGTTACCTTGCGGATGAACAATCTTGGTGATTCGATTGCCGTAGTAAAAACATATTCGGGAGCACCAGCAACGACATAGACGCAATGCCCAGCTTGAATGAGATTTCGCACAATCTGGGAATGAATCATAGATTCCCAAGTGAAACAAATTAACAAGACATGTGGAAAGGGCAGATGTCCCAACTCATAAACATAAGAGAAAAACAAGAAAATGCACACTCTAAAATAACAGACCACTGTAAAAACCAAGAATGAATGAACCATTTTTCATTCTCTAATGCTAAAGCATGATCGATATCACATCCATAACTTCACACACACATACATTAAACCTTTGATCATTGAACTAAACTGTAACAATCGTAACAAGTTTTGCCAAGAATCAAGATCAAAATCCCATTTCCCATTTCCCCTTAAGTCCTTAACAGTTAACACACAGCCATAAATTAAAACTACGATCATCAAACCAATCTATAAGAATCCTAACATTCTTTAGCCAAGACCATAACTCCGCACACAAACACACACAGACTGTAACCAAAACTCCGATCATCAAACCAAGCAGTTAGAATCAAAATCAAAATCCTATTTTTTTCTACTTAATCACAAAACCAATCACAGTGCAAGAAATCATACCTCAGCAGCACGAGTAGCATGCCCAAACCCATGCCCAGTAACATAGTAAGCAAAAACCAGCGGCTTCTTGGTTGATTCTTCCCCCATTCCAAACCTCCAAGAACTCAACTTTATCACAGATTCTTCAAAAACATCCAAAACCCAAGTAAAAATCAGAGCTCTTTCGAAAACCCTTTTGAATAATCTACAAAAACATCACAAACAGTACCCCAAATGCAGCTAGTACAATTGAATCAAAACGTGATCGTACTTTTCTGGTACTGTAAAATCTCTTTATGAAGAAGAAGATGATGGATTTATCTGGTAATCCAAACCTTATCCATTTGCGTGGAAATAAAATCGGATTACCGATTACATTTATGGAAAGAAGCAAAGGAGCGATAGGATAGAGTCTAGAGATCGTATTTTCAGAATGGAAGAAATTTATCGAAGAAAGCGCGGGAGTAGTTCGTCACTCGTTTTGTCAGTTCGGTTTTGGTTGTTGTATTTCGGTTCGCCCGGTCTTATTCACTCATATGCTCTTTTTAAGTTTTGAGATTTTTTTCTAAATTTAATATTTGTCAGGATCATTATCGGAGAACAATCAAATAACAACACGTCATTGTAAAGATAGGATTTTAGAATATGCTAAATATATATTAAGTATTAAAACATTATAAATGTACACATATCAGGTTCTAATTGGTGTCTGATAACTTATACGAGAATCATTCTGAAATTTTAAGAAACATTTTTATAAGGATAGAAAAGTGAAAATTTTAAGAAACATTTTTTATAAGGATAGAAAAGTGGGAATAAATATAAATGATATTTTGAAAGAGAACTTGAATAGTAAGACAAATTACACTTTTAGCCTAAATAGAATCTTTATCTTTTATTAAGTAGGGCAAAACTCTTAGCTGACACACATATCGACTAATAGATCTTTAGGGTGTGTTTGGTTCACAAAATTTTTGAGAGTCTAAATTTTGTTTTGAGATTTTGAGAGTCTGGTTTTGCAAAATCTTTGTTTGGTTGGGTTGAATTTTGTGAGTATGAAACAAAATTTTTGATTGGTTTTTAGGATTTTGCAAGTCTGAATTTTGGGAAACTTGGTGAACCAAACAAGATTTTACAAAACTGAACTTGGATAGTCCAAATTTTGCAAAAACTTGCCCAACCAAACACACCTTTATAATTTAATAGGTTACTTTTTCACTTATCTAAGCATGTCGTATGTGAATAGAGACAATCTAAATTTTAGACCGTTATAACTCTCGCCAGTCATTTAAGTATGTCTTCGAGCACATCACATGTGAACGGAGGAAATCAGACTGACATATGAACCTGCAAAAGTAAGGAAATAATTGAACGAGTGAAACTTTTAGGGAAAAAATGACAAAATTAAAGCTACCAAAAATAAATATGGTGTCACAAAATTGTTTTTGAAGCATATATAATAGGAGACTTGTTCATTTTGATAGCTTCCAACCAAACAAAAACAAGTAGTTGATGCCAACAGAAAAGACATCACCAAGTTAGCCAATTTTATGGTAATTCATCAACATCCATCACGATATATGTTTTAATTATTTGGTGAAGTGACGTACTATATTATATCTCTAACAATTAATTGGATATGATTTTATTTTGTTTGATGAAAAAGGAGTGATTGGTTTGAAGTCGTGTTCAAGTGATACAAGTATTTAAACCAAAAAAAACGTACTAGGTGAGAGAAATAAATAAATGCATTTTTCAGAAAAGATATTTGTCAAATGAAATGTTAAGAAATTAATTTATCGTCCATAATCTTTTTATTTTGAAAATGTCGTCCCTCATTTTAACTGTGATAAGAATGTTACAATTTGGTTAGGTCATCTTCTTTAAAATGTTTGCGTTAGTCGTCACCTCCTCCATGCATATATGCATGCTATTAGTAGCGGTGGATCAAGAATTATTTTTAAGGTATGAGTGAAAAGAATTAAAAGCGGTGAAAATGATGGATTAATATACTGAAATATCTAAAAAATTTAACGGCTCAATATTATCGACTACTTTGTCAAATGTTATACGTCTCCGTGATGAATTAATTCAAAATAGCTAAAATTTTCAAATTTCAATAATTATTTAGTGACTCCTTTAATATTTGGTATGGGTAGAGCTCCGCCTTACACTAAGTGGTAAGAGTTGGATTGAACTAAAATAAAAACTTATCTAATAAAAAATAAAAATATATAGAATGATTGATAATCAAAAATTTATTGAATTATATTTTGTCAAAATTAAACTGAATTAAAACAAGCTTTTGCTACTTTGCTGCTACTTATTTTAAATATAGATTGGAAAAGTTATAAACACTCATCACTATATGATGGTTTTATTTATTATAAATTAGACAAAAAATATTCAGATAATTAAGATATCCCTAACTAATATTAACTCATATACATTTTGAATCTGTTATAGTTTGTGATAATATTCAGTGTGACTTGATATATATATATATATATATATATATATATATATATATATATTATTACCTGCTGATCGATCATGAAGGACATTATTGTTGGATGACTGTTATTGGCATTTTGCAAACCATCATTGTCTGCATTAGCAGGAAGATCTGGTAAAACAGATTCTCTACCAGATGCCTCACTGACTAGATATTATTTTTAACTTCTAGTTGTAGCCATGCATGTAACGATAATCATTGTAATAAATGATTTCGGGAAAAATTAATAATTGTAGTTTTATGGTTCATTTATTTAATTAAAATGTTAGAAAATTGACAGGTACATACCAACATTACTTTTGCAGTCCGTATTTGTATTTAAAGTATCTAAGATACCCTTAGAACCATATTTACTTTTAATTAAATATTGAGAATATCAATGTCATTTCATGAATGAACACGAACTGCATATAACAATGCTCACATTTAACATAACTCCAATTTTAATTTGCAAATTTTATTTATTTTAAATAATTTTACTCTATCACCATCCCTCTTCCTCTACAAACATTTGACTTTTGCATATAAGTGAAGCATAAATAGTACCAAAATTATGCTAGAAAAATATATTCGTAGTTGTATATATACAAGAAATAATAAGCACCAATTATTTTGCAAAAAACACATAATTAATGTCACACTCTAACATTAACCATTGAAAGTTAACATAAATTAAATTACAATGTGGCCATCAGAGTGTGACCTTAATTATACTAAAGAACTGGAAATATATACGAGCACGTGAAACTCTCAGCCCTCGAATCTACAGTTTTGATCCACCGGAATATCACCCGAATTCAAATCGGTACCCGAATAGTATCTTATGATTAACAATATCCATAATCATTATATTAAAAAACGAATAAAATCAGAGTCACTCGATCAAGCCAATCATACGTACATATTAGAAAAGTTGAGTTTTATTTCAGTTCGATTTAGTTCAATTTAACTTTAAACAAATAAATCGGGTGTAGAACCCTAATTGCCAAAACCCTCGATCTATTCTATTCTTCCATCTTTTGACTATGACAACAACCGTTGATTAAGTTTGATTTATTTTGATGTTGAATAGTATGAATTGTTTACATTTGTAGTAGCTAGATTGGTTAGTTTTCCTATTGAATAAGTGTGAACTGTCAACATTAATTGATTTGTTCTTCAATTTGATCGAAACATGTTTGATTTTTTTTCAAGTAAACATCGTATATATCTTGTTCTTTGATATTTCTTGATCTGGGTAAACAGATCGTGAATCCATTCATGATGTGTCTCTTTCAAGATGTAAGTATTTTTGAGAATATAGATCATATTCTTGATTTAGTGGTGTTATAGTTATAACAGAGGCATACTTGATGCAATGATGATACACGATGAACGGTGTCTTTGCAAAATATTTTTGCTGAGTTTCGCGTTAGCAAGTTATTATAAATGAGGGCGGGTTCACACTTTTATTGGATATTAGATCTGTAGATCTGTAATAGAACATACAATATCAGTTTGATTGATATATAATATTTAGTTACTTTTTTAATGAATTTATTTAATTGGATCTCGATTCCTATGTAATGACTAATGGACGTCTCACTATCATGGATGAATATCAAAATAAAATAAAATAAAATAAAACCATAGGGCGTAATTAATTTCATGACAAGTCGTTCAATAAAATTAAGAGATTAATAATGTAATCAATAATTAAGAATTATACTAATCAATGATTCAATATATATACCCCACTGCCAGAGCTATATACACTCAAGTCAAGATCAAATTGAATACATGTCTGCTAATTATTTCTTAACCAATCGAGATCCTAAAACCAGCACGTAATCCTGTGAGCCCTCAAATCTACAGTACAAAAAATTCCTAATTAATTAATAGATGCTAATCAAATTAACATTTGCAAAGAAGTTAAAAATTAAATTATATTTTAACATGTAATATGAAACAAGAAAGTAATGTTTACAAGTCAAAGTTTACTAGGTGACAAAAGAAAAACTCAGTTTTCTCTCGCTTCCTTTGTAAGGTAGTGAATTAGTAATGAGATATTATACTTTCAATTGCAATAACCAGGTTATATTGTCACTCATTAAATTAGATTAGTTCATGATCAGTTTAATTTAGTTGATATTTTCAAATTAAAGAAATTAATGTTTAAATGTTCATCTTTCATAAGTTTTGTTCAATTGAACCCAATAATTTTAGTTCATATCAATTAGGGGTTAACTACAGACCCTTATAAGGCCATCTCTAGTTTGTGCTGAATTTTGATGTACTGATTGATGCACATGAGTGTTGTGATGTATTGATAAGTTTGATTTTGTACCGCGAGAAGCGGTTATGTGCTGAAATGCTTCAAATTTTATGATGCTACCAGTCTGCTCTGTGTCTATAGCTATTCCCGAACGGTGTTTGGTCGGGAAGTAGAGCTATCCAGCACCACGGTCTCTCTCACCTAACGCCTGCAAAATAAAGCCCCGGAGATACCTAGAGGTTGCTACTATACGGCGTGATGATGAAAGAAGAATCTTTTGCAGAGGAGAGAGAATATGAATATGTAAAGAGTGTTTAGATCTGATAGAATATATATTTGACTATTGGTTAATCTCCTATTTATAGTGATGGCAAGAGGGAAAGAGTCAGCCGAGAGATTATCCAACCCTTGTTGCGTACCCGAGGAGGAGTTATTATCATGTTCTTGTTATGCTCGGGAAGTGCCAACACAACTGATGTCATGGAGAGGACCAATCCTGAGCCGAACCTCTTTTCTAGTCCTCTTACTGGGTTGTACCCATATCACCAGTTTGAAAATGCTAAAATAAACTAACTGCACTAATTTGAAGTCATTTTATCTTATGGTGCAAAAAATTCATCTAAAAAAAAATATTCAATTTAATTATTAAAAGATTTTTATGTTACTACAGAACAAAAAAATTCCTTTCTTTAAATATTCTTGAAATAAATAAGTTAAAACATGTTGATTAGAGTTAAAGTGTCTTAAAATTACCGTCTTCTTTAAAAGTGTTATGCTGATTAATATTGTATTGTGCTTATAAGTGTTGTTAATATATTGTGATAGATTAAAACGTGATGAAAATAAGTTAAAGCGGAAAAATTACTTGACAAAGTTTCATTAGCAAGGCATGCATGCTTACCAAATCTGATTAGAAATGTCACCTGAAAATTGTCTTCAATAATTAGAGGTGATGTGGTGACTAATTAAGAAATCAGCTGAGCCTCTAATTCTACAAGTATAAATAGGTTCATCATAAGCCAATAAAAGAGCATCAAATCAATCAGCTCTGAGTTTTTTGAGCCTTACATTCATCAAACACATATGTTTTCTCCACCGTGGTTAGGTGAACATGATGAACTGTTCAAGTTCATTAATTCACCTCCAAATTCTGAACAACAAATATCACAGCAACATAGTACAATACTGCAACAAGAAACCTTAAATGCCATTGTGAACCCTTCCCACATCTTTGGAATGGATCATAAGGTACCAGATCCCATGCCAATGAAAACAATCAGCCGCCGGAGGAAGCTGAGCTCCGGCGGAACCCTAGATAATGTCGTGGCCGGTCGATCGGAGGTTCCGAAAGACAGCCTCATCAAGAAGATCTTACATAGAGATGTTGAGAGGCAAAGAAGACAAGAAATGTCTCTTCTCTGCCAGAGTCTGCATTCTCTCATCCCATCTGCATATCTTCAGGTATTGATTGTATACTCCCCGTCTCATCTTAATCCGCACTCCGACTTTTTGATCATGTATAGATATATAATCATTAATATTATCATATTTGACGTCGTGGATGATCGATGTTGCATAGATCTAAAGCAATTTTTAAGGTTGTAGACAATACTTTTCAATTGTTTAAGCAACACATTTTAAGACTATTGTAAAATTTTAATAATTGTTGCTAGAAATGTGTTACTTCAGCTCTAGTTTGCATTATTGTTGATGAGTATACAAACAAGAAATTTTGAAATGTTCATGTACAAATTAATAATTACACTATTCTAATGATAATAACCTTTGCATAGACTTTATTGTCTTTTCAATGTGGTTGTATTAGCAGCTAGATTCACTCTCTTATTTTTCCAATGCTTTCATTTTCATATTCATACATTGAATAGATCCTCACATCAGCTTAATTACTAACTAGTGGCGGATTTAGGAATTAATAGTATAAAACAGGAAGACGCTACAATGATGGTTAGTCTGGAAAATACTGTTCACGTGCTTGTTCAACGGATCTGAGGGTAGGCCGGGTGTCTGTCCTAACCTAAGCATAGATCCGCCTCTGTTACTAACCCTAAATATTTTCTTGTGATTTCAAATGCCAATTTCTAACTGATCTTTTCCATTGCAGAAAAGGCGATCGACCACGGATCATCTTGAAGGAACCATTAATTACATAACACACATGAAAAATAAGGTAGAGGAGCTGAAGAACAAGAGAGAGAAGCTTCAGAATGAGGTTTCTGTCCAAGAACCATGCTTGAAAGTTATAAGTACTGCAGAACAGCCTATTGTAAAGGTTAAAAACTGCAAGGAAGGGGTTGAAATCACGGTGAATATCGGAATAAATAACGTTAAAGATCTACCTCTGTCAAAAATACTCAAAATCCTTGCATCAGAAGGAATGTCCATCAAAACCTGCACTTCAACTAGGGTTCAAGAAAGATTACTCCACGTTATCCAATCAGAGGTAAGAAAACCTACGTAGTCGTGTCCCGTTAACTCACTTATTTTTACTCAAGATCCCGACCATTGGATGCAGTATATTTTAAAATTTACAGTGGTCTTAATCACTGTGCAGGTGAATGAGGACGAAGCCATAGATCCAGATGAGCTGTGCAGAAAATTGATGGGAACTTCAAACGTTTGATGGGAACTGTTTGATCTTTGTCTCCTCTGGAAGATTTGGTGGCTCATCTATTCGTCGAGACATGAAAGAAAATACGTATTTGACTTTCAAGTTCATATTGGTATTAAGGAAAATATAAACTGTCCAAATTTGGCAAGACGAGATGTCTTTTATTATTTTTCGATTTATCTATTGTAGTCGTGACGTGTGGGATGATGAAATTGTGAAGGCTACTCTTAATTTGTATATAATTTATAGCATTGGATGTTTGTCGGACCCTTATGCTACTTGTAATATTATACTTTCTCCGTTCCATCCAAAAGATTTTAGTTGAATTTTAAAATTAAACTGGTCCGACTTTGATCATGAATATCTATATACGTACATCTTAATTTTTTTTATAAAATTAATGTTATGAAATATGTAATATGTAATATAATGAATCTAAAACTATGTATAATATATCGACACTAAATATATATTACGATAAACTAATGGTCTAACTAAGATCAATTTGAATTTGAAAAATCAACAAAAAAATTTTTGTTGGCACGGACGGGGAATTTAAAATCTATGTTTGACGCAATGTGTTTTTTCGATTTAGTTCAATAAATTGTTTGGGAAATTTATGTAGAGTTCAATGCATTCTAATCCATTGTGACGGTTATATTCGTCAAATAAATGCGAGACTCCGTAACTTTTAGTGACGAAATCAACATGTTTTTCCGCACCTCTGAAATATATAGCGACGGTTTCTGATTTTGTCTCACTAAAAATTGACGCTAATTTATCTAAGTCAAACTATTTCGTAACGCTACTAAAATATTCGTCTCCAAGTTACAATCACCAACTTTTCCGCCAAGTTTGGGCAAGTCATATTTCTGACGAATTATATTTTCGTCACTAAAACTGAAAAACAGTGACGAATTCATAAGTCTAGCAAAATCTAGCATTTTTAATGTAAAACTCAGAGTAGTAAAGAATAAAAACATCATTTAACGAGTAATACAGATGATTTACAGTCACAAAAAGCAACGGAATCGCGACCAATCTTCTCGACAGCTAATTGTTTGTGTGCCTTCTCCTTACACTGATGAGCTTAAGGATCGACAGACGGATGCTATTCGCAAGTTCCTCTTCTGCCATACAAAGTTCAACCTTCATCTGCAACCACCAAAAACCACACAGACATGAATCACCTAATTATTGAAAGATCTTATACATTTCACACTTTGTAAAGCAAAAACAAGATATATATGTATATATAGTGGTGGATCTATGCCTAGGTTAGGGCAGGCATCAGCTTGCCCTCAATCTGCCAAACAAGCCCGTGAACACAGTATTTTCCAGTCTAACTGCCACTATAACATCTTCCCTCTCTATACTACAGCGTTTTCTAATATTAATTCCTAAATCCGCTGCTGTACATGTATACATATATACTAAAGAGAGTAATGAGTTAGATACCTTAGCTACAGCTGAAACAGCAAGCATGTTGTCACCAAATGTCAGAGATTTCATCTTTGTCAGGCATAAATGAAGCTTCTTCATTTCACTACTAAGCTTCTCTTTGGTGAACCCGGTCGGATTCTCGCAGTTGATCTTAATCAGCACGTCCTCTTTCAGAATTCTGATTTCCAGCTTCTTCAATGGCGTCGAGATCTCCTCATAGTGATAACAATGGCTGGATGGTTTTCCTGTTTTGCCTTCTTTTTCAAGAGCCTTGAGCCTTTCTTCTAGGTGCTTTATGTGACTAGCCGCTCCATCAATCACAGAACTCCTGTCAATCTAATTTTACAAAGCATCACAGAACCATAAGCACACTTTCGTCAAGAAGTAGATGTAACACATAATAAAACCTAGCTATATTAATCAACACAACAACATCATTCTCCATAGCTTAAGTATTGGGGTTTCAACACAGGGAAAGGAAATGATTCGCTTTGTTGGTGTTCGGTTGGGAAAAGATCGAATTTTCGTCATTCCCAAAATCCTTTGGCCCATTTCCCAAAATCTCTCTTTTCCATTCCCCTCGCCCCTTGGGTTTGATTCCCCCACATCCAGTGGCGGAACCAGGGGGTTGCCGGAGGTGGCGGCGGCAACCCCCAAATTTTAGAGTTTAGAGTTAATTTACTGTAATTCGAACGGTAGTACGGTGGAATTGTAAAGGAGAGGCCTGGTTCCGCCATTGCCCACATCCTTCCTTTCCCCCAAATCCTTCCTTGTTGAAAACCACTCACCACCACCACTCCGACCACCCCCAACCACCACCACCACCACCTCACTCCGTCCATCACCGACCACCACTGCTTTGGCCACTCCACCCACCACCACCACTCCGGCCACCCACTGACCGCCATAAAAAATGGAAACATTGACCAAACAAAAATTCAAAGTTATCTCTTATTTTTTCCTTCCTTTCCATTCCCCTCCTAAATTAAAAGCTGAATTGAATCAAATTATATTTCATCAGTACCTTTGTCAGGCCAGGAACAAGAGTTGCGAGAGATAGAAATTGCTGCGAGAGCTTCTTTCGCCTTTTCCTTTCTTCAAACACATGATATTTGGCTTCCTGGGGCGTCCTTATACTCTTGACAGGTTGTTCTTGATGAACCACAAATGAATGGCTGGTTATGCATTCTGAACCGTCGAAAGATATCATCTGGCTCACCTCATCTGACTCTGTCTTAACCTTCAAGTTCCCCATTCCGGCGTGTCAGATCGAGCTAGGGTTAGAACTAATCTATGAGTTTGCAGATCAGAGAAGCTCGGAAGAAAATGGTGGAGTGCTTGAACAGGCTTCAGAAGGGGTAATAATTTGAAGCCGGAGACTGTTGACAATGATCGATGCCAGCCATATCATCCAAGCAATACTTTAATCAACAAATACATATAAAATAATCATGAATTCATGATGAGTTGTCAACTTGTCAGGAAACTAATCTGGTTCATGTATGAGTCTATATTCTTGCTGTAATTTGTCAACCCCTTGATTATAGATGTGATCATATTCATTCTTTAAACTTTGGTCATTCTCCAATGGCTGGTACATCGAGGGCACGTCTGATTGAGTTTATTTCTCGTTGATTTGAACTAAAGTGAATTGAACTGAAAATTAATGTATTGGAAATAGAATTAGTATAATGTCTGAATTTATTTACAGTCATCGAATTAAATTTTTGTTGAACTGAACTGAACTAAACTGAATTGATCTGATCTATTTATAAGCTCCAACAAACAGATCTGAGTGTGTTAGCATGTTTGGTGGATCTGTACTTTTTTTAAAAAAGTTGGGTACTTTTGACTTCTGCTTTAGGCCCTGTTTCATCCAAAAAATGCTTTCTGCTTGTAAAATAAGTAGATTTACCATACCAAACACTAAAAACTGATGAGTTTTGAAGCACGGTAATTGAAAAACTCTGCCAAATCTCTAATCATTTCAGTTCAGTTAACATCATGGAGATAGTATCTCTTATATTTTCACAAGATGTTAGCTGAACTATCTACATGATGTTATATACTATCTACACGATGTTAACTGAACTAAAATTAAAAATTGATGTATTATTAAAATTAAACAAAACTGAAACGAACTACATTAAAATATATTTAAATAAGTTGGGGAGAGCACCTGCCCGGATTCTTAAATGTAATACTACTGTGAGTAGTAAAACACAGAACCACATCTAACAATTAGTAATATCAAACAAAAGAATTCTTGACATTTTCTTGATATATATATATATATAGCAGGGGAAATTATGCTACTTAATTGGTTGTGTGCCTTCTCCTCGCATTGATGAGCTTAAGGATCGCCTGGCGGATACTGTTCGCAAGTTCCTCTTCTGCCATGCACAATTCACCCTTCATCTACAACCAATTAATCACCAAAAATCATTTTAAGAAAGGCCTAATACATTGGCACAGTTTGTAAAATGTGTTAGATACCTTAGCTACAGCAGAAACAGCAAGCATGTTGTCACCAAATGTCAGAGATTTCATCTTTGTCAGGCATAAATGAAGCTTCTTCATCTCATTACTAAGCCTATCTTCAGTGAACCCGGTCGGTTTTTCGCAGTTGATCTTAATCAGCACGTCCTCTCTCAGAATTCTGATTTCCAACTTCTTCAGTGGCAGAGAGTTCTCTTCACAGTGATAACAAAGACCAGAAGGTTTTATTGTTTTGCTTTCTTCTTCAAGAACCTTGAGCTTTTCTTCTAGCTTCTTCATGTGACTAATAGCTCCATCAATCACAGAACTCTTGTCCATCTAATTATTACAAAGTTTGAAATATGAAAACACATGAAAATTCTTATAAATGCAAAGACAATGTACAGATATATAACCAGTCAGTATTAGTTCAGTTCAGTTCAGATCAGTAGTACCTTTTTGAGGCCTGGAACAAGAGCTGACAGAGATAGAAACTGTTGCGAGAGCTTTTCTTGCCTTTTCCTTTCTGCCAAGACATGATATTTGGCTTGCTGTGGTGTCCTTGTAGTGCTCTTAACAGACTGTTCTTGAACCAGAAATGAATGGCTGTTTATGCATTCTGAGCCATGGAAGGATATCATTTGCTGGCTCATCTCATCGGACTCCGTCTTAACCGTAAAGCTTCCCATTCTACTGTGCTGGTGGGAGCTAGGGTTAGAACCAGTCGAGTTCGATGAGCTAGCAAATGACAGAAGCTGGGAAGAAAATAGTGGAGTGCTTGAATTGGAGAAGGTTGAGTTAGTACTGTCAGTACTAGAGGCTTCAGAAACTGTAGTCTGACCATAACCACAAAAGGAGGGGTGATAATTTGAAGCCAGAGACTGTTGACAAGGATGGATGTCAACCAAACCATCCCAATATTCCTAATAAACAAAAACAATATATCTATTAGCTGGAGTTTATTAGCTAGAGTTCAATGCAGTCCAGTTCAATAAAAGTATAAAGAGATTAAATTTAGATAAATTTAGATATAGAGAAAATCTCCTGAACTCCCAACTTTCCTGATTTTCCATGAAAGTCTTTATACGTTTTAATTCATACTGTGCATCTTTTAAGTTGAACTATAAATTTCATTACTTAAAATTTTTTAATTTTTATATGAATTTTTTTGAATTTTTGCATTAAAACATATTTTACTATATGTTTATTTCAAAATGGTCAATGTTTTAATACAAAAAATATATCATATGAGTTTAAATGGATAGTGGTACGTAGTTCCATAGCAATTAGGAAATTTAGACTTTCAAGAGACTTTGCATATTAATTTTCACTTAATTACCTCATTAATCTTTTTTGAGATGAAGAGATTACCCTCTTCTTGGCTTCAGTAAAATTTATGTAAGATAATCTAGATCTGATATGATATGATGATATCTGTATATCATATAATCGATAGAGTTTATTGAAATTTATTAGAAACCCAGACGGGGATAATAGTTGGACTTGTGTTATAATTCATAACTCAATTTTTATGCCCTGTTTACAGAACCTTAATTCAACTATTTTGTGTTGAGATCAGTTGGTTAAGAACTCAAATCCAAGCTTAAATCAGACAATAATCTCACCAGACAAGATGATGATGACCATGTTTCTGATGAAGGATCCATGTCTGTCACTCCAGCTGTATGTATGGATTAGATCTGTGAAACAAAAACGCAACCGACAAGATCTGAGAACACTGATCTCAGATCACATTCAATGGTAATTTTCAAAAGAAGAGGCCAATAATTTGTTTCATAAATCAAGCTGCTAACTTACCTCAGCTTGTTTCTGGCCGGAGAGATAACCGGAAACACTTTCCGGCCGCTCCTTGGTGCAGTTTCTGATCAGATCTATAGCTCAAACAAGATGTATGTTTATAAATAATCTCTCCAGAACCCTAAATTAAGCAAAGACTCAGAGAGATTCAGTATTTCCATGCCATTTACATGGATCCCTGTCTATTTTAAAGTGAAGATGGAGACAAAACGTATTCACATGTTGCATTTAGCACGTGTGGAAAATCATTAACAAAAAAGCTAGCTTTTCATGCGCTCTCTTGCTGATTACTTTACTATTACTTTTCTTGAATTTATATTAATGTTACTCCATACTTTTGAGTAAACTTTAAGGTAAAAGATTCATTACATGGTGTGCCACATTAGTTTTTCAATGTGAATTCCTCTGTTTTAATTGATGGATTAGAATTTTTTTTAATTTAATGTGAGACCAATTGATGTGAATATATTTTTTATGATAAATAGTGCGGTGAACCGCGCGATGTGATGTTTTTTGAGCCAATATTTTTATGAAACTGTAAATCTCAATTGTTCAATTATTAGCGTGACAGTACCACTCAATCTGGTGCACTCTGTCTTATTTTCTCTGTAAATATTTGTGTATGATTGAGATCAAGGTCAAAACAACAAAACATTAAATTTGGCCCCAAAACATCATAGAAACTAAAATAATAATACAAATCTATGCAATCCCCGATTTCTCAATAATTATTCTTTTATATTCCTATTAAAGTTCAGTTTAATTATAACCTTTGAAGAAATCAAACACGGATCGAAATATAATAGGAAAAAATTGAAAAACCAAATCATAATCGAAATACAGATGTGGAGAAATAGAATTATATCGAAATCATATTAGACTCAAAAATGAGTGAGATGAAAAAGAATCAAATCGAAAAAATAACTAGTTAATATTAACATAACATTAAACATATGAATTATTTATGTGAATAGTGGTAACAGTGCAGCACTGCAATTTGTTCTGTCGTTGGAAACTTTGCACGTGATTCCCGTTTACCCAGTAAGCGTCTTGATGATCCAACAAAGAGGGAGAAGACTAATATATATCAACACTTCTTTTAGATTTTTTAATTGATTAATCAAACGTAGATGTGAAACAAAAATGTATTTTCAATCCAAAAAGATATGTTATTTAATTATGAATGATTGTGATGATTAGATTTAGGTGTGGTTCTCAGAAAAATACTTTGGTGAACCTCCCATTATTTTACAATTTTAGAACGGAAGTTTTATATAAAGTTTAATATTTACTCATTACGGTCTAAATTATTTACGAAATAATATTAATGTCTTTTATAAATTGACTAGCTTTTCAAAAATTAAATTAATTAGAGCAAATATTTTTCATACTTTTATATTATATTTTGAATTAGAAAAGTAAAATACTAGATTGTATACAACTAGATCAATATAGATTACAAAAATACAAATTATCCTGATATTTACATATCCTATAATATTATAGAACGGTCTAAAACAAAACTTTGCATTTCTAAAAAATACTTAATTTTTGGTGCAAGTTGGTTTAAACTAATCCATTCAATGTTAAAAAACTTAAAGATTCCCCACTAACACTTGACCCTAGAATCATGTTATTGTAGTGCTGAAGCTTCCTTAATTATTGTGAATCTCAAAATTAAAATGACAATAAAATAAATCTATTTTTTTTGAAGTAATTAAATAAATCTATTACTGAACTTCGACATATATATAACAGATCTTGGGGACCATACCAGTAATAATTTTATTGTTTCAATGTAAATCGTTTCATACGTACGGTATATAACTGACTTCTATTTTTTATGCTGTAGTGTTGCAGTAATTTTTAACTGATGCAATGGCTGTAAAATTTTCTTTTTCACATTAAATTGCAATAAATTAATTATTCATATGACTAGCATTTTGTATACTGCGTGTTGTACGGTTATCTATATTAAAGATCAATATAACATTGTAGTGTGAATTCAATTATATCTCGCATCATAACGTTATTAATTATATACTTATTTATAAAAAAAGAAGGAAGCTTTTAAATAGTAAGTTTTATATAACTTAAATTTACTGGAATAAAACAGGGAAGCCACTTGTCATATTTAGAAAGCTTTTTAAAGCTGAGTTGGCGAAATGAGGGATATTCTCTTTAAAAGTTACTCTTTAATGTATAGTAGTATAAATGTGGTAATGCTGCTATCCCACATCGAGAAAATAAAGGAGAAAATACCAGTTTATAATGGTGGAAAAATTTCATGTAGATCAATGATTCCGACTCCTAAATCATTCTTCTCATCTCTACACTCTATACCCTAGCCAGCCCACCGTGGTTCGGCCTTTATCCGAGACTAGACACCTGCCTTGATCCAACTTAACCATAGGTTATATAGTCCACCCCCATTCAGAGCTACCAACTACATCCAAGCCCACCACCCAAACCATTTTTTTACCAAAATCTAATATTATTTTTTATGTTTTTTTTTCTTCCAATATACATTATTATTGTTAATTATATCATGCTTAAATTCAATACATAATGATAATTTTAAAAACAATTTTTTTACAAAATGTTGTTAACTTATATATAATTATAAATATTAGTGATAAAAAAATTAAATTTAAATTAGAGTGTGTATATTCATTGGTTGTCCAACTTTAATGAACTAATAAACATCAAACATGAAATATTTTCTTTCTTAAAATAAGATTAACAATTGTTACCGTTGAAAATATGATCTGTTTTAAGTGATTGAGATATGAGTTTGCAACACATATCGTAGTGCCTAACTTAAATAATATATATCTAGCATCTAGGATTAGTAAAATAGCATGTCATAATAAAGCGACTGAGAATATTGTCCGAATCAATCAAAGTTGTAATTAAAACCTTACAAAAAATTGTAACGAGAAAAGTCGATGGTACAAAAAATTCAGAAATTCAGAAATCCATACAATAAATTCAGAAATTCAAATATCCTTACAATAAATTCATAAAATGAGAAAAACCCTAATGATGAAAAGCCGATGATGCAAAACTTAATGATCATGCCAAGCCACGGAGTACTTTCACTTGAATGTAATGGATTCGTCCCACACGCTCCAGAAATTCACAGAGACACAAATCTTCCTCTCTGATTCTGTTGACCTGGCAGAGTTCCTTCCATCCACCAAGGTAACGGCGGCGACCGTCCGTCCATTTTCCAAACTTAGCAGTCCATTTCCGGCCAGCCGAGTCGCGAAGACGAATGTATCTGGGGAGTTCGCCATCAAGATGGTAGCGTTGAATAGTATCATATGGAATATACTGCAACAAATTAAAACATTGAATAATTATAGAGTTTAATTGAGTTCAATCTAAATAATAAGCTTGAGAGGAAGATGTTGATGTTGGACAAATAACATACCAGTTCATTGGGCCTGTTATACCGGATCCGTGTAACAAAATACGGATTTTCCGGCCGCCGGAATCTTCCAGACATGATGAGGTCACAAGCAAATGGATCAAGGGGAGTTCTTCTCTGCGGTAGCTGATGCTGACCTGCAACTATCTCTTCACCTGAAAAAGAATACATATATTCATATTCAGAACTATGAATACCACAATATTCAATAAACTTTTTTAGTTCAATTTTAATTTCAAATAATAATTAAATTAAAGATGTATGAGTAAATTACTTACCATCAAGACCTTCAGTTTGGTTGCGAGAGTTGAAGCGGCGTGAAGAATTTTGACGTCCTTCTTCCATTCTGCGGGAGTCGTCATAATCCGATCTTTGTTCCATTGTGCGGGCTCTCTTTTTATAGTGGGATTATCGATAAAAAATAAATACATATCCAACCCATATCCGTACCCGGCTCATACCCAAGGTCCAAAAAATTATATATACATATTATTAACATGGGCCTGGGTCTTAATTTATGAAACCCATACCCATATCCCTATTATTAAACAAAGATCCACATATACCCGATCCGTACCCGTGAGTCCAAAAAATGTGAACTCATTCCCGACCCGATGAATCTATACTCATTGGGTCTGAGTTAGGTCTCCAACCCATAATCAACCCTAAGTTCTAGTAAAAGAAAAACCAATCACACGTTATAAATTAGGGCACATGCATATCAAATTAGGGTAAATAACATATAGTAGACTAGGGATGTATCAAATTGTTAATTAAACATGGGCATGACAATAAAATTGATAATCAAAAACGAATCCGACGGAGTTACTCCAGTCGGATCCGATCCGATCCGCATATCCGAAACACGGGTCATTTAACCTACACTTGGTACAAACCTAATCCTACCAATTAACTGTAATGAATTAGGGCAAATTGTGAATAATTAGGGATTTCATCCAATCATCGATTCGTATGAATTAAACGAATCGCGATTGGTTTACTCCCAGATCAGATCCGATCATATATCGATCAGATATATGATCGGATCCGATCGATTCAACCACTAAAATATTGACAGAAAATAAAAAGGACGCGAAAGTATACCGAAGTGTTTGCCATCCTGACTGATTAATTTGTGTTATGAAATTGGCTAATTAACTATGAAATGCTGAATGAAAAGTGTTTCGGATCATCGGTTTTTATAAGCATGAATCCGCATACTTTCGTTGACTTAAGCTTTTCCGTTTAAGGTATAAGAGTATTCTAGAGAGGCCGGTTTTATTTTGCTAATTTTTGATTTTTTTGGTTTAATCTCGTGACCAAATACATTTCAACGATTCAATCAATTCATATAATTTCTTTCTTATCAATAAATTGCATTATTCCTAACATAAAGTTTTTATCCTGAAGTACAACAATTAGATAAGACGGTTTTCTGATAAGGTATGGGGCACGAAAAACTCCATTTTCATAAGTTTTGAGGCAAAAAGCTTATTACTTTTTCTTGATTCTATAATATAAGTGGTGTATAAATTACGGGGCTTACTTGAAAATGCTGAAAATCAACACTAAAATACCCCAAATCATCATCTTCTTTGTAAACCCTTCATCTTTGTACAAAATCATCACCATCATCTTCTTCATCCTCTCAATAAACTCACCCATCCAGATCGTCCGCGATGATACTCTAATTGTTCAAACAAACTCCGCCGATCAATTTTGTTCAAGGATCATTGCCGGAATTTCATGGAGTTTCACCTGGATTTCTTAGAGTTTCCCTGGAATCTCCTAAGTTATTGATGATTTGATGATCATCTCGTCCTTTAGATGGTTATCTGAGCCTTAGCGAGGATCTTGAGCTCAGAGTTGGCAGTAGTTTCAGATCTGGCGAGTGTGGCGGTGGACATCAACCTCCTCAGCCAGGGAAGTTGATATCAGCGGCGAATCCATGGAGTGTGGAGACTAGTGACACATGAAGTGTAAAATATTGGTGACAGGAAAATTGTCCCGGATAAACTCATTCAAACTGTTAGCACATATCTACCAAAAAAAGTCTTAGCTCAATCCTTTTATTTTGACACATTTTTGGGCATTACAAGCCCGATAATATCGCTAGTAATTAGAGCAAGCATGTACAATTTTCAAAAAGAACCCTAATTCACAGTGGATGATTTGGTGAAATTTTGGAGTATCCTTTCAGCATTAGTGATATCATCCAAGACGACAGCTGAATATTTACATCGAGAATCACTTTCCTCTCCTTTTATAGTCAGATGGTATTCATACTTGTCTTCTTGAATTGCTCTGCTATAAGCCTTCAGCACACTGTCAAAAACCACCGATTTCATGTTATCTTCATCGTATTTTTCGACTGCGAACCGCCCCATTGCCACCACAAACTGAGATTTAGGGTTTAGCGACGTCCTGTCTTCGGCTATTTTAGCTATAGAAGGTTTGAAAAGTGATGAGAAAATTAAGAGTGTCAGGAGAGTTACAGGAAAGAAGAGAGATCGAGATTGGATTGCCATTTTATGACAGACAGGAGAACTGAATTTGTGGATTTTATAAGCATTGAAGATTGAGTTATATATTCACGGTTACTTCTTGTTGGTGAAGATTGTAATTAAGTTACATTAAGTTCAGTTAAAGATACAAA
Organism: Sherardia arvensis; assembly: GCA_948330725.1. Classification (NCBI taxonomy): domain Eukaryota; kingdom Viridiplantae; phylum Streptophyta; class Magnoliopsida; order Gentianales; family Rubiaceae; genus Sherardia; species Sherardia arvensis. The sequence goes on from OX415235.1 coordinate 52,401,223, forward strand.
AAATTAAAAGGATAATTAAAAACAAAGTTTAAGACTATTGATTTCAATAACAGTAGTTATGTTTACATTCAATTTAGATAAGTGAATTAATTAATGTAAAGTATACATAATATCAAAAATGGGGCAAAGCCATATACATTTGAATCTCTTACAATGTGCTTATGAAATTGATTATACAAACAAAACAAGTACAAAATTACATTCAAATGACCAAGCTTTTCAGCTGCCTAAATTAACTATGAATATGTAAATATATATACAGGGTAAATTAAATATATACTTGGACCTTAACATGATCAATTTAGTTAGACTTCACTGCATTTTGCAGTTGAAAACCTAACCAAATGAAGGATCAAATCAATTAAGGAACCAAACGGTGTCTTTAATTACCCCGTCGTCTAGATATGAGATGTAACCTGCTGATCAGCTGTTGTTGAAGTAGTACCAATCCCAACTTGAAGCCACTGTGAAGAATTCCCTGTGCTTAGGTTTATGTCCTTGAGATCACTCAGCTTTCCCAACCTCTTCACCTTGTTACTGTCAGCCTCATCATTATCAGCATTCTCAATTTTCAGGCCACCATTACTATTTACATTAGTTGGAGCATGCTGATCAACCTTGGTATTAACCTTTTCATGGTCTATATTAGCCCAAGGGTGGAGATGGATGTCTGTTGAGACCTCGAGGCTGAGGAGGTTTTGAGGCTCGCTTCGCTTCAAGACCGATGAATGATCACCATGGTTAGCAGGGATGTTTAGGTCAAGAACTCTCCTGGATTTATGTGCATTTGCTTGATCGCGGTCCATTTGATCGGGGAAATGAAGCTTCACAACTGGAGAGTTTATGTTAGGGTCTTGAGAGTTTGAAGTGATCCAATGGCACCTCTTGTGCCCTCCCAAAGCCTGCCCTGTGGAGAAAACCCTATGGCAAATTGTGCATTCATGTACTTTTGACTTCCTCCTTGAGCTTCCTGATTGATGATCATACTGAAATGATAGGGATTTGGATGAATTAGGGAAGAATTCATCATGTGAGATCACATCTTCCTCAGCCGGCGGTGTCATGATTTCGTCGATTTGATCTTGTTTTGCAGCATAGCACCCCTTGACCTTCTTGTGGCTAGCCCTATGGCCACCTAGGGCTTGGTGGGAATTGAACACTTTCTTGCAAGCTTTGCATTCAAACATTCCACCTTTTTGATTTGAAGTGTTAGTAGTAGTGGGTTTGGTATTGTAACTGGTGTATCTGTTTGAAAAGCTAGGGTATTGGTTAAAATACGCATTCACCGGAATCCTAGCTGCCGCGGCCTCATCCCTACTAGCCGAGGCGCATGATTCTTGATCCGGCTCGGCTTCAACATTCGTGTTAGCTAGCTCAACTAGGCATTTGGCTAGAAGAAGGTCATCCTCATCCTGATCATCATAACAAGAAGAATTGTTATTGTTATTAGCATAGTAACCATTAGGGTTTGCTGATGAACAGTAGCTTCCCACTTTAGTCCTCAATGATCTTTTCCTTTTAGACCATTGCTGGCACCCGCCTTTTCGCTCGCCTTCTTCATAGTCTCCATCTGAACCTGGAGATGACACCAATGATTCAGCATCTTCTGAGCTGCATTTCCCATGCTCGAGGAACGATTTCCACGACAAAAACTCCTTGCCACAATTCTCACAAACCCTACAGCTCTTTAGCCGGTTAGGGTTTGTGCGAAGCTGGTACATCCTCCTTGTAGTGCTACTTGAAGTCCTATGATCCTCCCAATCACTAGCACCATCATCATCATCGAGATTCGCATTCTCATCACCAATGCCATGAGCCCTCATGTGCCCCCCCAAGGCCCTCCCACACATGAACCCTTTCTTGCATATCCTACAATAATGCTTGAAGATTGGCTGTGGCTCTTCTGTACAGTCCATAACAGCGAACCCTTACATCGATCATACGCGAGAAATGGAAATGAAAAACTAACCTATTCTTGAAGGGATCGATATGAAATGAATCGAGTTTGTTTGATGATGGATGTATATAAATTAGGGCTAGCCCTAGTTTTTAGTTTTGAGTAGTGTTTTGTGGAAGGGAGTTAGAGGCAGGGAAAAATAGTAGTAGTGTAGAAGTCTAGTGTGTGTGACAAGTGGAGGGAGAGTAGAGAGGAGATGGTTGTGTCCCACCCATCGGGACGGTAGCGCCGCCTATCAACAACCAGAAAACAGGAGGAGGAGGAGAGATTAGTGCATTAATTTACTCTGCAAAAGCTGGTTTGTTATATTGGTTTGGGATGAAGGCAATTTAGTACGGTTGTGAGTGAATGGTTGAGTGAGGTGAGAGTGTTTTTCTCTCATCCGTACATATTTTGGGAGTTGAAAGAGGTAAAAAAAGAGTGGTTATGAGTGAAATGGTGAAATTTTGATGAATTAATGGAGGAGTTTTTGCACCAAGAAATGAAATGTGCGGTTATTTATGAGCCACAATTTTTTTATGTACAATTTTTTATTTTATAATAAACAGAAAAAAAAAGAATTCTATTTGGGTTTGTTGTAATGAAATAATCAAAATATTTTTCAATTCAATTTATAGTTGAGTTTTTGATGAAATATGATTCGATGGAATTCAGCTTACTCTAGCTAGCCACATATTATTATTTTCTCTTAACAGATCGATCAGTAGATCAGTTCAATTCAGTTCAGATGTACAAAAATATTATTTAAGAAATTCAGAAAATTTTAGTCATGCTAATTTTATTTTTAATACTACATTAATTGTTACCCCCGCTTCCTACCAATTCACTTCATTTCAGTTCAGTAAAAAAATACATCAGCAGAACGTGGCCTTAGTATAATAGAGTCATGTTATAACTTAAATTTAGTATATTTTAATCTGTTTTTGTTCAATCCAGTTCAATTATATATTCATTTTATTTCAAGTAAAAAGGATTGCAACCTAAGAAATAATAATAATTGTTTTAATTGAGTCCAAATCTACATGATAAATGGTATGTATACATTTAAATGATATTATTAACTCATGATCAAACCATGTCAAAATTAAAATTTGTATTTTTGCAATCAATCAAATTAACATTAAAAAAACACCAAGAACACATATCCAAGCCTCTCATTTTAGGTATAGTATCATTAATCAAACTCTCCTTGAGAGTGGTATTATTATTAGGATCATACAATATCAATCAAAATTGAAAAAATATATACTAATTTCCTCTAATTAATTACTAAAAGGAGTTTTCTTCAGTCCCACAAGTCTCCACAGACCATTTTTCTCCAGAACAGTAGCTGAATATTGTTCTTGAGTATCATATTCAGATCCTTTAATAACCAGAACAAACTTATATCTGTCTCCTCCAACTTGTAGGTATGCAGCCCTAACCACACTCTGAAAGCTCACCCATGTATGCTGCAACCGGTTGTGTTCCCTCACCGCGTACTTCCCGAGCGCCACCACATTCGGGTCGCTAGGGTTCAGCGCGCGAAAACCGCCCAAAGGAGCGATCGGTAATTTCTCGTCGGTAATACTAGCCGTGGACATATTCAAAAGTGAGAGGGAAATCAAGAATGTCACTAGGGTTAGGGAAAGGAGATTGGAGGATGATTGGATTGCCATTGCTGCAGAAAATGATGCACAAGAGAAGAGAGAATAGAATTATGAATTTGGTTGTATATTTACAAGAATTTATAGGCTTTTGAAAACTTGAGAAATTAAAGTTGGGACGTTTTATAATATTAATGTCTATTAAATTAATATTAATGCATTTTGGCTGTTTTACTATGTAATAAAATAAAAGAGGGAGTTCTTAATCCGTCTCCATGTAAATTAAAAGACCCTACTAACATTACTATTTTAGTTGTTGCTTTGAAGTATGAGACGTTATTATCAACAAATTGATGAAACATTTGATGGGGTGATGCGTTATATATCTATATATATGTATATATAATTGAACTGAAATATGATGGTTCTATATGCAGGTTCAGTTTAATTCAGCAGGTCCATGTTAAACCTGAAATGATAATAATGTCATTTTTAAATATGTATTAGAATTCACGAAACGGTAATTTATGATTTGTATACGTATTCAATCATTATATAGACGTGTTTAATCATTCAATGTTTGAATGTAAAAAATATATTTATAAAAATTAATGAAAGGTGACTGTGGTATTTTTCTACTTCATTAGATCTGATGAAGTAAACTAAACCTGCAAACCCAAAAATTTAATATCAATGAGTGAAAATATAATCTAATTTATTTAAATTTGACTGAACTGAACTGAAAATTTTAAACATATTAAACTAAACTAAAAATTAAAAACAATTATAACCAAGATATTATCCTCCAAGAAAACCCATGGATCTTTTTCTTCTTAATTCACAAAAGTAAAATAGTTCAATGTATTGAAAATTTAATCACTAAGTTTACATAAATTTTATCGAATTTCATTTTTTAAATTAAATTAAACTAAACTAAACTAATTTACTAATCAGTGGAATGAGTTCAAGTGAACATAATCAAAGTTTTACCCTACGTTTATTTTTCAGGAGAAAAAGAAAACAAAAAATTAATAACTTTATCCGGGGGAACTGAGTTGAATTCAACGGGACCTCTCGAGTCACCGACTCTCTGACTCACCTCTCCCAGAATTAGCAATGGTTACACTTCCGCTGCATCATGCTAAGGTTAATCTTCTTCTCTGGTCTATAACACGCTCACAGTCGTTCAGACTTGTTCTATATCACGTTTCAAAAATAGAGACTCAAACTTGTTTTCTTGTAATAATTTGCAGAATCTCAGCCTAGTTTTTGGCAGTACCTGGAGCTCCAACTTTCATGGAAGAGCCAAAGCTTCCATACATGAAGTGGGTTTTCAATTTCATAGCATATTAGTTCCTGTTCTTGCATATTTTGTGTATTTTTCAAATTATCCAATTGAATGAGGGAAGAAACTGTTTTTCCTTTAGTGAAATGTAGATAATGACTTTTTATGTTCCAATGTGATTCTGGTTTTGGGATTTTTGATTTGAATGTTCAATTTAGGTCAATTTTCTAGACAAATCTTGCTGCAGTTATAGATGTTAGTTTATGGAATGATTTGTAGGGAAGTGATTAGGTATCATTCAGTTCATTTCTGTTTTAGTCTGCCCCGCTCGAGTGTAGGTCTAGAAGGGTTGGGGAGTGTGCTGAACCTAGCCTCTTCCCGTAAAGAGACAGTTGTTTCTGTGAATTCACCTAGCGATGATCGTGTAGTCTTTTAACCAATTGGTTTCGTGTATTTGACGAGTATCTTAGCTTTTGCGAACTTGGTTCTTTTCAATCTTGTGACTCTTTCTTGTCAAGTATAACTCTTTGTTAGACTATCATGGACCGGGTGGTGAAAGTTTTTGTTTTTGTTTTGATCACTGTTTGATTCCATTTGAAGTCGGTGTAGATTGGTATGAATATTTTTATGTATGGAATTAGAGAACTTCTGTCTGCTGACCTTTTTAATGAAAAATGAACCATCTTTTTTCAGGATAGATTGCGAATGGCCACTTCTATCTCGACAGATTATGTCAGTGCTAATGATTCTCGAGATGTTCAAGAACAAAAGCTCCCTCCTTTAGTTGCTGCACTGAAAGCATCGGCCGAAGAAAATGCAGCTAGTTTTCACTTCCCGGGGCATAATAGAGGTCAGGCAGCTCCTTCATCCTTCTCTGAGCTCATTGGTAAGAAACCATATATTCACGACTTACCCGAGCTTCCTGAACTTGGAAACCTATTTAGTCCTGATGGACCCCTTTTGGAAGCGCAAATAAAGGCTGCTGAACTCTTTGGAGCTTCAGAGACATGGTTCCTCGTTGGAGGCACTACGTGTGGGATCCAAGCAGCCATTATGGCTACTTGTTTGCCGGGGAATCATATCATTCTTCCTCGAAACGCTCATATCTCTGCAATTTCCGCCATGGTTCTTTCTGGTGCACTCCCTGAGTACATTCTGCCGGATTACAATTTTGATTGGGATGTTGCAGGTGGAATCACGCCTTCACAGGCAAGTGAATTTCTTCCGAGCATCAATTCAGAAATATTCGTTTTGTTGAAGTTAATATATAACTAGGTCTGTATCATTTTACCAGGTTGAAAGTGCAATTAAGAAGGTGAAAATGAGAGGGGAAAAACTTGGCGCGGTTTTGGTTGTATCGCCTACTTACCATGGTATTTGCAGTGATATTTACAGCATTTCTAAGGTATGCCATACTCATAATATCCCTCTGATCGTGGATGAAGCTCACGGGGCTCACTTCAGGTTTCACGAGCTTTTTCCGACCTCTGCGCTTTCTCAAGGTGCTGATATCGTCATACAATCTACTCATAAGGTTTTGTGCTCGCTCACACAGTCGTCAATGCTACATATGTCGGGAGATCTTGTAAACCGGGATAAAATCTGCAGATGCCTTCAGACACTGCAAAGTAGCAGCCCTAGTTATCTTCTCTTAGCATCATTGGATGCTGCCAGGGCTCAGATTAGTGAAAACCAAGAAAAAGTTTTTGACTTGACAGTTGAGTTAGCTATGGAAGCGAAGAGTATGATAAATGAAGTTCCCGGCATTTCTGTTCTGGATATCACGAGTTTTCCTCAGTTTCCGGCTATTGATCCCCTGAGGATCACATTTGGGACATGTTTGCTAGGTTTGTCGGGATTTGAAGCTGATGATATCTTAACTAAGGAGTTTGGACTTGTTGCAGAACTTATTGGAACTCGATCAATCACGCTAGCGTTTAACTTAGGGACTCGGAGAGAGCATGTCTTGAGGCTCATATCCGGTTTGAGACACTTGGCAGTTACCTCAACTGATTCTGTTAAAAACATAACCGACAAACAGAATGATTTTCAGATTCTCGCGCCTTTTGGGGATATAAACACAAGGCTTTCCCCAAGAGACGCGTTCTTTGTGGATAAAAGAAGAGTCGCGATCAGAAATTGTGTTGGTCGAATAAGTGGCGAGCTTTTGTGTCCATACCCGCCAGGGATACCGGTACTCATCCCAGGTGAGGTTATCTCAGAAGCAGCTTTGGATTATTTGCTGGAAATGAAATCCAAGGGTGCTGCCATAACTGGAGCCTCGGACGCTTCTCTTTCACACCTTCTAGTGTGTGATATTTAAGCTACTGATTTCACGATTCAATTCCAAGAACCGAGATCATCCCTTACATCTAATGTTTATCAGACCTTCGACACTCTAAACCATCAACATAGTCTTTCATTTTGTGCAAGAATAATCATCCGCCTTCCTAGGTTTAGCACGCTTAAAAATAACACTACCAACATGAAAACAGCACAAATAAATCCCAAATTTGACCAATGTATATAGTATACAGAAGAACAAGCAACAGAGCAGTACTCATAACACATGTAAGCAGCATATAACAATCCCACACGACCTTAGAAGTTGTCTAGTTTTAAACTACGACTACTACTATAACAAGTTCTTACAGAGTGCCCCAAAAAAGCATCCAAGACCAAAGGACTTATCATGTATACCTTCTTTGTGAACTCCCGCGATGTCAAAACCACCAAACCGACAGTTTCTAAATTAGCCCCATATGACAACACCGCTACAAACGACACAGAACATATTGAACATAATAGGCAAACCAAAGTTGAAGAAATATCCTTGAAAGATGAGCACCGAACCACCAAGAACTTCTTTCCATGAGGAGAAAGAAGTTAAGGAGTCTCTCCCTTGACCTCTCCGGAGCTTCCAACCGAATCCTTGTTCTTGGATGCCGTCTTCTTCTTCTTATTTGGTGGGCTAACAGGATCTTGATCAGCGTTCAAATTCAGACCCCCATTGGAGCCTGACCAACCTATCGCCTCGACTGATACAGATACAAAGGAATTTTATCAGTAAAACTTAAAATCGATCAAGCTAGTCAATGTTTCCAACTAGAGGAAAAAAAATCATCGGAAAATTGCTTAAAACGTGGTTTAATAAGAGAAGATCGTGTATTATTTACCACCTTGAGCACTTTCCACAAGTGATGCTGGCCTTGTCTTTCTCCTCACATAGTTATCCTGCAGGGGCTTTGGAATTTGGAATGAAAATCTATCCTGAGTAACGCCTTGCTGTTTGTACTCGGGATGCTCGTCTAAGAACCTAACCATACACAATAAAGTTTTCCCAAACTTAATACTAGTAAAGTTTTTCAAACTTATAAACATCTCAAATAAAGAGAGAGGGAAAAACCTCTGAATTTCAAGAAATGAGCGAAAGCGCTTGCCCTGGGGAGACTCATAGTACCTGTTACATAATCGATAAAGAATTTTAAAAATACAGTTATATTAATCATACAGATAGCATGGAAAGAGAGAAAATTGGAGAAACGTACACATCAGCAAACTTTGTGCTTCCTGCCGCCCTGATTCTCAGAAGCCTCTGCCAGCCAGGTGGCGGACGAGAAATGCTAGGCTTATCAATCGCCCAAAGCCTAGTGCCGTCTTGCACAATGTCAGGCTCGTCGTCACAACCCAAATCGGGTTTCCATTCGCGAGCAGCCTCACAGACAAAGGGATTTTCCAAAATAGACTCCCGGATTTCCTCATACTTCTCCTTTGTTGGTATAAGCCTCCACTTGAAACAATTTGCGCATTGGACCGTGAAAGCACCAACCGATGGCAGAAACCTGGATGCCTGATTGATACCCGAGTGCCTTCGCAAAGGAACAGCATGAGTAACAACACCAGCAACAGGGGTAGTTTCGGCAGGGTCGTAAAGCACCATCTGATTATCAACAGCATCGTCGGAGTCATTCTCTCCATTCTCGACAGGCTGGCTTGCTTCCCCTTTCTCATCAGAAGGATTGATCATTGCTTTCCCTTTCTCATCAGAAGGATTGATCATGGTCTCAGAGTTTTCACCAACAGCAGGAGAAGCAGGTTCATTCACATCGATTAGTTTCTCTACAGCACCAGTCAGACTACCGTTAGCCTTGGGACTCTTCATTGAACTCTGAACAGTCAGAGTTGTATTCAACTTATGATTACCTGAGCAACGAAGAAGGAAAAGGAGTGAAGAACGATTCTCATTACATTTCCATTCCACACAATTTTAAGGACATCAAAGCATGCATCAGTGAACAAACAACAAGAAGTAATGCACATTAGCTACGTTATCTAAGACTCACAACAACTCAATCCTAAAGTTAACTTCCGATGAAATAGGCTTTCGACAAAGTAGGACACCTTCGCAAATGTTAAGCCCGACTCTTAGCTATTCACATTAAAAAGTTAGCAACCATGTCTATGAAAGAAAAGAAAGATCTGACAACAGTACTATTAAAAGAATTTGACTAAAAATCTGATGAATATTGGCCGTTGTTACCTATCGATCAATAAAATTCAAGGTTCACTACTTTTTTCCCTTATACAACTTTAGTTGAACGTTAAAATTCTTGAATGTTTGCCGCGTTTTCCTTTTTTAGTTGAACGGTGTCGTTCCCCGCTAACGTTCCACTAAAGCCTATATTATCAAAATTAAAAAGAACCTCCACGTGTTAACCATTTGAGTAGACCGCTACACATGCATCGTGGGTTTCCCGCCCATGCACACATTGTAAGGGCATTCACTAACCACAGCTCAAAAAAAGACGACACAAAAGCATATACAGATGATTTTAGGAAGAGAAGACCACAAGAAACACATGAACTGTAACAACAAAGAGAAGAGGTTTCCATAAGACATTAGCTACAAATACAATTTTGATCACTTAACAAAATCATTCTTTTTCAAAGGACAAAACTCTAGACTATCACAAGAACATTTCCTAGAATACTTAATTTTCAACAATACCTCACTTGTGGCTAAGAGTCTAAGACATACATTATTTTTACAGGAAATTTTCACCATCAAAAAAATCCAGTTCATCATTTCACCACGATGAAGTAAAACACCAAACCTACGGAACAGATTTTAAACCATAGTCAGAAAACAAAGTGAACCCCGAACTAAACCCCAAAAAAATGCAAACTTTTTCAAAATCCTGTTCGTTCCTTCATTCATATGTATCACATACTCATAACAAACAGACAGCAGATATGTACATTCAGAAACCCTAAAAATGTACAAAACAGATAAACCCCAACACACATCAATCATATCTGCCTCATCCTACACAAACACAACTTTAACCCCTAAAATCAGCACACAGCAACACAAAATGCAGGCTAGAAGTAAAAAACACCAAAAAAATTGGACAAAAAATACAAGATAAGATCAAACTCAACCAAACACAAACAAATCAAACAAAAACAACCAAAAGACACAAACTTTATCAAGAGGGCATTGTTCTAAGTTCACCACTGCTTAATTTTGGGAGGTGGGTTATGATTCTCACATCAAAATAAACACAGAAAAACAGCAAAGTAAAAAGTGATAAAAAATTCAGAAAATTACTGAAAACGAAGCGGTTGGAGCAGATCCCAGCATGGGCTGATCAGCTGCAAGCATTGATAATCGGTTTCTGAGCAGAACGGAAAATGAAACGCCGCCGCTCACGGTGGCGGAAGTGGCCGTAGAACAGTGGTGGCGATATCAGAGGTTTCTGGGGAGTGAAAAACCAGGTTCGGTGGAAAAGAGGATTGTTTTTTCTCTGTTGATGAGTACTCTTATTTTTCTCACATAAATCGAAATAGTTAGTATTTATTACCTGTTCTGAATTTTCTGATGCTAATCTGATCTCATAATGTTATTGTATTTTTAGCATTTATCACCTAATTTTGAAGAGTCCGGAACATCAAAAGTCGATTCACACTCTTTTTTTTTCCGGAGTTTATTTCTTGTTGAACGGGATAAATTATTAAATTGAAATAGACTTAAACAAATTAGATACATATCCTTCAAAAAAATAAGTTAAATAATAGTGATATACATTTACTGAAATGATCTAAATTAGAAAGAATTGATGCGAATAAACTTTAAAAATATCCATCACCATAACTGGAAGTTTCCACGAAACTCTCGAGGAAGCGTCAACGACTTTTGAGACAATTGCTAATTAAATATAAACATCATTTATTGTAGCATCCGCGCATTATCTCTAAATCCCTAAATTTTATGTGCGCCGTTGGATAAGAATACATCGTCAATTTCAGGCGATCTCTAGATTTTTCCTTATAATAATTTTGATTGTGCATTTAATGCGTACTACTAACTTATTATGAATAGTACTTTTTCATGATTATCAAGATATATTCAACTTAATAGTGGTTTAGTGAAATTTAACTACTTGAATTTAATTTAATTTAGTTTGATTTAACTTTAACAATTCTATTTAAGGGGAAGTTTAAGATTGAGTCCACTCGGACATGGAGTTCAGATTATGTCCCTGGACGAATACTTGTCCGGGACTACTTTTGTACTAGGAGTCTAGGAATATGCGGCCTTTGTCTTAGTATATGTGCACCAAGGGCCCAGGCCCATTTTTAAACTTTAAAATTCTCAATTTTGAACTTTGAATTATGTGAAATTTTACTTTAATTTGGTAGTGGAATATAAATATCTTTAGTCGCGGATATTATTAGTAGTGAATAGGGGTGATAACGATTACGAGCATTCGTTAAAAAGATTGAGATTGGATCGGATAAAAATCGGATCGAGATCGTTCATTTAATAAATGAACCGATCATGATCAAAATTTTATGATCGTTTATTAAATAGACGATCAATGATCATAAACATAAAAGCTCGATCATGATCGCGAACAGATTGATAAGATGATCGAGATCGCCAATAAAAATAAAAGTAATATAATCATATACATTAATAATACTGGGAACATAGTTTAATTTTAAAATTTATGTCTATAGTTTGTTGTGTACTTTTATTAATTTGATACTTTGTGTATTTTTTACTTCTTTTTAATTAACTTTTAAGTTGATCAAATGATCGATCGTTGATCATTAATCGAACCGATCGTTATCTTTCATTTGATCGATTATCCATAGCGAGTTGATCGCGAGCCGATCACGATCATGAATTATTTCAATTCTCGAGCCGATCTCGAGAATGAAATTTCATTCTCGAAATATACCTTATAAATCACAATTTGCTGATATTTTCACAATTATATAGTATGGGAGAAAGCAGAAAGGACACAAGAGACTGGCGTTGGACCTGATTTACATCGGAAAATAAATTTACCCATCAATCACTCTGTACGGAAGCAAGTAATTTAGTCTTTTCAATGTTATAAACATTGTTACAAACAATTAATTTGGATCAAAGTGACCGGGACTACTAATTTATCATTTCAAGGATTCAAATTCAATTGAATTCCAGTTCTTGGAGCCCTTCCCATCACAGTCCTATCAATAGCTAGAAAAACTACTCATTATCGAGGTTCTAACTTACGAATCTGATCTATATTTGCCCTTTCATGGAACCCGAGAACAATTAGACAGATTACTCAGTAGAGATTTTAGAACTAAAAACTCCATTGTTGCAGCAAATAATGGACAACTCACAGTCCCTACAAAGCTCGAGATATCCCGCTAAACCTAACAACTTCAACAAAGAATACAGACACAAGGAAACTCGGAACCTAACAGCTTCAACAAAGACCACAGACACAAGGAAACTCGGACTAAAAAAACTCGAGTATATAGTTATATAGCAGAACTTATTAACGTATGACCTAAAGAAGAGCAGGACTAAACATCCTACGACACACAAAGGCAAACCATCTAAACAGCAAATTAAGACAGAGACGAGTTCCAAAGGATTATACGACTCAAAAACCATACTTTTTATTTAGGTATAACCTCTAACGACCGTACACTATGATCTCAAGACATCCTACGATATCCAAAGGCAAGTCCTGTATCATATGTTCCAAAGAACTACACGGCTCAAAAACCACACTTTATAACCTCTAATAACTTCTCTCGATCAATCAGCCATGATAACATAAGACTAATCGGAATCAACAACCATATGGCAACAAACTCACAAAGCACCTTACTTTATCTCCTAGTCTGTTCAACCAGCCTACGAAGCATCCTAAACAAGATCGAACATGTATAAGGTTCATTAATCTACAAACCACTAAATCGTAAGGATTCATAATCAATAGAAGATATTACAATCAACAAAAGCAAACCATAAAGCCTCTTACTTTATCTCCTAGTCTGTTCAACCTATGAAGCATCCTAAACAACACTGAACATGTATGATAAGGTCCATTAATCTACAGAAACCACTAAATCTTATAGAATCATAATCAGTAGAAGAACATATAATCAGCAAATAAGCAAAACACACATGAAACAAAAGCAAATATCTCAATTCGCAACAATTATTAGCTTAACATCAGAATCCATGAAACCACAACATAAATCCAGATCAAAACACACCTAAAAAACTAAACCCAACAGGTAAAATCGACTGATAAACACCAACCCAGAACCAGATTCCCCAAAAAGAACCAATCTTTTTGGCGGAATCCCTCTAGACGGGGGTGAGGAGCTGGGACCATGATGGCTTGGGCTCGGAATTCATCCCGATGACGATGATGAGCGGGATGAAGCCGTAGTGGGCGGCGACCTTGGCGTTGTGCAGAGTCCACGTAGTCCAATCCTTGATCAGCTTCATCTTCGAGGCCCCCTCGTCTTCTCCGTTCGTCGGCGCCTTGTTCCTCGCCGATTTGCTGCCCTTGGGCTTGAGGGAAATCCTGGACGCCATTGTTGATCTGCTGAGTTCTCTCTGTTGTTTTTAGCGGTGTTTTTGTTTGATTGATTGTGTGTGCGTAGGGTTTTAGCCCTAAATATAATTGGGGACACTTTCTTGCCAAAAGGGATTCGGATTTGGGTAAATTATATTTCAGCCCTTGAGAATTGTAATATTCCATTAAAATTTTAAGATTTGTTTTCCAATTAGGAATTTATTCTAATTTTGAATTTTGACAGAATTTTTTTACTTAAAAACCACCCGAATGTGGAGGATATTTATTAGGCTCCCAAATCTTAGTAGCTAATCTTCTAAAAGGGAGGTAATTGGTGATATTACAAACTAAGTTAAGAACCTAAACTGTATCTAAAGTACGGTTACACGTTGTTCCTAAATCTAAAAATGCGACAAAATAAATCTGAACATCATAAAATCTAATGCCTGAAAGCAGATGGTATCAGTAACTTGATAGAAATTGATAGAATCTTCTTGGGGTGCTAGAACCTCAGTAATGATCCATCTAACATTGTTTTCTACACCGTGTCTTTTGAAATTAAATGTTCATAAGAGAAGAAGTATAATCATTATCGAAATCAATTAAAACTAAAAAAGAACCGAAGCAAAACAACTAAAAAATAGTGAAAAAAATATATTTGGACGAAACATTAAACCATAACATTGATTAGATAAAAGTTTAGACGAAAAATAAGAGAATAATTATTTAATATTATAAGAAGTAGGGATTAGAATAGAATATGACCCAAATATCAGATCCTTAATGCAATTTCCCATCACTTTTATCTTCTCATTTCCTCGCTTCGGGCTCTCTCGGTGTATCAGTCTGGTGAAACGCTCCAAGGTCTTCTCAAGCCATCTACTGTGTGACTGTGTGTAAAAATGGGTGGAGGAATGGACGCAAACAAGAACAGGTGGATCGAGGAGTGGGGATCCGCCAGGGAGAATCTGGAGCTCAATTTCCGGTGGACTCGCCGGAACTTTGCTCTGATCGGCATCTTCGGCCTCGCCATTCCGGTCCTCGTGTACAAAGGCATCGTCCGCGATTTCGTAAGCCCAGCTGATTCTTTTAATCTCTTTATGTGTGTTTTTGACCTATTTATATATCTGATTGAAGCTCAGTTGATATTGATTTTTGGGTGTTTTGATTGATTTTGCTCATTATTTGATAAAAAGTGTGTTTTAGAGGTTTCGTTGCTGGAATTAACATGTATAGACATACATTGATATGATGATGTTGGGGAGAAACCGTTTTTAGGTGAATGAGAGGGAACTTGGTTGTGAATGAGAGGCTTTAGGAAGTTATTTGTATGCTGGGGAGGAATTTGAGCACGTAGGAAAGAAATATAAGCTGTGGTTTCGAAGAGAGGGTTCAGTAAACAAGTACATTGCTATGATAATATTGGGAAAAAAAAAACATTTTTTGGTGCAATTCGAGTCAAAGAAGGGAACTTGGTTGTGAATGAGAGGCTTTAGGAAGTTATTTGTATGTTGGAGATGAATTTGAGCATGTATGAAAGTATTTAAGCTGTGGTTTCGAAGAGAGGGTTCAGTGAGCTGTGTTTGGTTGAAAAGATTTCATTTTTATATTCAGCATAGGCTGATAAGTGATGTTCATCTTCCGGATTCCCGTACACAAAATGATTTGCTTAAGTGTCCTGCTTTCTTTAGTGTAGAGGTCTGAACAGTCATGTATGTGGGATTTGTAGCTCTTTCAGTAGGGATAGGAAAGAAGAGCGGAGCATTAGACAAATGCAGCTCCACTCTCCCAAAGACTGAAAACTCAAAATCTCTACTTTAGTCATTTAAACTATATACTGGTTCTAAGCTTTTGTTGGGGGTTAGAAAAATAGTCTAAAGATCTGTTATGTTTGTTTGCATGGATTAACGGAACTGATATAGGGCCTTAGTTCATTTTTTGAAACTGCTCATGTTTTCTGGTTGAGCGATGAACACTACATCTTTTATTCTCACGCCGGGATTAAGGATTCCATGATCACAGTCTTAATATGTCTTAAACATCTTTCTCTAATGTAGCAATACGGAACTTTTTTTTTTTTTTTTGATAAACAATACGGAACTAGTTGGAGCGTATTTGAATATCTGGCTTCCAGATGTCTCTGCCTTTATAGAGTTTATGAAATTGTGCCATTAAGCCATAAAATTCCACTTTGGATGTGAATATGTAGTCAACTATATGGTATGAAGTTTGAAGTCCTAACAAGCAGTAGGTCTGACAAAAGCCTCTGGGAGAAAGTATAAATAATGTTTTGGGCTGTGATTTATCTTTCTGTAAGATCATCCGTCTTTTGGAATTTTGTTTTGATTGAAGTCGGCCATGTAGCCATCACAAAAAGTACTATTCTACCTGAACTCTGAACTCTGCATGTCTTCTTTTGTATTTTTCCAACTGTTAAGCTTACCAATGTTCTTTTCTTTTGGTTACAGCATATGCAAGACGAGGATGCTGGAAGACCTTACAGGAAGTTCGGCATTTGAGCATTTTGAAGTTTGTGTAATAATGGTTGCTGAAGTGAACTAGTCTTCAGGACACAAACAATTGTGCTTTTTCTAGACATTTTATTCTGAAATTACTATGTACAACCCAATTTCATTGCAAAACAAGGGATAGTTGTACTGCTTTGCATCTGATTGCATTTGTGTTTTGTATTCGTGCTTTTTGTAGTGTCATTGCAAGTTTGGTATCTTGATGAATAAAACTAGTTATACAGACAAAAGTTTCATAGACGGACAGCATACACATAAGGATGCAATTTGCAAGGAATTCATTCTGATTTAGGGATCATTGGACTTCTATATTCGCTTGTTTCAGCTGAACTGCACTCATTGCGAGAGTTAAAAGGATCAGATGGAAGGCTAAGGCCATGGCCATTCCCTTCGAGCATTTGAAGCACGGATGTGATTGAAGGACGATCATTAGGGTTCCATTTGATGCACATAAGGCCAGTGATTGCTAGCTTCTTGATCATCTCCTCTTCCTTATTGTCTTCCTCAACTTGAATTCTGAGATCCTCTCCATTAATTAAACGCTCATAAAGCCATTCCGGGAAACATACTTCATTGCTTTGCGCTGTGGTGTCAATGTTCTTTCGTCGTCCAACCATTTCAAGCAACAACATTCCAAAACTGTAGACATCTGATTTGTAAGACACGTTTCCAAACTGTCTGGAGAAGACTTCAGGGGCAATGTATCCCATAGTTCCTCTTGCGGCTGTCATTGAAACTTTGCTTTCTCCCTTTTCACACAATTTGGCTAACCCGAAATCAGATATTTTGGGAATATAATTCTCATCCAACAATATATTGTGTGGCTTGATGTCGAAATGAAGGATCCTCTGTTCGCATCCTTGATGAAGATACTCAATTCCTCGAGCAATGCCAATAGCAATGTCTTGCAACTTCTCCATTCCAAGTGTAAGATGCTTTCCACCATTTGTGAATATGAACTTGTCTAGAGAACCATTTGGTAAGAACTCATAGACAAGGGCTCTCTTGTATCCATCGGCACAGAAGCCTAACAAGCGAACTATGTTTACATGATGAATGGTTCCAATAGTCCTCACCTCGTTAAGAAACTCATCGCCATTTCCACTAGAGTCATGCAAAAGCTTCACAGCCACAGAGATCTCCCTTGAAGCTTGTCCTTTGAAGACGTTACCATAACCTCCTTCGCCTAATTTATCCTTGAAATCACTCGTAATCTTCTTAATATCGGCATATGAGTATCGTGTAGGCTTCATGGCTTCATAATCTTCCAAGAACTTATGGATCATCAGTTCGTTCATCTTGCGCTGTTTCATCATGTTGCAAACATGATAAATTGCAGCAATTGCAAGCAGTAGCAGCATGAATCCAATTATTGAGCCTGTAATAGTTAGGACTGCAAAATACAAACATATTAAGTGAGTGAAGAACCTTAATTTACTGCAACTTAACTAGCAGAACCAACACATTACTGAAGCTGTCACGACACGGAAACATGAGATCACTATGACATGAAAAAGAAAACAATGCTTCTAATAATACAACTGAGCTAAAATAAGTGTAGTGAACAATAATAGGACTAAACTAAGGTAAACTTTGTTATCAAATGACATATACTGAACTGAATTTAACTAAAGTACAGAAGCAAAAGAAAAAGGGTGGTTCTATATACATGTCCAGTTTACTTCTGCAGGTCCAAATTAAATCTGAAGTGACAATAATGTCCCTCTTATATATGTATTATAATTCACGAAAAAATAATTTATGATTTAGACACGTATTCAGTCATTACATAGACGGGTTTATGCATTCAAGGTCAGGGTTTTAGAAATATATATGTAAAAATTAATAAACGAATGAAGGGTAATTATAGTATTTTCCCACATCCATTAGACCTGCAGAAGTAAACACCAAGAAAAACACGGCCTAAGTGCAAAATCCATTTATAAACACTAAATGCAGAAAAACACTTACCATGAGAAGATTGTGTGTATGCTTTGAGGCAGCCAATTGTGTTATTGGTTTCCCATCCGCAAATTCCACCTCTCATCTCACAGCTTTGGCACACAGTAGTAGTATTGGTAAACCAACTCATTTCAGTAGACTGTGAATTCAGCATCGGCGGGATTATATAAGTAGTGTACATCTTCTTGCAAGATTCCAGTTGCTCTGACACACTCCAAATGAATAAACCAAACGGTAACGCGTACACTTCATGTGCATTGCTCCTTAGGCAACCTATGCTCACCCATGGATAAGCATCCCTCCCCCCTAACATCGAACAATTGAATAGAGAATAGGATGGATGAGTCTCTTCCCCGTCTGAATCAAACTGAAATGGAGTTGTGGAAAGATCAAGATCTCTCAGCCAAAGCCTTGCAAAACAAGTGTCAAGAGGCTGGACTTTGATCTTATGCGAGGAATAGGATATATGTGTCACTATAAATTTAACAGATGAAGATGAAGGAAGCTCGAGTATGGTTCGGCTTCCTTCATCGCAACGAAGAATGAAGCTCGAATCGTAACCACAGTAATTTGGCTGCTTTCCAAGGAGAACAAATGGGAACCTTACCGCAGGACCATCAGAGCTGCAGTATTTTGCTTCAGAACACACATGAACACCATCACTGTGTGTACTTGTGCTAGAAACTGCATGGATTACTGGGATTGGGAAGAGCTGTGAAAAAGATATGGTGATGGTGCTAACTAAGATCATTAATGGTGTTGTGATCTTCATAGCGTTCAGAATGTTTCAGGAAAAAAAGTGAGGGTTTTATTTCATGATAATTAGTATTATACTCCTGTTTATAAACATGTGCATTTCATA
This sequence comes from Sherardia arvensis, assembly GCA_948330725.1. NCBI lineage: Eukaryota > Viridiplantae > Streptophyta > Magnoliopsida > Gentianales > Rubiaceae > Sherardia > Sherardia arvensis. The sequence continues at coordinate 52,420,279 of OX415235.1, forward strand.
ATCTCTAGTGGATCTGGAGATCTGTAAAGTGTATAAATGTTCTTGTAAAAAAATTCGAAAAACATTCGGGTGTTGCTATATACGGTCCGGTATTTTACTTTCTAGTCCAAAATACGGTATACATTTACAAAAATATTCTCACTTATTCTATTTATTGGGAAACATAGCAATATTCAGGGGTGATATTTAAATTCAATAATATTATGAGTCACGCTGAGTAAAATAACGGACCAGTGTGATCATACACTTTTGCATTCATTAAAAAAAAGTGATTCATGCTTGGTATATTCATATTGGCGAGCTAAAAGAAATGATTAAAGAAAAAGCAAGATTCCATGAAATGGGGTATGAAATGCACAAATAATTCCTATGATTAGATGGAAAATCAACTTTTTTTCCCCTTAACTTTCAAATATCTATTGAAAAAAAATATAAAGAATCCTTTAGGTTTATGATCAGTCAGTAGTTTCCTGCAAATTGAGCTAGTGACAAGATGATGTTTCCATTGCAGGTTCTAGGATACTTGTTTGTCTTTCTTTTGATCTACTTCCTGGTTTTCCAGTTCTTGTTTGTTCTGCCGGGATTTTACAGTTGTTATTCTCCAGAGGGATTATACAGTGATTATTCTCCACATAATTACAGTTGTCCGGAGAGCTTACATATCTGTGGAAGTTCCAGGGTGATGTTAAAGTACCCTTTTCATTCTGAAACTAACCCGAATCCCTGTAAATATCCACATTTCAGCTTATCTTGTGAGCGTAATCGAACTGTTCTTCACACTCCCACTGATTTATACAAAAAGTACTATTATTACGCCGATCCAGGGAGTATCAATTATGAAAGCCGAACAGTTAGAGTGGTTGATCCTGGTTTACAAGAGGAAAACTGTTCAACCCTTCCTGTTATTAGGTACATGGACTCATTCCATAGGTTGTCTTACAAAAATACAGAGCTTCATTTGTTAATAGCACATCAGGGAACAGGCGAGGTGGTGTTCCTGAGGTGTGAGGATCGAGTGAAACCTGGTTTGAAATCGGAAGGCAAGCTGCATCGCTTAGTTGGCACTGAATCTTGTAATTTCACTGCTGGTAATTATGTTATTCTTGGCCATAATCTTATGGTTCCTGATTTAGAAGAATCTTGCACGGTTGTTAGAGTTGATAGGGCAAAGATATCTTATGATGAGGTTGCGGCGCTAATATCCAATGTTTCATTCATGGATATACACAATGTAATTTGTCGTGGATACGAGCTCGAGTGGTTTTGGGGAGGCGAGGGATCCAGCCCGACGACATCATTTAAGTGTGAGCATTTGTTTCTTAAATGATCTGTATATCTTTCAATGTTGCATTAGCTGTTGTCTAGAGCTGATTGTTTGATTTTTGTTCTTGAAACACGCAGGCCGCCTGTTTAGCCTACAGAGCTTCCTTGCCCATGAATTTCAGCGAATTCCGTGGATTTTGAGTAAGTAATTCCAACTAGCTATTGATATATGCTATACATGATTATTGCTAGAGTAGATCTGTGAGTTTGAGTTATTCAATCTGTCTGTTTTCTTCCTCAGCTTGTTATGAATCATGTGTCAAAAGAACTCATGAGTCATGGTATTATGTCATGTTTCTTATTCCTATACTGATTTGGTTCTGCAGAAGTGCTATTGCTCACAGCTAGATATGGCATTGGGATTCTACTCTTATTCGCTTTTCTTATTTACAAATGGCGCCGAAGGCATCTTTCATTGTATGACTCAGTAGAAGAGTTCCTAGAATCCAGCAACGGCCTAATGCCAATTAGGTACTCCAGAAGAGAAATCAAATCCATGACAGATAACTATAAGGAGAAATTAGGCGAAGGAGGTTATGGATGCGTATACAAGGGGAAACTGCGAAGTGGAGGTCTTGTTGCTGTCAAGATTTTGAAGAAATTCAAAGCCAATGGACAAGAATTCATCAATGAAGTTGCAACAATTGGAAGAATTCACCATGTTAACGTAGTTCGCTTGGTGGGATTCTGTGTATCCTCTTCGACTCAAGCTCTTGTCTATGAGTACATGCCTAATGGCTCCTTAGAGAAGTACCTAAAATTTTCTGGTGATGTGAGAGATGACAGTTCATTTTCATGGCAAAGAGCACATGAGGTTGCAATGGGTATTGCGCGAGGAATTGAATATCTTCATCAAGGGTGCAACATGCAGATTCTGCATTTTGATATCAAGCCTCATAACATTCTCCTTGATGAAAACTTTGTTCCTAAAATATCTGATTTCGGCCTTGCTAAACTCTACCCCGTGCAGAATGGTGACATTGCAACACTCACAGCCATAAGAGGAACACTAGGCTACATAGCTCCTGAAATGATTTACAAGAACATAGGGAGAGTCTCATACAAGTCAGATGTGTATAGTTTTGGAATGGTGCTCATGGATATGGCCGGGCGGTCAAATGCACAAATCGATCCTAATGCTGACCGCTCTAGTCAAATGTACTTCACTACCTGGATGTATGATAAGATGAACCGACGAGAAGAGGTTATCATGGGAGATGATGGAAGTGATGAAGAAAAAGACATTGCAAGGAAATTGGTTTTGATTGCATTGAAATGCATTCAAATGACACCTGCAGACAGACCTTCAATGAGGGAAGTTGTCGAAATGCTTGAAGGTGATATTGAAGCACTGGAACTGCCTCCTAAACCAATGTTGTATCCTTTAGATGCACCAGCAAAAATATCGAGTTCATGTTCCAGTTCCTCGCAGGATTCAGCTGAACCACTGTGGAGTTCAGTTGCATTTGAAATTGAATAAATTGATTGTAATTTAGCCTATGCAATATGCTGTAATATATTTCAACATTTGATCATTTTGTTTTCTCTTAATTCTTGTGAAACAATATATATTAGTGTGCGGTGGCGGATCCAGAGAACGTTTTTAGATATGGGTGAATAACACTGAGAGATACGATGTTGGCAGATTAATAAATTTAAATAGTTAGAAATTTATTCAGATCAATAATTATCGGTTACCTTGTCAATTTTTGGTATGGTTTCGTGGAGAATTAATAACCTGAAGGCAAAGTCTCTTGAAATACTTTTGTTTTGAAATTTTGAGAGTTCGGGTTTTTGTTTGGGATTTTGAGAGTCTGGTTTTGCAAAAATCTTGTTTGGTTGGGTAGGAATTTTGTAAGTGTGAAACAAAAACCTTGTTTGGTTCGTCATGATTTTGCAAGTCCAAAACAAAAATCTTGTTTGATTTTGGTTTGGAAAAACTAGACTTGCACAATGATTAAAATCTGGACTTCATAGATAAAAACTAGACTTTTGGGATAAAATCAAAACTTGCAAAAACTCCTTGAACTAAATTCAGCCGTAACTTTCCTAAATGTTATGGAACTATCACTATGAATTTAAACTCGAACGATACATTTTTATGTTAAAAAATTGAATCATTTTAAAGTTAAAATATAGCATAACATGTTTTAATGCGAAAATTTAAGAAATTTCACATAATAAAAATTTAAAAATTTTAAGTTACAAAATATAGAGTTCAAATTAGGCCCTGTCAAGTTCAGCTTAACTTCTGCACATTTCAGTTAAGCAAATCTGACTTCAGCTGGTTTCAGCCGACTTCAGCTAACTTTTTTAAAAATTCCCCACTTTCACTAAATTGTTTATAAATAAAATTTCCTAAAATTCAAAAATGTCATTCTTTTTTTTATTTATCAAATGAAGTAATTACTTTTTTTTGAGTACATTACAACGGCCTAATCGAGTACATACATGGATCCTAACTAAACCTAATCTAGCCTATTCTACTGATCCGTACTTCGAGTGGCATGAGGTACTCACCAACGCTTTGAGTGGGGTGAAGATCTCACTTACACCATCTGATGCACTTCGCCGCTTCGCACTTCATGCGCCAGTTGATGTAGCTCCGGTAACTCTAAACTGTTTTGAGTTGAGCACGCTATTGGAGAATTTGGAGACTGGGAGAACCCTAATTACTTTTAATATATCAAATAAAATTACTTTTAATAGTTCTAATTTATACTTGAAATTAACAAATTCAACAACAATTACGAATATGTCCATATAATCCCAAAATGTATCGATTACATCCACTACTAATCACTATCATCTGATGATGCAACTTTACTAGTATCACCGCCTACCGAATTCCAAATATGTTTAGCTATACCTTCACGAACTTCTACCATAGCCATTTTCCGATGTTCATCAAACTTAGTGAAATCAGTAGTTCCTTGTGTAGGCTCATGATCTACAATAGGATTGCCAATCAAATTCTTCTAAATCAAGTTCAGCTGTCTTATGCATTGACATGTGCAATTTTTCTAACACCATCAAAAGTGCAAGCTGGAGAAGTGGATCATCCATTATGCATAACAATGGGAAATAGTTAATTTAACAGATTTAACATATGAATCCATGTTTGTTGGAGCTTATAAATAGAGCAGTTCAATTGAGTTCAGTTCAGTTCAATACATTTCAACAAAATATAACTTGATCAAATTCATGTAAATTTAGACATACTGCTTTATTTTAAATACATTAATTTTCACTTCAGTTCAATTAATTCGGTTCAGTTCAGATCAGTAACAAATAAACTCAGGCTCATAAAAATATATATCAATGCAACTAATAATGAATGCAATTGCAATTTGCAAGCATCAATCCAAACATAAATTTTAACACGAAGTAACATAATAATTAATTCAAAATCTTTATTATTTGATCAAATTTAAAGTTGAATGTATGAACTCAAATTAATAATAATAATGATAATAATATTATCATAACATTTTTTAGTTAATTTCAGTTAATTTCAGCTAACATCAGCAAACTTCAGCAAATTTCAACGAATTTCAGCGAACATCAGCAAACTTCAGCCAATTTTGACGAATTTTAACAAAATTCAGTGAATTTCAGTTAAGTTAATTTCAGTTCAGTTAAATTTGACAAAACTTTAAGCGATATAACGACTTTTATAAAAAGTTAGAAAAATTAAAGAGTTCAGGAGATTATCATTCCAGAGATCTATAAAGAGTGAAAACATCATGATCCATGATAGATCTCCAGTATCTTGAAAGAAAATATCAAGAAATATAAAGATTCAAGACAAGTGCTTTATCTCCAATGCATGTGTTTCATTTTGATGCGCCAAAACGATTATTTAAAGAAGATAAAAGATTCCCACAAACAATTTCTTGGATTGGATGAAATTAAAGCTTATCTTTTTCTTCATCTTTTCAAAAATCTATCGCAAAAAAGAAAAAGAAAATAATTTATGGCCTGGATTCCATTCCAGGTTCTGAATTCCTTGATCTAAACCATTTTCAGCTACTGGGATCCAACGGTACAATTTTAAAGAGTGCTACTTAATTAATTTTTTTATCATTATTAATTTTTAAGAAGTGCTCCTTATTTAAGAGTAGTACATTAATGAGGAATATTTTGAAAATTTATTTTTGATATTATTAATTAATGATGTGTAGAATTTAACAATTATACCATTATTGAATTTACTTCTTATTTAGATTTTATCCAAATTGATGACGTTGGATTTTAAAAACACCCCTTATTTCTTAGATCTGGAGATCATCTCTGTGTAAGAAAAATAATTAATTAGAGAAAAGTGCTAATATAACCCTCAGTTCTAAATTATCTGTAAATATAACCTCCAGTTTTCAAAAAGTGCAATTATAACCCTGATTATAATTTTATTGAATTTTATATAGTCAAAAAATCCATTAAAATATAAAAAGACGATACAACCCTTATCGATTTAAAGGGGTAAATGAATTTTTTTGGTTGATCAGATTTAATAAATATGTGATGATTATTTGCTCTTCTCTCTGCAACTTGGCTGAATCTTTTCTTGATTCTGAGATGCAAAAATCTAGTTTTTCTGCATTTCCCCTGGTTCCTGGTTCATGTTATCAGATAACAACTTAATATTGAGGTCAGTTTTGTCATTTAAAGTGATTAAATAGTCATAAATTACATTAAACATAAGTCAACCATTGCAAGGTTATAACTTTTTAAAATCAAAGCTAATTCAGGGTTATCATAGCATATTCTAAGAACTGAGAGTTATATTTGCAGTTAATCAAGAACTCGGGGTTATGTTTGCATTTTACCCAATTAATTAGTATCAACTAAACTATGTAATCTACATACCCGTATCTTTTTTAGCATTTAAAGCTGAAAAAGAAAGAAACATCTATGACACTATTTTTAAAGCATTTAAAGCTAAAAATTATGACACCATTTTTAAAGCATTTAAAGGTAAAAATTATGACACTATTGAAAGAGAAGAATTTATTAGAGATATTTTAAAAAAATTAAGAATACTAGAGAAAAGAAAATTGTTAAAGATGGAATGCTTATTAATAAGACTAAAGTGCAAAAACTAGACCAAACATTGGTCAAAATACCCAATTTCTAGACCCAACATTCAAAGTGCTCAATTTCTAGTACCCTACATTCTAAAAATACCCAATTTCTAGAGTTTGGTTAATTTTCTCCGTTAGCTCAGTTAGTTTGAGGGGTATTTTAGTAATTAATATTCTAAAAAAATCATACTTCACTTTTTTTTCTTATCTCCCGCACGAAAATCACCAATTTCTCTTTCGCTCTGCAACTCACAAGCGCCCGACGTAAGGGTACTGTGCCAACCCAGAAAATTGATCCAGCCCGACCCGGATTTTTTGACCCGGACTCAGATTTTTAGTATTACGGGCCGGATCCCGGACAACATTTTTTTCACTTTCCGGGTTCCGGGTCGGTTTGGTTTTTCCCGGGTCAACCCAGTTATTTTTTTGTGGAGATACGAAGAAAAAAATGGGAAGTATGATTTTTTAGAATATAAATTACTAAAACACTCCTCAAACTAACTGAACTAACGGAATAAATTAACCAAGGTCTGGAAATTGGGTGTTTTTAGAATGTAGGGTACTGAAAATTGAGCATTTTGAATGTTGGGTCTAGAAATTGGGTATTTTGACCAATGTTTGGTCTAATTTTTGCACTTTAGTCATATATCATTGGCATCTTGCTCTTCTTTGCGTTTCTTATTTATAAGTGGCGCAGAAGGCCTTCCTCGTATTATGATACAATAGAAGAGTTCTTACAAGTCAATAATGGCCTCATGCCTATTCAGTACACCTATCGGGAAGTAAAGGCTATGACCAGCAATTTTAGAGATAAATTTGGTGAAGGAAGTTATGGATGTGTGTACAAAGGAAAGTTACGAAGCGGTGGTTTGGTTGCTGTGAAGATGTTGAACAAACCACATGCAAATGGACAAGAATTCATCAACGAAGTTGGAATGATTGGAATGATTTATCATGTCAATGTGGTTCGATTGGTTGGATTTTGTGTAACCTCCTCAAAGCAAGCTCTAGTTTATGAATATATGTCCTATGACTCCTTGGATAAGTTCATTTTCTCATATAATGTTCATGGTGGTCCCCTTGGTTGGAAGAAAGCGCACGAAATTGCAACAGGCGTTGCTCATGGAATCGAGTACCTGCATCGAGGTTGCGATACGCAGATTCTACATTTTGATATCAAACCTCATAACATTCTTCTTCATGACAAGTTTGTTCCCAAAGTTTCTGACTTTGGACTAGCTAGGTTGTATTCTCCGGAAGATGAAAACATCGCGACGTTCGCGGCTATAAGAGGAACTATAGGCTACATAGCTCCTGAATTGATCTATAAGAATATTGGGAGAGTCTCGTACAAGGCTGATGTATATAGTTTTGGAATGTTATTCATGGATATGGCTGGAAGGTGGAGGAAAGTCGATCCAAACGCAGTTCGCTCAAATCAAATGTACTTCACTACTTGGATATACGATAGAATTGATCGAAGAGAGGAGATTGAAATGGGAGATGATGCGAGTAATGAAGAAAAAATGATAGCAAAAAAGTTAGTTTTGATTGCATTGTGGTGCATTCAAATGACTCCAAAGACCGGCCTTCGATGAGAGAAGTCATACAATTATACAAATGCTTGAATCTGATGTTGAAATACTGGACATATTACCAAAGCCACAGTTATTTCCTCGGGATTCACCTGTACATATCCTAAGCAGTTTGAGTTCTTTTGAAAAATCCCCAGATCCCTCATTCAGATCCGCTTCTTTAGAGATTGAAGAGATTGATGTTTAGTTTTAATCAAATTTAGTTAAATCTAGTTATATAAATTTTATTTTTCAATATATCTATTTTAATTTTATTTAATTCAGTCACTTCAATTTAACAATAAATAAATTCAAAAAATCGACCACAAGTCTTTACGAAATATACACTTGACCCAATCCGGGCCAGATGACCTCCCTACTTTAATTATTATTAGTCGTGAGAGAACACAAACCACAATTCTTGTCGATCCTGCAGTTAGGTCATGAATCAGGGGCCATCATCATCAATAATGAAGCTACGATTGGGTTTGTAAAGACACTGTCGCTCTCCGAATTTGAATTTTATTTTGAAATTTTGAAAGTATGTAATTTTTTTTGATATTTTGAGAGTCAGGTTTTTTAAAAATCTTGTATGGTTGGTTAAAAATTTTATATGTTTGAAACAAAAAAAAATTTTGGTTCATCGGGATTTTGTAAGTCTAATACAAAAATTGTAAATGTAAAATGCAAAATTTGTTTGGACTAAAATCTGGACTTAAAAGAACAAAAATTAAATTTGGGAGGGGAAAAATCTGGGCTTTCTAAAACTATATGAACCAAACATAAATTTGCAAAACTGAACTTTGAATGTCCAATTTCTCAAAAATCAGTTAAACCAAATGCACCCTGAATTTTTTTTATAAATGGTTTAATTCAGTTACGTATTTATAATAGTTTTTGTGCACTTTAATTCAAATAAATATATTCAATTTAGTTTAGTTTAAATAAGTGTATTTAATATTTCAGATCAGTTCAATAATTTAACGTGTTTTTCTCATTAATCATTTTGAAAAAAATCTATACATAATAATTTATTATTGTTAATTTACTAATGGAGACTTTCCAAATTAAAATTAAAATTAAGAGCATATTTTCCCAGCTTAACAAGGTTTAATTTTCAGTTCAATCAGTTCATATAAATTCATTTCAATTCAAATCAAATTTGTTTATACATAAATTCATTTCAGTTCAGATTAAATATTTTAAATAATGACATGCAATATGTTTTATAAGGCAGAGGACATGTATAGCACTGATTTTCTAGAAATTATATTCTACTTGATGGCTACATAAAATTTGGTCATTTTAGACAATTGATATTTTACATCAGGCAGTGCTCATTGTTTCAAGCATTATGCAAACACAACATTTTTCAATCAAAATTGAACCAAACCAACATAAACTAAATATCTTTATGTTCCTGGAGAACATAGCAATATACAGAAAACAATAACGTAATTATATATCATATTTTGGACTATATAAAAGTAAATATGCACCCAAATAAAGACGGGGTGGTTTTAAATTTCAATCTTAACATACAAACAAAAAGATACAGGCGATAGCTAGTGATCATTTTCAATGCTGATCGATATATATTGATTGTCTCTACAATTTATTGGTTTTCATAGACCAATCCTGATAGATCCAGTGCACAGAATGATGGTAATCCTGCTGCTGAACCGAGTAGGGCTATTCAGCACCAACTTATTAACGTTAACCGTCGGATACTCTTTCGCCGGCAGAACGACCGAGGAAATTAAGTAGCATTGGCCGTGACAGAAGCCAGAAGCCAGCCCGGTTCGGTTCCGGTATTGTCGATCTCCAGAGTAATGCTGCAGATCTCTGAAGAACAAGGTCCTCCGAAGTCGAAGTAATCCCTCTGCAGTTGGTCTGGATGGAAGGTGGCTTGGATCTCGAATTGATATTACTCAAGATCCATAGCTATGTTGATTCATAACATAATGGCAAGGTGATCTTCATGATAATACCGGTTATTGTCATGGAGGTTTACTCAAGATCCTGATCATTGTATAGATCTTGCCATCCACTTAAATTACGAGTAACTAATGCGATTGCAATCAATGGTCAAGATCTTGAGTAAACCTCTTGAGTAAAAATAAGCGAGTTAGCAGAACATTTTCCTATACATATACTAACTAATGTGCATTTTGGAATCTAATTTTGACAATGAGATTTACTAAGATTATTATCATGTGATAGATTATTAGATTCACAAACTTTTTATTGTGATGTTGAACTGAATTATGTCATTGTGACTAAATCTAATTGAATTTCATCAAATTATATTGTTACCGAAATGAGTTGTTCGACTAATAATTAAGTTCAAGAGAATAGGGAGGCTTGAATATTCCTGTTAAAGAGTAGCGTTGGCCCTTAAACTCAGTTTGTGTTAGTTATGATTTATTTAGAGTTTTACTTATTTGTACTCATATACTAATTATATATTAATAAATAATATAAAACCTCTATCATGATGTTTTCCCTCTGTCAATTCCCATATAATTAAGAACAAACAACGTATTTGGTTCTCAAAATGTCGGTTCACTTCATGTAAATGTTATACGTTCCCTCAAATTAAATACATCCTATTCATTATTTTAGGTAAAAATAAATAAAAGTTTCCGAAAATAGAATTATTTTCAGATGTACGAGTTTATAAAACAGATCATGTTCAAGTGAAAACAGATAGAATATTAATATATTAAAACTTGAAAACATTAGCCACGGATTTTATGGAATTGTGATATCTCTAAAACGACATATATATACATGCATCAGTTAATTACATTTAGAGTTTTGACAAATGTAAAAAATGTGTATTTACAACGATTTTGGCCCTTAAATCTCAATAAGAACCCCTCCATTAGTCAAAAAATTTTCTGCCATGCATATTTATTACCATCTTATTAAAAGTAATTTCAACTGTTTTTCCCCAAATATTACGGGCTTCCTCAAATATCCCAAACCTTTCTAGGATTTAGGTCATTAGCCAGTATATATATTAATGGCAAAACTCCCTAAAACTTTGAAACAGGTATAACCTGCCTCCCACCTCTTTCTTCTTTTGGTCATCTTCCGAATTCTTTGTTGAATCTCAAAGAACAAAGAACGGGAGATGACCAAATGTTTAGGGTTGTGTATTTTTACCATTTTATGTCAATCGATCTTTCTTGTAACACAAGCTACACAATGTTCTCAACCAACTAACATTTTCATCTTGGCCGGACAAAGTAACATGGCGGGGCGTGGAGGGATCTCCCATGGCGTCTGGAACAAGGTTATTCCCCCAGAATGCCACCCGAATTCCTCCGTTCTCCGCCTGTCTGCGGGCCTCGAGTGGGTGGAAGCTAAAGCCCCATTGCACAAAGACATCGATGTGACCAAAATTTGTGGGATTGGCCCGGGAATGTCCTTTGCCAACTCATTGCTACAAAAGGACCCTAGCCTAGGATGCATCGGTCTCGTGCCTTGTGCCATTGGAGGTACAAATATAAACCAATGGAAACGGGGCTCCGACTTGTTTAACCAGCTGGTTAAACGGGTCAACGCCGCGGCTAAGAGCGGAGGGCAGATCAAGGCAATGTTGTGGTATCAAGGCGAGAGTGATACGAATGATTTGCAGGATGCCATGGCTTATGGAATGAACATAGAAAAATTCTTCAAAGATGTTCGTGCCGATTTGAAAATGCCATCTCTTCCCATCATTCAGGTAAAATGTTAGCAAAATTATGTTCATAAAATCAATTTCATTCGATTTATCCAAAATATCAACAAAAATGAGCATAATTTGTACTAATTAGACCTAATTTAATTTTTTGATACAGGTGCCCTTATCATCTGGTGAAGGCAACCATGTGGATATTGTGAAGAAAGCTCAGTTGGCATTGCAGCTTCCAAACCTATGGACAATCCCAAGTCCGGTGGGATTCAAAATGAACCCAGATAAGATACATCTTGATTCTCCATCCCAAGTCCGACTAGGGGAGATGTTGTCTGATGCTGTTATTCAACATGTATCTCACCATTAGCGTACCAATGGTTAGCTAAAGTTTATAAACCGCTATACGCAGGGGCGGAATCAGATAAATATATTTGGGATGGTTAAATAGGGTTGGGGCTGTCAAAATCCAAAATTGTACGATATTGTTGTTCCGAACTACAGCTATAAGCAACCCCTATTTCCGCCACTGGCTATACATTAATGGATCTTTTGAGAAACATGCTGGTCTTACGAAAGAACATCATTTTAAAGTTATCGATGGTCAAATACATCATAAACATATTTTTTGATTGATTGTGTCAGTTACTATGAACCAAAAGGTGTATTTACTGTTTTACTAAGAATATTTTTGTAATTTCACTTTCAAGCAAACACTTATACTTCATTAATTAATCTTTGAAGAGAAATTACTAAAATATCCCTAGTAAAAGAAGCATAAAATGCTAACACCACTAATGGCCAAATCTTGATATTTTGCATCGGTATAGAATTTGGGTACTTTGACCCGATATTTAATTTAGTCTTTTGGGTATTCCATAAGGCCCAAAACCCGAAAGGCCCGAGCCCAATTCCAGTTTAGTTTAGATTGGAATACTATAAATATAAGTCGATTTAAACATTCAATTACAATTGAAGGATTAAACAACAATATTGCCTAATATACTGTTCCCAGCGGCATAACCCGGTCAAAAGATTGAACCCTAGCTAAAAAATCCCCAATTCATCCCGCTCTCTAGTCCAGGTCTGTTCATATCCCCAGATCGATATATATGTATATGTTCTTTCGTATGCATATAGTTGATTGTATCTCACTCGTTTGTTGTTGGTGAATTTTCAGGTCCGAACTCCGTCGCCGTTCGATAGCCAGAATGGTGAGTTTTCTGACGATTTTTTTTTGTTTTTGATTTCGTGTTGAATCATGTGATGTAGGAAGTTTAAAGCGGTTCATGTTTTCATGATTAATGGTGTTCTTGGTTCAGAACCTCGCCTTAGTTTCTGTGTTTTATGGATGTGATTGACAGTTTAAATTACAAAAAGTTGATAATTTTCATGATGTTTGTATATTTATAGTTGTGTATGAATCAAATTTAAAAGTATGAATGGTAAAAGTTGAGTTCTTGCTGGGACCGAAGCATGCTTTTAGGAGCCTGGACGCCTTACGTGCAATTTATTCTTGAGTCATAGTATGCCTCTAGCATGGTGCTCGGTGTATGTTGTCATGTGATTAATGGTGCTGTTGGTTCAGAACCCCATTGTAGTTTCCGTGTTATATGGATGTGTGATTGACAGAATAAATTACAAAAAAGTTGATAATTTTCATAATGTTTGTCTCAACCGAAGAAGAATTTGATATTTATAGTTGTATATGGATCAAATTTATGAGTATGAATGCCGGTAAACGTTGATTTTTTGCTGGGACTGAAGCATGAGCCTTATGTGCAATTTATTCTTGAGTCGTTGTATGCCTCTAACATGATATTGCTGTTTATTTACTGCAGGCTACCCTTGACGATTCTTTCCTGGCAGATCTTGAAGAGTTGTCTGATAATGAAGCCGATGCTCTGGTGAGTTTATTTTACATTGCTGTTATTTTTAATTTCATCGGTGTCTTTTGCTGTACTTGGGTATTTAATTGTGTGCTATCATTGTAGGATGAGGATAATTTGGATGCTGAGCCAATGGATCAAGATTCTGACGGGGACCTGGCGGACATTGAAGCTCTAAACTATGATGATCTGGATAGCGTCTCCAAGCTACAAACATCCCCACAATATATGAAAGTCATGCAGGTTGGTTATTTTTCTTTTCCGAGTACCTTTGTCTTTTTTTTGTCTCTTTTAATTTCCGTGTGATTTATTCAGTGTGCTGTTTGCAGAAAGTTGAGGGTGCTCTCACAAGGGACTCTGAGATCTCCAGCCAAGGCGTTAATCTGGAGGATGACCCCGAGTACCAGCTGATTGTGGACTGTAATACACTTTCGGTTGATATTGAGAATGAAATAGTTATAATCCACAACTTCATTCGTGATAAGTACCGTTTGAAGTTTCCAGAATTGGAGTCCTTGGTTCATCATCCTATTGATTATGCACGTGTTGTTAAGAAGATTGGAAATGAGATGGATCTGACCCTTGTTGATCTGGAAGGACTTCTGCCATCAGCTATCATTATGGTTGTTTCAGTTACTGCATCAACTACGACTGGAAAGCCTCTTCCAGAGGATGTCTTGCAGAAAACAATCGAAGCATGTGATAGAGCCTTGACTTTGGATGAAGACAAGAAAAAGGTCCTTGATTTTGTTGAGAGTCGAATGGGTTACATTGCTCCAAATCTTTCGGCTATTGTTGGAAGTTCTGTTGCAGCTAAACTTATGGGAACTGCTGGTGGCCTTAATTCTTTGGCTAAGATGCCTGCCTGCAATGTTCAGCTTCTTGGTGCCAAAAGGAAGACGCTGGCTGGGTTTTCAACTGCTACTTCCCCATTTCGGATAGGTTATCTTGAGCAAGCTGAGATATTTCAGAGTACACCGCCTGCCTTGAAGATGCGTGCCTGTCGACTGTTAGCCTCAAAGTCTACTCTTGCTGCACGTGTTGACTATACAAAAGGTGATCCAATGGGTAAAGTTGGAAGAGATTACCGTGATGAGATTCTGAAGAAAATAGAGAAATGGCAAGAACCACCACCTGCCAAGCAGCCCAAACCTCTTCCTGTTCCTGATTCTGAACCTAAGAAGAAGAGAGGTGGTCGTAGGCTGAGAAAGATGAAAGAGAGGTATGAAGACTACTATGTAAATTAAGTTTTTACCTTTTGGTTTTCTTATTTTAGATTGAATCTAATATCTAATTTTATATATTATTGTCTATTCAGATATGCTGTGACAGATATGAGGAAGTTGGCTAACAGGATGGCATTTGGAGTTCCCGAGGAAAGCTCTTTAGGTAAAGAATCAGATCTAACATTCTTCTAGATTGAGATCCTCGGGCTTGGATTTGCATTTTCTCACTTTTATGTATTCCCGATGTGCAGGTGATGGTCTTGGGGAAGGATATGGGATGCTTGGCCAAGCTGGAAGTGGTAAACTGCGTGTAGCTGTTGCTGCCAGCAAGCTCGGCGCAAAAGCTACCAAGAAGTATGTTTTCTTCTTTCTTAGATTGTAACAAAAGTGGTCGTATGAACTAACTAATGGGCTTTTGATGTCGTTTCAGGTTCAAAGAGAGGCAGTATGGAAGCGGTGGTGCTACTTCAGGGCTCACTTCAAGTTTAGCTTTCACTCCCGTCCAGGTTTGATTCTTTTCCGTCCTCTTAATATATTAGTTTCTGTTGATTATCCGACTGAGGTGAACATAGTGCTTCTCGATCACGATCACTTGGTATAGTTTATAGATTCCTTGGTGCAAATTTGGCTTACAGATAAGAATAGTCCGTATAATTTGTCCACTAAGGTAGCTGTTCATCATGATAGTCGGGTAGTTGGACTCGACTTGCATATTTATATTAGTTTTTACGTCTTTTTTTCCAGGGGATTGAGCTGAGCAATCCCGTTGCACTTTCAAATCAACTCGGGAGTGGTACTCAGAGCACATATTTCTCCAAAACTGGTAGTTTCTCTAAGAGAACCTGAAGCGCGTCTCCAATCTCATCAATGCATGGAAGAAGACTTTCCGATTTACATTGGAAACAGTAGTTTAATGCGGTAGTGGAACAAACTATTTTGCTATTCTATAACTTCTGGCTTGCCTTCTTGAGTTTTTAAACCATGTTAATGTAATCTCCAGATCCTGTCATCGAGTCATTGTCTCAAGATATCTGAATCAAGGTACAGTTGTTGTTCTATGTTGCACTCTTTTATGCTTTCGTGTCGAGATGATTCATTTATCCTGTTGCTTTTGTGGTTGAAGCTTGAAACTAAAATCTGTTGAATAGTCGGAAAAAAAGAGGGCTGGTAGGTGCAGGTCCAAATAGATTATGCAGGTCCAAAAATGTGGTTAAATGACCCAATTGCCCTCAGTATTTTTCCCCCAGATTTTAACTCTAATTTTGCAGAGGTATTACAGATATTTAACCATATTTTTAAACCTGCATAATCTGTTAAAATGCCTGAAAAGAACTGTGGCAGTGGTCAGACATCTGTTCAGTTATTAATATCATAGATTCACATGGTATTATATATTATTTTTGAAAAAATAAATTATTTCTTTTGGATGTAGGGAAAAATATTAAAAAGTGCGACTTTTTATTTATATTTTTTTTTGAATTTTCCGAATCTTTTAGCCCTATACAGCACATTGGTCTTTTTCAGATAACCAAACTGTCACTTTCTCTCATTTTCTTCTTTCTATGCTCTTATGGAAAAAGTTTGGAACAATAATTTTTTGCAAAATAAGTGAGGGAGATGGCCTTTTCAATAATGATCAATTATGGATATGGACAACAAAGAAAATAAAAGTAAAAGCATTGGGTAGGGTACAAAAATTTACCCATTCTCTACGTTTCTCCCATCCCATTATGTTCATTTCTTATCACAACTAAATTGATCTGAATTTATAAAATGTTATACGCAGTTTGATATTTTACTCATTGTATGTCAAGATATTATTGAATTTACAATTTCACCGCTTGAATATTGCTAAATTTTTCAATGAATATAATAAATAAGGATAATTTTATAAATTTATACTATATTTTGGACAACAAAAGTAAAATAACAAATTATATATATCAACACCTCTTTTTCCATTGAGCAAGATACAAAATTTACCCTTTCTCAACGTCTCTACCCACTCGAGAAGATGATAGATGATGCTATTCTTTTCTTACCGACGACTAAACTGACCTGAATTTCATTGTAGCGTATAAAATATATTTATATAATGTTATTTTGGTGTAAATGTTCCAAACATGTACACCAATTCGCTCTCCTAATTGGATTAAATTTTTTTTAATATTTTTTCAAAAAAAAAATTTATAAGCTATAAAGTCAAACGCATATATTTCGTTTTTATATTTTTAAAATTGTATAAATTTGTTTCGTATTTCATTTGGACCCGTCAATGTAAAAAAAAAATAAAAAAATGCAAGATAAATCAAAATTACCGGCTAGGATGAAGCAAGAAGAAGAAACAGAGATTGACAAAATCATGATGATCTTGCCTACAGTGTGAAGTGACAACTCCTCCACTTGATCACCTATCACATTAATGCGACTTTCATGCATTTCTTCGGTTGATTCATCCCATCCCCATTTCTTCTCCCATTCAAATGTCTCAATTCTGATTCCACATTTTCACAATCCTACACACAGACAGCTTCCATGGCAGCTGCTCGCAGGATCTCGTCGCTTCTCGCTCGCTCTTTCGCTTCTTCCTCTTCACTTACTGCCTCTCTTTCCAAAGGTATCATATTTATGCAAACTCAGCCTTCATTTTTATCATTCATTTGTATGTGTATGTGTAGTGTGTGTTTCAGTGTGTGTGTTTCTTGATATTGTATTGGTAGTCTGACTAGATAGTTTGTGTGTGTGTGTGTGTGTTTCAGTGTGTGTGTTTCTTGATATTGTATTGGTAGTCTGATTAGATAGTTTGTGTGTGTGTGTGTGTTTTTCAGTGTGTATGTGTGTGTGTGTGTGTTTCAGTGTGTGTGTGTGTTTTTCAGTGGGTGTTTCTTGATATTGTATTGTTAGTCTGACTAGATTGTGTGTGTGTGTGTGTGTGTGTGTGTGTGTTTTAGTGTGTGTTTTTCAGTGTGTGTGTGTGTTTTTTGATATTGTATTGGTAGTCTGATTAGATAGTTTGTGTGTGTGTGTGTGTTTCTTGATATGTTGGATCATATTTGTATACTGAGATTAGACCTCGACTTTGCGAGTGATTGTGTACTTCAAGATGGTCATTTTCTCACCATGTTTTATATTTATTGAATGTGGAATGTAATATAAATTTGCAATTTTTAAGCAAAAAAAAAAACTTGTAACTGATTTTTCTAAACATTGTGTTTCAAGGGAGAAATCCGTGCCCCGGAAAAGGGATTCATCGGTTCAGCACAGCAGCTGCTCTTGAAGAACCAATCAAGCCACCTGTCACCGTAGAACACACTCAGCTTCTTATCAATGGAAGATTCGTCGATGCTGCCTCTGGTTAGATTTCTCAGAATTTTCCCGAAAGATGGTTCATTTTTTGTTAAAGATGGTTCATTTCTTAGAATTTTTGCCGAAAGATTTGTTGATGCAGCCTCAGCTTCCTAGATTTCTCAGAATTTTGAAGAAAAATGGTTCATTTTTTGTTTTTGGCTTAAAAAAGATTTCTTGTCTGAATCAGGCAAGACTTTTCCAACCTTGGATCCTAGGACTGGCGATGTGATCGCACACGTTGCAGAAGGCGATGCAGAAGATATCAACCGCGCAGTTTCTGCAGCACGCAAGGCTTTCGATGAAGGCCCATGGCCCAAAATGACTGCCTATGTATATCTATTTCCTTTCTCTTACAAAAATCAAACATTCAAAGTGTGATGTTAGAATTTGTTTTTCATTGGTCATAGGAAAGACAGAAGATAATGTTGAGGTTCGCCGATCTGGTTGAAAAGCATAACGATGTCATTGCAGCATTGGAAACATGGGATAATGGCAAACCATTCGAACAGTCAGCTAAAGTCGAGGTTCCCATGTTTGTTCGCCTCATGCGCTATTACGCTGGTATGTGTTAGTTTCTATCTTTCCTAGTTAAGATTCAACGTTCCTGTCTGAACATCTGTTTGTTTAGGTTGGGCTGACAAGATTCATGGGATGACTGTTCCTGCTGATGGACCTTACCATGTCCAAACATTACACGAGCCAATCGGTGTCGTTGGTCAGATAATTCCGTGGAACTTTCCTCTTTTGATGTATGCTTGGAAGGTTGGACCGGCTTTAGCCTGCGGCAACGCCATTGTCCTTAAGACAGCAGAACAAACTCCACTGTCCGCTCTTTATGTTACAAAGCTTTTGTACGAGGTAACCTTAAACAACATGTGATCTTGCTGTTTTATAACCTTAAACAACATAACCTTAAACAACATGCGAATTTTTGCACGTTTAACGTATTTTTTGTTAGGCTGGGCTTCCTTCGGGCGTAATGAATGTGGTGTCTGGCTTCGGACCAACAGCCGGTGCAGCTCTTTGCCGCCATATGGATGTTGATAAGGTGATTCATTATTACACTTGATCTGAAACAACAAAATTATTCCTATGTTTGTGTAATAACATATTATGGTCCTTGTCTGTTTCAGCTTGCTTTCACGGGATCAACAGAAACAGGAAAGGCGGTCCTTGAACTGTCTGCAAAAAGCAACCTTAAACCAGTGACTTTGGAACTCGGAGGAAAGTCGCCTTTTATTGTCTGCAAGGATGCTGACGTGGACACTGCTGTCGAGCTAGCTCACTTCGCACTCTTCTTCAACCAGGTACTTCACATGTTTGCTGTCTGATTAACCTAAGTTAGTAACCTTAGTCCAAGTGTAATAAATTAAGGAACCTTTTAGGGACAATGCTGCGCTGCTGGATCGAGAACCTTTGTACACGAACGAGTGTACGATGAATTTGTCGAGAAAGCAACCGCCCGTGCCTTGAAACGAAGCGTGGGAGATCCATTCAAGCAGGGAATGGAACAAGGTCCTCAGGTACAGAAACAAACCTTTGTAACTGGATTTCTGAAGTTTTAAGGTTATATGTCCTAATAAAGCTACTGTTTTTCTTACCACAGATTGATTCAGAACAGTTTAAGAAAATCTTGAACTATATCAAGTCAGGAGTAGACAGTGGAGCCACTCTCGAAACAGGAGGCGATCAGTTTGGCGAAAAGGGATACTACATTAAACCCACTGTTTTCTCCAATGTTAAGGTACAACTTTGTCAAGACTGTAAATGACTGTATTCTATGTGTGTGTAATGACACTGATGGTCATTATGGATGGCAGGATGATATGCTGATTGCAACAGATGAAATCTTTGGTCCAGTCCAGACAATCCTAAAATACAAGTAACCTTAACTTGATCATGTTGTTGTGCTTCTCCACTTTTCTTAGCTCAAAGTTTCAAACTTTTTCTTACAACCTTTTGAAGGGATCTCGACGAGGTTATAAGACGGGCGAATAACAGCCCGTATGGTCTTGCCGCGGGAGTTTTCACGCAGAACATCGACACGGCCAACACACTGACCCGAGCTCTGAGAGTCGGGAGCGTGTGGATCAACTGCTTTGATGTGTTCGACGCTGCCATCCCTTTCGGAGGGTACAAGATGAGTGGGCAAGGAAGAGAGAAGGGAGAGTACAGCCTCAAGAATTACTTGCAAGTCAAAGCTGTGGTCACTTCTCTCAAGAATCCAGCTTGGCTGTGATGATTCTTTCATTCATCTCAGAATAAATGGTACAATGTTGTTGTAACCCTAGATTTCCTTGTTGTAGACAAAAAAATCTGATCTTTTATGATTTTACTCTGCCCTAATCTTAAAATGTGCACTAAAGACTGGAAATAGAGCAAAAAAGCAGAAAAAATTACATCTTTATATTGCAGAAACACCATATCTGAGAAAAGACTGCACATTTCAGAATAAATGGTACAATATTGTTGTAACCCTAGATATGAGGAACTAGATATCCTTGTTGTAGACAAAAAAATCTGATCTTTTATGATTTTACTCTGCCTTAATCTTAAAATGTGCACTAAAGACTGGAAATAGAGCAAAAAAGCAGAAAAAAAATTACATCTTTATATTGCAGAAACACCATATCTGAGAAAAGACTGCAAATTTCAGAATAGATGGTACAATATTGTTGTAACCCTAGATATGAGGAACTAGATTTCCTTGTTGTAGACAAAAAAATCTGATCTTTATTCTTAAACTTGCACAAGACAGAACTACATTTATTGCATATGATCTTACTCTGCCCTAATCTTAAAATGTGCACTAAAGACTGCAAATAGAACAAAAACCAGAAAAAAACTACATCTCTGAGGACTGAAGACTGCAAATTTCATTAACAAATTGTTCTTACATCGAAACCGATTTCATATACTAAACAAGTGAACAAAAGTACATCTGATATTGCTTGCTACTAATCATTAAAGTTGCAGAGACTGCAAATCTGGCTAGGTTAACTACACATGAATTGAATGAACATAAAAGAGGAAAGTGTCTCAGATTTAGGACCAGAAACCAGAAACATGATTATGAAACTTATTCATGGATCACTAAGAATTTTAAAATGAGATATCCAAGAGAGACTTAACTAAGACCTGTGGTAGTGATGCCTGAAATCCACACACCGGAGCGAGTTAATGTATTAGAACCTTCAGGTCTGAATTTCCATACTCCTTCTGATGCTCCTCCAATTTTTTCACCAAGCTTGCAACATGATCACCACATCTCTCCACCTCAATCCATTTAAGAGCCACATCATTCTCCAAGCACTCGGGAATCTCTTCTAACTCATCACACCATTTCAATACTAACTTCTCGAGGTTTGAAAATTGTTCATCGGAAGCTGTCCACTTCATAACATTCAAGAATTCCAACTTGAGGAATTTAAGTTTGGGGAATTCCCCTTCTTCCACATGCCACATGTCTCCACAAAATGAATCTTCGCGTAATTTCAGCACTTCAAGATTAGGCAACACTGCAATTGTTGAGATCATTCTCCATGGCAAACTACACCTACTCAAAGTTAACTTCTTGAGATTCTCCGGGAAAATAAGCTCAAAATCAGTAGAGAGTATATTAAATGATAGATTAACTGATTCCAGTTGAGTCAGAAAGGCAAATGATATAACCTTGCTACCATTCAAAGCATCTCCCCCAGATTGCTCGAGCCGTGACTTTAATTGACGGAGTCCAGGAAACTTTCTCAGTTGCTTTTCCATGATGTCCCAATCGCGACAACATAGGTCAGATAAACTGCTCAGCTCGGGCAGATTACTGGAACTCTCAAGATCACCAACTGGCAATATAATACCAGGACTGTAGTATCCAATGATTTGATTCAGATGTCTCAATTTTCGCAGATTCCAGAATGTGTCAGGCAATGTAGTACATACATTTCCTTGATAAAGAATAAAAGTTTCCAAGTTAGAAAGGTTACCTATTGATGGACTCACATATGAAACACCTTTGATAGTCAGATATCTCAGTTGGAGAAGTAATCCTTGTTCCCATGGAAATGCAGTGAGCTTAACATGCTCTGAATCCAGCACTCTCAGAAGTTTGAAAACACGACCAATGAACGACATATCAACCTTCTCGCTCCTTTCTGATGGACGAAGGAATGAGAGTGAGCGTAAACGAGGAGCAAACAGCATAGACTCTATAAATTGCTCCGGCTCACAGTCAATACATAACCTTCTCATATTGCCTGGCTCATCAAATGAAAACTCTTCACATCCTTTCATAACACTCAGAAAGCCTTCTTCGTCAGATTTAATCGAGCAAAAATCGTGCAGCAAATCATGAACACGGCAAGCTTTGACCCCTCCTGATATAGATCTCTCTTTGGCATTAATAACAAGGCTTCTACCAATCAAACTGTTCAAGTAGTCTGCTGCAACTTCTTCTAACATCTTTGACTCACTTTTTCGGACAAATCCCTCAGCAATCCACAGCCAAAGTAGCCTTTTCACAGAAATCTCCTGGTCTTCTCGAAATGCAGCAAAAGAGAGAAAGCATGGCTTCAAATGATCTGGTAAGTACTTATAGCTGAGCTCGATTGTGCTCTTACATTGATCAGCATTGGTAATAATTCCCGATTTTAAACTTTCCAAAATTTCTTCCCAAACCTCTTGACCTGTAGTTTTCAAAAGCCCCGCGACAATTACAATAGTTAGAGGTAGACCCTTGCAAAAACCAGCAACTTCTATCCCGAATTCACGTAATTCTGGAGGCCAATCTTTCCGGGCTGGGAAAAGTTTCTTTTGCAGTAACTCCAAACTCTCTTCGCTAGTGAATTGAGGAAGAAAGAGAGGCGTTTCATCAAGTGAAGCAACATCGCAATGCCTACTAGTAATGATTATTCTACTCTCTTTGCAATCATCTTGAAACGAGCCTTTCAAGCAATGAAATGCTTGAACATCCCAAACATCATCCAAGAATATAAGATACCTCCGTCCTTTCAAAGAACGCCTAAGCACTTGAGCCAAATCATCTTCATCCATCTTCATGTCAGGAAGCGCTGGGCTAATTTGGTTTAAAAGGTCAAGGAGAACTCTCCTTTTGTTGAATACTTGAGAGATGGCGCACCGGGCACGAACCTGAAAACGATGTGTAACTGAAGAATCATTGAAGACTTTGGTGGCTAGAGTTGTTTTTCCCAATCCAGGCATGCCCACAACAGCAACAACCTGCAACTTCTTTGATCCTCTCATAAGCCGATTGATAATTGATGATCTCTCTGTCTCAAATCCCACAACATCATCTGATGCACTTTGAGATGCCACCTGAATATTTAGTGGAAGTACATTAAACCAAGAAAATAATTAAGAAGACAAGAAATAACTAAACTGAATATTTACCCAAGTGATTTCTTCGACAACGGGAGGTCTCTTCTCATCAAAAATCGACATGGAATCAGTCTGAAGAATCATGATATCCTCTGTGATGGACTGAAAACATGTCGAGAAAGAATCCTGGATGTTTCCAAGAACCAGCTGGTCGATGAGAAACTCTATCTTATATGCCACCTCAATAGAAACATCCCAAAGAGCTTGATGAAGGTCCTTTGGCTCATTCCTCAACTCCACCAGTTTACCAGTTGCCAATCTCAAAAATACGAGACAGTCTTGAATTTTCGGTACACAACTGAAGGCATTCACATTAACATTGGAGCTTTTCACTTCTGTCAAATAGTCTAAGAGGAAATCAAGAAATCCCACCACAGTGCTTTTCGGAAAACCCAATGCTGAAGTCGCTACATTTTTTCCATGTACCTCTCTCTGAATCATCTGAATATTTACCTGAAATTCTTTCAGACGAAGATCCATTGCAAAATCTTTTCGATGAAGGGATAAAATTATGACTCCAGCATCAAATATTGCAGCTCCAGTGTAATCCCTAATTTTGCCATCAAAGTTGCTTGGCTGCTTCTTGAAAATGGTTCTCAGGAATCTTATTCCTTCGTACAGTGCTTGCAACTTATCCTTCAAAGAGACAACAAGACCAGTATCCAATTGTAGCATCTCCCAGACAGCAGACAGTAGAAAAGTAAGAAAATCCTTTAAGTCGATAGCCGGAACATACAACTCCCTTGAGTTTTTAATGCTTTCCAAGGCTCGAGCGCAAGCCTCGTGTAAGTGAGGATCATCAACCATCGTGATCTTTAGAAGAAGTTCAGACACTATTGGCTTTGGTACATCATCATTGAGAACTTTGAAGTTATAGTGACCAGCAGAAAACAGAAACAGGGTCAAATGTGCTGCACAGACTGCAAAACCTTCAATTAGGGATAGCACAGCCTTAAATTCTTGGTGCTCAGCATGTAGAAGAGCAGACAAACGAATGAAATTTCTAAAGAATGCAATATTCTGCTTCAGGGCTTTGATTGGCTGTGTGAAAAATTCGACATAACATGGTCCAGGGATGCTTAGAAAACCATTCAGATTCTCAAGGACTGAATCAAGGATATCCACAACTTGATTAGCCTCTCGAGAACTTGATAACGACAATCCACTGTACCTTTTATCGATTTCTTCCTCAAGAGATTCGATATCAACTAGAAATGCTAGCAAATTAGCAAAATAGACCTCATGAGAACTAACTCTTAACTCGGTTCTGAAGATTCTGTAAACAATTCCTTCCACCCTTACCAAAACATTCCCCAAACTTGACTCAGTGTGATCATTTCCTAAACAAACAAGAAATGTTTTGACAACCTTTAGCTTGTGCATCAACATCCCACTCGACAGTTCAATTTCAAGAGTACGATAATTGTATTCAAGCTGTGAATCCAGATGATTCAAGGCAGAATGGATAGAAGCAACAATGCTGGGAGCCATATCGATATCGAAGATCCAACCAAGGAGACTATAGAAAGAAGAAGAAATAGAAAATCAAAAATCAGACACAAAACACTGCTAGTTAAAGAGTAAATCATCCAGTTTATAATAACGTTAAACCAAGTCCTACATTAATTTCAGCTAGATCCCAATTAGTAGTTGAAGAAACAAACAATTGCAGAAATTTACAGTGCAGATACTGGTTAAGGAAACAAACCGTATTACAGAAAAGGTACAGACATCTTAGAAAAATAAACAAAAATGTATGAACATAACAACAAATGAACATGAAAGAGATCATACCAAGTAGAAGCCCACAGATCAAGAACAGATGACTGGAGTTTCTGCAACCGCGTAAGAAGATGAGAGCACAAAAAGAAGGAAGCTTTTGTGGCTTAAAGTCAACTCCCCCCACACATTACACAAGAGGGAAATTGCAAGATTGGTCCTTGTTCCTTTGATTCTTGATAAAAGACTTGTCTGATGGATGTTCATTTGCAATTTCATCCTTTTTATTATTGTATATTGCCCCCATCCACTCAAAGCATCAAAAGAAGATGAAAAGGTGAAATTTTCTGCCCTAATCTTAAACTTGCACAATATATGATTTTACTCTGTCCTAATCTTGAAATGTGCACTAAAAACTGCAAACAGAACAAAAAACCAGAAAAAACTACATCTTTCAATTGCAACCCTAGATATGATGAACTAGATTTCCTCGTTGTAGACTAAAAAAATATGATCTTTAATCTTAAACTTGCACATACAGAACTACAGTTACTACATATGATTTTACTCTGCCCTAATATTAAAATGTGCACTAAAAACTGCAAATAGAACAAAAAAGCAGACAACTATATCTTTAACTTGCAGAAACACCATATCTGAGAACTAAAGACTGCAAATTTCATTAACAAATGGTTCATTAACTAGATTTCCTTGTTGTAGACAAAAAAATCTGATCTTTAATCTTAAACTTGCACAAGACTAAACTACATTCATTGCATATGATTTTACTCTGCTCTAATCTTAAAATGTGCAAATAGAGCAAAAAAGCAGGAAAAACTACATCTTTGAGAACTAAAGACTGCAAATTTCATTAACAAATTGTTCTTACATCGAAACCGACTTCATATACTAAACAAGTGAACAAAAGTACATCTGGCTAGGTTAACTACACATCTAGTTCAAAATTCTTTCCATGGTTCTACACTTGATCACATCATCATGACATCATTCACATATTTTTCAGCATCCTTGAGAGGTCCTTCTTGGACCTCCTCTTCCCCGAAATCGCGTTCTGAATCAGGACTCCGAACCGAGGTTCCAGAACCTTCTTGAGCCTCTGGTAAGTAGGCTCATCATGGATCCTAGTAAGCTCGAGCGCCATCTGGACAGGGTAGTTCCCGAACGAATCCTTAGCAAGCATCAACAATTTCTCATCCTTGGCTATCTCAGAAACAACCATACATCGTCCAAACTCGGAGGATTTCAGACACTCCTCCACCACAAAGCTCCCACCTTTCTTCTGAGCCAGCTCCACAAACTCTCCCTTCAAGGCGAGACATATCCCCCGAGTCACCTCCTCGGACCTGAGCTTCAGACAGTGCTGTACAATGTAGTTCCCAGAAGGATCATAGGCAAGCTGGAGAGTGTTCTTGACAACCATAACCAACAGGTAGAACCTCTCGACACCTCGTACGCAGTCAATTGCGGAGTTTATCGTGATGCAGCCGACAGGATCCATGGCCAGGTGATGGAACAGCAGCAGGACAACGTTGTACAGCTTCTTGTTGGCCTCATCTCCCAAAACCTCGAAGCACTGCTTGACAACGTGGGACGCGAACTTGTGTGTCATGAACAGGTAAGCAGATTCTGAGATCAGAGCGGTTAAGTCTCCGGCGAGGCGCGTGTTCTTCACCTTCTTGATGAACGACTGGATGGCTCGGGAACCGCTCTCGCAGAGAGCGGCGAGGGCAAAGTTGTCCTTTTCCAGCAAGAACTTCTCCAAGATCAGTTTTTTATCAGACAATGCGCAGAAGTGGAGCAGAGCGTCGAACACATGGCGGCCGCTCTCGACGCTGATCAACTCGAAAAGATTGGGGAAAACCTCTTCGAAAGTCTCCCGGACGTACATCCCTTGCCGGAGACAATTCTTCAGCACTTCGGAGGTCTCGGGGTTTAAGGCCATCTGCAAGAAACCGTACGCCGGAGCACCACCGTAATCGTAGTCGGAATGCTCGTACGGCGGCGCAGCAGCCCAGTCCACGGCGGAGTTGTAAGAAACGGCGTCGTCTTGGAAGGAGGGGGAGTCGAGGAAGGAGAATATCGACTCCTCGGCGGTGGAGGGGGTTTGTTGCGGCGGCGGAGAGGTGGCTTTGGGGGCGGCGATGGCGAGGTTTTCGAAGGCGGTGGAGAGGAAATCGTCGGGGAGATTCAGGGTTTGGGACTCCATTGTTGGGGGTTTTGAGTTTCTGAGGGGGGAGAAGAGGGTATTTATAGAGAGGGGGCAAATATCAAACCGCCTTTCTTTTCGAGTCGGTTCGAATTTCCAATTTTAATTTTGTTTTTGTTTTTAAATGTTTTCTTTTTCATCTTAATCCGTGTGAAGCGCATCTATTTTTTTTTTAAAAATACTGCGACTATTTCATGTTCTCTGTTTTACCTTGTACTTAAATTAGTTAAGTTCAGATTCAATATAATTGAACTCGATTGAAAGGAACTGAAAATAATATATTAAAATATAAATAGTATGTCTGAATCCTATTTTAAACAAATTATATTTTTTCTCAACTGAAGTAAACTTAATTAAACTGAATTAAATTTTATTCAACTTATTTAGAGAACATGGTCTCAGCATACTGATTCTATTTTAGCAAAATTTAGGGTAATTTCTCCTAAACTTATTTTGTACTAATTTGTATCGAACTATACTGAACCAAATTGAAAGGGACTAGAACTAAACTGAAAATAAATTTATTGAATAATACTAGGATGTCTAAGTTATCCGATTTTTATCAAATTATATTTTTGTTTAATAACTAAAATAAATTGAACCGAACTACTAGTAATTATATGATCCAGAGAATATAACATTAGTAATCAATTCTATTTTACAATACAATAATATTTATGCCAGTGAAATTCAATTCAGTTAAATTAATTCAGTTCATCTCAGCGACAAATATACTTAGAAAAACATGTTCCTATGTAAAATTTTATTTTTATTATTTTATTAATTAATAAAAAGTTTAAGAAAAATCACTTACCCATTCCCAATGGGTTTCTGGAAGTTTCTTTTTATGTCTCTGTTTGTCTATATATACTCTCCATTCTTCCCACTCTAAATAGAATTTTCAATCAAACAAACCCCTAAATCATCATGGAAACATCTACGAAACATCAAGAAGATTTTGTACCAAGTTTCGAAAAATTAGCCATCAGAGAAACACCATCGCCGCCGGCGAAGGAACCTTCGCCTGAACCGGAACAACCACGTTCTATTTTCTCCTTCCTCGATGACCCGGGTTTTCAAGAATCCGACCCGGCATTAGCACCGGCGCCGGAGAACCCATCCGGCGAGTTCCAAGGCTACGGTTTATTTCCGATGGCCGTGAATCCAGAAGGTTCGAAAATCTTAAAGAAACACCTAGAACTAGGAATGTATGTTCAAGAGACCTTCAACGAGGTTTTCCCTTTTATCTTCGCCTTAATGAGCAACCAAAACGGAAGGCAAATCTTTGAAACCCTAATCCAATTCTGCAATCCTATCGACCTCGGCGTCCTCATGGACAAGTTCCTGTCGGAGAAGCTAGGGTTTTTGGCTGCCGCGCAGTGCGAGCCTGGGTCAAAGTCGATCCAGGCCTTCGCTGCGCGGCTAAAGGTCATGTCGCTCGAGAAGCTCGAGGCTGACCTGACCTCAATTTTACTATTGGAGTTTGCTAAACCCATCATGACTCACAAATATGGATGGCACATTTACAAACAGTGTTTTACACTGTTTGGAGATGGGCCCAACCATATCCTCTACAACATTGTCCTGGCCCATTTCGACAAGCTGGTGATGGACCCCACCGGGGTACTCGTCATCAACGCGGCCATGGACAATGTACGAGGTAATTTAAGGAGGGATCTCATGTCAGTGATCATAACGTTAGCCCCACAGCTCTCGTTCGACCCGTCGGGAAACTACGTGCTCCAGCATTGCCTCGGGCTGAGAAATGAAGAGGTTAATGCGATGATATGCATGGCCCTGAGAGGCAACTTTGTGGTGCTGGCTCAGAAGCAGTACGGCAGCTTCGTGGTCGAGAAGTGCCTCGAGTTCTCGGAGTTCGGCCGAGGTCTGGTGCTGGCTGAGATCTTTAAGGATAACAAGACATTGATGATGCTTGCTAAGCATGGACATGGAAACTACGTTGTTCAGATGGCGCTCGAGACTACTAAGGTTTGCGATCAAGTTACATATGAGAAGATGATTAAGGTTCTTCAACCTCGATTTCCGATTCTGATCAACCTCGCCGCTTCCGGCAATAGAAGGCGCCGGGAATGTTGATAAGCTAGCAGATCTGATGATGATGATAGTGTAGAATTGATGCAGAGAATGAACTAGATATATAGATATACATACACTTTGTCCATTTCAAGGTGTTAATTTTGTCAATTATAATAATCTTTCATTGAGAAATTTTCTCATATATCTTTCCACAATTAATAAAATGTTTTAGCTAGAGAAAATGGACTATAGAACAATATTTTTTAAAAAAACACTGTTCTTCTGATGTTATATATATCTGAACCAAAGTATAATTTAATGCACTGACCAATAATATTAGTAATACTAAATTTAGCTGAATTTTGTCAAATAATATTCAAATGGCTGCTAACTAGAATTCGTGATCAAGCTGAGTATCCAATGAGCACTCCCATTCTAAACAATTCTCTTCCAAATCAATGACTTTTATTTATTTATTTAAAATCACTTAAGAGTGGAGTGAAATTTATTAATCTTACCGCACCATTGAAAAAAGAGATAATGTTTAAAGTTGCAATACAATTAGAAATTGTAAAAGTTCAAAAAAATGTGAATATACTGGAGCTCTTGTCAACACTTTTGCAAGCATGTTATAGGGATCACAAGCGAAACCAAAATCTGTCAAATATGCTGCTCGCAAATATGTTAGGAATCGATAACCGAGTTCCAAATCAACTGATGAGTACGGGATTCAATACAGTTATACCATTTGACATTTTCAATCAAGTCTTTGTTTGCGGTCCTTACCGGTTCTTCAAAAATGGCATGTAAACTCAGTTCTTTTTTATTCAATGTACAATTTCAACCACTTAAATAAGGGTATGTTATTTGTATAAGTATTATTGCATTGGAATTCACCAATAATGTTGATAAACTATTTAAAAGTTCAAACTGTTGAAATCAATGATAGTCAAAGAGTATAAGAGTACATTTCAAGAATTCGAGAACATGTGAACACTTTTCATAAATATTCAGGGGTAAGTGGTGTTCTTATTTTAATTAAATGTTATTTTCAATCCAGTAATTTATTCAGTATGATCTAAAATACCAATAAAATTATATTATTATCTCTTGTATTATTACTAGTCTATTGTTTCAAAAAATCAAAATTTTGAGAATATTTTTATACTTTCACACAGTATTGTATTTTGTAAAATACCGAATTAGAAAACTCTTTTTATTTTACCTGTTTAGGGTTCACATTCCAACACCTATTGGTAATAGGATAAATCAACCTTGATATTTATCTTTGTAAGATCTGGATTTGAAACTCCATTCCAAACCGGTTTCGGTTTTCATTCCAAATTCGTTGCATTTCTTTCTCTACATATATATTGGAATGTCTTCTTTTCCCAACACAAACTCAAGAACTCACCAACAACTGAATCAATGGAAACGTCTTCGAAGCTCCAAGAAAACAGAACCAGTGACGGTTTCGTACTCCGGTTCGGAAATTTCGCCGTCGACGAGCGTGGCGCCCTCCTCATCCCGCCGCCGGCCAAAGAAACCTCGCCGGAGCCACCGAGTTCTGTATCCTCGTTCTTAGATTCCCCGAGCTTTCAAGAATCCAACGGCAAAGAAAACTCGCCGGAGCCGGAGCCGCAGAGTTCTATATTCTCGTTTCTCGATTCCCCGAGCTTCCAAGAATCCAACTGTTGGGGTGATGACAACAATAACTATAGAAATGACAGCTTTTACAATCATCCGGCGACTTCGTTGTACCCAACCGAAACCTGGGGTCCCGCCGGCGACTACTTTTACAACTCCCAGGCGCCGGTGATGCACCCAAACGACGCCGTTTCCTACAAGGTCCTGCCTGAGATCTTCATCTTGATGATAAGCTCAAACTCCGAATTCGACAGGTTTCTGAAAACCTGCACTGTCTCTCATCTCGTTGCAATCATGGAAAGGTTCTGCTTGGAGAAGGAGAACTTCTTCACAACAGTTCTCTGCAAAATCGGGTCGAGGTCGGGGGAGCTACGTGGTACAACAGTGCCTCGAGTTTTGCTGTGATGTCGGGCGGGGTTTGGTGCTTTCTGAGATATTTAGGAATGAGGAGACACTGAAAATGCTTGCAAAGGATTCTTACGGGAACTACCCGGTCCAGATCGCTCTGGTGGTTACTTTTATCCGCGATAAGGCTACGTTTGAGAAGCTTCTTAAGGTTCTTGAACCCTTTGACAGGCTTGTCGGAAAGGCTCATGATAATTTGAAGGATAGGCTTCATTGTTTAATTAGAAAATCGAATTAATGTCGATTTCAATGTATTACAGTTTGTGCAATAAAATGTGCACTCTTTTATAATTACACATACTGTTTTTTGTTCATTTCTTGCAAGATTTAGTGAAAAAGACGAATATGAAATGTCAAATTGTTTACTGTCAGGCCGGCCGGGCTCTGATATAAGTGTAATGTAGTGCTCATCTCCTTGTACTCTACTCTTATGAGTCTTTTCCTTTTGAATCTTTCTGAATATGTAATCCGAGGCGTAGAAATTGATGCAAACCTCTATAAATATGCCTTCCAATTTTGCCTTTGTTAAATGGTTTTGAAATGGCATTTCCAGTTATTCTTTCTTATCTGATTTTATGTGCAGCATTTCTTGTGGAAGTTGCTCTCACTTTAACCGATCCCCATGATGGTATGTGTGTGCGTTTGTGTGTGTGTGTGTGAGAGAGAGATGGTATGTGTGTGCGTGTGTGAGAGAGAGAGAGAGAGAGATGGTATGTGTGTGTGTGAGAGAGAGAGATATAGAGGAGAGAGAGAGAGAGGGGAAAATTCAGGCAATCTGTTATAACAGAACCCTAACTAACTAACTGAATAGCTAACTGAGAGAGAGAGAAGTCGATGCAAACAGCCTCGAGTTACTAATCTGTGATATTCTATCACGCAGGTTCGATTCTCATGTTATTGAAAGACAATTGGGAAAATACACCGCGAAGTTGGAATGTTACAAATGATCCTTGTGGAGCTTGGGAAGGGATCAGCTGCGAAAACTCGAGGGTGACTTCGCTGTAAGAAGTTTTTTTTTGTGTTTTTTATATCATGTTGTTTTATACGAGCTATATAACGGATCTAATCAATATCAACACTATTTGATGAATAATAAAATGGAGATAGATTGATGAGAACTAATTTGATTTGAACTTGTTGCAGAAGCCTATCAGGAGCAAATGTATCAGGAAATCTAGTTGATGGAATTTGGGAACTTACTGAATTGAGAAACTTGTGAGTTTTTCTTTCGCGTTTTCGCTAATATCAAACCACGATTACTTGATCCATATGTTGTAAAGGGAGTCGAGTTCTTGTTCTTTTTCAGGGATCTGTCATTCAACCCTCTCACAGGTTCACTCTCTCCACTGCTCGGAAATTCGCAGAAGCTAGAAACTCTGTAAGATATATCATATAACATGATCAGTTTATAATATTGTTATTATTATTTTTTTTAATCTCATTTTTTCTTCTCAGAATTCTATCTGGATGTGGCTTTACTGGTGAAATTCCAGATGAAATCGCGAATCTCTCGAACTTATCTTTCTTGTAAGCAAATATTATTTAAACTATTTCATTTCGAGCGTATATATATTCCATTTGGTTTGATTTTCTTGTATATATTTTTTATAGGGCGCTCGATTTCAATAAATTTTCTGGTGTTATACCATCTAATTTGGGCAATCTAGCAAATCTAATTTGGCTTGATCTGACTGGAAATCGGTTAAGTGGATCCATTCCCGCTTCGCTATCTCTTCTAAAGAAGGCAAAACATTTGTAAGAATCTAAAATTGTCACATTTTTTGTGTCAACATTGTTGTTTTACGCGATGAAGTGTTTGATTATGCCTATGTTTGCAGTCATTTGAGTCGAAATGCATTCACCGGTTCAATTCCTGCTCAGATTTTCAGCTCAGACATGGTTCTGATACACTTGTAAGTTTCTACATAGTATAAAAAACATGTCCATTGATCAGTTTATCATGTTTGGAGATTATAATAATACTTACTCTTAGGTTGTTGAGTGAAAATCGACTGACCGGGGAAATTCCAGCCACATTAGGACAAGTTGAGACACTTGAGGTTCTGTAAGTACTATCCTCCTTCAATATCCTTAAACTTAGGTTTTTGTTCATCAAACGCGCTTTCCTACAGACGGTTAGATGCCAATGCTTTCAGTGGCGCGGTACCGAATCTCACCAAGCTCAAAAACCTTGATTTATTGTAAGAACTTATTCATTCTTACAGGTCTTTAAGAAACAATGTCTTAAATCTTTGAACTAACTGTTTTTAATGTTAATTACACAGGGATTTGAGTTTGAATGCTTTTCAACCATCACAAGCTCCATCCTGGTTGTCAACCTTAAATTCCGTAGTTTTCTTGTGAGTATGATCAAATTAAACCTCGTATACCTTTTATCTTCTGGGAAATTAATGTCAGAATCTGGCTAGGGCTTGCGTAAACTGTTCGTTCCAGGGGGAAGTTCCACCTCAGCTTCTCAGTTTGCCTCAGCTTCAACAATTGTAAGTTCAAAACTTCATATTTTCACAGAAGAAATATTTCTTCTGGTATCAATTAAAAAAACCTTTCTGGTATAAAAATTCACAGGAATCTGTCGAATAACGCCTTTAATGGAACTCTGGAGATCGGTGACAGCATTAGCCAAACATTAGAACGAGTCGATTTGCAAAATAACAGCATATCCTTAGTAACCCTTGGATTCAATGGGACCTTACTGTGAGAACAATTTTATCATACAATTTTTCAACTGAAGTGGTATACGCAGTCCAACATTTTACTCAGCGTAGTCCAAAATACCAATGAAATGATAGTACTGCCCCTAGCAAGTTGGTTAGTTTCTCAAAAATCTAATAAGTTGATGTCATTTTCATACTTTTACACCGTATTTTGGACTACAAGAGTAAAATACTGGACTGCTCTTTTTCAACGGTATTGCTATACGCAGTCCAGTATTTTACTCTTGTAGTCCAAAATATAAAGTACGAAAATAACCTCAACCTATTAGATTTTTGAAAAACTAGGCAACTTGCAGGGGCGGTAGTGTCATTTCATTGGTATTTTGGACTACGCCGAGTAAAATACTGGACTGCGTATAGCACTTCAATTTTTTTTCAATCAAACAAACATTGCATGAATTTAATGATACATTTATCCATGTATATATATCTGCAGGTTGAAGGGCAACCCAATCTGTGGAATAAGCTCACCAAAGAATCTGTCTTTCTGTCAAGATCTTCAAGAATCCATCAAAAACTGCTCTACAAGTTTGGCCAAATGTGGCAAAAAAACATGCCATTCCGATGAAAAACTCGATCCGAAGAGCTGCGAATGCAGCCATCCATTTGAAGGAACATTCCACTTCAGAGCACCATCCTTTAGAGACTTGTCGAATTGTACTAGGTTTCAATCCCTGGAAATGAAAGTGCAGGTGGATCTAGGGCTAGATCCAGGAGCGGTTTCGCTGATGAACCCGTTTTTCGACGCAGAATTGTTGCTTCAGGTTGGAGTAGAACTGTTCCCTTTCTCAGGCGGTTTTTTCAACAGGTCACAGGTTCTGAACATGGAATCTGCATTTGAACATCAGACTTTCAAGCCTCCGGTAGATTTTGGACCTTACTTTTTCATAGCTACTCCTTATAAATTTCCAGGCATCCATTAAAATTGGAGAAATTCTTTATAAATTGTATGATCAGGAAATTGGAAAACTCACTATACAATCTTTCATGTAGGTGACGACTTAAATTATTTTGTGACACAATATTAGTGACATTTGGGTTGTCACAACTTAGACCCCACAGTACGTGTCACAAATATTCGGTTCTTGCATTTTAGTGGCATATAAAAGTGTCACATATTGGTGTATTTGTGACATATAAAAGTGTCACAAATTGGGTGCATTTTAGGAAATCTTTGTTCTGTGCTGATTTACTCATCGTTGTCCAAAACATCAGAGCCGTTCCCGGGGGAGTGCGACCCGTGCGATCGCACTGGGCCTCAGAATTTGAGGGGCCCCAAATTTTATATATTTAATATAATTGAGATATAATTGGAAATTTGTTTTAGAAATTTAAAATGAATTAAGGCAAAATATGAACTAGAGAAAAATTGAGAGGCACAAAAATTTCATTTATTTCGTTATAATTGCAAATGATTTATAAAAGTTTTAGAAATATGAGAAAGAAATTGAATTTAAAAATATCGAAGATCATCAATTTTTTTTTGCACCGGGCCCCGAAAATTACAGGGACGGCCCTGCAAAACACCATTAAAGTTATAATATTGCCTCCTGAATTTGTTAAGTTTCCCAATAAACATAACAAATGAGATAGTTTCGTAATTTCATACCGTATTTTGAACCGTCAGACTAAAATACCTGCATTTGTTATCCCTAAAAGTGTTGCAAAATTTATCAATAACTAATCAGAGTTGAAGTGGAGTACAATTATCTGAGAGTATCAGAGAAAGTTAACATACAGATATCAACTTATTTAATTATTCAGAGATGGTGGAATATTTTTCCAGCAAGAATGGCAGCTTCGATGACCTCATCGATGACGTTGACGACTTGTTGAGGAGAACAAGTGCTGCCTTTGAATGTCGGTGCTTTTGATTTCTGGAATTTATTTGCGCACTTCAGAAAACTTTGGTTGCACCCTTCATTCAAATAATCATCTGTTCACAAATAAAACAAGTCAACAATTATTCCAAAAAATTAATTGCTTCTTCATACTTTTAACACTTAGAAAAAAGTAATTTATGTGTGGAAAATAATAGTTTGATGGATGGAAAATAGTAGTATGGTAATTAAGTTAGATTTTAGTAAAACCAAACCGAAAAACATTTAGATATGTAGGCGTGAATCGATATTTTCACTCCAATTCATGTAGTCTGAATTGAGCTGATGAAAAGATATTGAACTGAATTGAAATGAAAGTTAATATATTACATATAATAATACATGTATAACTAATTTAACTTAATATGATTAATCTATATTAACTGAACTAAACTAAAACGAAATGAGATATATGAAACTAAATACAAGTTTATTTATCACTAGCTGTCAAATAGCAAGGCTCCAAATAAGCCTCTAACATTTTATCCAAAAGAAATCATCAAATGGGGCCTCACAATACACTTTATTAATCAAACACATTATAGTTTTTCTTCAAGTAAAGACTCACCTAATTAGTATATATGCAATTTAAAACTGTCACTAAATCAACTTTAAAAGGACTATTATATATAATAACAAATATAAAATGTATATATTATATAAATATAACAAAAAAAACTTGATAAGAATAATAAAATACTTACTATTTTTGCTCTGAATGCACTGGTCATGCAGCATACAACAAGCATCCAAACCATCACATGGAGCTTCCCCTGGACACCCACTGTACAGAACTCCACAGTACTTCCCATACCTCAAAAATGGAGCCACTAAAAAACAATTAATTTGCAAAAATTATCAAAAAATTATTAAGAACAACGTGACACATGAACCCTAAGGATCTACAGTTATGAATCTGAGATTACATGACCACTTATTTTTACTCGAGAGATTTACTCTTGCATATGACTGTTCGATGGAACTCTCTCCATCGAGTTAACAGTCAGAACGATGAGTAAATCTCGAGATTAAAAATTAGTGAGTGAACAGAACCGTCATATATAATAACTCTATATATAACCAAAACTTACATCCACAGTACTGAGATTCACACGTTCTGCTACATTCTTTC
Source organism: Sherardia arvensis (assembly GCA_948330725.1). Taxonomy (NCBI): domain Eukaryota; kingdom Viridiplantae; phylum Streptophyta; class Magnoliopsida; order Gentianales; family Rubiaceae; genus Sherardia; species Sherardia arvensis. The sequence continues at coordinate 52,457,578 of OX415235.1, forward strand.
TTCTGCAACATCAGAAAAAACTCAAATTTTACTCAGAAAAACTGAAAAAAAGTGTAGCAAGTTAGAGATTACTTACCACTTGGATGGAGGGATCCCAATGGATGCCGATTCGGAGCGCCGTGGTCGGAACGGCGACGATGAGAACAGCCAGAAAGATGATGAACAAGGAAGAAGATGAAGCTGCCATTGCAGAGGGAAATGGAAGCTTTGGATTGAGTGAAGGAGAGTGAGATCAGTTTGAAGCTATAAAAGTTGGTTTTATTTCTTTTTTCTTTTGCGATCCAGTTGTAGATTTGTATCTGATGCCCCGTGACTTGGTTTTTGTTGTCTTCTTGGACTCAAACTCTAGCTATATGGGATGAAATTATATTATATTTATCAAAAAATTGTTAAAAAATAAATTATACTTATCAAGAAAAGATAATTGAATGATATTTATTGTTAGTTAGATGTACCAAATATGTCATTATACATATAACTTATGTCATTAGGTGTGATTTGAGAAGAGAATGACAGTAGAATAAATTTTGGTGGGTGTATGGTCCACCTTCGATCCAATTATTACTTTTAAAAAACGAGATATAAATATAATAAATTTGAAAATAAATGTTATTAGAAATAGAAGGTGCGTTTGGTTGGATGAGTTTTTGAAAAATTAAACTTTCAAACTCTAGTTTTTCAAAAACTTATTTGGTTCAAAAAGTTTTATAAAATTTTATTTTTGGTCCGAAAATTCAGACTTGTAAAATTCTAAAAATCAATCAAAGATTATGTTTCAAACTTACAAAATCCCAACCCAACCAAACAAGATTTTTGCACAGACTTTCAAAATATCAAATAGAAATCCAAACTCTCAAAAATCCCAAATAAAAATCAGACTCTCAAAAATCTGACAAACCAAATACACTCATAGTCTCTTAGTGATGACAGCCTTGTACTACATACTCCTTCTGTACCAGATTAAACTGTACATAATATTTTTTACATTTATTAATGCAGACGTTTGATCGTAAGTATTTAAAATTTTCATATTTTAATACTACGTGTTACGATCATGATATCGGATTCCTTATTTATATAAAAAAAATGAAAGGTTTGAATGAACTTGATTTAGTGAAACTTTATTTTAAATGATTGGTTTAAGAATTTAAGAACACAAGAGAGAATTGTGGAATGCGAGGTTTGTTCGTATTGACTATTGACAACAAAAGGATTACATGTGAGTTGTGTGTCAGTTTGGTTAACTTTCATGCTTGGTTATAATTAATATTTGACAGTGACACACATGAACTTTTCTTTTTTTAATGGTTAAAATGTATAGCTAGAAATTAAACCAGTTAGAATTAATAAAGTACAAACACAATTTCAAATTCAATAAATAATTAATGAACATTTTTTGTATAAAACTTAAGTAATAGTTTAATTCAGCTCAACTCTGAAATCAAACTCCGGAACTTTCAAATTTAATGATTAACGATCATTTTTAATATAAAAATTAGATACTAATTTAAGTGAGCCCAGTTCAAAAATCAAATTCAGGGGATTGTAGATGAGAAGCGCAACTATTGTGAAATTGACATCTAATTTAACTAGCCTATTACAAGAATATCAATCAGATATTATTTGTATCATCACAGATTTATTTTATGCAAATCTATTAAAATAACATATATAGGTGAATTTTATTAAATAACATTTGGTAAAGTAACTTGAAAGTTTCCTACATGATATTTAACTATCACTACACATTTTTGCTCTACAAATACATTTTTAATTAAATATCTGTTAAAATATGTTTAAATCTAAAAATGTAAGTTAAAAGATACAATTTTATATGAACTAAAAGTTTTTAATTAATCAATCTTTAGAGTACTACAGAAAATAATTGACAAAAACTTGGCCATCACATACATACTACTTCAGAAAAGATCTTCTTGGTGTGCCTTTTCTCCTGTGCCTCTTCTTTTTAATCTTCATTGGCTCGGCTATAAGCTGCCCAATAGCAAATATACCATGTCATTAGCAATAAAATTCAAGAAAATTACAATATATATATAAATCAATATTTTGATAGATTCATAACAATAATTAAAGCTTACAAGACCTAGATATCTAATTCTTTTTCTAATAAACTTAAACGATCCATAGATTGTTGGATATTATTTATTAAACTTCACCAGATGAGGGCTGATTAATGCAGGTTCAAATGAATTATGCGGGTCTGATAATGTGGTTAAATGACGCAATTGCTTTCAAAATTATTATTTTTCAAATTTTAACCCTAACTTTACAGGGGTAATTCAGACATTTAATCATATTTTTGGACATGCACCTAAAATCTCTTTAAAAGATCTATAGAGTCGAAAAAATAATGGTCGTAACCAGCAATACTTTCAACTGATTCAGATCTAACTAATCATAAATAAGCACTTTATGAATGGATGTTTAGGTAATTTTACCTTGCAGGCAACTGAACAGTATCTGTACTCGGAATCTTTGATGTGGCCTTTACATTTAATCCTCTCACAGGTAAGGCCAATGGATGCTTTTCTGGAATGCAGGAAGAAAATAGTATGATTGTTTACTGAAAATGGCTGTATTCCATCCGTATGTATATACGTTTTGATCGCATCAGCATGTATTGCAGTTTCTCTGGATGCTATACATACCTGTAAACACACGTTTCAGAGGTCAGAATTAAAAAAATAAAAATAAACCATCAAACTATAACATTATTAAAATTTATTGAAAAAAATGGCAACTCTTAAGTTTTTTGAAAAAAGTGTGTAGCTTAGATTGTACACAAACAGTTGTATGAGTCAGCGTTATGGTAAGATACATGTCATAATCGACAAAATCAATATCATCATCAACTAAATCATCATGTGGTGATGATGAACAGATGAAGATAATTTTATTGATGATGATTTTGTCGATGACAGCTTGTGGTTTAACAGTGGCTTACAAGCGAGTTTCTCCATATTGCTAAGCGTTATGATATGTTGCAATCAACGAAATCATCACCATCATCAACAAAATTATCATGATGAACTGATTTCGATTAATATTTTTGATGGTAACAATGAACTGATGATGAACATTGACGATGGTAACAGATGAAGATAATTTTTTGATGATGATTTTGTCGATGACAGCTTATGGTTTAACAGTGGAGAGTCTCTCCATATTACTAAGCGTTATGATATGGTGCAATCAACGAAATCATGACCGAAAATACAGATACTGTTCTACAAATACATAAATCTTGACCGGAAAAGAACACAAATTAACTCACTTGTACAGAATCATGTCCGGAATGAGGTGATTCCGGCCAACAGAATAAGCATACAGGTCCAACGGTGCAGTTGGCGCAAAATTTGGTCCTATAAACCTTTGGATGAATTTCGCATTTATCATTCTCGCCTCCATAAAATGTTGTATTCATAAAGGTTGAAAACCATTGGGGTAAATATTTTTCATCCTTCAACTCCATGAACAAGAATCAAGAATGAAGATAATAAAACAGTAAATAATAACCTAGTACAGTAAGTAATTAAATTATATATGGTATACAGATATATATATATACCTAGTGAGAGTTATGTTTATTTGTAATTTTATTAGGATTACAATTTTACTTGGTTTCCTATTCTTATTCTTATCATGCAAGGAAATCTATACACAGCTTAATAATGTAATGGTTCCAACTTAGAATGAAAGAATTACAGCTTGTAATTAAGTGAGTATCTCCACACGAAAAATAATTACAGTTTTATACAACTTATGAAAAGGGGAAAAATAAAATAAAAATAAAATAACTAATATTTTTTATTGATATCCGTATGAAACAATTAAAAGCAATTACAATTTCGGTTTGAGTAAAGGATCGAAATATTCTTTTGTGTTCAGTAGAGCCTCGAAATAAAAATTCATACATAAAAACAATATTTAAATATACATATATATATAATTACTTAATTTATTTACCGATAGGAAGAAATAAAGTTATTACAAAGATACTCAGATAACAAATTATAAATAATTTTCGTTTCAGCCACCACACGGATATATTTAATAGTGACCCAGTTTTATCCTTAGCGACATAAATAAACGGGCTAAAATAAGCGACAGTTTATTAAGCGCCGCAAAATGATGTGTCACTATTATGACATTGAGTGACACACTTTTAGGATCGTATATACTTTGTAACGCTTTTTTATGTGCCAGTATCTATAGTGACACATGAGACCCTGTCTACTAGCGACAGTTATAAATTTGTCACTAATTTTACGGCTCTAGTGGATTTTTTTTTAATTTTTTTTTGTAGTAAGCTCAATTCAATAACATTGGAAATTACATTTTAGGTGATTGATGCTACCAGCTTCCAGTCCCGGTCCGGATACAAGGATGGTCTCCGGCCCGGCTGAGGCTTTGTCCGTGCTCCGCACGCTCTCACCTATTAGACCTACAAAACAACGCCCCGGAGTATCCCGATGATAGCTACTCCGGCGTGATGATGAAAGAGGGGCTTTTGAATAGGAGAGAGAATAAGGATATATTGAGAGAGTTTAATCTGATAGAACATACCTTTCTCCACAAGTCCAAAACTGTATTTGTAGGTGTGAGTGATCAGCCTCCAGCCCAAAGGCAGCGGTCATGCCTGTTTGTCCTTACCCGGGGACAGGTCACATTCATGTCCCCTTTGTCCCCGGATAACGTCATTCTAGCTCACGTCATATGGAACGGACCGCTCTCTGGGCCGGGGCGTGGATATGGGCCAGAACCCATATCACCAGTGATCTCTAGGACTTTTATTATGTGCATATCACATCTCACACTTGCTTATAATTTGATGAGCCGTAATGCGAGAATTAGTCTGCATTTCTATATAGATCTTCTCATTTTAAGAAGGTTTTTATTTTAAATATACGCTTTTGTATATTTGTGAAAATGTTGCTTTTTCAGGTGTATAACAGTGTGAGGATCACTTGTAACTTGCCTAGTCAAACGATCATTTATATTTACCGTACCCTATCTCAAACGCTTTAATTTAAAAAGAAAACTAAGAAAAAATAGAAATACCAAAAGGCATTCACCAATTCTTAAAGGAATGAGATACATTTATACTATTCTATATATTCTTATATATTTGTATGACCCATTCATATGAGCTTCCAAGCTTTACCTCCATGCATATTGAACTTCTTGAGTCTTCCAAAGAACATGACTATAATTAGGACTATTTTACCCTCGTCACTCCATTTCCCTACAAACCCTATATACCTGTCTTGGCAGCTTGGATCAGGCTTTATCTGCCTCCCACAACTATACCCTGTTGAAAACCCTACATTTCCATATGCACTGAAAAGGGCAAAAAAGTAATAAATATCAGTTCAGCTTAATTTTATTCAGTTAGTTTTTACTTAATGAAACTAATATAATATTTCTTTTCAATTAAAATTATAGTTGGTGGAATGATAGTCTCCTCATATAATTGAAAAATTTATAACTACTATGTACCGACCAAAACTGACATTTTCAGATTGATCAAAAATAATTTTTACTATTAATATCTTTATGTATTGTAACATGTAAGATGAAGTATTGATATTATGAAAATAAATATTACAACAAAATCTAACAGTTTATTTGATATATGATTTTAGTTCAATTTAAACATTGAAAACGTTAAATAATGCAGATTCAGCTCGAACAGAGAATATTCATATTCAAATCATATACATTGTACGTATATAGAATTTTTATATTAAGTTTCGTTGCTTTCGCTTGTATTAATGAATCTTGAAAACGACCTTGGGTTCTTAAATTTTTTTTTTTTTGAAAATGACTGTTATATATTTAAAATATAAATATTCATATATGTTGTGTAAGAGTTAGTAATTAATAAAATACCTTATGACTTCAATTACAATATTCAAGACGTTGAAATTGAGTGGATCCTCCTTCAAGCTTTTCCTCTCCGTTATACAAACGATTGTGATGAAGATTGCCAGGTAAGAAAGCTGTGAAAATATAAGGTTATTTAAAACCCTAATTGCACTTCTTTCGTTAATAGATTCATTTTCTTCTGTGCTCTGGTCTTCTCTTTTTAGTGGTAAAAATGATGTGTATGGAGGAAGATACCTGCAAAAACACACAAAAGTAATTAGGGTTTAGAGTTTATGTCATTTTATTTGAAAAGAAAGAGTTTATGTCATTTGCATGCTCTAAAAAAATATTCAGAATTATTTGATGGAATAAACACACTACACATGGTAACATGATAGACAATCATTCACACTACAATGATGGACTATTCAAACCCACAATAATTCATGACTATTTAAATATTTGACTGAGTGACTGTATACGTGCAACGTCAATGTGATCGTAAAGGTCTGAATTTTATTAATGCGGATATGATTAATTCACTGTACTCTAGATCTGCATAAACAAAAGATCAGATATGCATAATCAAACCGTCCCTGCATGTGGGAATGATAATTTATTTGCTAATTTAACATATATATATATATATATATATATATATATATATGTCACCTTATTGGACTAGAATATATGGTGTGATGATCTCATGAATAGAGTTGATGGCTCATGAATATTTCTTTCTCATTGTTAATTGAATGATCGAGACCTTAATCTTTCATATAAAATCACAACAAAATAAAGAATTAAAGACAAAGTTTTCTATCCTTTGCATGGGAGAGTTTTGAGTTAGTTACACACTCTATATCCCTCTAGCTACTTGTCTTTTTATATATTCAAAACAACCTTATGAATCTTTTTAAATAAAGAAAACCAATTTGAAATAATCTTACTCACATATAATCTAGCCAAAAAATGCTTAACTACAACAATATGTAAATCAATTTAGCCAAAAAGTATGCAAAAAAAAGTTTAAATGTCAAAAGAAGAGGGGAAAACTCACATCATAACCACGAAAACCACCAAAACCGCTTGCGAAAGGGCGGAGATATCAACGATACTTTCACCGGTATGCCTTGTATTGATCACTTCAAACAAAACTCCAACAATTTTCTGGTAAATACTCATGCCACTCAGCCCTAATGAGTTCCATTCCAGTGAACAAAAGAGTATAAATTGCACCAAAACGAACCCGAAAACCGTAGAAACCAACCGCCACGAATGGAGCCCCGGGAGAAGATGAAAATACCCGATCCGTTCGCTGTTGTCCAACAAGTATCGAGCTTTCAAGTTATTGAAGAACTTTTGGAGAAACCAAAGGCAAAACCTCAAACAAGATGGGAATAATGTGTTGCCAAACAGAACTTGTGGGATGAGGATCAATAAGAGGCCGGAATTCTTACCGAAAACCATCATGTTTTCATTGGTCGGGATGAATCCACAGCTAGCAAAAGTCGAAACCACGGTGAATGTCGCGAAGGTGAATCTATTAAGATGCTTTTTACTAAGTACATCCTTCGCGCTCGAAATGAGGTTTATGTAACCAAAGACGAATGAAATGCCTATGAAATGGAATATCAGAAGGTAACCTAAGACAACGTACCCTAAGAACTTCATCGAGCCAGATTTCAGTGTGTTTTCTAAGATCTCTAGCGATGCAAAAGTGTTCTTTCTAGATATAGGAATAACCTCGACCGTGAAGTCTATGATCTCTAATGATGAAGCGGTATTCTTTCTAGATATAGAGATAACATCGAGCTCTAAATCATTGGATAAAGATCGAGTAGAATGAGGTCGAGAAATTTCATGGTTAAGTGAAGAGATTTTTGTACCAATTTGAAGTGATTTGCTTAGTTTATAGCTTCTTATGTGGAGTCCAACCATAGAAGTAAAGACTTCACCTCCGATGAACATTAAAATAGTCATGATAACTAGTTGAGAATTTGAGAAAACCTCCATTTCGACGGTGGACATGCTCGAGACGGTGGAGGCGGAGACGGAGGTGAAGAACATGTCTAAATTCCGAGGCCGGAATTCGACATTTCTAGGGTTTAAGGACTTGAGGCTTAAGAAACCTACTGTTGAGATGGATAGGAAATAAAGAAGCTCCATGGTAAAGTGGTTTAGTAAACATATTGCTTTTCGAAAATAAGGGAATCGAATGGACCAAAAACTACGTAGAAGTTGGATAAAGCTCTCAACATTCCTCATTTTGGCTTTCATTTTGGATACATGAGTGATGCTATTTATAGATGGAGTGGAATATTTTATTTCTATTACTATATATATATATATAATCTTCACTTTGACTTCCTTTTCTCTTTAAGAATATATTCATTCCACACTACCGATATATGTTTTGAATGACGTAAATACATAATAGCCACTATTGTGGGTTAGTACGAGTCTCGCTGATTGATCATCGAGTCAGGGTCCATGATTTGAGCGCAGTCTGGCCTTAGGATCCGGGGCGGAAACGTCCCCGACCTGATGGTATGGATTACTTATTGGCGTTGGTGACTTTGCCCGAAAATGAGTTTTTGGATCAACTACTTGAGATTTAGTGAAGAGTTTTTATACGGTGTCCCTCTATTATTGTAACTGTATAATTCTGTTTCTGGGTATTAGATGATGGGTAACCTGGATATGTCTCTTTCCCGTCGATCAACACATCGTCAACACATCATGTTATATGAGCTAATCAAACTAGATGGAATGAGAATATAATACTTCATTATTGATGTTATTGATATATTCTCAATAATGACTATTTGTTTTTGCCTTGGTACGTTAACATTGAAGAAGGAGACGAGACAAGAACAAGAATACTTTAAAATGAAATTATTGGAGAAACCCATGTTTTTAATACTGTTTCTGGGCGGTCGGTGGTTTTGTTCCTAAGAGAGATGGTCATAAATAATTTAGGGCTTGTATAACCGGTCTAATATTTATTTATACAGTACGTATTTAATTATTATTAAATTTTACATAAAATATATAGTAAAATTGATCATATCATTAGAATAAAGGTAAAACGGTCTCATAATTAATTTTTTAATGACACTATCTCATGAAAACCTAATAAATCGATCTCACGAAACCATCCAAAAATATCACTATTTCAGAATCCGTTTAAGTTAAAATTCCACATCTGATGAAATTGAAATGAATTGTAGTTTTTGGCCAACCAAATAATATTATTAACCCATTAATTTCAATTCAATAGATTTTCAACATATATTTATTTCTTTTCCACTATATTCAATTCGTTAGGTAAACGACAATGTTACATAGGACACATGTAATCATCCTAGATTATTCTCATTTGAGCATGATTAAAAGAAATGAATTATTGATGATGATTGACTATTCATTTTGATTATCAATCAGTTTCGTTACATAAATGTTTGACTTGGTATGAATTTTGAACATGGATTAGATTCATTGATTACTCAAATGAACATAATAACGTGCAATACGTACAGTAATTCGTACAATAATTATTTAATAAGTTTAGAATTGCCCATTGGTTGAATGAAGAGCTTATCCATATTTTATTTTTTATAAAATTAAACTGCCTTTAGGTAGAGGGGTATATTTATTAGGTTCCTCAAGTTTATAATCATGTCTCCAAATGGAGTCGAGTAGTACATAATATCTCTAAAGAGGAGTCTAGCTAGAAGTAAGATTTCCGAGAAATTTATAAGAAATATTCTCAGAATCTGCAGCCTGTGAGTATTAAATGGCGGATAACATCATATCATAAAACTAAGCTAAAACAAAATGTAAGCAGGGGTAAGATAGATATAGCGGTCTAGCCATGCACCTCCAAACAGTCCGGGTCTAATTATCTGTTAGCTAACTGACTATAATATTGAATGAATTACACACTGTGCTCACTTCTTAGTCCGTCTCATTAAATATTATTCGGATTCCCCCTCGGGGCTAGTAAGAGACATCCCAAATTGTTAATATAATATCAGTGCATCTGCATGTTGTCTAACACGAATCAGACTGGATAATCAAAATTAAATTCATTTCGTTAAAACAATATGTCTTATTCATATGTTATTTCGTTAAAACTGAATCAAATTAAATTGAACTAGATTTAAATGAAAATATGTACACTAAAACTAGTAATGGTCAGACTATTTTAAAAACAAGTTTATCTTCATGTTTAATATCCTTAACTGTATAAAGACTTTATTGAAAAATTAAGAACAGTATACTTACAGGATACGGACACGTTAATTCACTTGAATTTTATTAAAACTGAACTAAAATAAAATGAACCAAGTTAAATTAAACTAAACTTAACTAAAATCATTTATATACTATAACGTGGATCAAAAGTTCTATCCTTTAAGAATCTTTAGCAAATATTTTTTGGCTTTCTCCAAGATAATTAAGGGTAATTTGATTTTAATTAATTTATGATCAATTTAATTAGTCTTCTTCGCGTCCAAACCGTGTCCACCTTTCAGGAATTAAATATTACTGATCCACGTAGAACAACGAATGTGGATAATTGATAGAATATATTGCAACATTAAATATTAATTTTGGAGGATGAAATAATGGAACTAAATTAATGTAACAATTATTACATTGACTTATTGGGTTTTATTTTAATCACTTTCTTAGCGACGTGGTGTTATACACCTCCTCCAAACAGTTACAATTATAATTTTTAATATTAAGAGATGGTTTTTTGTATTATAGATTGAGAATAGATGGTTTTAAATATATAATTAACTTTTTATATATATTGAGGTCATATTTAATTAGTTTATTGTGGTTATGCAGGATTGAAAGATAAATTCTCAATTTGGAACACGATACGAAAACTCAATTCAAACATAATACAGATGTAGTGAATTTGGCTCGAGAAAATATACTGACATGGATCTATATTAAATTAGACATGAATGATTTGAAAATAAATAGGTTATATTATGGTCAAACTCGTGGGGTTCGTTGATGCTAAATTGTAATTTTAATTATAAATTTCTGACAATATTGAAAGATAAATAATGATACAAAATGTATATGAACTAAAAAAATAGATCAAGCTTATTCAATGTGATTATTTAATTTAATTAGTTTATGTTTAGATGGTGGAAAACGGGCTCTTTCATGCCATATGTCACGGCAGTTTTGAACCAGGCAAAAAAAGAACATCCATCTAAAACTAACCTCTTTTATTAAAAAGGTCAGATCTGATCAGGTACAAGTTCAATTTACTTGTATTGGTCTGATTTTAACCTAAAATTCCTAATTTTATTAATGTAGATCCGCTAATTTATTATAAAATAAATAATATTGTCATTTTTACACCTGAATAAGTAAATTAAACCTGCATCTAGCAATTACTTTATTAAATTTGTCAAAAGTTCATCATCCCTTAAGGAACGCCCTTAAAATTCTTCAGCCCCTTACAAGCAACTCATGATCTTAATCGAGAAGGAAGAACGCCCTCAAAATCCCGTGAATAACGGTTTTAAAATTTTCTTTTTAAAAGAAAACGCAACAAAAATGGTTCATTTCCTTCTAATTTCATGAAAATTTTCCTTCAATCTAACGCAATTCTTATGATGCTGATCACACTTAAAACAGATCATCATATATCATGCCTTTCATGCAACTATACATTCGTATATACATATATAAACCAATCCATATCAGTAAAATTAATATTATCACAACTAAAATACATCTTATCATAACAATGGCTTCTTCATCTTCTCTTAACGCTATGACGTTTTTAATAGTGCTTCTCACGTTCTCAAACTATGGATCTGTGCAGCGCGGCGGCGTTGCAGCGCAGGGGAACTTGATGGAGTGCCTGGTCGGGTGCGGGCAACAGATCGTGAATTGCGCGGAGGACTGCGCCGAAGCACAGGTTACTAATCCAGGCCCGGCGGAAATGGTTACTTGCCTTCAGGGATGTAGAACCACTACTGTAACTTGTCTGAATTCATGCAAGGCTTGATGATCTGCAGAACAATGTAATAATGAATCCCAGATGATGATCATGTATTATTTTATATTCAGAATAAATGATTAATAAGATATGGTAATGAAATATTATTGGACTTTATTTTTATGTCATTATATTCTAGATCTTTCCTTGTTATGGTCAGATCTACCGATTTATTTTTGTTGAACGGAAGTAAAATGTACTGAACGGAACAAAAAAATCGAAGTGAAATATAATGTATGGACTTTATCAAACTCTATTTCATCGAGACTGAAATGAATTAAACTATTTGAATTACAACTATATATATGACGTTCTTATAATAAGACATAACTTGTTGTCTATTTAAAAATAGATCTGATTTGGATCAAAAAGCACACAAAATTAGCTCATTATCTTATCATAACGCCGCTTACGCAACTGTTTCTCAAAACCGTTTTCCCATTTAAATATAATTTCGGCCACCGTTACGTTCCATAGTCATCTTGAAAAAACAAATAATTTTGATCCATGGATTTCAGTTTAGAACTTTAAACTATTCTTTTCATCCAAAGTTCAGCAATTTTCCAATGCTTTATTTTTTTTTAAAGATAATATATGAAACCTTCTCTTTGACACTTTCTTAAAGGAAAGAATATGTTCTTCAAATAAAATATTATATTATTCATTTACCATTCATAACTTTAACATCCAAAAACCTGTTTTAATTCAGCAAAAGAGTGAAATTTTATAATTAAAACGGCTGCATATCACGTTTTTCACACAAGTTCATTCATCCATATAAGCAAAACACACCAATTCCATGAAATGATCGATACATCTATACAATATTTCTCTTAATTATCAGTAATTTAATGGATTATTCATCAGCTCACAAAATCGTTGCAGTTCTCTCAGTTCTGCTCCTCCTTCTCTCGAACGATGGATCTTTTTTGCAGGCTGAAGCGCAGAGGGACTTCGCACGATGCATATCTCTATGCGGGCGAGAAGCTGATGGCTGTGCGAGGTACTGCGTTATCGGACCTCTAGACCCGCAAGTGAGGCCGTGCCTGGAGATTTGTCGAGCAACTGCGATTGAGTGCCTGAATAGGTGCGAATCTATAGAGACTCATCATCAGAATATTGCTCGAGTGAATTCGAGTTCGATCAAAGTCGACTAGTTTGATTGTTTCATCAAGGATGATTTGAGCTTATGTAATTATAATTATTAATTTGAGATCTCAATAAATTGTCCAAAGTTGATAATAGAGTGTTATGTACCCTTCAAATGCATTATTATATATTCGCTAAATTAAATGCAATATACTGGATCATCATATTCTCTTCATGAACTTATTTTTTAGATTCAGTAAAAACATAACATGATTAAATATTTGACTAATTTAGTTACATTGATTTTATGTTTTAAGAATGTCACCTTTAATAGAAAATTAACGCTGGTTTTAAAAAAATTTAATCGATTTTTCAAAATTTCTTGAAAGACCAACTTTCTTATATGTTATGGAACTACCACTATACATTTAAACTCAAATTATACATTTTATGTTAAATCATTGATTATTTTAAGTAAATATATAATCTGACATATTTAAATGCAGAAAGTCAAGATATTTAATATAATTTTTTTAAATAATAAAATATACATTTCAAATAAAAGAACACTGTATAAGATAAAACGTATAAAGATTTTTCGGAAACGTTAGCAAAATTGGGAGTTTTGGATACCTTCTGGATTGATTTTATCAATATCATGGCCTTTTATTTGGTGATATATGTTGAAGACCTTCTCTCTTTAACTTTTCTTTCTTTAAAATATAATTAATTTATATTTTTGGACACCAAAACCAATTTTTATAATCATCATTCTCACTAATCAAACTAAAAAATATCAGCTCAATATAATATTAAGTGGTTTTAACAAACACTCTATATATAGCCCATCAATATATACCTCATCTTATATATCTTCTTTTTATGGAACAAAATTCACTTTAAATGCGTTACATCTTGTTTATATTCATAACTGATGAGCAAAAGAGAAACAGATTTTAGCCAAAAAGAAAAAGGGCCACGTTTAATTACAAGCCATCAACTCAATAAAATGATCATAAAACTCACATTTCTCTCATCAATTCTCACAGAAAAAAAAAAGAAAAAAAAATCTATGGTTTCTTCATTCGTTCATAATTACACTGTTGCAGTTCTTCTAGTTCTGCTGATATTTTCCAGCAATGAAGTGGTGTTGAGGGCTGAAGGGCAGAAGCCTATTGCGCGGTGTCTGGTTAGATGCGGGCGAGAAACCGCCAATTCTGCAAATTATTGTGTCAATGGACCTCCAAATCTGCAGCCTGCTGTGCCATGTCTTAAGAAATGTCGATCAACTGGAATCGCCTGTATGAACAAGTGCTTCACTGGATCAGAAGAGATTCATCGCCATCTACTGTGATTTTATCAGAGAATTGCTCGACTTGAGTACTCAAGTTTGATCAAACTCGAATGGTTTCACTATTTTCTATAGTTTCATTGTATTTTCTATAGATTCAATGAAATTTCCAGGGTTTATAACATACATAAGCTCTTGTTATGTAGTGTTTTGCTTGTGATAATATATGAATATATCATATCATAAAGGCCTGATAAAACTGTCATATATATGATGGACTGAAGATTCAAATAAAAGATGGTGATTCATTGTTCAAAAGAGATGAAATCAGAAAAGATTCAAACAAAAGAACCAATATAATTTACAGCATCATTTTGCAACACCATCATTTTGCACCATGGAGCTGCTCATTCGTCCTCGCATCAAATCCAAACCCTAAATCTGCCATTCGCGTTCTTGAGGGAACCTTCTTCTCACAAAGGAACGAGGAGGAAGCTTCAGGCATTCTCGAGTAGCGGGGTTATACAGGTAGATAGGACCCCTTTCTATATTGCAAGGTCCACCAATACACCTCATCCTCGTAGGAACACCGGGAAGATCAAGAGTGATACTGCGAATAGAACCGCCATCATCCCCTCGAGAAAAGAAAGACAGTGTCGTTGTTTCGCTGTTCTTGTTTTCGCACCATTTCAGCACCAGATAGCTATAATTTCTTCTGTTCTCTTGAGAGGGATGATTGAGATGCAGGTATATGAATTTCTGGCTTCTTATCAGAGCGCGCCAAGCTTTGCAGACGGTTTGGAATTTTATCAAACACCTTACGGGCAGTCTGAACAGTATCTCATGGATGATTTCTTGAGGTAGGTATTCTCTGCAACTCTACAAAAGTAGGTGATTCATTATAACCCTAGTTTTCGATTCGTCACATGAACAAGTATATTCATCAACACGGATTCATTATTTTCTCTCCACTAATTCTAAAAATATTTCAACCAAATGAATTAAATAGTTATTCTCCACTTATTATCTTAATATTTTAGTTTTTAGTTTTGTTCAACCTAGTTCAATTTTTCAATTCAGTTCAGTATTGTTCTATAGAAATTTGGTTTGATGAAATTAGCTTTGTTTTGGTTATACTATATTGTTTTCAATACATTTTATATTTTAGTTAATTCATTTCTTTTAGCATCATGATTTATACCTATGAATTCTACCTAAAGAAAATGGTACCCCTTTTTCAAGAGAAATTCCCTTTTAGTCATGCTTAATTAGCTAAACATAATAAAGTTTGTAACGTTCTAACTAGTTAAAGAAAAGCTTCCTGCAACAAAAAATGAAAACAACAAACTAAAGTGCCTGTATATCATGCATTTCTTGCAAGTTCCTCCCCTATATATGAATCAAAAATCAACACAAAACTTCAGAAAAATCAACTATGGCTTCTTCATCAGCTCGCAATGTCATCGCGCTTCTAATCATGCTGCTCATTATCTCCGATCATGGATCAACATCGCGCGTTGCAGCACAAAGGCCTCCGTTGTTGCAGTGTCTACTCGGGTGTGGGAGAGATGTTTTTAGATGCACAAGGGACTGCACCCGCGGCCTGAATCCAGCCGTGCAAGTTATTATATGCCTCCAGGGCTGTAGAACAAGCAGTATGGCTTGTTTGGGCAGCTGTGTGTAATAATGATTTGTAATAAATTCACAGACCATTGTGAATCTATGATCAATAAAGTTGAATAAAAAGAAAAAATATGTAATAAAATATAAGAGCTTCAAATAGCCAAAACCCTAATTCAGTTCATGACCAAGTTCTTAGATCCATATAGACTAATTCAAGGAGGCACAATCAAAAGGGATGCTATGTAAGAGTTTAAAGTGCATAAAAAACATAAGCATATGCTAAAGATCATGGATCTTCAGGGCTCCCATCTCGAGCTCGCTTGGGTGGTTTAAAATCCTCCCATGATATAGCAGGGAGGTTCAAATCTATGAGATCCTCATCACCATCTTCCTCGTCACCATCAATCCACCCATAGCATGGCCGCCTTTTGCTTGGAACCAAACCAGCTGATGATGTTGGTGGTGGTGGTGGTGATAGTGGTGCTAATTGTGACAGTGGTGGTGGTTGTGGTGGTGCTAATTGTGACGGTGGTGGTGGTTGTGATGGTGGTGGTGGTGGTAGTGATAGTGGTGGTGGTGGTGGTGATGTTGGTGGTGGTGGTGATGTTGTTGTTGGTGGTGGTGGTGATAGTGGTGGTGATTGTGATGGTGGTGGTGGTGGTGGTGATGGTTGTAGCGGTGGTGGTTGTTCAGTCCAAGGTAAGGTTAGCAAACTCTTGGAGGCAGTCTAAGAAAAAGGAGAAAAAAATCACAATTTTGAACATCTTCAAGAAAATAACAGTTTTCCAATGTCAAGAAAAGACCATTTATATAAACAAAAAACTTGTCTTTTGTTTCCAACATCCATTCTTGAGAACAAAAATTAACCAACACAAAATCCCAAAAACAAAACATGAATGTTAGGGCTAATATATACCTCTGGCAGATCAATCTCCAGCCTTTTGCTGGAGGAGCTCTCCCCTGCGTTTCCGTCATCTTTCAGACTATCCAGAAGCGCTTCCAGCAGCAGCAAATACGAGTTATCCTCGATAAAGTACCATTGATTATCATATACCTAAAAAACATGTAAAGCTTCAAATGAATTCATCTGTATTCAAAGACAATGAAAAATGAAATCATTTTCTGAAACCTTTACCTCAAGCAGTTGATTCACCATAGCCTTAATAGCTTTCACATTCTTGAACCCGAATCTCTTTGTCATACATTCAACAGCTGCATCCATTCTAGAATTGCCAGTCTAAGAAAAGGGGAAAAACACAATTTTGAAATTTCATTTTGGAAATGAATCACAATTCACAAATATGATGTAAGAACAGAGGAATACGCTGCCGGCGTTGTTGTTCTTCTTCTTCCTGGAAGGAGCCATTGTTGCCGCCGAGCTTGAGCTTTGGAGTTGCAGAGAGAACGGTACCTGGATTTCAATCAATATCAGTGAAAAATGGTTCATTGGACTGTAAATTGCATACACTGAAAAGGTGAAGCCATAAATTAAATTCAATCCTACCTTGTGCAGAATGGTAGAGCGGCGGCGGCACAAGAAAGTGCAATGAAGGAGCTACGTACCTATCAAGGGTTTTATGTCTAAATTGGACGGTCAGATTTACTAGACCACTAAATCAACGACAAGGATGTAATGCTATAAAAGTAATTATAGTGATAGGTCACGTGAAACGGAAAAAGGAAAAAATCCATAACGTATGATGATGCCAGGTTAAAATTCATATGATACATAGTATTGGGCCTTTCTCAAGGGGCAAGCCCAATGACATATTCCTTAAACCCTAGATAAAATAGATCCTATATAAAGAAGGCATATTAACATTAAATAAGACATAGATGAGGTATAGTTTTGTATTTAATTTTAAAAGAGTGAATTTTATTTTTGGTCACTGTACTTTTATTATAAATAGTTTTGGTCGCTGAACTTTAAAATGCATACTTTTGGTCACTGAACTAATAAATGAGCACAATTTTGATCACTCCATGTCTCCATTAACATTTGTAATTAACTATTTCAGCTCCGCTTCTACATTTCTTGAAGAGGTAAAGGCATACATTCACTGTTCTTTTCTATCTTGATTACCAAATAAAAAAAATTAGAAAGGTTTTTATTTTCGAACATCCCACCTTCTCTGTTTGCGAGTCTGAACTCCAAACCGCTAAGAAATTAGGGCAAGAAATATTTATTAATTCAGTGGAATGTTGGAAAAAAGAATATATTTATAAAGCGGTTTTATTTTATCATCAAGAAAGAACATTGAATGGACGCATTTACCCCTTCAGAAATGCAAAAAACAGAGCTGAAATAGTAAGTTAAAAATGAATGATAACTTAATGACCAAAATTGTGCATATTTATTGGTTCAGTGACCCAAATTGTGCTTATTTATTAGTTTAGAGACAAAAAATATGCATTTTAAAATTTAGTGACCAAAATTATTATTTAAAAAGTTTAGCGACCAAAAATGAAATTCACTCTTTTTAAAATTAAGTACAAAATTATACCTCGTCTAGGTCTTATTTGACTTCTTAATTTAAAGCACTAATATATCCAAAAATATTTAAATTGGATATTTTATGCTATTTGAATATCAAAATTATCCAATCGGGGTACTTTGAATCGTGAGAAAATATATAAGAACTTCGGAGCACGCGAGTATTTTACCAAAAAAAAGTATAGGCGCCGGTTATGAATTCAGCCTAAAGAAAATGGATCCTCTTTCTTCATAAGGAAGTCCTCCTTTAGCCATGACAGCTAACATCCTAACTAATTAAAGAAAAGCTTCCTGCAACAGAAAGATGAAAAAAACAAACTAAAGTGCATGAATATCATGCATTTCTTGCAAGTTCCTCCCCGATATATGAACCAAAAATCCACATAAAACTTCATAAACTTGGAATAAACCATAAAAATCAACAATGGCTTCTTCATCGGCTCGTAGTGTTATCGCGCTTCTAATCATGCTATTCATTTTCTCCAATCATGGATCAACATCACGCGTTGCAGCACAAAGGCCCCCGCTGTTGCAGTGTTTGGTTGGTTGTGGAACAGATGTCTTAAGTTGTACAAGGGACTGCAGCACAGGTTTCAAACCAGCTCCGCAGGTTATCATATGCCTCCAGGGCTGTAGAACCAGAACTATGGCTTGCTTGGGAAGTTGTGTGTGATAATATGTGTTTAATGGTGTGTTGTAATAAAATTGTAGAGTATTGTGACTCTATGAATATTAAAGCTGAATAAAGACTGTATTGTAATAAAATCACATACTATTGTGAAATTAGCCAATTCAACATATTTAATCACTTATGATTTTCATAATATATATTTAATAATATATAATCGAATCGAGTAACTTTATATTGAGAGTGATCCGAAATTTATATGAGATCGAAGGGACAAAATTAATTCGACAAGCTCTTTTTCGGGCATCCACAAAAAAAAAATTCACAATCCAATCTTACTCATTTGAAGGATTTAGGGTGTGTAACAATTGTACTTTTAAAAAAAATCTACTGCTTATCAGAAGCAATAAACTGTTGTAAAACAAATCACTTTTTATTTTGATAAAACAGTTGACCGGTAGTTAATTTGGACTGCTTCTCTTTCATTTTCATGATCATTATTTTATTTTCCACTCATCAAATCCTTATTAGATCAGCCGTTCATCGATCTTGCCAATCTAAATCCTAGCCGTTCGTCGATCTTGCAAATCATTTGGAATTTGTTTTGCAAATTCCAAAAAAGCATTGAAACTAATTAAATTGTCTTTGACTTATAAACAATATTTCTAGTGATCAAATCATCTTCTTATTCTTTTATAGTGACCATGAAATCTTCTGCATACATTTGCAGTCAGTATATATATATAGATAGATACATCCCCTGGGGTTAATATGTAATTCTCACCTACAAATATCTTTCTATTTGCTTATTTAATAATCAGCTAATTAAATTTTATTATTCACCAATTTCATTGTAATTAAGAGCATAAATCCAATTTTTTTAATTTTATTTGAATTGTAAGAGCAAGGAAATGATGCAAATTTCTGGTGAAACCCTATCTTCAATAACGTTGATTGCAAAAATAATTAGTGCACCGTTGGGGTTATTTCTTACAACTATTTTTGAAACATAAAATGTCAAGATTTTCATAATAAAAAGAAATGAATAATCTTTTGGATAAATTATATGGTGCATTCAGGAGTATATAATGTATTTTAAAAGTAATTTTTTCATGCACTGCACAAACATATTAATTAACTATACAGTTGCACGCACTATAGACTATTTAATTAATATTACTCTTATAAAAATACTCTAGAAATAAATTTAAAAGACCGATTCAAATGAAAAAGGGTTTTTCAGAAAACTAAAAGGCCCGAATTCACCAAAACAAGTCCTCTAATAACAACTCAGTTACATTTTCAAATAAAAATTATAAAATACACATATATAATACAACTAATGAAATATATTTTACGCTCGTCTAATTTTTGGATCTGTGCAATCGCACACTCTGCACCAAACTAGGGCCGGCCGTGTCCGTGCAGAAGCTAGGGCAACCTGTTTGTTTATACCATAAACATTATCACATAACATATACTTTTAATTAAACACGAATTAAAACCAATGAAATGTTAACACAAATAATGAACATCACAAACAGTTCCATTAAGAATATTACCTCAACGTCCTTCTAACAGATCTCTCTGCTGCATCTTCATCGTCCTTTTATAAAAATTTAAAAAAATTAGGGCACCAGATAAATTCATTTCTAAAATAAATAAAATTAAAAAAACTTAGATCTAAAAAGAACATCCAAGATCCATTTCTTTAGAACAAAAACAAAGAAAAAGAACCAACATGAAATCTTAGAGAGAGAGAGAGAATTCAAGGGGATATAATACCTTTGGTTCAAGATCCTCCCATGATCTAGCAGGGCTCAGATCTATGAATTCCTCATCATCGCCGTCTTCCTCATCACTGTCGATCCACCCATAGCACGGCCGCCTTTTTCTTGGTGATGGCGGTGGGTGTTCAGAGACACTGTCCATACCTATGTCTTCCCCAGACAAGGTCATCACATCTACAAAACAGAATATATGATCACTAACAGTATAAATACAATATATATATATATATATATATATATATATATATATATATGATTTCAGAGAGATCACAAAATGAGAATAGATTATCACCTTTCTTGCTGTTCTTTCTGTGCATGCTAGGAAAATCTGCAATGACACAAATAGGCTCCTCCTCATCATCTGTTGACGCGCCATCGGAGGCAGCCTGTCACTCTTCAAGTTAGAAATGAATGATATCTAAATAATACACCTGCAATATAACTAGCAACAAAATATGGCACCAGAAAAGAATGCTTCTGCAGAATAAAAATACAAAATAAAAAAACTGGCCATTTGTTTCCAGGGTGCAATCTTTAGAACAAAACAATTAGGGCTAATACCTTTTCCTCGACGAACTTTCCTCTATCGTCATCATCTGCGAGTTCTACAGCAGCTGATTCCTCCCTGTTGAACCTAACATATGCATTGAAGGAATATAAATGTAGATGTTGAAGATAAAAATAGCGAAAAACGAAGAAATACAGTAGTTATTTCCTCAACTTTATGCCATGATCCACATAAATCAACCCCAATATGCAATGAAAAACATGATCAATGTTGATGTTGCATTCACAAAGTCAGATATCTTCACTCACAGCAATAAAACAATAATTTATACATGAACATATAATGATTATACATCAGAATTTAATTAACACCATAAACATTGTCGCACGCACGAAGATTTCAAAGAGCCTAAACATAACATATACTTTCAATTAAACACAAATCATGAACATCACAAATAGCTGCACAAAAAAAGTACCTCAACTTCCTTCTAACAGAATCCTCATGGGACTCAATTGCAATCTCCATCAGTTGGTCCCTTCTGCTGGAACTCTCATCTTCATTGTCCTTCTATAAAAATTAAAAGTAAAATGGCACCATATAAATCAATCTCTAAAATGTAAAACTTGATCCAAAAATACCATTCAAAATAAATTAATTCAAGGCACGTTATACCATCGGCAACAGTTCTTCATCCTTCTGCTGATCCAGAAGGGCGTCTAGCAGGACAGCATATGAATTATCCTCAATAAAAAACCACTGGTTTTCGTACACCTAAACACAATTGAAAAAAAATTGAATCTTTTGATGAGCACAAACCTTCATTCTACAAAAACAAAAACCAAAAAAAAAACAGAAACCTCGAGCAATTGATTAGCAGCGGCCCTTATAGCTTTCAGATCGGTGAATCCATAGGTATTTGTCATCGCATCGATTGCTGCATCCATCCTACCGTTTCCCTTCTGCAAAATCATGAACAAAAAACACCCAATTTTATGCTTTGTTTTGAATTGAAACAGCAAATGGAATGAAAGATTTACTTACGGTGCTGGGTGCCATCTTTGTTTTCCTGAGCGGTTGAGTCACAGAATCAGAGAATTCAAGAAAATGGTGAAAAAAATGGAGGCGGCTGTAGCCCTTTGAGTCTTTGGCCTTGGTTTTTATAACGATGAAGAAACCCTAAAATTAATGCCGTTGATTACAAAAGGTAATTTTACGCGGACTGCTCAAGTGTTCAGCGCGTACAACACACGCGCCAGTGAGCAAATTAATTAAAATCAACCAATTTGTACAACTTCAGTTTCATATTTTCGAAAATAAAATAAAATTTAAAAGAATAATATATGACCTTAATTAGTGTTTCTTCAATAAATAGGAATTAGTACTAGTGAAGTGTTCCGTTAATGTTTTAAATTGTGCGTGCATATAAAAAATGATGATTGTTGAATAAATTATATGATAATTAGAGCTATGTATCCATTTAAAAAAAATATATATTATGCACTGCACAAACATATTTGTGCATAATATACTTTTAATTTAAGTGATTACAAGTTGATATCATGGTCTCCAATTGTTTGAAATCTACACAAAAAATTGATAATTGATAGATACAATCTAACATTACTTTCGCAGTCCGTATTTGTATTTAAAATTCCTGATATACCCTCATTTATGGGAACCATATTTACTTTTGAATAAATACTAAGGATATTAATGACATTTCATGAATAAATACGGACTGCGTAAGTAAATACAGGACTACATCTATCAATGCCCAAAAAATTGTACGAGGCAATATCATGGTAGGGCACAAGTCATCATTAACAAAATCATCATCACCGTCATAAATATAATTATTATCATCACTTTATTGATCATCATTTTTTATAAATATCAATTTCTTATATATATATATATGAATCAAACACTACTACACTTAGAAGATCTTAATAATTTGTGAAGTTTGTGTATCCTGGAAAAGAAAAGTTATATATTTTTAGCCACTACAAACATTGTGGGTGAAAAAATCAGAAAAATGAAAAAATGGAATTGAATTTAATAACATGAATCAAGTTTAATTTTCATTTCGGGCAACTGAACTGAGAAAATTAAATTATAAATATGGTTTTTTGTTCGGTTTTGGTTATTGAAACTTAGCCCGAAATTGTAACAAATTGTAATATATTAATTATTAAATAAATTATATAATAATATAATTAGAATTTATTTAATATAATTAAGTGTTCTGGATATATATAACAATAGATCAAAATCCTTTGAAGTGTGATGATATAAATCTAAAACTGTAATGTTTGAATTAAATTTGCATTTATTTTGTTAAAAACTATGTAAGTTATTTTCATCTACTAGCTCTTTCGAGGGCTCTCTGTATAAAACCAAACAACAATGATCTATTCTAACACACCAAACAAAACAAAATTAATCCAACAATGGCTTCTTCATCTTCTCGCAACATTCTCGCGATTTTTGCGATTCTGATCATCCTCTCCAGCTCCGGC
The DNA here is from genome assembly GCA_948330725.1 of Sherardia arvensis. Lineage (NCBI taxonomy): Eukaryota > Viridiplantae > Streptophyta > Magnoliopsida > Gentianales > Rubiaceae > Sherardia > Sherardia arvensis. The sequence continues at coordinate 52,481,452 of OX415235.1, forward strand.
GATGTTACAGCACAGAAGGAGGAGAAGTTCGCCGATTGCCTGATCGCGTGCGGGAAGCAGATTTCGAGCTCGGCGGTTTATTGCAAGCGCGGGGAGGTTAACCCGCCTGTGCTTCCATGCCTTGAGTATGGAAGAAAACGTTCAATTGAGTGTTTGAAGGCTTGCCCTACTCCTAAGTTCTAATTGAACATATGTGTGTCATTATTTCAGGATGTCATAATAATAAGCAACAATAATATTAGTCAGATTTATTGCTGGCCATTAATTATATGATCAATGACATTTTGGATGCCCTCCTTTTGAATTTTGTGTATTTTAACGACGCTTACAAATATGTGTCACTAAATTCGGACGATTCCCCCTTCTCGAGTGACACCATTTTAGCAAAATAATGACGAATATAAATGTCGATAATAATAATGACAATAACGATAATAATAAGCAACGATAAAAAAAATTTTATATATACATTACAACAGAGCCTAATCGAATACATGGATCCTAACTAAACCTACTCTAAACCTATCCTATTGATCCGTACGTCGTAGTGGCCTGAGGTCCTCACTTGATGTTTTGAGTGGGGTGAAACTCCCACTTACACCGTCTGATGCACTTCGCCGCTTCGCACTTCATGCCCCAATTGATGTAGCTCCGGTAACTCTGAACTGTTTTGAGTTGAGCACGCTATTGGAGACTTTGTGGAGACTGGGAGAAACCACAGGGGGCTTGTTGGAGGGAGGATTCGAACCCTGGACCTCTCTCCAGCCAAGGCTTTTAAGAAGATGTGTTTGGGCAAGTGGGTTGCAACGATAATTTTGCTGAAGTGGATTATAAGCACAACTAATTAATTAAATAATAATAAGAAATGTGTTATCATGATAATAAGCAACAATAATTTTGGTCAGATGTGTAGCGGGGAATTAATTATGATCCGTGATATTTTGGATGCTCTCATTTTTAATTTTGTCTATTCTTTAAAAGTGAAATAAATATAACGACGCTTTAAATATGGCACTAATATTGTCGGACCCACTTATTAAGTGACGCTATTTTAATTATACAGTGACAGATATGAACGGCGCTAATAAACTAGCGACGCTTTTAAAGTGCATTATTTGATCAGTCATAAATATAGCGACATATTAAAGTGTCGTCAAAATTTTCAAGGCAAATTAATTCCGTTAATTTCATCATGGAAATATCATCAATGTAGTTTAATAATGCATTATAACATAAACATTAGTAAAATAAACAATTTAAATCACTAAGATCCTTTCTTTATGTCATTTTTATCTTTCATCCCTTGAAATTCAATGTAAGTTTACGTAAAATAAGCTTCATCATGATTAAGTAATTAAACCCCAGGAATAACTAGATCATTCTTTCATGTATTTTTCCTCAAAATAGGAAAAGAACAGAGCCACCTATAAATATATTACGTATTTATTTTATTAATTTTATTCTATTTTTATCTATTACGTATTAACAAACTAGTCTGCAGAAATCATTATGTAGAGCAACTTTTTGTAACAAACTGATGAAAACAAACAAATTATATATCATAATTTCCAGCTCATTTCCAACTTTGCTACGTTTTCAAAAGTTCTTGTATTAATCCTGATTGTTCTTTCAGCTCAATTTTTTTGCATAACTAAATTGAATTAAAAATTACTAAACTAATCTGAACTAATATAAAAATGAATATGTTGAAAATAATAATTTTATGATAAATCTGAATTAATATAGACTAAACTGTTAACTGAATTGGTGTAGTTAATAAATTCAACAGAACGGATCTGATAAAAAAATCAATTTATATAGGTCACCGTTAGGTGCAGGGACAATTTGATTTTGCAAAAAAACAAAATTACCCTCATTTTTATACTATTACCTAAACTTGCATCAACAAATCAGGGGTATTTCAAGTCAATATCAGATCTGCAAAATCAAAATGTCGTTGTACCTAATATCCACGTTTATTATGAGGCTTTATTTTTATTTTTTTAACAAAGTCCTATAAATGGACAGCCCACTATTCCATATCTAATTAAATCAAAACACAAATTAAAAAATAATATACTCATGGCATCAATGCCTTCTTCTTCTTCTTCATCAGTTCATAACAACATTGTTGCCATCCTAGCCTTGCTGATCATCATCTCAAACCATGGCGGTGTTTCAGCGGGATACTGGCAGGTGGATTGCCTGGTGAAGTGCGGCGACGACATCGTCAAATGCGCGACGGAATGCCGCCGGTATGAGTACCCCAAAGCCATCCCATGTCTCAACCATTGCAGAGCAGTCTCACTGAAAACTCTGCAGAAAACTTGCGCTCATGAATAATTAGATCAGAAGATTATCATTTTGTATTAATATATCTGCAATAAACTTGGTTGGATTGTGATCTGATCTTGTAATATTAATAATTATAATAATGATGATCATGATGATGAATAATCGATGGTTTGATGAGTATTGTGTCTTATATTTATCTATCTCTATAAATGTTTAGTGTTTCATACTAGTTCATGTTAATTAGTATAAGTTTTGATGAATTAGTAACAAATTAAACTATTAATTTTTCGCATGAGAATGTGATTTTATTGAATGATTACATGGCAAATTTAACAATAATTAGTTAGAACGGAAATTGATAAGTTTCACCGGCACGAATTTGTAAAAACAATTAACGTCTGCAAAATTCAAGGGTTAATCTCCAGAATTCATCAAAAAAAGAGGAGAAAATTCTCAAAATATTGAATCTGTACATAAATTCGAAATTTATGAGTTTTTCAATCATAAATATTTGATTTAAAAATTCCTATAATTTGGATTTTAGATGCCAACACATTATTGATTTTAAAAATCCACAATAAATTTCAGAATCATGTTCCAATGCCTAGTTTTGGTTCTGCACCACTTTTGTTTTTAATATTATTTATAGTATATATGGTTGAGCTGCTGACATGCATTCAAATAACTAGAATTATCATTTCAAAAAAAAAATGACTAGAATTATCGAATCTTATTATCTTGATTGATATCTTCTTAGCTGAATTGTTATTATTGGTACGAATATATGTATCCAAACCAGCAAGAATGCCTGGGAATAGAATAAAGGCATTGATCAGTACGTAGTACAAATCTTATTTTTCTTAAACATTATGCAACCTTTTTAATAAACTTTGCAGTACAACGTCGATGTTTAAGGATTCCCTCCCTCACTTTTTATGTACTGAGAAGTGTTATACGCAATTCAATATTTTACTTAACGTAGTCCGGTATTTATAGATCGTTGTAATCATTGTATTATATTTAATCATATTTTTATACACTGTCTTGATTCTGGTCAATCTCTGTATATCTTGTTACATACTCATTCCGTTCCAGTTTGAGATGCAATTTATAGATATTATTTATTTAATTTATATGTAATTATGTGTAGTAAAATTTTGATATTATGAAAATACACTGATCAAACAAGGTCTATTATCGTCATATATTAATTAATAATTTTAGTTCAATTTAAATATTGAAAACAGTCTGGACTTGATGAATAATAACTTGGACAGGTTGAGGTTGGATGGAGGAGTACATGACAACAAACAATTATATATTAGTAGTATGAAAATCCATATTACTTTTTTTCTTATCGAATAAAAGCTTTTATATATATATATATATATATATATATTAAAATAAATAAGTTAAAGAATTATAAATTCTCCTATCAAGGATAGTCTATATTGTGATCCTTATATAAAAAAACATGTTTCACCTTAATAACTGAAATCTCTGTAAAAGAAGTCTAACAGACATCTGGTGTTAGAAGTAATTCCTTTAATCTCATTGGTGAAATATCTGGATTTTTTATGGAAGAAATCAGAACAACGAGCCTGATACTAGTGATGTCCTTCGAATCCTTATTCTATTTGCCGATGTGAGTGTTTGCTAACAAGTTTTTGTTTCCGCCTGTAATGACGTAACAGTGAAGAAATCTGAACCGATAAGGAAAACGTCCAATTTTCATCCTAGTTTCCAAATATATCATCCCCTGTGCCAAAGAGCGTTGATTTTCGGGAAAAAAAACATCAAAACTTATAGCACATGCATCTTCAATAGCTTCTCAACTAGATTCAAAAGTTGGCTATACATACTCATCTACAATTGCAATATAACGAGGAACATTACAAATTTGGTTGACCAATAATGCTATTACAAATATCAAAATCTTTTATTTACTTTCTTTAAATTTGCATATGCTTTGTTTCCTTTTTTTGCCCTTCTTTCTTGCACATACCTTTCCATTTTATTTGCATTTTTCTCTTCCATGCTTAAAACTTTTTCCCCATTTTACTGGTAATTTATCACAATGATAAATCTTTCAACATAAATTTTCATAATTTTGCATTCTTTAAGTTCTTTCATGAGTTGACAACATATTTTATTACAATCCGCGCGAAGCGCGGTTCATTTAACTAGTACTCCCAACACATAAGTCTTCATTGCTCTATTTTGATCATTCATATTGTACATGTATCTTTTGTAATAACTCTATTATTTGATGGTTTAAGACTTTGAAAAAAATTGTCTAACTTCAAATAAGTATTTATTTATCTATTTTTATGTTAGAACTTTGTAATCATGAAACTATTTATCTATTTTTATGTTAGAACTTTGTAATCATGAAACTACTAAAATTGATTAGAGCTGTGAGAAGCACTGTCTTTAAAATAATGCTAACCCCCATCACTGGATTACCGTGATTTAAATGATTAGGTTACTTTTAACATTTGCCTGAACAATAGAAAATGTGATAGCAACAACACTCGCGGAAATTTACAGGATCGCCTTTGAATAAAGGTTTATTTCATGATGTCATTGAAACCTCCAAGCTTTATTGCTTCTTGTGTAGAACTTCTTGAGCCTTCCAAAGATCATCACAATAATTAAAATGCACTTGCCAGCGGGGCTCCATCTTCCTGCAAATCCATGTGATGCATCTTTGCAGCTTACACCAAGTTTGATCTGTCTCTTGCAGCTATACCCCATAGAGAGCCCGACGTTTCCATAGCCACTACATATATAGACAATGACGTCGTTGGAAAATCAGTATGAAATTCGCAAGCACGAGTCTCCAAAATTTGCGGTTGGAAAATTAGTATGAAATTCGCAAGCACGAAATCTCTAAATTTTATATGTAGCCAGGAAAGTTCATATTTTTAAGGTGCTGAAGATAATATTCTACGAGAATCTGTGGCCTAAAACAATGTATGTTGGACCAATTATTATTCAAGAGTAGCAAATATCTAAAGTGATAAATATATTTATTTTTAATATAAATTATGCGTTTCTTGACTTAGTTGCACAATTTAAATGCGTCAGTTTTGCTTGATTATAATAAATATAGTTACATTTTTTTGGATAAAAATATTAAAATGTTTGAGTTGAAATGTGCGAAAAGTGGAGTTACTTTAAAAACAGCTTAACAATAATAATGGAGTTACTTTAAAAAACCATAATAATAGAGTTAGGGTCGGTTCTTCCAACTTTTTTTCTTTAACTGAACTAAAATGTACTTAATTCAACTAAATTAAAAATTAATGTCTTAGAAATAATACCATTAAACTAAATTTTATCACATTATATTTCAAAAAACTAAATTAAACTAAAAATATATATGAATAAATTGAGAAGAACTAACCCTTATTCGTCCATTATGTGTTTGGTTGGATATGTTTTTATAAAATAAAATATTAGCTTATATTTGGATGCAAGTGATGGATCAATTTCTCATTTTCTTTTTAAAATCTCTACAGTTTCGTATTTAAAGACACTAATATTTATCCAGAGTTCCTAGCTTCAATTTCGGGAGAGGGAAAATCGGTGGAATTTTATTGAAGTTCACTCATTATCCAATTTTTTTAAAATAAAAAAGAAATATTTAAAACATTGATAATATACGGTGGTAAAATAACTATTTAAATCGTGAATATTAATCTCTAAAAAGTCAGTAAAAATATTCGGTAGAAAGTTAGCTAGTAAATTACCTGATGACCTCGAAAACTATGTTGAGTAGGCTAAAGTTGAGAGGATCATCCTTCAATTTCTGGTTTTCAGTGATGCATATGAGAATTATGAAAATAACTAAGTATGTGGGTTGGGAGAATAATAGCTTGGAAAATATGCCCTTTTTAGTGTTCTTCTTTTCATCTCCTTTGACACCCTTTATAGGCAAGAAGCAAGTATATGGTGGTAGATACCTATTCAACAAAAACACAAAAAGAGTAAGTAATTGTCGTTATGGACTGAGCTGGACTGATCAATTCACGGACTGAAATGAAACTGAGTTGAAAAAGCACACGACTTTGAGGATATGTTTTCTTGACTTATTAGAATAGATCTAAACTGATTAACTGAAGTAAAAATATTAAATATATTAAAAATTATAGTACTATAATCAAATATTTTATATGATATTTTTTATATGGTGGAGAACCATTCCTATATTTGAAAAATTGCAAGATCTACATAACAAACATACCATATGAAATTTATAATATTCCTTTGAAAAGGAAGAAAACTTTGTGATCAATTATGTGACCACGTAGATATAAAATATTAATAATTTCACATGAAAAAAATACTTACATCATGAATACAAACAACACAATTATTGCTGGTGCGACCAAGGAAAGATCAACGGTGGATTCTCCGGCATGCCGAGAATTCACTACCTGAAACAACGATCCCACCACTTTCTCATAAGCACTCAGCCCGGCGGTGGATTCCGACCGCCATTCCATAGCCATGAAAACCACCAGCTGAACCATGATGAAGCCAAAAGAAGTCAATACAAGAAAGAACGAGTGAAGGCCGGAGAAAAGATGACCATATCCTAAAGGCTTAGGGTTCTCTAGCAGGAATCTAAGATCTTGTTTCATCGAGATCTTGCTCAGGATCGATATGAAAATACGAAGAAAAGCTGGGTAGAGTGTGTTTCCAAGGAGGATCTGTGGGATTAAGATGAGAAGAAGGCCTGGATTTCTCTTGAAAATCACCATGTTTTCATTCGTTGGAATGAATCCACAGTTTGCAAAAGTTGAAACCGTCGTGAAAATCGTGAACGTTACCAGATTCAACCCTTTATCGTTCAGAATGTTCTTGGCACTTTGAGTTACCTCAAAGTATATGAGGATCAATGCAGATCCAAGGAAATGAATTATGAGAAGATACCAAACAATGAGAGAAGATAAAATTCCAAACAAGTCCTCCTCCTCTGAGGGCTTGTATGGATCTAGTCTTCCAGGTTTGGCTAGGTCATCTTGGTCTTTTCGATCTTGAGCTTCCTTGAACTTGAGCAGCTGGAGACTGAGCAAAGAAGTGAAGACTTCTCCTCCAAGAAACATAAAAAAGGTCATCAGGATGAGTTGAGTGTTAGAGAAAACCTCCATTTCCACCGTCGACATGCTCGAAACAGTGACAGAAGATACCGATGTGAAGAACAGATCGATATCTTTCGGAACAAAAGAGGCATTTTTCGGAGTCGAATACTTCAAGGAAATGAACCCTAACATGGAAATGGTTATGAAATAAGTGAGTTCAATCCAGAATGAATTGAGTTGCAGCAAGAAATGGAGGAAATTGGTGCAGATGCATGATATTTTGGTCTTTGAATATGGGTTAGGAGAATTGTGATGCTTCATGTTCGTTGTTTCTTGGTAGTCTTCCGATTTGATCACTTGGATTGATATTTAAAGGCTAACAATGTTTGTACGTATAGAGTGGGGCTATAGTTACAAGCAAAGTGGAAGATTCTTCGGTGGGAGCTTATATGCATGTCAAATAACATGTGTATTGTCCATGCAATAAATTAATTTAATATTATCTATCCGTCCTACTAGAAAGTGCTAGAGAGATCAAGTTGAAATTAAATTATGGATCGTAATGTGAATATTGAGATTGAATTTGAGAGCAAAATGAGTGAAATGAGTGCACGAAAATGAAAGAATGAATGTCTAATTGCAACTTGAATTGAGACATTCGAAAAGGAAAGTTGTACGAGTTTAACTGGACGAAGGGAGTAGTAAACTTGTAAAGTAAAATGTGTTGGAGAATGTTTATTATGCACCTCTTTTAAAATTATTTAGGATTTTAAAAATTGTGCAGAAATAAATTTATTTCTAATTCCATTTTATTGGAATCGCGATTTTTCAAATGACCAATTTCTTGTACATGAGCCTTTTCATGAACTGAATGCCATCAATGACTTGTTTTGCAGGAGAGAGTAACGGGAGCTGCATCAACTGGCGCATGAAGTGCGAAGCGGTGAAGTGCATCAGATGATGTATTAGTCGAAGATGTAGACTGAGAAAATGGAAGTTGAAATTTGGATGGTGAAGTGTATGGTAGAGATTTAATTTAAGAAGAAAGTGGGTGAAAGGAGGAGAGAAAAATGAAATAGTATTACGATAAAAGGAAAGTGTGCAATTTTGATTGATACATCCAAAAAAGAAAAATATGCGATTTCAACTTTCTACACACATAGAAAGATAAGTATTCAACATGTTAAAGAGGTGTTCCATCGATTAAGGATCGTTATCTAATTTTTCGTTGTTCAATTTAGTTTCACATATTTATGTTCAATTTTAATGATAATTTATATTATATTCAACAAATATAACTTTTTAATTTAGTTCAGTTCTATATATTTTAGTTTGATTTAGTTTATTTTATTATATATCAGTTACATATACTAGATTGGTAATACCGCGGCTTACTAATTGTGCTGCTTTTTTTCTTCTCTCCTCATGTACACCATGGGTGTTTTTGAACTTCATGATATTGAGAGAAGTATAAATTACTAGATGTAGTTAGAATATACAAGTATTTAGGGATATAATACTATTTAAATTTAATCTAAGATTCTTATAATTTATAATATGACTCCGCCATATATATGTAAGCATTATTTTTGAAATTAATTTCAAAAAAGCATTATTTTAAATTTTAGTTTCAAAATTAAAATTACTCATGAGTTTTCTCAGACATGTGAACTATGTATCCTAATTTTGTGCCTAACAAAGGCATATTTATATTTATTCCATATATTTCAAATGTTAGTTCCAACCAAAGCTAATGACCCTTAATTTGTCTTAGGTCGCGTTTGGCAATATCGTTTTAAAGTAGTATTTTGTCTTTTTGGCTAAAAATAAATTTTAATTTTTTAATCCGCTACCCAAACATGTTTGATGAGGAATTTCTTCCAATTATCATTTTTAATGAAAACGTTGTTTTCTAAAACACTCCTTTAAAGAGCTTTTTCTTATTATGATTATCTATTTCTAACGTAAATTCTTTTTTAACATTATTATATATCTTTATACCTACATACGTACACATGTATATGACACAATTAATTATTCATGTATGATTTGTAGGTAAACATGTGTATTTATACTAAATATGTAGTAATATCAAATTATGATGTATATTAATTCAAATGAAATTATAATTTAGTATAATTCATTGTTTTTTTTTGAAAAATAATAAAAATTACGTCACGTTATATTTATCATTGATTAAATATTTGTTAGACAAAAGATGAGAATAAAAAATCTAGTCTGCCAGTCAACTTATTTGAGAATTATTTAATAGGGAAAGTTGTATAATATTTAATTACTTCAAAAACTTATTTCTTTTCATCATCATCCATTCTATATGATCTCTGAAAAATATATTAATGAATAATACCTTAGATACTTAAAAATAATGTAAATAAATAAATGCACATAGTAACATCAAAATTATTATCATTATATAATATTAATGTCATTTTCTCTCATTTTACGTGATGAAACAGAGATAGCACCTATTTATAACCCTGATCAAAATAATTAACACAATCAGTTAACAGTTAACAGATAATATAATTCGTTAACGGGTATACAACTAACAACTAGTTTTCAAAGGGAGAAAATACCTTAGTAACATGTTAGTTTTTTCTTGGCAATATCATTTTGTCTTTATAGCACTTATTCTCTCCTTAATTGGAGCTGGAATTTGTAGATGTTCTTTTTTGAAATCAATTCATGGATATGCTTAATTATTATTCTCATCTTTGTTTCGGTGAATATATATTGAAAAGAACATATATTAAAATTTTATTTAATTGAATGGATTAAGATTACATAATTAACCAAATCAATAAAATCAATCGAAAATTAGGAAATAATTACGAAAACGTGTCTAATTTAATAAGAACGATACGTATCGAATCAAACAAAATTGTAAAATGATATTAATAAAAATAGTAAAAAAATATAAATATAGTATAACTGAAAAAAAAAAATTAAAATTATAAAAATAGTCACTAATTAATGACATTAATAAAAACAGTACAAGAATATAATTATGATATGATTGGAAAAAATATTCAAATTAAAATTACAAAATTACCCACTGATTAAATCCTAATTAATTAAATATATTAGAAAATATTATATTTTTTATTAGCGTATGATCATAAGGAAGGAATAAGTTAACTTTATGGGCAAACATGCTCCATAAGTCGGAGTACATTGCATTTAGCCGTACATTAAAATAATCGTAGTATTCAAAACCATAGAATTAAATTGGTCAAAAGAATTTAATTCTATAGAATTGATATAAGTGCGTGTGCCGGTTATCGATCGGAATCAAGTTCCATTTCTGTTTGATTCGATCGTGATTTAAAAGTACATGGTTGAACTCAAAAAATATATAATTGGTTTCTTTTATATATAGTTAAGTTTAATCGTGCCAAATCAACAGACAAATGTTTTTTTAGAAATTTTGAATTTATAGAATGTCTTCTAAAGAAGGGTCGAAAAGGAGATTGCAAGGAATAAACTATAAAATATATTATAATCCTTATATCTGACTGACTCAAACTATTCCTATCTAATGGATTTATTTTATAGCTATTTGACTATTTAATCACTTGGATTGATATTTGAAGGCAAACAATTTTAATAAAAGTATAGAGTGGACCTTAATTTGCAATGTTGGATATCAAGAAACGAAAATACGAATGTCCATCTGATAGCTAGCATAGGAAACAATAATAGTTCGGATTATGTAGAATGGAGGTATACTCCACAGTTGCCCTTGTCAAAAGTTGTTAGACGTTTTCCAGCACCCTGAATATGATATACAATTTTCCTTTCAAATAAAAGGCATAGAGTGGCTACTATGTTTTCATGTAAAATGTCCATTTGGAGCACTTGCAATGGTAAACCCCAAAAAATAGTTACATACCCCCTCCGACCCAACCAAAGCGTCTTATTTTTTATTCTGGAATGTCCCAATCAAACAGTATTACTTTCAATATTTTCTCATTTGGTAACAAAAATAAAGTAAATTATCCATGCATGAAAGCATATATTAATTTAATATAGTGATATAAAATAAAACGCATTGGTATAATTGATTTTATTAGTTTTCGTCAAGAACTAAGGATTAATTGATATTATTAGTTTTCGTTAAGAACTTCTTTTTGATAAACATAATATATATTAGGATATAATTGAGCGACAAACGTTATTATATATATTTCTACTAAGTCATGTGGCCAAACTATACTCATTCGACAAGAAGGTACGATTTACCTCTTATGATTGCAATTCAGAAATTAAATTGAATAAACGCCTGATAGTTGAGACAATTCCTTTCACCTCGATCGGTGCAGTAGAAGGATCTTTGATGGAAGTCTGAAGCACAGTGGAGTCAGTGATAAGGTTTAGTCTTTGGATTCCAAGTCGCACCCCTGCTTTAATTGCTCTCCAGCAATCTTCCGCTTCGACCTATAGTGGTGTAACTTCCGTGAAGAAATCTGAACAGGAGATATCATTTTCCATTTGCCATTCAGATTTCTAAATTCGGCAACCTCCCACGCCTGAGTTTTGACTTCCGAAATGAGCCATCAAAACTCACCACATATGCATGTTGGAGGGCCTCAGATGCATTTCCTTCTCTGATCAGGTCCAGAGATATCATTGACTGAGGTATTTGGATCCAATGGTTCTGTGGTTCATTTGATGAGTATTCTCCATTATTTGTCCATTTTCTGAAGAGCTTTTCTTGACCATTTAGGGCTAGATGTATAGCCTGTATATGAGGGATCATATCTAGCGTAAAATAGTTGTTTTTATCAAAGGGAATCTCCAAGCAGCCTGCATGATGTCTATCAGATGCTCCACTCTCAGATTTGTATGTGTGGCAATGACTGCAGAATTTTGAATTGGATTTGGAGCAGTTAGTATCCACTGATCATGAATCCAGACCTTCTTGCCATTTGCTAGTTTCCAATGAAGGTTCTTTGCCAGTAATTCTTTTGCTCAAACCACTGATATCCAACCCCACGAGTCACCCGCATTTGCTTTAACTGCTAGTATGTCCTCCTGTTTTAAATACTTAGCTTTGTAGACTTGCAGAAGTAGCGAATTCTTGTTTGAGATGATGTTCCATGCATGTTTAGGCAACATGGCCTTGTTCATTCCAATCACAGATCTAAAACCCAAGATCTCCAGCGAACTGATTTCTCTTCCAGCTTACCTCCACGAATGTACCTGATGGTCATAGCATCAATCTTCTTCAGAATCTACACAGGTATCCTGAAAATTCTCATTGAATATATAGCCAATGATTGAAGAACATGTCTTGCCAATGTATATTCTGCCTGAAAGACTCAATAGCTTTACTTTTTAAGATTCAAACTTCTGTTTGAACTTTTTGATTAAATAGTTCAATATTTCAAATTAAGACTGGTTAAACATAATGGTATTTCCTAAATATGATTCACCAATACCTTGTTTCCGAATACTTAGTTGTGCCTCATAGACTGCTGCATCTCACGTGAGGTATCAAGACTAAACTGTATTGCACATTTCTCATGATTTAGCTTCTGGCCTGATAACTCTGCATAGAGCTTCAAAGTTGTAGTTAAATCCTTAATAGCCCTTTCTGTACACATAGTAAAAAGGATACAATCATCTGCATACATGATGTGAGTAATCTATGGTCCTCCCCAGAAATTTGGATCCCTAGGAACTTGTTTTGTTGTACCTGCTGCTCCAACCAAGCTGGCATGAACTGTTGACGGAGAATGAAGAGATATGGGACAGAGGGCACCCTTGTCTCAGTCTTTTATTTGGGGAAAAAGTAGGGCTAGTAACTCCATTTACCACCACTTGATATGTCACTGTCTGAACACACATCATGATAACATCCACCAAGTACCGTCTTGCCGTAGAATCCCTTGAATTGTATTGAGTGCTTTCCTTCTAGTTGCTCATTTGTGAAAAAAACTTCGTAATTTTCTCCCCAAATTTCATCCAATGTTCACATTGGCTCTTTGTTGCCAGTATTCTGAGAGTTTTTGCACCACATCATGTTTTTGCTCTGTCAACATTATGATCTTTCTGGAGTTAACCAAAAGCACATTTCCTCTTTGCAGGTGATTCAGTTTCTTCTCCATGTTTCCAAATGCCTTTCTATGCCAATTATTTAGGTTTAATAACACTATCTTCAACTTTTGAAAAATCATCCCCATTTTCCACTTGATCCAATGCATTGAACTCCCCTTTTCAAATTCTTTTAATTATCAATTGTGGGGTTTCATATTTGCCCATATAAACCTCAAATCTGAGTTGTCTTCTGGTCCTCTTCTCTGAGTACATTAATTGAAGTAAGATGGGACCATGATCTGATTCTGGAAAAAAGTTGATTGATTACCTTTGTCTTTGGCCCAAATGTTGGTCCATGAACCATATTTTACAAGAACTTACAACAAACATATGATATTATTTTTTTCATAAAGAAAAAGTGAATGCATTAGTAAAATCATAATATGATAAACATATTAATTAGGCATACGAATACTTTACCCACGTAAGTCTAGAGGGTTGGGGTAAAAGTAAAAGGATCTGGTATAGGACTTGATGTTTCACAAGTATTCACATAATAATCAATCATGCAGAGGATAATTAAATTTAAAATTAAAAAAGCATGTTGAGATTTAAGTATTTGGAGGAAATCAAACTATGTTGTCCTGATTCGAACCGAATGATACCGAACCCATCCGAATTGAATTTAACTAGAAAAACATTGTTTAAGATCAAATTTGACTCGAACCGAACTAAACCCAAAAACTGATCTGATTTGAGAATCTAATTAAATCCGAACTCGATCGATAATCGAATCTGTTCGCATCGAACCTAATTTGAACCGAATCAAAATGAACCGAGACCAAATCAAAATCTTTAATAGAAAAATCAATTAAGGATTGATCTTTGATTATTAAACTCAATTTAGCCGGTGTGTACAAAAGTCATATAAGATATCATCTTTAATTTCAATTTAGTTAGCACCTATAAAAAGTTAAGTAAGGTTGGTCATTTGATTAGTTAAACCCGATTTAGTTAGTTTATTGCAAATTTAAACCACCAAACATCCAAAATTACTATCATCAAACTCATTTTGAACCCAAATTCAAATATAATCGAATCGATCAACATATGACCGGACCCGAAATGATCTGAATCTAAATGAATCTAACTAAATGTGAGTAGGTTTTGACTGAAGAATGACAATTTAGGTAAGAACAATTATTTTTGCTCTAAATACTAAAAAGTAATCTGACATTATCATCACCCTTTGGTTTATAATCACTTTTACGCGTTTATAATCAATTTAGGCATCTCATTCATGCATTTATCAACCTCTTATTTCGTAAACCATGCAGTGTGGATTACAATTTGCAATCAAATGTATATTTTCACAATTAACATAATAAATATGAGGGTATTTATGTTATTTATTATGGATAATTAAAAAAAAAAAAAACTCGAGTTACATTGGTGATGGATTGGGTTAATTTCCAAATAAAAAGTGGCGAGGGACGTATAAATAAATTTACCAAACAAAAACGACGTGGAGAAAAAAGCGGAGTATATATTAACACAAATAGCCCCCACACTCTTCAAACCACCAACAAGAGACCACTCCCGCGGCGTAACCCTACGATCTCCGTCGTCTCCGGTGGCCGTCGCCGATTGCTGGTAATTCTTCTCATCCAAACTAGTATTCGCTATCGTTAATCCGAATTCGTACTCTCTACTCCGTTCATCAGTCAGTTTTTATCTGTTTTCGTTGATGAATTCGCGATGTTTGTGTGTTTGGTTTCTTGGAGTTTTAGTGTTCATCAGGGGTTTCAATGCAGCTGAAAATGCATAATTAAAGGTTTAAGTTTTAGTTTTCTGCTTTTAATTTCGATTCGGGGGATTTGAAATTCATATAGAAAAGCTTGTACCTTGCTCTTTTAGTTTGGAATGGATGGGAAGTTGGGAATTTTATACTAACTGTTTGCTACCTGACTGCAGATTTTCCCGATATTCGTATGCTACTGGGTTGTTAAGATTCCTGCTGAAAAGGTACTGTTTTTAGCCATGACAATGGATATCGACTCACCCGAGAGGAGGCGGGAGAGGAGCAGGAGTACTGATATTAGAGAAGATGATTTGTCAAGTAGGCACAGGGGTAAGGAGAAAAGTAGGAGCAGTCGAAGGGAAGATAAAGATTATAGAAGCAAAGATAGGGAGCCATCAAAGACTAGCCATGGTTCCAGGGATAGAGAGAAGGATTTGGAAAGAGATCGATCGTCTGGTAGAGATAGGAGAAGTGATGACAAAGATAAGCTGGGAAAAGAGAGAAGCCATGAGAGATCCCGTGAAAGTAAGGAAAGGGAACGGGACAAGGATCGTAAAGATCGAGGGAAGGAAAAGGAGCGAGAAAGAGATACCTTGGATAGGGATTCTGAGCGAGGTAGAGAGAAAGAGAGAGGCAAAGAGAGGAGTAGGGAGAAAGACAGAGATAGGGAGAAGGAAAGACATAAGGATGGGGATAGACATAAGGATGTTGTAGATAAAGAGAAAGGAAGGGAACGGATTAGAGAGAAGGAGGCAGATCAAGATGGGGAACGACAGAGGGATAAAGATAAAGGCAGCCACAAGCACCGGATGGAAGGCCATGATAGGAGCAAGCACTTGAGAAATGAGGATGAATCTGGGTCAGCTGCTACAGACAATCAGGGTATCGTTAAAATGGATACAACATTGCCCGACTCTGAGGATTCTTCCAAGCATCAACAACATGTGGATGATGGAGCTGCACCATCAGATTTGGCGGAGCGCATTTCAAGGTAGGTCTACAGTTTCTGTTCCTTTATATTCATTTCAGTTGAGTTTCTATGATGTATCATTGTCTTGCTAAGATGCTATAGCAAGACAGTGATCATTGGAACTGTTACCCTTCTCTAAAAGATACTAGATTTCAACTGAAGCACAATATGTGGCATTCTCAAGCAGTCGGATTATACATAATGGGCTATAAAAATGGAATTATTTAAATGAGTTTCCAGTATAATTAATCAGAAATTGTAAAGACTTACAATTTATTAATTGCTTATTTCAATTTGCAGATGTTATTTGATAAATTTGTGTTTGTGTTTAAAGAAGTTATTTGATTGAATCAGGATGAAAGAAGGAAGGTTGAAGAAACCTGACGTTTTGGATGCATTATCGTTTGTTGCAAAAAGCCGTAAGATGGAGGAGAGGAAAGCCAAGCAGCTTTCAAAGACTTTTGAAGAGCTGGTAAGTGTCCCTTGTGATATGCTGAGAACTTTCTTTATTATCCAATAATCTAGTGTTATTAACAGACTTTATATTGGTTTGACAAGTTTGTTATTGATTTTACAGGACAACATGGACGATGGAGATGATGATGAGCCAAATGCTTCACGTATGATGCTTCTGCCTTGATAAAGATGACATTTATTATTATGATGGATTGTGTAATTGAGTTTTTATGATGAATTATTTGCTGATGTATGTCCTGGTTTCTTACCTTTCAGACTTGGCTGGCGTGAAAGTACTAAACGGACTTGATAAAGTAGAACTTGAGGGTGGTGCAGTTATCCTGACGCTCCGAGATCAGAGCATTCTTTCAGACCGTGGAGTTAATGAAGGTAGTTTGTAGTAATTATATTACTTGATAATTTTCTTTTCCCATCCTTCTGTTCTTCATCATTACGGGTTCTACTGCATTCAGATTCCATTTGGTGACCCAATTAAGTTCTATATGTCAGAGGTTGATGAACTTGAGAATGTGGAAATCGGAGAGCAAAAAAAGAGGAATGATGCTTATAAAGCTGCTAATAAGAAAAGTGGAATTTTCACAGACAAGTAAGTTGACCAACTGTTAATAATCCTTTGTGTCTGCCTTAAGCACTAGTTTGCCTATTTATGTCTTTAACTTACTCTTTTGATGTAGGTTTAGTGAAGATGATGGTTCTGAGAGGAAAATGCTTCCCCAGTATGATGAACCTGTTAACGAGGTCATATACCTTAATCCTTTATTTCATTGATATTATTGATATGATATCTTGTTCATTATTCATTGAGTAGTTACTTGTTTCAGGGAGTGACTCTGGATGCAAGAGGAAGCTTCGGTGAGGCGGCAGAAAGGAAGCTGGAAGAGGTAAAGCATCTTAATTAGCATAATAGTCGGTGATTGTCTATACAGAAGTACTTGCTTATAATGATGAAGCTTATTGGTTCCTCTCTCTGTTTGCCAGCTCCGGAAAAAATTTCAAGGGCCATCAAAAAGTAACTATGCAGAAGATCTGACTGGCTCTAGAAAGGTATTGTCTGACTACCTCACACAAGAGGAAATGCTCAAGTTCAATAAGCCCAAGAAGAAGAAAACAATGAGGAAGAGAGAGAAACTGGATGTTGATGCTCTTGAGGCAGAGGCTAAATCTAATGGACTTGGTAATGAAGATCTTGGTTCTCGAAATGATGGGAGAAGGCAGGCTTTGAGGCAGGAACGGGAAAGAGAAGATGCTGAAAAGAGAAAGAGTGCATACCAATCAGCTTTAGCCAAAGCAGAGGAAGCATCAAAAACTCTTCTGGCACCAAATAAAAAAACTGTAGAAGATGAAGATGATACTGTTGTGATTGATGATGATGACCTTCGGAAGTCACTAGACATGGCAAGAAGGGCTGCTCTGAAATCAAAATCTGAGGCTGCACCCATGACCATTAATCTGATCACTTCTGTTGCAAGTGAGCCATCCGCAGATAACAAAAATTCACCGGCAGAAACATCAGAAAACAAGGTTGTCTTCTCAGAGATGGAACTCTGGAGTCGGCAACTTGATGAAGGTATACATCGTACTCTCACTTTATTTGAAGAATTATTCTCTTGTACTATATGAATGTGTATGTAAATGATCAGGCCCTGATGTTTTGACTTGGTTTTTAACTCTTAGAAGTACAAACAAAGCCCGATGATGAAGACGTCTTCATGGATGAGGATGTTGTTGTCCCAGAGAAGGAAGTGAAAGTAGAAGAAGAGGAAGGCTTGTCAGAGGTTAAACCTGAGATAGAGGAATATGTTGATGTAAAGAAGGAAGAGGAGACAGCTCCTGAAAATACAATTCATGAAAAGTCTGTTGGGAAGGGATTAGCTGGGGTGTTGCATCTTTTAAATGAAAGAGGATCGCTTAAGGAGTCCATTGAATGGGGTGGTCGAAACATGGACAAGAAAAAGAGTAAACTTGTTGGCATTCACGAGGATGATGGACCAAAAGACATAAATCTTGAGAGGACAGATGAGTATGGAAGAGTTGTAAGTTTCTTGATCCTTTTCATTATGCCTTTTTGAGTTTGTTAAGATCTATTGCCATAAATAAGTAATAAGCATTTGAGTAAAATTGTATTTTTCATCTGTTGCAGCTAACCCCAAAGGAAGCTTTTCGGTTGCTTTCTCATAAGTTTCATGGCAAGGGGCCTGGCAAAATGAAACAGGAAAAGAGGATGAGACAATACCAGGAAGAGCTGAAGATAAAGCAAATGGAAAACTCAGATACCCCATCCCATTCTGTTGAAAGAATGAAGGAAGCTCAAGCTCAACTGAGAACTCCTTATCTTGTCCTGACTGGGCAAGTTAAGCCTGGGTATGTGCACCTTTCTTTCTTTTATGCTGTATGTTTCTCTTTCATTTTCTATTAGAAAGGCTATTTTCTAGTCGTACACCGAGTCTTGTGTGCTTTCGGTGGAAGTGGTCAAAGCAAAAATCCTGAGTTGATTTGACACCTACCGTAGAGTTCGGATACTTATTTATAACTGAGATGTTCATCTTTCTATTATTTTACCTAAGCTTGCTTTTAACCTTTTCCAGGCAAACAAGTGATCCTAGAAGCGGCTTTGCAACTGTTGAGGGCCTCCCTGGTGGCCTGACTCCTATGCTTGGAAATCAAAAGGCAAGTGCTCGACTTCTTCTAGTCTGTTCTAGAATTGTGAAATGATAGAAATTTTTGTTTAATATCAAATGGGTTCTTGCTTATTGGTTCTTGTAAACTGGTCTCCTAGTATATTAGTATCAAACCCTTCTGATCGTGCACCTTTTTGCAGGTTGAGTATTTCTTGGGTAAGCGCAAACATGGTCTCGGAGGGGCAGCTTCCTCTGCGGATAAGAAGCCCAAAAACTGAGAATATGAACGACTCCTTAGTTTCAGAGCAGTGGCTGTTGCTTTAAGGACCTGAAGGCAAACTTTTGTACTTCTTAATTACGGGAATTCCTGTGTAAATACATGATGAGAACACATGTACTTCATCAACTCAATTAAAGGCGGTTTCTTCTCTAGTTATATTCTGAGCCAGTTTGTTCTCTAGTTATATTCTGAACCGAAGAAGAATGTGATCATTTTGTTGATTTGAATCTTGTTGAAGAATTTTACTATTGAGAATTTGTCTGAGTTATCTGATATTTTAATTGCATCTTTGTTTAACTATACACCTTGTTAACAAGTGCATGATTAAGTTCAAGTTGATCCAAGCACTTAAAAGCAAACAGTGAAGAATTCATATATAAAAGAAGGCAAAAGAAAAACAGCTGCTTGTTTCTCCACTCAAAGAACTCGACAGAATCAACTGTTCGATTCTAACAGCCTTGTTGCAAACATCATTCAACCAAGAAACTATACCGACGGGTTTGTGATGTACAAGAGAAGAAGTGGGAGATTTTCGAGAAACAAGGTGAAAGCTGCACCAAGAGCGAATATGAGAACGAAGGCCAGCAGTATCTTCCCGATGTAGGCCAAACTTATAGCTACTGGTTTCAACTCTTTCTTCAGACGATTTTCATTATCATTTATGACCTGAAAATGACATAAACATAACAAAAAAAATTTCAATTTTCGAACACCAGTACATAGCCAAGAATCCGAGCCTAATGTAACGAATTTATACCTTCTCTGCTCCTCTATGTACTCTTCCACCATCCACTTTAACGCCATCTACATCAGCTACTTAAAAAAGGAACATGATATTATTTTTCAGATTCTTAGCCTTCATTTGAAGTCGAGCATATGGCATAGATATTCAAAAAAATAAATAAACACGAACTAACCAGAAGGAACGACTCCATCTGCATCATTAACAGTCTGCAGCTTCCAACCTGGACCATAGTTTGCTAACGGTGCATTAGGACCGAAGATTACAGGAATCTCCCCTTCTTTTACTGCTTCTAAATACAATGCCAATGGAATCTCGGGATCACCATCTGGTCCAGACTTCTTGTTTATAAAATTCACTGCAAAACTGGCTTCAGTTCCAAAAGCAAAACGCCTGATCTTCCCTGATCTCTTACAAGTCACCTCTATAAACTACAATATTGTATATAGACAGGTGAGCATACAAATCGAAAATGGAAGTCCATTCAGTCACATAACACTTCATAACACCGTAAGCAATTCAACAAAATTCAGAAACTAAATTTACTCAACAAGAACTACTATGATGAACATACTTCCATTCAATCAGATAGCACTTCATAACATGCAAATTCAAGTTTGCAAGCAAAACAACATTCTACAAAATTCAGAATACTAAATTAATTCAAACAGCACACAAAAAAAGTATTCTTGAGCCATATGAATATGGATCAAATATCGCAATCGCTTAAGAAATCATCAAACTCCAACAGTTCAAAGCTAGTGCATTTTCAATAGGATCAACAAAAAATCGAAACTTTTCCATTAATTCCTTCTCAAAACACCAAATTCAGAGAAACAAAATTTGCCAGCAGAAGAAACTAAAAATCTTAGATTCAAAAAGGGGCAACATTTATGATGTTTATATGAACCTGGGAAAAGGTGGAAGAGGTTTACCGGGAGAGATAGGCTGGTCGGAGAATCCACCGGGGAACAAATTGTTTCAGCATCCGCCATAGCTAGACTGGAAGTATTAGTTTGACTCTCCAAAGGATGAGTTTACTTTTTGAGGGAATAGTTTTCAGAAAGGTCCCTGATTGTTTCTTTATTACTTTCTATGCCCCACTTGTTTACAATAATGCTATTTAAAGTCTTCACAAAATAATATTGATATCTAATCTAATAAAAAAGACACAAAGTATCAGTGTAATCCGTTATTTTGCTTTTGCAGTTTAAAATACGGTATGAATTTATGAAAATATTCTCATTTATTATGTTCATTGGAAAGTTTAGCAATGTTCAGAGGGCGTGGTATTATAATGTTAATGATATTTTAGATCATGTTGAGTAAAATATCGGACTGCATATATCACTTCAGAAAGTATTTGACTTGTATATAAGTGTACATCTAAAATTGTATAGTGGATGTTGTACTTGTACATTTAACGTGCCTTAATTTGCATCCCTAAAAGGAGTAGTAATGTGACAATTCTTCAAGCACTCATAAGTTCTCAACACACATAAGTCAATATATTATTTAATTATGAACAGAATTAAACAGTAAAGAATGAAAGATCCACATATCATTAATTGAACCAACTAATTAATGGTCCCTAATTTTAATTCTCACTTCTGAATCTGAAGAAAATCTTCTGATCTTTCTTTGATTTTTCATAAGTCCAGGATGCTACTCTTCTAGTCCAAAATACGGTGTGAATTTACAAAATCATCTCGTTTATTATGTTCGTCGAGAAACTTAGCAATATTCAGTGTAATTTAAATAATATTTCACACTATAATGAGTAAAAATATTGGACTGTGTAATGAATATACAACTTGCACCGGTAGCTAGCAGACATGTTTCAGCAGATCTTGTTGATGTTCAATGCTCATCAACATGAGTTGATGTGATAGTCATCAACTTGTTTCAGATCATTAACTCTCCTGTCTTTCTCCTTCTCTTCCTCCAACGTATCACAGATGGACCCGCCCATGGTCTCCGGCAAGCAGACGACGAACAGTCCGGTGATCGCGATTGTGAATCCGAAGATCCCGTAGGTGTAAAACCCTCGGCCATTTTTTCCGGCAGCCACCACGGCCGGCCCCACAACGCCGCCGAGAACCATCGCCTGCCTCGCCATCGACATCGCGGAGTTCCGAACGCAGGTCGGAAAAAGCTCGAGGGTGTAGATCAGGAGCACGTTGAACATCGTGCAGGCGCTGAAAAATGACACCATTTCCAGGCCGATTTCCAAGCCCTAAATATTACAAATATTTTTAGTACTGACAGACTAAACTCTTGCAATATTTGAATTTTTTTTATGATCTCCAAACCACGTGTTTGAGTGCTATATATTAAATGTACATAAAAATATTTATATTATTAAGTTACATGTTATGATTTCTAATAATGTTAGATGTGATAGTATTACATTTTGCTTATTTAATAATTTAAATATTCAATCAAAATTTAGCATTCTTAACTAAAAGTTATTTTAGTGATGACTGAAGTTTCATCAGTAGACTAGAGTGTATTAAAGTTTGATCATATATTTAAATTAATTGATATTTTAATAATAAATTAATTGATATTTTCATTGTAAATTTTATATATTTTAATAATACATGTGATTAAAAATATTAAAAGTGAAACATGATTTTTGAAGATCACAAAAAATCTTTTGTGCACATTAATTTGAGACGGAATTAATACCTGATTTTGATAAGTGAGCATTAGACAAGCACATAGAATGCTGCAAATTGCACTGAGCATGGAGAACCCTAGAATCAGTGGTTTTCTGTTTAGGTTTTTGACGAGGAAGAATGGAACTAGGGATGCTGGAATTTCTGATAAAGCATTTAGGGCAACGCTGGCGTAGAGATTGATCGGAAGAGAATTCAGGCCGAGCGGCATGCCGTAGTAAGCTGTTCCGGCGCCGAATCCGATGACCATAACCGCCGTGATTCGCCGGAAAGCCCACCGCTCTTCCCAGAGTGGCCTGATGACTGTAAAATACGAGTTCGAGCTTGAACAAACGTTGTATCTTCCGACAAATTCTTCTTCTTCCTCGGCGATATTATGATCGGAAACGAAGGTTGCATTTCCGAGCTTTGAGAGCGTTTGGAAGAATTCTCTCTTGCGACCCTGCAATTAATTAGGGTTCTTTGTTAGGTGACGACAGTATATGTGACAAAATAACATTTTACGTATTCTAATATTTTACTTATTATCGAATACAAATGAAAGTACAATAACATTCATATATAGCTAATTTCTCCATAAATATAATAACTGTGTATACTTTTATAAAATTCAATATATTTTAAAATTTAAGAATAAAATACAGGATCGGATACAACAGTCTCGTACAGTGTTTATAAGACATGGATGGGTATATTTTCTAGTATGGTCTTGGTCAGGTTGAAAACAATATAATTATTTAAGTAGAAAAACACATTTCCACCTAACACATTCAATATTGATTAGTGTGTGTTCAATTTAGGTTCACTCAAATTTGAAAAGATGCATTGAATAGACATGATACTAACCCTATTCAATATCACTCATAAAGTTATTCTTTGTCAAATTAAAATGTTGCACCAATTTAGTAATTCAAATCTTTATGGGGGCAATATCCACTCATATATTTAGGTTTAGAATTATTATTAATTGAATTTTAATAGATATTATATTAGTAAAATATTATTGGATCCAAAACTATTCATATTTGTAACATTTAAAAAGAAAAATTTATTATAAAGATGTCTCTTCGTGTTATTACAAAAGTATTATTATTAGTATTATCAATACTTAATAATTTTTTGAGATATATTGTATATTTCAATTAGTGATGAATTTTTTGTATTTTTATATCATAGTAACGAGTTTTTGTAGACAATTTATTGTAACTAAATCTATATTTAGTGAATTATAGATAGATTGTAAAAATTTTGTCCTACATCCTTAATCTGCTAGATCCAAGTTAGCTTGGAAAAATGATCTCTTACCTGCAAGTACAGCCACCTCGGAGACTCAAACCCGAACCAGTACAGAACCATCGTATAAAAAACCGCCGGAAAACATGTCCACAAATACATAAATCTCCACGAAGAATCCCTGTTCAGGTAACCAATCAATGGCAGAGATAGAAACCCTAACGTAAAACAGAAAAACCCGGCAACCCCAACTCTCCCCCGCCACCGCTCCGCCACCATCTCCGTCGCCAGAACCATCCCGGTAGTCCCCACCGCCGCCCTCCCGAACCCCGACGCGAACCTCAGGGCGGAGTACGTCAGCACGTCTGGTGCTGCTGCGGTCAGCAGACCGGAAAGTGACATCAGAAGGGTGGAGATGACGAGGAGGTTTTTTCGTCCTAAGGATGAGTCTGCTAGAGTTGCGAGGATGAAGCCGCCGACGAGGCAGCCGGAGAAAAACGCCGACGCCGGAAGAGTGCCGGAGAATTTCCAGGTCGGGTTTGAGCCGGAGTCGGTGAAGATAGTGATGAAAGCCATCTGAGCATCGAAGAGCCATGAGAGGGAGATGAGAAAGGCTTGGATGAACTGTTTCCGATTAAACTCGCCGAGACAGTGCTCTACTGTCTCGTCGAGTTTTAAGGGGAAATGATGATTGATCAATGGAACAGTTGCTTCAGTAGTAGTACTCATTGTGTGTGTTTTATGAAAAGTCTGAGGTCTATATAGTGTGTGGGTGTTGCTATACTATATATATAGTCTGATATATTAATCTGACAGTCCAAAATACTGTATGAAAATATTAAAATATTTATCATTATTTTGATTTTTTAAAAAAACTGTTCAATTTACAGAATATTTAATGTCATTTCATCGATATTTTAAATTATACTGATTATAATACCGTACTGCGTCATAACACTATGATAGATTTATGGTTCACTCTCAGGTCCATGCTCTACATGACTGGAAATTAAAGAAGTTGTTGCCTTAGGGGAAGAATGAGTGCAAAAGTGGAATGGTTTGAACCGACGTGCATTTTTTCTTTTTAAGAATTGTTCCATAATATGTATGTAATTATGTAAATGAATTTGAACAACATAATTGATGACGTTTAGATGGAAATCTATCCATTTTGATAATCTTATCTAGTATCTCGAGATCCGAGTCACGTCACACTTTTTCTCATACTGATTAACATTTAATATGGTGTAAAATCCCACTCAAATCGATCATGAAATATATTTAGATCAATTAGGCCGGCCTATATAACATATCAATTTTCATTTATATATTTTAGATATTGATCTTTAAAATAATAAAATTGATTATGAAATAATATTACTAAAATATTGTTACAGACAGTTAAGTTGATACCGTCTCACCTATATACTAACAAAACACTTTATATATATTGGATAAAAGTATGACATTTGTTGGGACATAAAAATCAAATTAATCATAAAAGAAAATGATCCGAAAATCTATCTCATGGTAATGCTTGTAACAATACATTACATAGTAAACTTTTTTCACATGATGTTAAATTCTATAATACAATCACAGTATAACCAAAAACAATGCTTTAATACTTATTTAAAAAATCAGAGACAGTTCATATGAACACTTCCCTCCATCTTTTCTAAGCACTCAAACATTTGCAAAGAACAAAATATGTATACAACATGCATCAGCTTCTTGTTCTGCCACAAAGTGGAAAGAATCAATCAAATATACCAACAAAAAATGTGTGGTAGTTTAGACGATAACCCGAGCGCAATCCCCTGCGTCGCATATCATGACAGCCTTGCCCCGGCTGATCTGACTTGCCAGCTCCGGCTGCACTTTGGCATATTCATTCTTCACAAAAGAAGCCGCCTCTGTTGCATAGTCGGCTTCTACAAAAGCAATGCAGCATCCCCGAAACCCGGCCCCACTGAACCGAGCCCCATAGACACCGGGAGCCTCTAGAAGGATCTCGTATAGTTGTATCAAAGGTTCACAACCTGGACCAAACCAAAGAAAATCTTAAGATGATGTGAAAGGGTTCTATCTAGATTAATGAAAAGTGAGAGAAGATACAAAATCATTACAAACTAAGACAGTATTACCACTTTCGTAGTTTTTTATTGAGCTGAGACCGGATTCTGAGATCAGCTTCCCGAAGTCTTTTAGATTGCCAGAAGCCCATGCCTCGAGCCCTACAGTTAGAGAAGTCGGTCATGGAATCTTCTGTTGACAATGGCACGTAGAAAGGAAGATCTAGAAGGGTGTCCTACGAATAGAGAAGTCCAAGAATGCTCGGAAATATTTTACCTTTAATAACACGCTTATTTTCTAAAAAATAGTGTTCTGCTCGTTTTGCTAGATCTGGTTCCAATAGTTTCTGCAAAATTTTTATCAATAATAGAAAAATCCAACCCAATTAAAGTCCTAAATATCATAATTCTGTGCCCACCTTATTGGCTTCGTATGTTTCTGGCTGCACTGCACAAAGGTTACGAGAAAGTTCAGTCAGGGAGACGGTAAATGAAACTTAAACTCTGACAGAAGCAAGAGTTTCTCACCATTGGACAGTAGAGATTCTATTCCTCCCTTTCCAGAAGCCCTGTGGACCAGAATTGTTGAGGTTAATGTCTACATAATGCAACGGGAAATAAGTGTATCTCTAGCTGGTTTAAGGATCTTACTCCAAGAGAATCCGGGCAGCCTCTTGACATTCAGCAACACGGCGATTGTAACCCGGATTAGTCGTCAATGCCTGCTTTAGGCCCGAAAATGCAAGTATTATCTTGTACGCCATCTTAGCGTTTGTTTTCTTGCTTTGGTGCAAATTTGGGGAGGGTATAAGCTTGTGGTCTTTAGTCTGTGAAACCGACTATTCTCGTAAATAATCTCAAGAGGACGGAAAATAAGTAGCAGGAAATAAGTGGTATACCTTGCAGTTCATACAAGTTAAACACCCGTAGCTGGAAAGCAAAATAGCCGATTGATCCAATATTCCATTTCTCAAACCTAAATATTCGTTTTCGATCAGCCTGCACGTGCCAAATGAAGATTGTAATTTTGAGGGCTAAGTCTCGTTCTTTTTAACCTATTCAGGTTATATACCTGTCATACTCAATATTATCTGTTGGAGATATCTCGAGATTATTGGCATTTTCAAATGCCATCAAATAAGCTATTCCCACCTGAAAACATTTTTACGATTAAGAACATAAAACTACAAATCACAGGCTAAATCACATCAGATAAGTATAAATTGAAAAAAATTTACTTACAGCTGCAGATGAGCTCAAACCTGAGCTATCAAGGCCATCAGAACCACAAATGTGCCCAATTATACCCTGCAAAATCACCATCCCGTTGGCCTAAATATAACACGGAACATCAAAGTAGCCATAGAATATTTTCAAATATGTCGGTTGTACGCCAAGAATCCATGAAAGCTTTTCATTTCAAAGGATAATTTATCGAACAAACATACCAGAATTCAAATATGAATACAAGTGCTTCATATGAAAGAGCAAAAAGGACAAACCTTTGTTAGGGCGTTTCCTCTCTTTTGTAGGGCATAGAGTGCCCCTCGTGCATAACTTCCCCAGTTACATTCTTCGTTTGGTTTGGATAACTCCTTCACATTTTCTGAACCATTAGCATGCCTAGGCTGCTGTATTTCGTTAACTCTGGAAAAAAAATGGGGGTTATCAAATCACATTGCAAAGACTAACCATTTGACTTGAAAGCTAAATGAACTTCAAATCGAACAAAAAGAAACAATCAAGAACCATTTTGTACTATACATCCACCAAAGCATTCTGTATAGATGAAATCAAGTTCCATATAAAAAGCCGATTTACAACATAAGATCACCAAGTTGATAGCTTGATTTGACCTCTAGAATACGTAGATTTCCTGCAACTTTTTAACCGGAAAAACCCAAAAGCCTTCTCAATATTGATAAACAAGACCAAAGGCAGACAGCCAAACTTAAATGAGGTCAAAAGTACAAACTTTTAAGGGTATGCCATTCATTCTTTACCTCAACCTAACTTCTCCTTTAAACTGCCCCGATGAGAGTAACACCTGTAAAGAAGTTTTACAAAGTCGGAACATAAGTAGCCAATCCCTCCAAGATAGATGGATACATAAAAACACAATCATTTAATACCTGAGCATCGCCAGAAGGAACAAAACCAAGGAGTATACCCTTATTAATCGTCATAGCAGAAACCGTCCCACCCTACATACAGATAAAAATGAGATCATCCTAAGATTTCTAATGCAATCTCTAACAAAATCGCAAGCATCGGACTAATAAAAAGCAACTTAGACTAAAGTAAGAGTCTTGAAATGTTATCAAAATTGATTCTTTTTCTACCGAATTCGTGCACAAACAACCCAAGCTCACCTGATGATCAATGTGAGCTCCCAGAGGACAAATCCGATACGGAGAAACAACAAATCTAACATCTTTCTTATCTCCACCGGATAGCTTCACAACCTTTTCCCTTATCATATTCAGCTACAATACCAGCCACATTATCCAAATCAGCAACATACAAATTCCCACAGCATAAATACCAATAAATGCAGCAAAAGAAACACAAAATACTCATCTCAACATTCACCAACCAGAAACAATTCAATAAATTAGCAAAGACCATATTTTTATGATATCATTAATGCATACAAATTCAAAACAGAATCCCATTCTGAGTTACCTCTGAATCAGAAGGCCAGCACTCTCCATCCATCCTTCAAGATTGCTCCTTTTTCATATAAAATGTGATTTCTGGAGAATGGATTCACCTCAAAACTTGGTTTTTCGGATGGTTTAATGAGGAGGTTGGTGCCACAGTACGAGATGGGAGCTGCGGTTAGAACTTGGATGGTACGAGTTGTCGGTTTGGGGGATGTTCTTTGCTTTGGGCGCCATGATGATGTTGGATGACGACCAAATAAATCATGATTGTCCGCTAAAAAAGGTTATCAAAGTACAGGAGACTTCGGATTTGCAAATCCTTAAATAATAAAGATATCAGTACTATACTAAATTAAGAGATAATGCTGTACAGAATTGGCAGTGAAGGTGAAAGATGTAAGGATAATTTCAAAAAAAATAAAAAATTGTAAGGATCATTTTTTGACAACCTAAATTTTATTGTAGTAATTATATTTTATCTGAAAATGGCATTTTATCCTTAATTTTAAAATAATATTATTTATTAATCCATTTTTTATTTAAAGTACAATGTATAGTAGATGATTTCAAAACATAAGTGTTCTACAATTTATATCTCAATATTATTGTGACTGAATTTGTCAGTAAATATAAAAAACTTACACTCAAAACAAATACGAAATGTTAAAAATACAATCCAAAATGATTTTGGCAAGAGAGAAAAAAAGAATGGTGATTTTTTTCATCCATCTAAATTCAAACATGAGCTTTTACTTCTTTTTACCAATCAAACTTTGAAAATTGTAACTATAAATTCAAATTCATTTATAAATTATATAATTATCATAAAATTTATAACATAACATATACAAAAATATTAGAAATCAAATCTTCAAAATTATTAATTTTTTACTCACATTTTGTTTTTCTAGAAAAGTAAATAGATTTGCACTATTTAATAATATCTCTGGATAAAGGGCAATGGCACGTGATCCAATTTACAGTAAAATCAGCGCTTTGCCTCATTTAACACGTCATCGTCACACACACACAGTCACACACTCCACAGTGAGAAATCACACACAGTCACACAGTGCATGAGCTCAATCGGAGCTCCGGCGATTTGACCTCCCGGAAAATGGAGCTCCTCCGCTGCCCCAAATTCGCCACCATTTCCCCGAGCTTGCTCAAGAACAACCCCAATTTCACCAATCCGCGCAGAGCTTCCCTTCAATTGAGTAAAAGTCGAAGCTTTACGAACAAATTCATTGTTAGCTCAATCAAGGAAACCACCACAGAGACGGTGGAGAAACCGCCGGAAGATGTAAAACGACGTCGTATCGAGGTGCTGGACGGGCATCCGCTGCCGTTCGGTGCCACGGCGAGAGACGGCGGAGTGAATTTCTCGGTTGTTTCGAGCAATGCAGCTTCGGCTACTCTATGCCTGATCAGCTCAGATGATTTGCCACAGGTTAATTGCTTTTTGATTTTTTTGGTTTTTGAACTGTTCTGTAAGCATGTGTGGATGATTGATGATGAATGTTTGGGATGGTGCAGAAGAGAGTGACTGAGGAGATAGTTTTGGACCCGGTGACTAACAGGACTGGAGATGTGTGGCATGTGCTTTTGAAGGGGGATTTTCAGGACTTGCTTTATGGATACAGGTTTGATGGCATGTTTTCACCGGAGGAAGGACATTACTTTGACTCTGCCAGGATACTGTTGGACCCTTATGCAAAGGTTATTCATTTATTCTCCTGTATTTGTAATAATCATTACTTTCGGTTTGTTTGATTCCCACCAAGGATGAGGTCCATTAGAAGATTTTCCCATTTAATAAGGAAAGAGAGATCATTACTGTCATTGTTCGATTTAAGATAGATTTGGAGCTACTGATTTAAGATGTAATTCTGCTGTGGTTTTCATCTGTAAATTTTGGATCTTGTTGCAGGCTGTGATAAGCAGAAGGGAGTTTGGTTCTTCTGAGCTCGAGGATGATTGTTGGGTCCCAATGGCTGGGGTTGTGCCTACTCTTGCTGATAAGGTACCCAGCCCTTATAGTATTACGGTATTTGGGATAAAAATGCAGACTTTAGTTTTACGTAGTTGATTCTGCCTATTTGTCCATTTAAGCTAACAGGCAAAGCTTTTATTTAACAACCTTGTGCTGTTCCAGATCTTCTCAATGCTATCTGATTATCGTGGTTGTCTCAAATTGTTTATGCAGTTTGATTGGGAAGGAGATTTACCACTGAAGTTTCCACAGAGAAATCTGGTAATCTATGAAATGCATGTTCGCGGATTTACAAAGCATGAATCAAGCAAAGTGGAATTTCCTGGTACTTACCTAGGTGTCATTGAAAAACTTGATTATTTGAAGGTGGAAAACCAGTAATTTATGTGAAACCTGCTTGTTTGACACTTTTATGTAGACATATTAAGTCCATTAAGCCATCCCTGCTCTTTTGTTTTTCAGGAGCTTGGTATCAACTGTATAGAGTTGATGCCGTGCCATGAATTCAATGAGCTGGAGTACCACAGCTATAATTCCATCTTAGGAGATTTCAAGTAAAACTCTTTGAACTACTGCTAAGTAATTTCATTGCTTCCTAATTCAGCACATTATATGTTAGTTGTTCACAATTTTGATTTTGGGGGAAAAGCATAGTATTCTAGCAGGTCTTATGACTACATTGAGACCTAGGATGATCACGTCCTATTACATATTACGTGTCTGGTATCCGAGGACTGAGTTTGATTCAGATCTAATGAGATTATTTTCTTTCAGGGTGAACTACTGGGGATATTCAACTGTTAATTTCTTTTCACCAATGAAAAGATATACATCAGTTGGAAAACTTGATTTGGCTGCCGATGCTGTCAAGGAGTTTAAAATTCTTGTCAGAGAAGCTCATAGACGGGGAATTGAGGTGATTACCGCTTTTCATTTAGTTGGGATTGGCTTCCAAAGTTACTTTCTTTTCTTTGCCACATTCCCTCTCTTTACTTTTGTTTAACAGGTGGTTATGGATGTCGTTTTTAACCACACTGCTGAAGGGAATGAGAATGGTCCAATAATATCATTTAGAGGTGTGGATAACAGTGTCTTCTATATGTTGGCGCCAAAGGTAGAAGTCTGTACTAGTTGTATTCATCTGTTCTTATTTTAGAGTCTGGAAGTGTTTGTTTTTTACTTTGAAATTAGCAATCTGTGTTTCACATTATATTGAATCTGTTCTTTTCTTTTTGCCTTTGGGTTCTTTGTTTGGCACTGACTGATGCATGGAACTTGTTTTGAAGTATAGCTTGATCGCTTTTATTTCATGTATTCTGATAAAAATGTGAGTGGCTTTGCAGGGTGAGTTTTATAATTACTCAGGGTGTGGAAACACCTTCAACTGCAATCATCCTCTCGTTCGTCAATTTATCTTGGATTGCCTGCGGTAGGTTCATCACAATTGTTTCTTGTTTGACCAATATGCGGAGATCAATCAATTGAGCATTTGCATCTCCCTATGTGTATCTCATTTTCTGTTCATTTGGACATTTCTGATAGTTATTACCTGCAAAATATGATACTTACAATGCCATAATTGGTTGATTGTGGGATGAATAAATTAAGAAAGCTGACTGTTTGTATCAAATATATATTATTGATGTATATATCCAGGGCTATAAGTTATGCTTATATCCTCCTCATATAACAGATACTGGGTAACAGAAATGCATGTAGATGGCTTTCGCTTTGATCTCGCTTCAATCTTGACACGAAGTAGCAGGTAATTTGCCTTTTAATGTTATTGTCAAATTTGGTTGGTAACAATTTACAAAGTACCAAGCACTTCTTTACCCCCTATGTTTGTCAGCCTCTGGGATGCAGCTAATGTGTACGGAATTTTGGCCGAAGGTGACAATGTTACAACTGGGACTCCTCTAAGTAGCCCACCATTGATTGACATGATCAGCAACGACCCAATATTAAGAGGAACAAAGGTTGTTAGCAACTGTATACTCTCTCCGTCAATTACGTAGTTTAAGCTTACTCTATGCCAATGATTAAACCTCTCTATGGAAAGCTGAATTGTTAATTAAACTTTTGAGTGACGTGCATCGAAACTATTGTTAATAGAGCTGTCAGTACTCAGTGTAGTTAGTGATTGATGATTGTTAAATGACATTTTTCCCAACTTAAATCTTCATCTATCATCTCAAACATAATAATGAATCTCTGAACGTAGAAGATGTACTTATTGAATGATAGTCTTTTTTAATATATATACTTTTGTAAGTGTGTTTATTGGTAATGATTAAGAGGGCTGGCTCTCATCATTTGCAAAATTCCTGATAGTTTTATGTTTCCATGTACTCTGTCAGCTGATAGCTGAAGCATGGGACTGTGGAGGCCTATATCAAGTTGGAAAGTTTCCTCATTGGGGACTCTGGTCAGAGTGGAATGGAAAGGTCAGTTTATTGGGTTTTTTTTTGAATGTCTTGCTCACCTTAGGTACTTTGTTTGGATACAAGATAAAGTTACTCTGAGCTGGTGCAAAGTATACTTATACTTATCATATACTTCCTTCTATTTAATGATTACATTAGTACGAAGTACCCAAAAGCAACATTTAACAATAATTGTGGATTGAACCAACTGGGCATGCTTAAAGGATATATTCTTTATACCGCTATTGACATTGATGAGGTATATGCCAAGCTAAATAGTTGCTTTAGACCTCAACATTGTGAAATAGAGACAAATAAGACCTTAGCATTGTATAACTTGGGTTGAGTTTTCCCTGGAAACAGATAATTTCAGGGCCTAGTCTAATACACTGTCAGATATTATTTTTGTTGTTTTTTGATTCCATGGCTATAATTAGTCAACTCGATTATGTTCTACTGCCTTCTTCATTTAATTAGCAGTTTTAGCTTCTTGCCTTTCGTGGTTCCTGTTTGGTTCAGTCACCTTTACTGTTGAAGAATGGTCATCATTCAGCGTGTTCATGTATTTATATCTTTTTCTCAGTACCGAGACACGGTGAGGCAGTTTATAAAAGGTACAGATGGGTTTTCTGGGGCTTTTGCTGAATGTCTTTGTGGGAGCCCAAACTTATATCAGGTTTGTTACTATAATAATGCCTTGGCTCCCTATGATTGATGATCTTAGATAGTTTTCTTTAGTCACTGCTTAGATGCATTTCTAAAAAAAGATAGTATAAAACTTCAATCTCATTGGCTCTACTACTGTGAAATAGGGAAGTGGAGGGAAACCCTGGAACAGTATCAATTTTGTCTGTGCACATGACGGCTTTACCTTGGCTGATTTGGTGACGTATAATGACAAGCACAACTTGGCGAATGGAGAAGATAATAATGACGGGGAGAATCATAATAACAGTTGGAACTGTGGTCAGGTATACATGCTATGTATTTAACTTCTTTTGGTCTCTCTGATCGATATGACTAAGATCAAGCTATCTGCAAATCAAAGCTCTTTTATTCTCATCATCTCACCCATTCGTGCATAATTCACAACCAAGCAGGCCAAAAAGGACGTTAAATTTTATGATGTTTTTCACTGGCTTTACCTTTTTGTAAAGTCTCTAGAAAGTCCGACTTTCCTAATTGTTATGGAACTACCACTATATATTTAAGGTCAAGTGATACTATTTTGTGTTAAAACATTGATAGTATCAAAGTGAACAAATAGTAAAACATGTTTTAATGCAAAAATTCATGAATTTACATTAAAATATTAATAAAATTCAAAGAATAAATTTTACAGTTCAAATTAAAAGGTACATTGTATAAGTTAAAACGTATAAAGACTCTTATGGAAAGTTAGGAAAGTTGGACTTCCTTTTAGTGTCAATTAACGCGAACCAATTATTGAAGGCCCTTATAAGCTTCAAATTTATATCATCTGTCATCTATTTCTTGACTTAGAGCTGTGTGGATACAGGAAGGAGAATTTGCCAGCATTTCTGTGAAGAAATTGAGGAATAGGCAGATGCGCAATTTCTTCCTCTGTCTCATGGTTTCCCAAGTAATA
Organism: Sherardia arvensis; assembly: GCA_948330725.1. Taxonomy (NCBI): domain Eukaryota; kingdom Viridiplantae; phylum Streptophyta; class Magnoliopsida; order Gentianales; family Rubiaceae; genus Sherardia; species Sherardia arvensis. Next base: position 52,516,468 of record OX415235.1, read on the forward strand.
CATACTTTGACCTTTTCTGACTAAGCTATTTGCTATCTCTCAGTTGAAATGAACAATCTGTAGCGATTCGTAAGCTATTTACGAGTGTCTTCCTTTCCAGGGTGTTCCCATGGTCTACATGGGTGATGAGTATGGCCATACGAAGGGAGGAAACAACAACACTTATTGCCATGACAACTATGTACAGTACTAAAGCTCAATAAACCTTAAATTCGTGTGAGTGCATTGTTTTTAGGTGGTCTAATTACAACTTTGGCTGCAGATCAATTACTTCCGGTGGGACAAGAAGGAAGAAACCTCATCCGACTTTTTGAGATTTTGCAGCCTCATGACTAAGTTTCGCCAGTAAGTTGATGTTGTTTTAAGTTTAATAAACTATTATCGACATAAATAAACATTGCTCACATCATTTGGTGCTTTGGATTTTCGTAGTGAATGTGAGTCTCTTGGCTTGAATGACTTTCCTACAGCAGACCGGTTGGAGTGGCACGGTCATGCTCCTGGAATACCAGATTGGTCAGAAATCAGCCGATTTGTGGCATTTACTCTGGTTTGTACTCAACCTCTTGTGTGTTGTGTATGTCCTCCGCATATAGATTCCCATTATAAGTGTATAATCCAAAAAATTCAAAAGTTCTTCCAAGTTTTCACTTGTTTTGTATCTGCTGCTCTGATGTTTGAAATATTGGCTTCTTTCTGTGATAAAAAGCTATAATGCTGTTGTATATATTCATCCTGAAGAGGGCTAACGTAAACTTATTATGACTGTATCCAGACTGACTCGATTAAGGGAGAGCTATATATTGCCTTCAACACCAGCCATTTGCCTGTGACCATTACACTACCCGATAGACCTGGTTACAGGTGGGAGCCCTTGGTGGACACAGCAAAGCCCGCTCCATTTGACTTCCTCACATCTGATCTCCCGGAGCAAGAAAATGCAATCACACAGTACTCTCACTTCCTCGATTTGAGTCTCTACCCAATGCTTAGTTACTCTTCCATTATTCTGTTACTATCTCCAGATTCAAACAATTAAACAGTTCCTCTTAAGAAGGGTCCATGTTAGATAGAAATGATGTAAATCTTGAGAGGCCAAAATGTATAATTCATGATTATTAAATGGAAGTGAAGTGATGTTGTTATACTGTAATGGAAATTATAAAACTGTACCTGGAGTACATTATTATAAAACTTGTCAAGTCACATAAAGGATGATATGTTTTTGGAGCATTTAATCTTTGGATAATTTATTTGCCCTATTATAATTTTCCACAGAAAGTTAAACCTATATACAATATCTTCATTTTTACTTATGAGTTATGACAAAACATGGTTTGGTACTATAGTTTGGGAAATGAAAATCGAAATGAATAGTTTGCATGTATAAGAAATGTTGAGTTTGCTGACATAAGAATGTTATAAATATCATATAATGATAATGAGCTGTAAACAGAGAGGAGAGAGAGAGTGTTTTAAAAGTCAAACCACATCAGGATATGTGGCCTGCATCAGGATAGGAGAATCCATACTCATTTGACTGTGTTCCTATTCCACACTCTCTGTGCTTCTAGTTTCTCCCTTGCTACACAGACACAATCATATGATTCAGATCCACACAGTTGCAGAACTCAGTAATCTGGTAAGATCCTACATCTCTACATTCATTGGTGATTATGCTTCTTTTCATATTTCTTTTTCTTATTTACTTCACATTAATAGCTGAATACCATTGCAAAATATATTCATTTTATCAAAAAAGTGTCATTAAGGCTTCAATGTTTTCTGGAACACAGTGATGTGATTAGGCAGAGGTTCTTGAAGAGAGAGTAATGGAAAACTCAGCATCCAACTTCCCCAAGACTGATGTATTGGGCTTTCTTGACTTTCTGTTAGAAGACTATTTAATGGAAGTGAATGATTCCAACCACCTGAGTTGTGTGCCCATAATAAGGGAACATCTTGTGTTCCTCAAAGATTTCATGGGAAAATTGGCGGAGCTGAGGAATCATCAAGAAAACCTCCACCAAGATGTCTGGACTCTTGCTGGACAGATGGCCTACAAGATAGAGCTTCTTATTGACCAATTGGTGCTGGGAGACGTTCTCGATTCTTTTTCGGTGTCATTACAATCAATTACAGAAGATATCATGGCTCTTGACGCACGACAAGAGATCTTCAATGATGAAGGAAGACAAGAGATCTCCCGGGTTCAGGAAATCACCTCACTATCTGCTGATGAGGTACATACAGCCAGAGCCTTCTATTACTTTCCCTAGTTTTATATGTGCAGTACATCGTCTCATAATCTTTCCTTAAAAAAACAATCTTTTTTACTAATTACAGTATTCATTTTGAATTTCAACCCAAAATCAGTGTTGTATCAGATGCTAAGCTACTGTGTCTGTATATAGGTGTGTTTTTGTGATGGAAAGAGTTGCATTTGGCTGATCATTTTGGCTAACATATTGTAGGAAGAAGTATTCTGAGTGATTTTGAGTGATTTTGAGTGATCCTATGGAAGAAGAAGCTAAATTTTGGTCTCTCGTTTTGTATTACATATTTTTCATCTATCATGATTAGTAGACTTGCACCTGCTAATTATATTCTTTATTTTATACATATTAGGTGCTATCAACAAGTAGTGGTCAAATTGCTGATGAAGTTGTAGGCTTTGAGAATGAGCAAGTGTCTATTGTCAATCAACTTATGGGTGGTAAGAAGAAATTGCAGGTTGTTGCTGTTTTCGGCATGCCTGGATTGGGAAAGACAACTTTAGCTTCAAAAGTCTACTCAAGCCATGCTGTATCTCACTACTTTCATGTTAAGGCTCGGTGTTCCATTTCTCAAGTTTTCGACAAAAGAAAAGTTTTACTCGATCTTCTAAATCAAATCCAACCTGGTAAAATTGAAGATGATTTGTCCCAACAGCTCTGGCGGTCTCTGAGAAGACGTAAATATCTCATATTTATGGATGATATCTGGGACACTGAAGCATTTGATTTGTTGATCAAATCTTTCCCTGACGATTCTAATGGCAGTAGGATTCTTCTTACGAGTCAAAAGAATAATGTTGTTCCTGAAGCTTTACTCGATGAAAATCCTATTTTTCTTCGTCATCTCACCATTCATGAGAGTTGGGAGTTACTACAGAGGAAGCTATTCCCAGCTCAGAAAGATTGGCCCTCTGCATTTGATGCATGTGGTATGGAAATTGCAGAGTCTTGTAAGGGGTTGCCTCTCACTATTGTCATTGTAGCTGGGCTCTTAAAAACTATGGAGATAGAGGGTTGGAAGGGTGAACTGAAGACTTTAAAGTCAAGCATCATTTCTGATCAATGCAAAAGCATAATAGAGCTTAGCTATAGGCATCTACCCGATCATTTGAAACCTTGCTTCCTATGGTTTGGTGCATTTCCAGAAGACCACGAGTTTTCTGCCAAGGAGTTGATTTGGTTTTGGATTGCAGATGGCATTGTCAGAGAAAGTAACACAAAGAGCCCTGAAGCTGTTGCAACAGATTACTTGAATGATTTGATTGGAAGAAGCCTAGTTATGAACGTCAAAGAAAGGAGCACTCGAGGTGTCAAAGCTTGTCGTGTTCATGATTTGCTGCATGATTTTTGTTTGAGGAAGACCAATGAAGATTCCTTCTTACACCTAATTAAAGTGAAGGGAAATGGAGAGCAGGAGCATATCTCTTGTGATGAATTAGTGATTCCATTTGTTGATCAGCGAAGATTATGCATGTACACTGAGCCTCAACATCTTCAAGCATATGAATCCTTTTTCCCTCGATTACATTCACTTTTATTCTTTACTCCAACATACTGTTACAGAAGCCCTGCACTGTCACTCATTTTCTGTTATTCCAAGCTTCTAAGAGTGTTGGATATAGAGCAAGTTTATTCCAAGGCATGGGCAAGTGAAGTAGGACTTCTTGTTCAGTTGATATATTTGGCAATCCGAGTTTCTGGAAATGTGTGCTCGGCATTAGGTAAGCTTTCTGTGTTAGTGACACTTATTCTTAATATTGACGGTGGATCTGTTAGTCTACCTGATACGTTATGGAATCTGCAAAAATTGAGACATTTGTACTCAAGACATGGTGCGATTGAATTGCCCATCGATAATTCTGACAACTCCTGCAATTTGCCTGAGCTGCAGACTTTGTCTACCATTCGTGTTACGGATTGTAGTGTCATGGAAAAGCAAATGAGGAATTTTCCCAACCTCCGTCGAATGAAATGTGAGTTCTTTGATCCCAAGAATCATTGCAGTGTAGCGGATTTTTCATTTCTGAGTCGACTAGAATCACTTTCATTGTCCATCTACTGCTATAAGCCTAGGCTGTTAGAGGTTAATTTTCCTGAGAGTTTAAAGAAGTTGGCAATGCGGGGATTTAGTTTCCTCTGCGACGAAATCACACGCATGGCAGATTTACCCAATCTTGAGGTGCTCAAGCTACGCTTGAACTCCTTCCATGGGGAAACATGGCACGTTGAAGAAGAGGAATTCTCAAAACTGAGATTTCTCAAGTTGGATTTCGTGAGTTTAGTTTACTGGACAGCAGCTTCCGAGTACCTATTTCCCAATCTTGAGAAGTTAGTATTGAGAGATTGTAGATTGAAAAAGATTCCGGAATGTTTGCAGAATGTTGCAAATCTTGAATTGATTGAGGTCTCTGACTGTTCAGATGAGGTTGTAAGTCTAGCAAAGAAAGTGTATGATTTTCACAAGGAAATGGGAAATTCTGCTATACAGTTTCATGAACATAGAACAGAGTGCTAGTGTTCTGTACTTGAGTTAATCTGGTTCATAAGATTCTGTAATAATACATCGTAGCATTTGATACAATCTCCTTGATATCTTCAAGTTATTTATTTGCAAACACAGTGTTCGTAGATAGTTGCTTGGATAATTCTTCCATTATTGAACTTCGATGAAATCTTCAATCTACAATCTCCAGTCCATCTTTTTGCAATAGAATTCATAATCACTGCATCAGCTTCGTCTCGTGTCAGAGAGATAGCAAGGTCATCTCACATAAAACTCAACCAAGAGCAACATTTTGAACATGTCCCAATTAAATTGACATTATTAGCATGGAAATTGATCTAAATTATAATGATCATCCTGATAGAAGATTCCATACACAATTTAGGTGGAAGACTCCAAAGTGAAATACGTCATCAGGGAAATAGCAGTAGAATAAGAAGCTGTTGAATATGCTCATATATAAGAATAAGTAGTCAACTGGTTTTGATCCAACCATGGATGCATAATCAACTAAAAACTAGGGAAAATGCATTTGATTTGAACATCAAAGGAGTGTACAATTGATATAAATGGAAAAGGTTGATATTAAGCATACCTTATTACAAAAAATTTAATGCAGCAATCAAATCCTCCAAGTCAGTAGGGGCGGGGCTCTATTCATAATCAGAAAACTCATCCCGAGGGCCAGTGGTTCCACTTTCATGAAACTGTAGAACAGAATTTCCCATTTCCTTTTGAAACTCGTATACTTTCTTTACTAGGCTTACAACATCTTCCGGACAGTCAATGACCTCAATTGTTTCAAGAGTTGCAACATTCTCCAAGCATTCTGGAATCTCTTGCAAACCATGACAATCTTCCAAGACTAACTTCTCAAGATTCAGAAATAGATCGTCAGAAGCAGCTGTCCAGTTCACAAGGCCCGGGCCTCTCAACCTGAGAAACTTCAGCTTTGGGAAATTCCCTTCTTCAACGTGCCAAGTATCCCCGACGAAGGACCTATAGTGTAGCTTGAGTACCTCAAGACGCAGTAGCTTTCCAATGGATGCAATTTTGTTCCAGGGGATTCCAGTTGCATGCAAAGACAACTTTTTTATATTCTCCGGAAAAATTAGCTCAGACGACTCAAGGTTACACGCTGAGAAAAATAAAGAAAGTGATTCTAGCTTACTCGAAAATGAGAAATCCATGACCTTATTCACACAACCATCTGTGTCAAGTTTTAGCACACACTTCATTCGGCGGATGTTGGGAAACTTCCTCAATTGCTTTTCCATGACGCAGCAATCCATAACGTACAGGGTAGACAGAGAATCCAGTTCAAGCAAATTGCAGGAGCTATCACAACTATCAATAGGCAATTCAATCGCACCACGCCTTGAGTGCAAATGTCTCAATTTTTGCATATTCCATACCGTATCAGGCATACTAACAGCTCCTCCTAAGATATTATTAAGAATGAGAGTCTCTAACTTAGAAAGCTTTCCTATTGCAGGGCTGATATCTCCAGAAACTTGGATTGCCAAGTATCGAAGCTGGATAAGGGCACCTATTTCACTTGGAAAACCAGCGAGTTCAACTTCATCAATGCCCAACACTCTAAGAAGCTTCAGCGTGCGAAAGATATACGACATATCAAGCTTTTGGTGCCCTTCTGTTGGATTAAAGAACAACAGTGTTCTTAACCGAGGACAAAACACCTTCCCATTCAAATACTCTGGCTTAGACATAACCTTCCCGTACACATAAACTTCCCATACGCATAACCTTCTCAGGCTTCCCAACTCAAGACAAGATAAATTCTGAGATTTATCAGAAGATAATTCATCTCCTTCTTTTAATATGTGATAAAATGATTCTTCACTGGCTTTCCTCAAGCAAAAATCATGTATCAAGTCATGAATGCGGCAACCTTTGAAACCTCCGACACTTCTTTTTCCAGCATTCATAACTAAGCCTCTGTCAATCAGAGTATTCATATAATCCAAGCCAACATCTTCTAAGCACTTAGACTCACTTTTCCGAACAAGGCCTTCCGCAATCCACAACCAAATCATTTTCTTGGCAGAATACCCATGGCCTTCAGGAAATGCACCAAACCAGAGGAAGCATGGCTTTAAATGATCGGGTAGATGTCTATAGCCGAGCTCTATTGTTCTTTCACATTGATCCGTAACATCAGAGAAAATACCTGACCTCAAAGTCTTCAAAACCTCCTTCCAACCCAGTTGCCCAGTAGTAGCTTTTAAAAGTCCAGCTATGACATCAATAACGAGAGGTAACCCCTTGCAATATTCAGCAATTTCCATCCCAAATTCATGCAATTCTGAGGGCCAATCTTTCTGAGTTGGGAACAGCCTCCTCTGAAGTAACTCCAAACTCTCGCCCATGATGAGATGACGAAGAAAAGGAGGCTTATCATCAAGTGAAGCTTCAGGAACAACATCACAATGTCGACTGGTAAGCAAAATCCTGTTTCCAGTAAAATTGTCAGCTGATGATTCTGCCAACAAACGAGGAAGAAAAAGAGGCAAGCCATCGAGTAAAGCTTCAGGAACAACATCACCATGCCGACTGGTAAGAAGAATCCTACTTTGATTTAAATCATCAGGTAGTGATTCTTTCAACAAATCAAATGCTTTAGAGTCCCATATATCATCTATAAATATGAGATATCTACGTCCTTTCAGAGAACGCCAGAGTTTTTGGGACAAGTCGTCTTCATCCATCACCAATTTACTTTCACCAGGTTGAATCTGATGTAGAAGCTCGAGAAAAACACTTCTTCTATTGAATACTTGAGAAATGGAACAGAAAGCCTTAACATGAAAGTGGTGAGTGACTGATGGGTCCTTGTAGACTTTAGTAGCCAAGGTAATTTTCCCCGATCCAGGCATACCCACAATGGCAACAGCCCGCAATTTCTTGGATCCTCCAGTAAGTTGACTAACAATTGAAGCTTCCGGGCTTTCACTGGCTTTCCTCAAGCAAAAATCATGTATCAAGTCATGAATGCGGCAACCTTTGAAACCTCCGACACTTCTTTTTCCAGCATTCATAACTAAGCCTCTGTCAATCAGAGTATTCATGTAATCCTGGCCAACATCTTCTAAACTCTTAGACTCACTTTTCCGGACAAGGCCTTCGGCAATCCACAGCCTAATCATCCTCTTCACAGAATAGTCACGGTCTTCTGGAAATGCACCAAACCAGAGGAAACAAGGCTTTAAATGATCGGGTAGATATATGTAGCTGAGCTCTATTGTGCTTTCACATTGAACATCAGAGATGCCTGACCTCAATTCCGTGAGTACATCCTTCCAACCCTCTTGCTCCATAGTTTTTAGAAGTCCAGCTATAATAACAACAGTGAGAGGCAATCCTTTACAATATCTGGCAATTTCCATACCAAATTCATGTAATTCTGAGGGCCAATCTTTCTGTGCAGGGAAAAGCTTTTTCCTTAGTAACTCCAAACTCTCATCGTCAGTGAGAAGAGGAAGAAAAAGAGGCAAAGCTTCAGGAACAACATCAATACGCCGACTGGTAAGAAGAATCCTACTTTGATTAAAATCATCAGGTAATGATACTTTCAACAACTCAAATGCTTTAGTGTCCCATATATCATCTATGAATATGAGATATCTACGTCCTTTCAGAGAACGCCAAAGCTTTAGGGACAAGTCCTCTTCGTCCATTGCTGAATCACATTCACCAGGTTGAATCTGATGTAGAAGCTCGAGCAAAACTCTTCTTCTATCAAATACTTGAGAAATGGAACAGAAAGCCTTGACATGAAAGTGGTAAGTGACACCTGAGTCCTTGTAGACTTTTGTAGCCAAAGTAGTTTTCCCCAATCCTCCCGTACCCACAATGGCAACAACCTGCAATTTCTTGGGTCCTCTCCTAAGTTGATCGATAATTGAATCTTTCTCACTTTCAAAACCGACAACTTCACCATCTACTTGGCTGCTACTTACTGACCGCACCTGAATTAATATGTAACAAAGTAAGGTAACATTATCCAGGTATACATACAAATTGTAATCTTTGCTGGATAACTTCCTAACACCTGTTATGGATCTTTGAAAATATAAAGAGACCTGCAATACCTTCGTTGAAATAACTAACTGAAAACTCTTTCCATCTTATAAACAAATCAAAAAAACAACATAAAATCTATATAAATATGTACCTTATCAGCAGATGGCCAAGTTTTTTCCTGGTCATCCTCCATTTTTCCTTGATCATCGAAGTTGTTCCAGCTGTCAGCCTCATCCTGGATCTCCATAGTTTCTTCAACGGTGAGAATGGAAATTTTACAGCTTTAGACCAGGTGGCAGGCTGAAATTCATATCATCGCCATAAAAGCGTGAGGAAGAACAATAGAAGGAAGATGCTGCTCGTGCTTGTTTACCTGGGCTATCTTATCTCCTTTATCTCGTGGGGAACCATACATATTTTTCTTTCTCACGCTTGAAGTCAACTGTGTTTACCGTAGAGAATTCGTCTTGTTGCAAAGATGCTCACATGAATATTTAATGTAGTCTGAAATTTACTTAAGTAAAAATTTCCATTGAAATGAACACTGAGAACACGATTCATACTCCCTCCCATCTTTTATATAATGGTTTAGTTTATTTAATAATCATAATATTTGTTACAAATTTGACCATAAATATGAGATATTGTATGAATGATATATCATCTTATGATATAATTTTGGAAGAATTCAAAAATGTATCAAAATATCAAAATTTTAGGCTCAAATAATATACGTAATAAGATTATTGATGGTCAAATTTACCGTCAAAATTTTTTCTGGTCAAACTTAATTTTTTTTAGAAAAAAAATGGGTAATAAAAAGGGTAATAACTCAATCACACCCAATCCCCCTCCCCTGAGAGTTTCTCGTCAAAGTTAATCATTATATAAAGACGATAGGGAATACAATATTTAATGAAATATATAACTAGTAATAATTCACCCCAAATAAATTGAGCCGAAATTCTTTAATGCTTTCACTCTAATTCTTTAATATTGTCTGCTTATTATTTCTCCCTTTGAGTTTATTGGATCGCTACCTCGTTAAAAACCCAAAAAAAAAGAGTATAACGAATCCATTTCATTTAGGTTATAAAGTCCTCCATCAGTTTCACCTTAGTCCGAGTCGGATTCACCTAGCAATTTAGTGATAGTTACACGAAACACAACTGTACCTACTGAAGGATTCCAGATTAAGGGTCCACTGAATCAGCATCCTTCAAGTGCTCCAAATCATCTCAAAACAACTCCAATGCATCACTTCTTGCTCCTCTTACTCATCTCCATCTACATGTATAATCTGACATAAGTGATAAATTGCACAAAATATATCATCAAAAATTCTCAAAATTACACACATATTATCATCACTTCAAATATCTTCACACTTGAGTCATAGGCCATGTCAAGTTCAGCTTCTTGCAAGCAGCTCCAATCAGCCTCAAGCAACCCCTAGCAGTCTCAAGCAGCCCCTAGCAGGCTCAAGCAGCTCAAGCAGCTTACTTCATCTGACTTGATTTTTTTCGAAAAGAAATAAAATGTTTTGAAATTTAGGTACTAAAGAGGTTATTTTAATTGTTGTTAATGAAATATTGTTCATTTGAACTTGTCTAATTACATTTAAACCACATACGAATATTCATCCATAAATAATAAAATAATCCAAGCAGTTCCAAACAGTTTTAGCAGTTATCAAGCAGCTCCAAACAGCTGAACTTGACAGGGCCATACTTGCCCTCCTACGAGTGATATGAGTGAATCCAAGTTCACATACTTTTGACCTTTTGTGACTAAGTTATTTTGCTATCTCTCAGTGGAAATAAACATTCCAAAGTGATTTCAAAGTTACGGATTGTAGCAAAATTAGATGAATCCAAATGTTCCAGAGTTTGTATTAGTGCTTGGTTGATTTGTCAGAAATAAAAATAAAAGTTTCTGAATTCACAATTACAAAGTGGCTAGTGGCTTAACTTTTTGGCTTTAATATTAATGTTTTGAAAAAAATAAAATAATTTCACCTAATTCTTTTTCATAAAAAAGTTCATAATTGCAGTATTATATCATAAAGCCAGCAGTATAGTTTATCTTACTCTTAAAAGACAGGAATAGAAGACCAAAAAAGTAAAGAGAGTTGAATATCATATACAAAAATATGTTATCTGCATTATTAAAGTTAAGATGAAGAAGCATTTGTGCTACTTTTGTTTGTTCTTTCCCTTTCTGCAAGTGATGTCTTAGTACACAGTTTCAGAATCCAGTAATCTGTTCTTGAGCTGCTTGGATTAACTGGTAAGATCTTCAATCTTTCCACATTTATTGGTATAAATGTCCATTTTTTTCTAATATATTGCATTAATTTGGAACTAGTAAAGCTGAATCGATCCTCGGCAGCTGAATTGGTTCTTACATATGATCTAGGTAACTGGCTCTTGGTATAACTATAAGATGGATTCTTCTCGCCTTATTGCTTCTATTCCTACTGCCTTGAGTTGCCTGCAATCTCAGGAGATGCATTATTGTGGGCCATATTTGAGGACCATCATGCGTGGACTAAGGGTTGTCCGAACATTTCTTCTTTGTTCAACAACGTTGGCTAACAATGCGCAGCTGAGGGCTGAAGATAACAATGTTAGTGGCGCCCCTAGTCTACGGTCCTTGGAACCTCTTTTAGTGAAGATTGAAGATGTAATTCGGAGAATCTCGGATGATCACAAAACTTGGTCTCCATGGGACCTGAGAAACGACATTAGAGCTTTCGAGGAAGATATGGATACATGGTACAGGGGTTTCTCAGACTATCTGCAGCAATATCCAACTTCTTTTGCGGGCGATCAAATCAAGGTCATTGTAGATTCTATTCTTGAGAATTTGATGGATCACCTGAGCTTCATAGTAGGTATTGGTCAAGATTCAGAGAAAGAAGTGCGAAAAATAGAAGCTTTGGAAAAGAACTTCAGATTTGCGAGGAATTTCATCCGTTTTGGAACTCTTTTTAGTGATGTGAACCAAGAATTTCAGTGTTTGAAGACTCGGATTGAGTGTCTTGTAATCAGTGCAGCACATTTAGTACTATCTATCTTTTCTAACCACGAAGAAGTAAGCTCCAAGATATCTGTATTGCTGCTGGAGATCAACCATGTCGACAATCCACTTATGCATGAGAAGTACACTCTAGCCCTGGCAAGCCTAAAACATTCACAAAGTGGTTTGGATGATGATCCCCCAATGGATATAATGGAAGATTTTGTAGTCTCTCTAATATCCGCTCTTTGGGAGATGCTGCAGTTTACAACTCATCATTTGCTGTCCTTGAAAGGTATAGCTCAAGAACTCTATCAAGGTCTAGTATTGTTAAGAACCCTTGTCAAAAAGCAGCAATGCAAGTTTGATATCGCCAGAGCTGCAATATGCGATGCTGGAGTTATAATCTTCTCACTCTATCAAAAAGATATTGAAATTGATCACATATTTCGATGTTTTCAAGACAACATTAAGGCGATTCGGGCTGTGGTTCTTGGAGAACAAGTTGTGAGAACACCAAGGTGTAAGTATTCTGAAACCAATGTGTTGGGGTTTCTTGATTTCCTCTTAGAAGACTATTTGGCAGACGTTAAAAGTTCGAGTACCTCAAGTTTAGTGCCAAAAATCAGAGAATATCTTTGCTTCTTAAGATTGTTTCTGGGGAAGTTGGTGGAGCTGAGGAATCAAGAAGAGAGCTTTCACCAGGATCTCTGGGATATTTCTGTAGAGGTGGTGTACAAGATAGAGTTTCTTATTGACCAATTGGTGCTTGGGGATACTCCTGATTCTTGACTGTCGAGGCTGATTCCTTACCAATCATGAACGATGAACGAGGACGGGATATCTATGAAGTCCAGCAAATCACTTGGCCATCTGGTGATGAGGTACATATCATTGACTGTGCTCATGTAAAATAATGAGTGGTGATACATGCAGGTCCATGTTTATTAATGCAGGTCTAAAATATAATATTTTGGATGCACTAGCACAATTCAGGGCCACATATTATGTTTTTCAGACCTGCATTTAGTAAACATGGACCAACATGTATAATTTAACGACATTCCTCACTGTTTTTTGTTGATCATCAACACGATGTTAACTTGGCTGTATTGATTCAGGTGCCATCAATGAGCAGCAACAAGTCAGTAGTTGATAAAGTTGTAGGCTTTGATAGCGAGAAAGCTTCAATTGTCAATCGACTTTTGAGAGTTCAAAAAATTGCAGGTTGTTGCCATTGTTGGCATGCCTGGATTGGGAAAGACTACTTTAGCCTCCAAAGTCTACTCGACTCCTTCTATATCTCACTACTTTCATGTTAAGGCGTGCTGTTCCATTTCTCAAGTTTTCAACAGAAGAAAAGTTTTACTCGAGCTTCTAAATCAGATTAAATCTGGTGAAAGTAATTCAACAATGAACGATCATGATTTGTCCCAGCACCTCTGGCGGTCTCTGAGAAGACGTAGATATCTCATATTCATAGATGATATTTGGGACACTAAAGCATTTGATTTGTTGAAAGAATCGTTACCTGACGATTCTAATGAAAGCAGGATTCTTCTTACGAGTCGACATGGTGATGTTGTTCCAGAAGCTTTTCTTGATGACAAGCCTCTTTATCTTCGTCATCTCACTGTTGATGAGAGTATGGAGTTACTACAGAGGAAGCTATTCCCGGGTCAGAAAGAATGGCCTTCAGAATTACATGAATCTGGGATGGAAATTGCAAACTACTGTAAGGGATTGCCTCTCACTATTGTCATTATAGCCGGGATTTTAAAAAATATGGAGCAAGAGGCTTGGAAGGATGTGGTGAAGACTATGAGGTCAAGCATCATCTCTGATGTTACCGATCAATGCGAAGTTTATCTCAAAAGAATGGCCAAGTGAAGTAGGATTTCTTGCTCAGTTGAGATATTTGGCTATACAATGTGGTGGAAATATCTGCTCAGCATTAGGTAACCTTTCTAATTTAGAAACACTCATTCTGAATGAACTTGTTGGTATGCCTGAAACATTTTGGACTCTGCGAAAATTGCGACATTTGCACTCCAAAAATGGTGCAATTGAACTGCCTGTTAATGATTCTGACAGCTCCTGCAATTTGTCAGAGTTGGAGACCATTACCACTCTTCATGCTTGGGATTGTAATGTCCTGCAAAAGCAAATGAGGAAGTTCCATTGATATGTGGAATTTGTTCAGAAGGAAATGGGAAATTCAGTTCTGCAGGTTCAAGTGAGTCGAGCCTGGTAGATGATGATAGTGCTAGTTTATATGATGCTGTCTGTGTATGTATGTTCTTTTCTGAAGTATTTGGAATGATATCTTTCTTGATTGTTTCCAGTGGTTTTTATGATGATTCCTGCTTTGGTGTTAAGAAACACAATGTCAAAGTGTAACTAGCTAGAAATAGAATCAGATAGATAAAAACACAGAAAAGAAACAAACAAACTCACGAATAACAATGGAATTGATGAATGCAAAAGCAATCTCTTCCTTTCCTCACGCCCTAATAACGATACAATGTTTCGTACTCTATTTAATTACGAGTTACTTAGTGGTTAAATTTGTAATTTTACTTCTAACTGAATATTTTTCCTCAATCTGTCGATCATATCATAATTTCTTAATTATGATATTTTACGATTTTGTTTGCTTTTACATGTATCATTCTTATTATATATTATAGACCTGTTTTCGTAATTTGTTTTTGATTTTCAATTTATTTGGTTAATTTTGTAATTTTGATCCAATTTTGGCATTCAATTCTCTATTACTATATCATTATAGAATTTCCTAAACCTTTAACAATATATATATACATATATATATATATATCGGTTTAATATTTATCAGTATCATCCTGATATAAGCATCTACATATGAAATTTTATATTATAATTTCAAGTGTAACTCGATATCATTCATATTAAGTAACAATTATTTTGATATATTACATTATAATTCTCAACATGTATAATTATTATATTTTTTATTTATTACATGTTCGGCGTAAATGCGCCGGAAGCAAACCTAGTAAAATTAAAAGAATGTGTATTGTTTCATTTAAAATAATGCATTCTTATATAAGCTGTCAATGTTGTAATATTTTTTAATTATGTTTGTAATCCATAATAATGTTATACTTAAAATTAAATACATTTTGACATAGGTATTACCGTAAGAATGGTTTGCATAAAGTTGGTAAAAGAAAAAATTTATATGTAATATTAAAAATGAAATTAGACTCTTATTTCATAAATTTTAAAAGATATTAAAGTAAAAATATTCTTATATAGTTAAAAAGATTGACAGCAATCCTTAGATTGTACTCTACGTCACAACGTGATGGAATGAACAAATTAAACAAGGCGTGCTTCCATAAAGCTGCTATTCCACACAAGTTTAAAATAAACCTATAATTACACTATAAAACCCCCACTAACAGTAACACATAGTCACACACTAGCCAATACTATATACACCAAACCTTCTCAATCTTAGCTAACTCAGCCATGGCGAAAGCTCTATCAATCCTCGTCCTCACATTCCTCTTCCTCTCAGTAAGCTCAGAGACCTTTTCCCGAACCCTATCGGGAAAAAATCTAGGGCTAGATCTGAAAAAAGAAAAGATCAGCCACCTTCATTTCTACTTCCACGACATCCCTAGCGGGCGAAACCCGACAGCTATCCGGGTCGCAGAAGCTCCCACCACGAACACCACCAAATACGGGTTCGGGGCGGTTGTCATGATTGACGACCCGCTCACCATGGGACCCGACCCGAAATCGAAGGTCGTAGGCTATGCTCAAGGGTTTTACGCAGCGGCTTCTCAGAGAGATTTTAGCTATCTGATGACTTTGAACTATGTGTTTGTTGAAGGGAAGTATAATGGGAGCACTCTGAGTATTTTGGGGAAGAATTCTGTGCTGTGGGAAATGAGGGAAATGCCCGTTGTTGGTGGCAGCGGGCTTTTCCGGCTGGCCCGGGGATATGCTCGGGCGAGGACGGTCACCTTTGATTGGGGCTCCGGGAATGCTGTTGTGGAGTACAATGTTTATGTCTTCCATTACTGATCGGTTATTATGATCAGTAATGGAAAATATTACTTTTTCCTGTTTTGTGTTTTTGTTTTTTGAAGTGTAGTAGTGTTACTAGACTTTGCACTTGTTTGAAGATTTACTACAAGCTGATTAAATTGTTGTAGAACTTTGATTGAGGGTCTTACTTGTTTTTTGGATTTAATGGATGTTTTGTACGTTTTATATAATGTTTTTTTCTTGGTTAATGAAATGAATATGATTGTAATTTTTGAAGGGCTTAAACTTATATTGCAACAATCATTGCAAAATTAACGATTAATGTTTAAAGTTCAATTTTTCCAGGGAAAATTTCAATTAAGCGCGTGAGAAGATTCAAAATTATCATAAAGGGCGTAACTATTTAACATTTATTATGAAGGGTATTCTGATTATTTTAATGATTATTTATTTGGAAAATGACATCTATATCCTTTATTTTTAAAGTATACATTAAATAACTTTAAAAATTCAAAAAACATAAATTAAGGGTCCGTTCTCCCAACTTATATGAAACTTTATCTATTTAGTTCTTTTTAATTGATTTCAAATCAGTTCAGTGCTGTTTTGATGGTTTTACTTTGATTCAATCATTTCCGTTCAGTTCAGTTCAGTTGTAATATCAATTAACTTCGGTATTTTTTTATTTCGTTGAATTGTATAGGATCCGATAAAACTCATCTTAATTTAATCATATTACTATACATTGATTTTGCATCTGTTTAATTTAATATATTTTATTTCAGTTCAGCCATCACCAAATATAAGATGGAGTTGGTCTCTTGAGTGACGGTCAATATATAGTGACGAAGGATTATATTGGAATATGGAAGGAATGAGGTCCTTATTTGCAATTTTGACAAAAATGTACTATTCACTCACGCGCACTGTTCACTCAGTCTAAAAAACAAGCATTTTAGTCTAAAAATAGACGTTAGCAAACATATCCACACAGTCTAAAAAACAAGAATTTTATTCTAAAAAACAACCCGTTAAGCGTGAAATACAAGCATGTTCTAAAAAACTACCTGTTGATCTAAACAACATGCATTTTATTCTAAAAAACAACCCGTTAAGCGTGAAATACAAGCATGTTCTAAAAAACTACCTGTTTTGGTCTAAAAAACAAGCATTCAAGGGTGAAATTCAAGCATGCTCTATAAAACCATCTTTTTTTGCTTCAAAATACATGAACTCTAAAAAGCAACCTGTTAACTGTGAAATGCAAGCATTCTCTAAAAAACAACCTCCTAAGTGTGAAATGCAAGCGTGTTCTAGAAAAACAATCTGTTTGGTTTAAAAAACAAGCATTTAAGTGTGAAATTCAAGCATGGTGAACGCAGTTTGCATAAATTACAGGAAAAAACCCCCCGCGCGTGAATGCAATTTGCATAAATTACAGAAAAACCCCCGTCCCAACTTCTTTGCATATAAACCCCGTCACTATATAGTGACCGTCACTTCCAAGACTAATTATTAAATTATTCATTTAAATTAGCTTTTTAAGATGTGGGGCGATAAAATAGCTTTTCTTAGATAATTGATTCATTTCAAGATTTTTGGAATTATTATTCTCAAAAAAATATTTGAAGTGAATACATTGTACATATAGAATCCTCGTCTTGCAATTTAATTATTATCACTAAAACTTGATAACTAAAATATAATATTTAATTCAGTATTTTGAACTTAGGAATGAGTAAAAGTAAAAGTAGAACTACAAATAAGGTTGAAAAAAATTATGAGGGTGTTTGGTGATCACACAGCTGATAGGTGATTGAATTAGCTGTTTTGATTAGCTGATTGAATTAGCTGATTTGACTAGTTAATTGTATTTAAGATGTTTGGTAAAATTAGCTGATCACTAATAGCTGTTTCTTTAATAAAATTTGTAAAATGACATAAAAAGACATAACACATTTTATATTGCTAATAACTTTATAAATAGTATTTCTCAATTATAAAATAGAATATAATTTTTTACAGATTATAAATAATAAATTGATTTTTATAATAATAAAATGTACACATCCATGAGATTTTAAATAGTTTCAAATTTTTTGATTGATTTTTATTAAATATCACAATTTTAAAAATATATAAAATAAAATGAAAATTAATTACATACATGTTGCTTAGAAAAATTAATTACATACATGCAAGCAACTGAATTAGTCATGCATATAGTGTGCAAATTAATCATGGGCGGAAGAAGAAAATGGAATCCGGATGAAGTGGAGAAATTAAAGAAAAGAAAATATTGGACAAAAATGTATTTTTGGTTAAAAGATGAATCAGCTAATTGAAAACGCTCGTATTTCTAGCGTTTTGAAAAAGCTATTTTTTGTACCAATCAGCTCTTCCAGTCAGATTTTCACCAAACACAAAAAATAGCCTTTTACTTAGTCAAACAGCTAATAGGTACAAATCAACTAATTTTACTCCAATCAGCTCTCCACCAAACACCCCTATATAACTCAAAACGAAAAAGGAAACTCACTTTTTCTCAAACTGGTAATACATTGTTTAAATATAATACCTCAATGAGAAGTTTCAATACATTATTTAAATAAACTATCTAATGATTTTGGAATATTTAAAAAGTGAATATATGAAATTTAAAATACTCATGTGTTGATTAATTCAGAGTTTATGTGTTATGAATGTGTAAATTAGCCAAATTTGAATCAGCGGAATTAGAAATCTGATAAAATATATTGTTTAAAAAACCATACATGAATTTATTTCCTTTATTATTTTTTACACGAAATGAATACTACAAGAAAGAATTGAATAGAGATTTTTCAACAAGCCATAGTCCAAGATGAATTAGTCCCAACTAAATTGAACTGAATCATAACACTCAACATTATCAACAGAAAAATGCTGGAAAGCTCCTGATTGAAGATTCCATACGCAATTCAGGTTGAAGGCTTCAAAGTGAAGTACCTGGCAACACAGAAATTGCAGGAGAATAAGAACCTGTTGAATATGCGCATAATCAACTAAAATGTGGTATTTGATTTGAACATCAGCGGAGCTTTTTGATTTGGACAACGATTGATATTAATGGAAAAGGTTGATTTTAAGTGTACCTTATTCTACTGCAGTAGGGGTAGGAGTGGGGCTCTGTTCATCAACAGAAGTCACATCCCGAGAGCCAGACTTCGGACTCCGCACGGTTCTGTGTTCGTGAAACTGTAGAGCGGAATTTCCCATTTCCTTTTGAAACTCGTATACTTTCTTTACTAGACTTACAACATCTTCTGGACAGTAACTGACCTCAATTGTTTCAAGGGTTGCAACATTCTCCAAGCATTCTGGAATCTCTTTCAAAATATGACAATAATCCAGTACCAACTTCTCAAGATTGGGAAATAGATCGTCGGAAGCAGCTGTCCACTTGACAAGCTTCAAGCCTCTCAACTTGAGAAACTTCAGTTCTGGGAAATCCCCTTCTTCAATGTGCCAAGTATCCCCAAACCCGAAGGAGCTCCACTTTAACTTGAGTACCTCAAGATGCGGTAGCTTTGCAATGCATGCTATTTTGTTCCTGGGGATTTTAGTGCCAGACAAAGACAGCTTTTTCATATTCTTTGGAAAAGCTAACTCATACGCCGGAAGGTTGCAGTCAAAGCAAGATAGAGAGAGTGATTCTAGCTGACTCGGAAATGAGAAATCCATGATATAGCTGGCAGAACCATCCTCATTATCATTCACAGAGGCATCCTCGTTATCGACAGAACCATCCGCTTTAACATTTACGTAACACTTCATTCGGCGGACGTTGGGAAACTTCTTCAATTGCTTTTCCATGACGCACCGATCCGTAACATAAAGGGTAGACAGAGTTTCAAGTTCAAGCAAATTGCAGGAGCTGTCAGAATTATCAATGGGCAATTCCAGACAACCATACCTTGAGTGCAAATGTCTCAATTTTTGCAGAGTCCAAAACGCATCAGGCAGACTAACAACTCTTCCTTCTACCACATTAAGAATGAGTGTCTCCAACTTAGAAAGCTGGCCTATTTCTGGGCTGATATCTCCAGATACTTGGATTCCCAGATATCGAAGTTGGGCAAGAGCGCCTATTTCACTTGGAAAACCAGTGAGTTTAACTTCATCCATAACCAACACTCTAAGAAGCTTCAGCATGCGAACGATATACGACATATCAAGCTGTTGGCCCCGTTTTGTTGGATGAAAGAATAACAGTGATCTTAACCAAGGACAAAACACCTTCCCATTCAAATACTCTGGCTTAGAGTATACGCATAACCTTCTCAGGTTTCCCAAATCAAGACATGATAAAGTCTGAGATTCATCGGAAGATAATTCCTCTTGCTCTTTTAATATGTGATAAAATGAATCTTCACTGGCTTTCCTCAAACAAAAATCGCGTAACAAATCATGAATACGGCAAGCTCTGAAACCTCCGACGCTTTTTCTTTTTCCAGCATTCATAACTAAGCTTCTGCCAATCAGAGTATTCATGTAATCCCGGCCAACATCTTCTAAACTCTTAGACTCACATTTCCAGACAAGGCCTTCCGCAATCCACAACCAAATCATCCTCTTGACGGAATACTCATGGTCTTCTGGAAATGCACCAAACCAGAGGAAACAAGGCTTTAAATGATCGGGTAGATGTTTGTAGCTGAGCTCTATTGTGCTTTCACAGAGATCCGTAACATCAGAGATGCTTGACCTCAATGCCTTAAGTACATCCTTCCAACCCTTTTGCTCCGTAGTTTTTAGAAGTCCAGCAATAACAACAACAGTGAGAGGCAATCCTTTACAACATTTGGCAATTTCCATACCAAATTCATGTAATTCTGAGGGCCAATCTTTCTGTGCTGCGAAAAGCTTTTTCCTTAGTAACTCAAAACTCTCATCGTCAGTGAGATGAGGAAGAAAAAGAGGCAAGCCATCGAGTAAAGCTTCAGGAACAACATTACCGTGCCGACTGGTAAGAAGAATCCTACTTTGATTAAAATCATCAGGTAATGATCCTTTCAACAACTCAAATGCTTTAGTGTCCCATATATCATCTATGAATATGAGATATCTCCGTTTTCTCAACGAACGCCAGAGCTTTTGGGACAATTCTTCTTCATCCATTGCTGATACATTTTCGTCAGGTCGAATCTGATGTAGAAGCGCGAGCAAAACTCTTCTTCTATCAAATACTAGAGAAATGGAACAGAAAGCCTTGACATGAAAGTGGTAAGTGACTGATGGGTCCTGGTAGACTTTTGTAGCCAAAGTAGTTTTCCCCAATCCTCCCATACCGACAATAGCAACAACCTGCAATTTTTGGAATCCTCCCATAAGTCTATTGACAATTGAAGTTTTCTCACTTTCAAATCCGACAACTTCATCAGCTACTTGGCTGCCACTTAGTGATCGCACCTGAATTAAGGTACACTACACAAATTGTAATTGTTGTTAGATATCTTCCTGCCACCTTTTATGGATCTTTAAAAAATTAAATAGACCTAAAATATCTTTGTTGAAATAAGTAAAACTGTAAACTCTTTCCATCTTATAAACAAAACAAAAAATTAATAAATCCTAAATGTGGTTATATATATGTACCTTATCAGCAGATGGCCACTTAATATCCAGGGCGTTCTCCATTTTTCCTTGATCACTGAAGACGTTCAAGCAGTCAGACTTAGCCTTAAGAAAGATGATGTTTTCTGTGATGGATTGTAATGACATTGAAAAAGAACCGAGCACATCTCCCAGCACCAATTGGTCAATTAGAAACTCTATCTCGTAAACCATCTGTGTAGCAAGATTCCAGACATCTTGGTGAAGGTTCTCTTTTTGATTCCTCAACTTTGCTAATTTCCCCATGAAAGATTTAAGGAAGACAAGATGTTCTGTGATTTTTGGCACACAACTCTTTGAATTAGCTTTGGAACTATTCACTTCCATCAAGTAGTTTTCTAAGAGGAAATCAAGAAAGCCGAGTACATTAGTCTTGCAGAATCTGAATCTTGATGTTTTCACAACTTCCTCTTTCAGAACCTCAGCCCAAATCACCTCGCTTTTGTCCTGAAAACATTGACCATTAACTGAATCTTTTTGGCAGAGTGAAAATATTCGGACCCCAGCATCTAATATTGCAGCTGTGGTGAGATCCCGTATTTTATCATCGTTGAATCTATCTGGCTGCCTCTTGACAAGGATCCTAAGCGATCTTAGTCTGTCGTAGAGTTCCAACTCCTTCATGGACACCCTACTAGTAACCAATTGTAGCATCTCCCAAAGAATAGACAATAGAGAGTCTATGTAGAGTTCCATTTGGATGATGAGTGATGGAATATCATTTAAGTCGAGAGTAAAACCAGGTAACTCACGGGAATGGGCTAGAATGTACTTCTCATGATGCAAGCGCATTGCAGAAAGCATGGAGCTTGTGAAATAAAAAAGGCGGGACATCGGTATAGGTACAAATAGATGCAGTGTTAAATGTGCTGCACTGATTGCAAGAGGCTCAATGTGAGTCAACAGACATTGAAACTCTTGCTTTTCAACACAAAGAAGCCTGCCTAACCTGACGATGTTCCTCACGACTGTGATGTTCCTTTTTAATGCTTCTATCTTCCATCGAGGTCCAATATCTGATATTGAATCCAAGTAAAAATCCCTTATATTCTCAAGAACAGAATCCATGACGGCCTTGATTTGGTTGGCCGTGAGAGAAGTTGGATATTTCTTCAGGTAGTCTGACAAACTCGTGTACCATTTATCCATTTCTTCCTCACAAAATTTCATGTCCATTAAAAAGTAGAAAGGCTTATAAGGAATATGATCGTCCACGATTTTGTGAACGACAGCTTCAACCATGACCAAAAGAGATCTCAGATCTTCCCTCATTTTGATATTATCTGGCTTCAGAATATCATCACCATTGTTGCCTTCAGTCAGGTGTGTTGAACAGAGTAGAAATGTCCTGACAACCTTCAAGCCCCAGATCATGATTTCATCCGACCTGCTATTACTTTGTTCAATCCGACATCGGAGCTTATCCAAGGCAACAGCGACAGAAGCAATAAGTTGAGAAGAGTCCATCTTGAAACCTAGATACCAATCACATAAATGAGTCTGGATCCACAATAAAGAGACAAGGAAACACAAATCCAACAACTTTCAGACATAAAAATATGCATAATCTGCTAATCACACAGGTGAAAATAGAGGATCTTACGGCTCAATCCCAGCAGCCTAAGAACAATGGCTGGACTCTGCAACTGTTTGTTAAAGGATGCGCAGATCGAATGGAGTAAGCAACTGTCACAATGGAACATTAACACTAGTATTATATGAGGCTGGAAAAATCATGCATAACAAAGGTAATGTCAAGTTCAACTTATTTCAACTAAACTAATCTCAGTTCAGAAAGAATAATCTAAGTTCAACATTCAGTTCAATCATAATAATCTCAATTCAACTAAAAACTAATCTCACTTCAAGAAGAATAATTTTAACTTAACTAAACTGATCTCAATTGACAGGGCCAAAATAGAACATAATCTGCTACTCATCATACTAAAAAATTAGAAGAAGAAATAGGAGATCATACCACTTAATTCATGTAGCTTACGACCAGTTGGCAGGATCTGAATATCATATCAGTAGAACCAGAAGAACAAACAAAAGGAGATCTGAATATTTTGCTTTCTCAAACTCTTTTCATTGCAGATACCAATCTCGAAATGAACAAATTGCAGGGATGGATGGACTAAACAGATAGGAGAAAAATCATCGTGAATCATACCGAGGAAAAGGTGATGACTGATGAGTGTTAATATAATTTGTTCCCACTGCTTTTAGACAGAGATATTGCTAATATAATCCCCCCACTAAGGTTTGTCCTGGACATTTTGCAGAAACCGATGATACTTTGTTTCAACTAAGGAAATTAAACAAGAATATCCTCACCCAGCTGCCAAACTTTAGTCGCCACTGGATTAAACAAACCTAATAAAGCAGACTACTTTGAATGTTAAAATAACAAAACATTCATTCTTATTAATAATCCACCACTTTCAAGAAGTTTTCCGCCGTGATACAATGGCGATTTGAAATCTCCACTGTATTGTTGGAGTGATATTTCATTAATAATCGAAAAAGATGTCCGAAAAGAGATATTCCGAACAAATTTTCGGGTTCTGGAAAACAGAAAAGAAGGAGGCTTTACATTTCACCGGAAAGCAAGAGGCTTTCCGCCGTGATACGGTGGAGATTAGACAAAAGAGAAAAGTCCGTCAGTTTTATGGAGTTGGGTTTTTCATTAGGCCCAGCATGTTTCATAAATTACTTTTGGAGCCCTATAAAGAGAGCATGTGGTCAAAGATCTGCCCCAATATAATCTGAATATACCGTTTCAGTCCCTAAGTCAAGAAACTAGAAACTGCACCATCTAAGAAAATGCAAGGTGCTTCTCAGTGATTCTTATCTCTAAATAGCTAAAATGAATTTGACGATACTGTAATAGGTGGGGGACTTGATAAATAGCGACATCCACGAAGAATGTTATTCATTCTTGAATACAAGAATTGTATAGATTTTCCGGAAAGCCATTGGTTTGCGATGAACTGGACTAACTGAATCAACAGAAATTGAACTGAATCATGTTCATAACACTCAACATTAGCAACAGAAAAACAAACATTTCTTATTGATTACATAATTTTCCAAATATTTTGTTTAAAAACATCAGTATATGACACAAACAAAAAGAAAAAGGAAATTCACATATTGCTAGTAGTTTCTTCGTTTCTTATTGATTACATAAATTTCCAAATATTTTGTCTAAAAAGCCATCCACGAATTGAATACTACAAGAATTGAATATAGAGATTTTTCAACAAGCTATCAGTCCAAGATGAATTTGTCCAACTAAATTGAACTGAATTGTAAACTCAACATTATCATCAACAGAAAAATGCTGGAAAGCTCCTGATTGAAGATTCCATACACAAAATTCAGGTGGAAGGCTCCAAAGTGAAGTACCTGTCAACATAGAAATAGCAGGAGAATAAGAAGCTGTTGAATATGCGCATATATAATCAACTAAAATGTGGTATTTGATTTGAACATCAGCGGAGCTTTTTGATTTGGACAACGATTGATATTATTGGAAAAGGTTGATTTTAAGTGTACCTTATTCTACTGCAGCCTCCAAGTCAGTAGGGGAAGGACTGGGGCTCTGTTCATCAACAGAAGTCACATCCCGAGAGCCAGACTTCGGACTCCGCACGGTTCTGTGTTCGTGAAACTGTAGAGCGGAATTTCCCATTTCCTTTTGAAACTCGTATACTTTCATTACTAGGCTTACAACATCTTCTGTACAGCCAATGACCTCAATTGTTTCAAGAGTTGCAACATTCTCCAAGCATTCTGGAATCTCTTCCAAATCATGACAACCATTCAAAACTAGCTTCTCAAGATTGGGAAACAGATCGTCGGAAGCAGCTGTCCACTTGACAAGCTTCAAGCCTCTCAACTTGAGAAACTTCAGTTCTGGGAAATCCCCTTCTTCAACGTGCCAAGTATCCCCAACCAAGGACTCCCATTGTAACTTGAGTACCTCAAGATGCGGTAGCTTTGCAATGCATGCAATTTTGTTCCAGGGGATTCCAGTTCCATTAAGAGACAAAGACAGCTTTTTTATACTCTCTGGAAATATTAACTCATACGCCGCAAGATTGCACCAAAAGCATGATAAAGAGAGTGATTCTAGCTGACTCGGAAATGAGAAATCCATGATATAGCTGGCAGAACCATCCTCATTATCATTCACAGAGGCATCCTCGTTATCGACAGAACCATCTGCTTTAACATTTACGCAACACTTCATTCGGCGGATGTTGGGAAACTTCTTCAATTGCTTTTCCATGACGCACCAATCCGTAACACGCAGGGTAGACAGAGTTTCAAGCTCAAGCAAATTGCAGGAGCTGTCAGAATTATCAGTGGGTAATTCAATTGAACCAAACACTGATTGCAAATGTCTCAATTTTTGCAGAGTCCAAAACGCATCAGGCAGACTAACAACTCCTATCACATTAAGAATGAGTGTCTCTAACTTAGAAAGCTTACCTATTTCTGGGCTGACATCTCCATATACTTTGATTGCCAAATATCGAAGTTGGGCAAGAGCGCCTATTTCACTTGGAAAACCACTGAGTTCAACTTTATCCATAACCAACACTCTAAGAAGCTTCAGCATGCGAAAGATATATGACAGATCAAGCTGTTGGCCCCATTCTGTTGGATGAAAGAATAACAGTGATCTCAACCAAGGACAAAACACCTTCCCATTCAAATACTCTGCCTTTGAGTATACGCATAACCTTCTCGGGTTTCCCAAATCAAGACAAGATAAAGTCTGAGATTCATCACAAGATATTTCCTCTTGCTCTTTTAATATGTGATAAAATGAATCTTCACTGGCTTTCCTCAAACAAAAATCACGTAACAAATCATGGTAATAGAGGATCTTACAACTTAAATGCATAATCTGCTAATCACACAAGTGGAAATAGAGGATCTTACAACTTAATCCCAGCAGCCTAAGAACAATGTCTGGATTCTGCAACTGCTTCTTAAAGGATATGAAGATAGAGAGGGATAAACAAATCTGAAAATTATAGTACATTAACAGGAAGGAATGAGTTGGGAACCAGTAGAGTATAAAGAGAGGAAAAAACCTAGGGCTACATTATTTGAAGCTGGAAATCAATGCATAACAAATAGAACATAATCTTCTATTCATCATAATAATAGAAATAGAAGAAGAAATAGATCTACCAATTATCGAAAAACAAAACATGCAACTTCATTACACATACAAAGAAAAAATATATAATCACGATCCACGTAGAGTATATATGAGTAAATAGATCATACCTTGTATAAGTCTGCAGCAGATAATTGATTGAATCTGAGAAGAAAAGAGTATGACTTAATCTATCGCCTCCTCTGCATATAAGTCAACGCTATTGGTCTACAGAAAGAGAGGAAGTGTTAAAATTACACGTTCAAAACTGTCAGGTTCAAAACTGGAATTTTAATCAAAAAAAATAACACACAACTTCATTACACATACAGATACAATATATAAACACGATCCAGAATGTATTTATTTGAGTAAATAGATCATACCAAGTCGAAGTCTGCAGCTCAATAACAGATTATTAGATTGAATCTGGGATACAAGAGTATCAGCATGAGTTATTTCATCACCTCCGATGATTTAAGTCAATGCCATTAGCTCTACAGAAAGAGAGAAGAGTTAATAGAGAAATGTTTATTTTTCAAATTAATGTTCTTCTCTGACAAGTAACAAAGGACCAGTTAATATTTCAGAAAAAAATTATGAGGGGGAAATTAGCAAGTAGGGCCGTGAGGCTAATCAAAACGACAACATGTGGCGTATGAAGAACCAATAAAACATAAACCGAAAAAGCTTTTGAAACGAAAATCAATATGCATAGTCACACAGGTGGAAATGGAGGATCTTACAACTTAATCAGGCACCTAAAGAACAATGACTGGAAACTGCCACTGTGTGTTAAAGGATCTAACAACCAGAATGACAATCAAGTGACTATCCTTATAGCCAAAATGACATAACAACCGTTCTTTGCGTAGTAAGTATTTTTTTTCAAACCTAAATTTATCGTTCAATTGTTACAGCACACGTGTTTCCTAATCAGACATCACAAACACCACGTGCCCGTACTTTGAGCAGATTTAAATGAAAATATAATCATAAAACTGATACAACACAAGAACTAGACCTTTTATAAGATTCTCAAAACCTAACCATAACATAGCTAGGTAGTTTGAGGAAAAAAACTGCAGAACAATCAGAAACATGATCATAAGAAATATAGCATGTTAGTACAAACCAGTTATAGGGAAAATTTGTGGCATATATAAACAGCAATAAAACCATAAAAGCAAAAGTAGTAATGAATCTTAACAGATGCAAGTTAAGCAGGTCTTACCAATTCAAAGCACATACAGAAATTGAACCTCAAGAACAAAAACAGAAATGATGGGATTCTTGGTATGAACTGAAGAGCAAAATGTTGAGTCAACTCTATCTGCAGCACTGTGTAAATTAATAATACTTTGTTTCAACTAAGGAAATTAAACTACTGAATTTCTGAAAAACATCAACATCCTCAGCCAGCTACCAAATTTTTGTCGCCACTGGATTAAACAAACCTAATAAAGCAGACTACTTTGAACGTTAAAAGAATCAAACATTCATTCTTATTAATAACCCAACACTTTCAACAAGCTTTCCACCGTGATACAATGGCGATTCGAAATCTCCACTGTATCAAAGCGGGAAGCTTGTTGGAGTGATATTTCATTAAATAATCGAAAAAATGTCCGCAAAGAGATATTCCGAACAAATTTTCGGGTTCTGGAAAACAGAAAAGAAGGAGGCTTTACATTTCACCGGAAAGCAAGAGGCTTTCCCACCGTGATACGGTGGAGATTAGACAAAAGATAAAAGTCCGTCAGTTTTATGGAGTTGGGTTTTTCATTAGGCCCAGCATGTTTCATAAATTACTTTTGGAGCCCTATAAAGAGAGCATGTGGTCAAAGATCTGCCCCAATATAATCTGAATATACCGTTTCAGTCCCTAAGTCAAGAAACTAGAAACTGCACCATCTAAGAAAATGCAAGGTGCTTCTCAGTGATTCTTATCTCTAAATAGCTAAAATGAATTTGACGATACTGTGATAGGTAGGGGACTTGATAAATAGCGACTTCCACGAAGAATGTTATTCATTCTTGAATACAAGAATTATATAGATTTTCCGGAAAGCCATTGGTTCGCGGTAAACTGGCCTAACTGAATCAACAGAAATTGAACTGAATCATGTTCATAACACTCAACATTAGCAACAGAAAAACAAATATTTCTTATTGATTACATAATTTTCCAAATATTTTGTTTAAAAACATCAGTATATGGCACAAACAAAAAGAAAAAGGAAATTCACATATTGCTAGTACTTTCTTCATTTCTTATTGATTACATAATTTCCCAAATATTTTGTTTAAAAAGCCATCCACGAATTGAATAATACAAGAATTGAAATATAGAGATTTTTCAACAAGCCATCAGTCCAAGATGAATTAGTCCCAACTAAATTGAACTGAATCATAACACTCAACATTATCAACAGAAAAATGCTGGAAAGCTCCTGATTGAAGATTCCATACACAAAATTCAGGTGGAAGGCTCCAAAGTGAAGTACCTGTCAGCATAGAAATAGCAGGAGAATAAGAAGCTGTTGAATATGCGCATATATAATCAACTAAAATGTGGTATTTGATTTGAACATCAACGGAGCTTTTTGATTTGGACAACGATTGATATTAATGGAAAAGGTTGATTTTAAGTGTACCTTATTCTACTGCAGCCTCCAAGTCGGTAGGGGTAGGAGTGGGGCTCTGTTCATTAACAGAAGTCACATCCCGCAAGGTATAGTGTTCATGAAACTGCAGAGCAGAATTTCCCATTTCCTTTTGAAACTCATATACTTTCTTTACTAGGCTTACAACATCTTCTGGACAGTAACTGACCTCAATTGTTTCAAGGGTTGCAACATTCTCCAAGCATTCTGGAATCTCTTGCAAACCATGACAATCTTCCAAGACTAACTTCTCAAGATTGGGAAATAGATCGTCGGAAGCAGCTGTCCACTTGACGAAGTCCAACCCTCCCAACTGGAGAAACTTCAGTTCTGGGAAATCCCCTTCTTCAACGTGCCAAGTATCCCCAACGAAGGACTCCCATTGTAACTTGAGTACCTCAAGATGTGGTAGCTTTGCAATGCATGCAATTTTGTTCCAGGGGATTTCAGTTTCATCAAAAGATAACTTTTTTATACTCTCTGGAAAAATTAACTCATACGCCGCAAGATTGCACCAAAAGCATGATAAAGAGAGTGATTCTAGCTGACTCGGAAATGAGAAATCCATGATATAACTGACAGAACCATCCTCATTATCATTCACAGAGGCATCCTCGTTATCGACAGAACCATCTGCGATAAGATCTAGCTTACACTTCATCTGGCGGATGTTGGGAAACTTCCTCCATTGCTTTTCCATGACGCACCGATCCGTAACATACAGGGTAGACAGAGTTTCAAGTTCAAGCAAATTGCAGGAGCTGTCAGAATTATCAGTGGGAAATTCCAGATAACCACCGTTTGAGTGCAAATGTCTCAATTTTTGCAGAGTCCAAAATGCATCAGGCAGACTAACAACTCTGTCTACCACATTAAGAATGAGTGTCTCCAACTTAGAAAGCTGGCCTATTTCCGGGCTGATATCTCCAGATACTTGTATTGCCAGACAACGAAGTTGGGCAAGAGCGCCTATTTCACTTGGAAAACCACTGAGTTCAACTTCATCCATAACCAACACTCTAAGAAGCTTCAGCATGCGAAGCTTCAGCATGATATATGACATATCAAGCCGTTGGCCCCGTTCTGTTGGATGAAAGAATAACAGTGATCTCAACCAAGGACGAAACACCTTCCCATTCAAATACTCTGCCTTTGAGTATACGCATAACCTTCTCAGGTTTCCCAAATCAAGACAACATAAAGTCTTGCTCTTTAATGCCTCTTGCTCTTTTAATATGTGATAAAATGAATCTTCACTGGCTTTCCTCAAACAAAAATCACGTAACAAATCATGAATGCGGCAAGTTTTGAAACCTCCCAGACTTCTTATTTTTCCAGCATTCATAACTAAGCTTCTGCCGATCAGAGTATTCATGTAATCCCGACCAACATCTTCTAAGCTCTTGGACTCACTTTTCCGGACAAGGCCTTCCGCAATCCACAACCAAATCATCATCTTGACAGAATACTCATGGTCTTCTGGAAATGCACCAAACCAGAGGAAACAAGGCTTTAAATGATCGGGTAGATGTTTGTAGCTGAGCTCTATTGTGCTTTCACATTGATCCGTAACATCAGAGATGCTTGACCTCAATGCCTTGAGTACATCCTTCCAATCCTCTTGCCCCGTGGTTTTTAGAAGTCCAGCTATAATGACAACAGTGAGAGGCAATCCTTTACAACATTCGGCAATTTCCATCCCTAATTCATGTAATTCTGAGGGCCAGTCTTTCTGAGCTGGGAATAGCTTCCTCTGTAGTAAGTCCAAGCTCTCGTCCATGGTGAGATGACGAAGAAAAAGAGGCTTATCATCCAGAATATCACAAGGTACAACATCACCATGTCGGCTGGTAAGAAGTATCCTACTTTGATAAGAATCATCAGGTAACGATCCTTTCAACAAACTAAAAGCTTCAGTATCCCATATATCATCTATGAATATGAGATATCTACGTCTTTTCAGAGAACGCCATAGCTTTTGGGACAAATCATCTTCGTTCATTGTTGAATCACTTTGACCAGGTTGAATCTGATTTAAAAGCTCGAGTAAAGCTTTTCTTCTATCAAAAACTTGAGAAATGGAACACCAAGCCCTAACATTAAAGTGGTGAGTAATAGATGAGTCTTGGAAGACATTTCTAGCCAAAGTAGTCTTTCCCAATCCAGGCATGCCCACAATTGCAACAACATGCAATTTCTTAAATCCTCCCATAAGTCGACTGACAATTGAATCCTTCTCACTCTCAAAGCCTACAATTTCATCAGCTATTTGGCTGCTGCTTATTGATTGCACCTGAATTAACATGAGCAAAGTTAAGACATAACAAAGGTGTATTCGTAACACCATTTTTTCATCTTTGAAAAAATAAAAGACCTTGCAATATCTATGACAAAAGTAACTAAATTAAAACTATCTCCATCATAAGAAAAAGTCAAACATACAATAGATAACGTGTATAACGAAGCCTAAATGTGGCTATACATATATGTACCTTATCAGCTGATGGCCTAGTTATTTGCTGGACCTTGATCTCCACTCTCCCTTGATCATTGAAGGCGTTTAAAGAGTCAGACTCAAGAGTCGTGATATTTTCTGTGATTGATTGTAATGGCACTGAAAAAGAATCAAGAACATCTCCAAGCACCAATTGGTCTATTAGAAACTCTATCTTGTAGGCCATCTCTACCGCAAGATTCCAGGTATCTTGGTGAAGGTTCTCATGTTGATTCCTCAACTCTGCTAATTTTCCCATGTATGATCTAAGGAAGACAAGATGCTCCCTAATTTTTGGCACACAACTCAGGGTATTTGAATCTTTCACTTCCATCAAATAATCTTCCAAGAGGAAATCAATAAAGCCCAATACATTTGTCTTGAAGCACTTGAATCTTGATGTTTCCCCTACTTTCTCTTTAAGAACCTCTGCCAAAATCACCTCATAGCTGTCCTCAAAAAATTGACCATTAACCAAATCTTTTTGGCAGAGTGAAAATATACGTACCCCAGCATCTAATATTGTAGCTACAATGAGATTCCGAATTTTATCATCTTCAAATCTATCTGGCTGGCTCTTGACCAGGATTCTTAACGACGTTAGTCTGTCGTTGAATTCCAACTCCTTCAAGGACACCCTAGTAGCCAATTGTAGCATCTGCCAAAGAATAGATGATAGAGAAACTATGCAAAGTTCCATTGTGATGATGAATGGATAATCATTTAAGCCGAGAGTAAGATCACGTAACTCACGGGAATGGTTTAAGCTTGCCAATGCTAAAGTGTACTTCTCACGTAGAACAATATTGCTGGCATGGTTGATCTTCAAGAGCAATGCAGAAAGCATGGAGCTTGTTGAATGAGTAGGTTCCTCTAAAAAAAGATTCAGTGCTATATGTGCTGCACTAATAGCAAGAGGCTCAATGTGAGTCAGCAGACATTGAAACTCTTGGTTTTCAGTACTAAGAAAAGTGCCAAAACAGATGATGTGTCTCATAACTGTGATATTCCTTTGTAATGCTTCTATCTGCTGCCTTTTTTCTTTCGAGACGAAATCATGACTACTACTTCCTGAAATCAGAAAATCCTTTAAGTTCTCAAGAACAGAATCCATGATGGCCTTGATTTGGTTGCCCGTGGGAGAAGTTGAACATTTCTCCAGGTACTCTGACAAACTTGTGTACCATTTATCCATTCCTTTCTCATAAGATTTCATTTCATATCGAAAGTTGAAAGGCTCATAAGGAATATGATCGTCCAAGATTTTGCGAACGATATCTTCAACCCCAACCAAAAGAGATCTCAGATCTTCCCTCATCTTATCTTGCTGTGTATTTAGCATTGATATTCTGTGCTTTCTTCTGTATGTTTGGGAGCCCAGAAGACCAACGTTGCCTTCTGTCAGCTGTGTTGAACAAAGTAGAAATGTCCTGACAACCCTCAACCCCCAGATCATGAGCTCTAATTCCATTTCATCCGATCGGCTACTACTTTGTTCCATCCAACATCGGAGCTTATCCAAGGCAACATCGACAGAAGCAATGAGTTGAGAAGAGTCCATCTTGAAACCTAGTTACCAATCACATAAATGAGTCATGATCCACAATAAAAGGACAAGGAAACACAAATCCAACAAGTTTCAGACATAGAAAAATATGCATAATCTGCTAATCACACAAGTCGAAATAGAGGATCTTACAATTTAATCCCAGCAGCCTAAGAACAATGGATGGATTCTGCAACTGTCTGTTACGAAGATCGAGTGGGGTAAACAACTGCAACAATGGAGCATTAACAGGAAACGATGATCAGTTGGGAACCAAGAAAGTATGAATAGTAAACAAAACCTAGGACTAAACTATTTGAAGCTGTAAAAATCAGGCATAACAAAGGCCATGTCAAGTTCAGCTTATTTCAAATAAACTTCAACTAAACTAATCTCAGTCACAAAGAATAATATAAGCACAACATTCAGTTCCACCAAAATAATCTCAATTCAACTAAACTAATCTTAGTTCAACTAGAATAATTTTAATTTAACTAAATTGGCCAAAATAGAACAAAATCTGCTACTCATCCCTACCTACACCTTAATAAGATTCTTTTTTTAAAATATATTTGAACCAAAATTTTCGTCCAATTGGACAATGGAACGGCACAGTTTCCCCCCAGGTTTCCTAAACGACGCCATTTTGCCCGATTTAACCAATCATTTGGATCAGAATTAGAGAAACGACTGTTGTTTTAATCTCTCGCTCCTCCTTTTCCCTAATTGACGCTTTAATTTTTCCTCCTCATTTATTGTGCTGGTGTTTCAAATATTTGATATGTTAAAATTACCTATGTATTCATGCAATTTAATGAGAGATTGATCAGAACAGCTTATACAAGTCACCACATATTATAAAATGCGTGCACTTACTTAACTTGAGCTTCATAAGAAACTACAATCTTAGATTGCATATATGGAACTTTGGCTGTGTAATACCTTTAAGTTTTTGCGCCTGTGAATATATATGAACTTCAATCCTTTTTTGTTAGGACTTTTCTCATAGAGTCATATTAGTCTATCCTAATATTTTCACCTGGAAACTTGCTCACCGTTTCACTCTCTAACTATTTTGTATGGCCGTGTCAACGAATTTTTTTCTTATTCATATGGATTGAAGAGTTTTACTGAATTCTAACAAAAAGTAACGAGTTGTAATAATTGCAGCAGTTATATGATAAGAATATCTCCTCAAAATTCTTCAAGCAGACCATGATTTGATAAGAGACACCAAACTGTATTTCCTTGCTATCCCTCACTAATCATCATTAGGTTATTTTATTTATATGGCATTGAAACTTTTTTAATTTTAGCATCTCTTTTTTATTAATATTCTGCATCTTGTACTATGTCTTTCGACCACTTTCAGACATAAAAATATGCATAATCTGCTAATCACACAGGTGGAAATAGAGGATCTTACAGCTTAATCCCAGCAGCCTGAGAACGAGGGCTGGAATCTGCAACTGTCTGTTAAAGATCGAGTGGGGTAAACAACTGTCACAATGGAACATAAACAGGAAGCAATGAGCTGGGAAGCAGGAGAGTATGAATAGAAAACAAAACCTAGGACTATATTATTTAAAGCTGGAAAAATCATGCATAACCAAATAGAACATAATCTGCTATTCATAATTCATCGTAGAAGAAGAAATAGGAGATCATACCGCTTAATTTATGTAGCTTTAGACCATGTGGCAGGATCTGAATATCGGAAGAACGAAAAAACGGAAGCTGGAGATGCTGCCAGTGCTTGTCTACATTAGCTATCTTATCTCCTTTCACTCTGTCCTATCCCATTGTGAGCCACACATACTTTGCTTTCTCACACTCGAAGTCAACTCTGTGTGACTTATGGTCAACTTATGGTCTTCGTCATGTTACAAATATGCTCACTGGAAGACTTAACACATAATTGACAACATTTGCTTACATTCATGCAGTACTTTGTTGTAATTGGACTATAACAAATACTGTAACTTTCATTTGCTTACATTTGAAATGTTTAAATACTGTAACTTTTCACAAATATCAGCTCTTGGAATAACAATGACTGCTTCTAAATTAGATAAGTTGGGCAAAGTGACAGCAAAAATAATCACCGAAAAATTCAGCATTTTAACAATCACCGTGAAAATCAAGTTAAATAACACAGTGGAACATAGGGAGATAAGTGACTCTAGTACACAGAGAAATGAGAAATCCATAGCCTTACTCATGGAAAGCAAGATTCTATTTTTATGACAGATAATGTAAAGAACTTTCTACACAGTGTCCCAATTCTTACCAAACAATGTTTAGCTCAAGCAAATTAAAAGTGCAATCTAAATTACTAACAGGCAATTACAACATCAAATGCTCTAACTTTCACAAATAATAAGCTCTTGGAGTGCTTCTAAATTATTGAACTGAATCATAATATTCAACATTATCAACAGAAAAATGCTGGAAAGCTCCTGATTGAAGATTCCATACACAATTCAGGGGGAAGGCATTAAAGTGAAATACCTGTCAACACAGAAATAGGAGGAGAATAAGAAGCTGTTGAATATGCGCATATATAATCAACTAAAATGTGGTATTTGATTTGAACATCAACGGAGCTTTTTGATATTAATGGAAAAGGTTGATTTTAAGTGTACCTTATTCTACTGCAGTAGGGGTAGGAGTGGGGCTCTGTTCATCAACAGAAGTCACATCCCGAGGGCCAGACTTCTGCTTCCACCTGGTTCCCTGTTCATTAAACTGCAGAGCAGAATTTCCCATTTCCTTTTGAAACTCATATACTTACTTTACTAGGCTTACAACATCTTCTGGACAGTAACTGACCTCAATTGTTTCAAGGGTTGCAACATTCTCCAAGCATTCTGGAATCCCTTCTAACTTATGACAAACTGCCAATACTAGCTTCTCAAGATTGGGAAATAGATCGTCGGAAGCAGCTGTCCAGTTCACAAGGCCCAACCCTTCCAACTTGAGAAACTTCAGTTCTGGGAAATCCCCTTCTTCAACGTGCCAAGTATCCCCAACCAAGGACTCCCATTGTAACTTGAGTACCTCAAGATGTGGTAGCTTTGCAATGCATGCAATTTTGTTCCAGGGGATTTCAGTTTCCCGCAAAGACAGCTTTTTTATACTCTCTGGAAAAATTAACTCATACGCCGCAAGATTGCACCCACATGATAAAGAGAGTGATTCTAGCTGACTCGGAAATGAGAAATCCATGATATAGCTGGCAGAACCATCCTCATTATCATTCACAGAGGCATCCTCGTTATCGACAGAACCATCCGCTTTAACATTTACGTAACACTGCATTCGGCGGACGTTGGGAAACTTCTTCAATTGCTTTTCCATGACGCACCGATCCGTAACATACAGGGTAGACAGAGTTTCAAGTTCAAGCAAATTGCAGGAGCTGTCAGAATTATCAGTGGGAAATTCCAGATAACCACCGTTTGAGTGCAAATGTCTCAATTTTTGCAGAGTCCAAAACGCATCAGGCAGACTAACAACTCTGTCTACCACATTAAGAATGAGTGTCTCCAACTTAGAAAGCTGGCCTATTTCCGGGCTGATATCTCCAGATACTTGTATTGCCAGATAACGAAGTTGGGCAAGAGCGCCTATTTCACTTGGAAAACCACTGAGTTCAACTTCATCCATAACCAACACTCTAAGAAGCTTCAGCATGCGAAAGATATACAACAGATCAAGCTGTTGGCCCCGTTATGTTGGATGAAAGAATAACAGTGATCTCAACCAAGGACAAAACACCTTCCGATTCAAATACTCTGCCTCAGAGTATACGCATAACCTTCTCAGGTTTCCCAAATCAAGACAACATAAAGTCTGAGATTCATCACAAGATAATTCCTCTTGTTCTTTTAATATGTGATAAAATGAATCTTCACTGGCATTCCTCAAACAAAAATCACGTAACAAGTCATGAATGCGGCAAGTTTTGAAACCTCCCAGACTTC
This sequence comes from Sherardia arvensis, assembly GCA_948330725.1. Classification (NCBI taxonomy): domain Eukaryota; kingdom Viridiplantae; phylum Streptophyta; class Magnoliopsida; order Gentianales; family Rubiaceae; genus Sherardia; species Sherardia arvensis. Next base: position 52,553,879 of record OX415235.1, read on the forward strand.
TTCTTTTTCCAGCATTCATAACTAAGCTTCTGCCGATCAGAGTATTCATGTAATCCCGACCAACATCTTCTAAGCTCTTGGACTCACTTTTCCGGACAAGGCCTTCCGCAATCCACAACCAAATCATCCTCTTGACGGAATACTCATGGTCTTCTGGAAATGCACCAAACCAGAGGAAACATGGCTTCAAATGATCGGGTAGATGTCTGTAGCTGACCTCTATTGTGCTTTCACATTGATCCGTAACATCAGAGATGCTTGACCTCAATGCCTTAAGTACATCCTTCCAACCCTCTTGCTCCGTAGTTTTTAGAAGTCCAGCTGTAATGACAACAGTGAGAGGCAATCCTTTACAACATTCGGCAATTTCCATCCCTAATTCATGTAATTCTGAGGGCCAATCTTTCTGAGCTGGGAACAGCTTCCTCTGTAGTAACTCCAAGCTCTCGTCCATGGTGAGATGACGAAGAAAAAGAGGCTTATCATCCAGAATATCACAAGGTACAACATCACCATGTCGGCTGGTAAGAAGTATCCTACTTTGATACGAATCATCAGGTAACGATTCTTTCAACAAACTAAAAGCATTAGTATCCCATATATCATCTATGAGTATGAGATATCTACGTCTTTTTAGAGAACGTCATAGCTTTTGGGACAAATCATCTTCGTTCATTGTTGAATCACTTTGACCAGGTTGAATCTGATTTAAAAGCTCGAGTAAAGCTTTTCTTCTATCAAAAACTTGAGAAATGGAACACCAAGCCCTAACATTAAAGTGGTGAGTAATAGATGAGTCTTGGAAGACATTTCTAGCCAAAGTAGTCTTTCCCAATCCAGGCATGCCCACAATTGCAACAACATGCAATTTCTTAAATCCTCCCATAAGTCGACTGACAATTGAATCCTTCTCACTCTCAAAGCCTACAATTTCATCAGCTATTTGGCTGCTGCTTATTGATTGCACCTGAATTAACATGAGCAAAGTTAAGACATAACAAAGGTGTATTCGTAACACCATTTTTTCATCTTTGAAAAAATAAAAGACCTTGCAATATCTATGACAAAAGTAACTAACTTAAAACTATCTCCATCATAAGAAAGAGTCAAACATACAATAGATAACGTGGGTAATAGATAAGAGTCAAGCTATTTTACGAAGGTGGGTAATTATGTCTTTTCATTAGTGTTTTTTATTTACTTTGCTAAGAGGTTTTTTTTGAATTATTCATTGCTTTTCAAGGTGTTGGGTGTAAAATAGCTTTTCTAAAGTAATAACTGATTCGTTTTAAGATTTTGGAATTATTCGCAAAAAATATTTAAAGTGAATACATGATATTAGAATGCTCATCTTCGGAGTTTCTCTCATAGAATATATTATTTAATTATTATCACTAGAACTAAACTAGAATGATGTTTAATTTAGTGTTTTATCTTAGAAATGAGTAAAAGTAAAAGTAGGGCCACAAATTAAATTGAATTTTTTTTGTATAATCGACAAAAAGAAAAGGAAATTCTACCTTCTTCATTTTATAGTGGAAATATCATCCAAATACATTTTTAAAATAAAATATCCGATGAGGAGTTTAGATACATTGTTTAAAATAAAAGGCAAACGAGTTTAGATACATTTTCATAGCAAAGGATTTATAATGGTTTAAGATTGAGTGGGGATCATCGTATAAAACGAACATTCAACATCTTTTTTCCATCTGTCTGTTTGATATGAAGATGTATTATTACTTCTATTGGCTCTGTCTTGGATACAAAACTGCTGCATTTGGAAGTCATTTATGTTAACAAAGTTCGATTACAAAGTAGGACTGGAGTTCTGATCTACAAACTAAGGGATCTCAGAACATTTGTTCTTTGTTCAAGATATATATGTTGATCCGAGGATTAAAGACAGCAAGCTGTGATACTGTGATGCATGTGGTCGAGTAGACCTGATCTTATGGTTACGATCATGGGATCTTATGGTTATGTATTATCATGGGATCTCGCGACACGGGCCTTTTGCTAATGAGCACGACTGCGATGACTAGAAAACTGTCTGAATATTTCATACCATTCAGCTGAAAACTACTTTCTGCCTGAATATTTCACATGTTACTAGCTACTACTTTGTTCATCATTTCATAGTGGAAATATCATCCAAATAAAATACCTAACGAGGAGTTCAAATACATTGTTTAACACCATACACGAATTGAATACTACAGGGATTTAATAGAGATTTTTCAACTAAATTGAACTGAATCATAACACTCAACATTGCCATGAACAGAAGATTGCTCAGTCTGATTGAAGATTCCATACACAAACCAGATGGAAGGCTCCAGAGCGAGGTATCTACCTGTCAACGGAAAAATAGCGGTAGAATAAGAAGATGCGCATAAGAATAACTAGCCAACTGGTTTTGATACAGCGATGGAGCGTACATTTGATATGAATGGAAAAGGTTGATGCTAAGCGTACCTTATTACAAACACTTCAATGGAGTAGGGGTGGGACTCTATTCATCCCGGAAGGTTCCGCGTTCATGAAACTGCAGAGCGGAATTTCCCATTTCCTTTTGAAACTCGTATACTTTCGTTACTAGGCTTACAACATCTTCCGGACAGTAACTGACCTCAATTGTTTCAAGGGTTGCAACATTCTCCAAGCATTCTGGAATCTCTAGCAAATAATAACAATCTTCCAATACTAACTTCTCAAGATTCAGAAATAGATCGTCAGAAGCAGCTGTCCAGTTCACAAGGTTCAACATATACAACTGGAGAAACTTCAGTTCTGGGAAATCCCCTTCTTCAACGTGCCAAGTATCCCCAACGAAGGCATGCCAGAATAACTTGAGTACCTCAAGATGCGGTAGCTTTGCAATGCATGCTATTTTGTTCCAGGGGATTTCAGTTCTATACAAAGACAGCTTTTTTATACTCTCTGGAAAAATTAACTCATACGCCGCAAGATTGCACCCAAAGCATGATAAAGAGAGTGATTCTAGCTGACTCGGAAATGAGAAATCCATGATATAACTAACAGAACCATCCTCATTATCATTCACACAGGCATCCTCGTTATCGACAGAACCATCTGCGTTAAGATCTAGCTTACACTTCATCTGGCGGATGTTGGGAAACTTCCTCAATTGCTTTTCCATGGCGCACCGATCCGTAACATAAAGGGTAGACAGAGTTTCAAGTTCAAGCAAATTGCAGGAGCTGTCAGAATTATCAATGGGCAATTCCAGACTACCATACCTTGAGTGCAAATGTCTCAATTTTTGCAGAGTCCAAAACGCATCAGGCAGACTAACAACTCTTCCTTCTACCACATTAAGAATGAGTGTCTCCAACTTAGAAAGCTGGCCTATTTCTGGGCTGATATCTCCAGATACTTGGATTCCCAGATATCGAAGTTGGGCAAGAGCGCCTATTTCACTTGGAAAACCAGTGAGTTTAACTTCATCCATAACCAACACTCTAAGAAGCTTCAGCATGCGAACGATATACGACATATCAAGCTGTTGGCCCCGTTCTGTTGGATGAAAGAATAACAGTGATCTCAACCAAGGACAAAACACCTTCCCATTCAAATACTCTGGCTTAGAGTATACGCATAACCTTCTCAGGTTTCCCAAATCAATACAAGATAAAGTCTGAGATTCATCGGAAGATAATTCCTCTTGCTCTTTTAATATGTGATAAAATGAATCTTCACTGGCTTTCCTCAAACAAAAATCACGTAACAAATCATGAATGCGGCAAGTTTTGATACCTCCAAGTTTTCTTCTTTTTCCAGCATTCATAACTAAGCTTCTGCCAATCAGAGTATTCATGTAATCCCGGCCAACATCTTCTAAGCTCTTCGACTCACTTTTCCGGACAAGGCCTTCCGCAATCCACAACCAAATCATCCTCTTGACGGAATACTCATGGTCTTCTGGAAATGCACCAAACCAGAGGAAACATGGCTTCAAATGATCGGGTAGATGTCTGTAGCTGACCTCTATTGTGCTTTCACATTGATCCGTAACATCAGAGATGCTTGACCTCAATGCCTTAAGTACATCCTTCCAACCCTCTTGCTCCGTAGTTTTTAGAAGTCCAGCTGTAATGACAACAGTGAGAGGCAATCCTTTACAACATTCGGCAATTTCCATCCCTAATTCATGTAATTCTGAGGGCCAATCTTTCTGAGCTGGGAACAGCTTCCTCTGTAGTAACTCCAAGCTCTCGTCCATGGTGAGATGACGAAGAAAAAGAGGCTTATCATCCAGAATATCACAAGGTACAACATCACCATGTCGGCTGGTAAGAAGTATCCTACTTTGATACGAATCATCAGGTAACGATTCTTTCAACAAACTAAAAGCATCAGTATCCCATATATCATCTATGAATATGAGATATCTACGTCTTTTTAGAGAACGCCATAGCTTTTGGGACAAATCATCTTCGTTCATTGTTGAATCACTTTGACCAGGTTGAATCTGATTTAAAAGCTCGAGTAAAGCTTTTCTTCTACCAAAAACTTGAGAAATGGAACACCAAGCCCTAACATTAAAGTGGTGAGTAATAGATGAGTCTTGGAAGACATTTCTAGCCAAAGTAGTCTTTCCCAATCCAGGCATGCCCACAATTGCAACAACATGCAATTTCTTAAATCCTCCCATAAGTCGACTGACAATTGAATCCTTCTCACTCTCAAAGCCTACAATTTCATCAGCTATTTGGCTGCTGCTTATTGATTGCACCTGAATTAACATGAGCAAAGTTAAGACATAACGAGCAAAGTTAAGACATAGCAAAGGTGTATTCGTAACACCATTTTTTCATCTTTGAAAAAATAAAAGACCTTGCAATATCTATGACAAAAGTAACTAACTTAAAACTATCTCCATCATAAGAAAGAGTCAAACATACAATAGATAACGTCTATAACGAAGCCTAAATGTGGCTATACATATATGTACCTTATCAGCTGATGGCCTAGTTATTTGCTGGACCTTGATCTCCACTCTCCCTTGATCATTGAAGGCGTTTAAAGAGTCAGACTCAAGAGTCGTGATATTTTCTGTGATTGATTGTAATGACACTGAAAAAGAATTAAGAACATCTCCAAGCACCAATTGGTCTATTAGAAACTCTATCTTGTAGGCCATCTCTACCGCAAGATTCCAGGTATCTTGGTGAATGTTCTCATGTTGATTCCTCAACTCTGCTAATTTTCCCATGTATGATCTAAGGAAGACAAGATGCTCCCTAATTTTTGGCACACAACTCAGGGTATTTGAATCTTTCACTTCCATCAAATAATCTTCCAAGAGGAAATCAATAAAGCCCAATACATTTGTCTTGAAGCACTTGAATCTTGATGTTTCCCCTACTTTCTCTTTAAGAACCTCTGCCAAAATCACCTCATAGCTGTCCTCAAAAAATTGACCATTAACCAAATCTTTTTGGCAGAGTGAAAATATACGTACCCCAGCATCTAATATTGTAGCTACAATGAGATTCCGAATTTTATCATCTTCAAATCTATCTGGCTGGCTCTTGACCAGGATTCTTAACGACGTTAGTCTGTCGTTGAATTCCAACTCCTTCAAGGACACCCTAGTAGCCAATTGTAGCATCTGCCAAAGAATAGATGATAGAGAAACTATGCAAAGTTCCATTGTGATGATGAATGGATAATCATTTAAGCCGAGAGTAAGATCACGTAACTCACGGGAATGGTTTAAGCTTGCCAATGCTAAAGTGTACTTCTCACGTAGAACAATATTGCTGGCATGGTTGATCTTCAAGAGCAATGCAGAAAGCATGGAGCTTGTTGAATGAGTAGGTTCCTCTAAAAAAAGATTCAGTGCTATATGTGCTGCACTAATAGCAAGAGGCTCAATGTGAGTCAGCAGACATTGAAACTCTTGGTTTTCAGTACTAAGAAAAGTGCCAAAACAGATGATGTGTCTCATAACTGTGATATTCCTTTGTAATGCTTCTATCTGCTGCCTTTTTTCTTTCGAGACGAAATCATGACTACTACTTCCTGAAATCAGAAAATCCTTTAAGTTCTCAAGAACAGAATCCATGATGGCCTTGATTTGGTTGCCCGTGGGAGAAGTTGAACATTTCTCCAGGTACTCTGACAAACTTGTGTACCATTTATCCATTCCTTTCTCATAAGATTTCATTTCATATCGAAAGTTGAAAGGCTCATAAGGAATATGATCGTCCAAGATTTTGCGAACGATATCTTCAACCCCAACCAAAAGAGATCTCAGATCTTCCCTCATCTTATCTTGCTGTGTATTTAGCATTGATATTCTGTGCTTTCTTCTGTATGTTTGGGAGCCCAGAAGACCAACGTTGCCTTCTGTCAGCTGTGTTGAACAAAGTAGAAATGTCCTGACAACCCTCAACCCCCAGATCATGAATTCTAATTCCATTTCATCCGCTCGACGAATACTTTGTTTCATCTGATGCTGCAGCTTATCCAAGGCAACAACAATATAAGCAATAATTTGAGAAGAATCCATCTTGATACCTAGATAGATATCAATTACGTAAACGTGTCAAGTCAGGATCCGTTTGGCTTTACTAGTTAACAAATAAAATAGAAAGCAAACATAAATCCAAAAACTTTCAGACAAATATTTATGGCATAATCTGCTAATCACACAAGTGGAAATAGAGGATCTTACAACTTAATCCCAGCAGCCCTAAGAGCAATGGTTGGATTCTGCAACTGCTTGTTAAAGGATATGAAGATCGAGTGGGATGAACAACTCTGAAAATTATAGAACATAAACAGGAAGGAATGAGTTGGGAACCAGGAGAGTATAAGAGAGAGAAAAACCTAGGACTACATTTTCTGAAGCTGGAAAATGAATGCATAACAAAATAGAACATAATCTGCTATTCATCATCATAATAATAGAAAGAGAAGAAGATATAGGAGATCATACCATTTCATATCAAAGGTGTCATAAAATAATGATCGAAACAAGAGATTTTCGATCATAAAACATAACATACAACATCATAACACATACAAATAAAATTAAAATCACGATCCACGAAGAGTATACATGAGTAAATAGATCATACCAAGTTGAAGTCTGCAGCAGATAATTGATTGAATCTGAGAAGAACAGAGTATGACTTAATTCATCCCCTCCTCTGCCTTTAAGTCAACGCCATAGGGTCTACAGAAAGAGAGGAAGTGTTATAAATCCATCTTCACATCTTACAGCCAGTTAGATGGACAAAGTAACAGGATCTATACAGGAATTTTAATAAAAAGCATAACATAAAATTCATTACACATATAGATCCAATATATAATCAAAGATCGACAAAGGACAAATATGATGAAATAGATCATACCAAGTAGAAGTCTGCTGCTCAACAACAGATAATTTGATTGAGTCTGAGAAGAAAAGAGTATGACTCAATTCATCGCCTCCTCTGCATCTAAGTCAACGACAGTGGGTCTATAGAATGAGAATCAGAGTTAAAATTCAAATTTTCACATAGTACAGCCAATTAGATGGACAAACTGTCAGGATCAAAACAGGGATTTTACTCAAAAAACACAGAAGTGATACAAAACATAATCATGATCCACAAAGTGTAAGTATGAGGAAATAGACCATACCAAGTATAAGTCTGCAGCTCAATAACAGATAATATGATTGAATCTGGAATAAAACACTATGAGCTGAGCATGAGTTATTTCATCGCCTCTGCTGATAAGTCAACACCATTAACTCTACAGAAAGAGAGAAGTGTTAAATATTCAATCCTCAATTATCAACTTACTGTTTTGTTTATTATTCTACTTAATGTTCTTCTCTGACAAAGGACATTTTAAAATCAGACTTCACATGGGCATCCATACACTGAGCAAGTTTTGGTGCAATGAATGGCCATTTGTTGACTTTGCTTATAAAAAGTTATAGCCTACAAACTTCAACTTCTTCTTTGTTACAACCTTCCACCATTATCTTTATATTTTAATCGACAGATGTGGGGCTAATGACACTTAGGCTGACAATACTGAACATGAATTCTCTTAATCTTCCGTTCCCTATAACAATACAGTCGATTGAAGAAGCTTGAATTTGTTACGTTCTGTTGGATGATACAATAAGAATGAAGGCAAACAAGGAAAATTTATCATTTTGACAGTCAAAGGATATAAGATAGAAGCTATTCATACCCTTGGATTGGATACGAGAAATTCAAGTATTTGGAATTCCCCTTCTTCAATGTACCATATATCTCCACTGATGGAATTCCCCTTCTTCCATTTTGATGATGGTCAGACCATATCCAAACAAATTCAGCTGTTTAAAAATCACTACTGGAAAACTAAAATCAAATATCACAGTGTCATAGGAAAGCCTGTAGTATACATAGAAATGAGAATTTCATAACCTTGCCATCATTCAGACTTCACGGATCATCCTCGTCGAAACCAAGATTCCATTTTTACTACAGACACTGGGAAACATTCTCAACTGCTTCTGCACAGTGCTCCAATTCCTACCAACCAACAATCTTCAGCTAAAGCAAATTAGAAGAGCAGTCAAAATCACATTAACAGGCAATTTTACAAGAACTGATGTCCAAATGCCCTCGGAGTAACAATGAGTGCTTCTAAATTAGCTCGGATTGCGAAATATCGCAGCAGAATATCTCACCGGAGTCGTTACCCAGCGGCGATATTTGGCGATCCAAGATAATATGCACAATGTGAAACAAAAATCCAGGCTTTCTCTTCTTTCGATTGATCTTGATAAGAATGAAAATACAGAGTTTTGGAAAATGGGTGGAATATGAGAGGTGGGTTTTGGGCAGATTGAATAGTGATGAGTAAAAGATAAAAACTTGATGGAGATTGATTAAGGATTCTGAAGCTTTTTTTCCCATGGAAGAACTGGTTTTTGCTATTAGATGGAGTGACGAGGGAAGGTGGGTAATTTTGTCTTTTCATTGGTATTTTTAATTTACTTTGCGAAGAGGATTTTTTGAATTATTCATTGCTTTTCAAGGTGTTGGGTGTAAAATACTTTTCTTAACTAATTCATTTCAAGATTTTGGAATTATTCGCAAAAAATATTTAAAGTGAATACATGATATTTAGAATGATCGTCTTCAAAGTACACTCATTCCTAAGATAAAACACTAAATTAAACATCAAATATTTATTTAGTTTTAGTTCTAGTAGTGATAATAATTATATAGTATATTCTATGAGAGAAATTTTGAAGACGATCATTCTAAATATCATGATCCGCTCCTAGTAAAAGTAGGGTTACAAATTAAATTGAAAAAATTTTGTATAACCTACAAAAAGAAAAAGGAAATTCATATATTACTAGCTAGTACTTTTCTTCATTTCATAGCGGAAATATCATGATATTTAGATCCATTGTTTAAATAAATTACTTTCTGATTTTAGAATATATTAAATAAAAAGTGAATATATGAAATTTAAAATACTCTGCACACTAAATACGATGTTAATTCAAGAGTTAATGTCTTATGAATGAGTACAATTAAAAAGTTGGTTGATCTTTCAAATAAAACTAGGGCTACATAAAGTAAGGTTACAAAATGTATATGGCACCGATAAAATTGAAAAGAAAATTCAAATATTACTAACACAATTTCTCACCGTACGAATAAATAAAATGTACTTTCTTCATGTGATATTGATTGTATTATTTCCTAAACAAATTGTTTAACAAAACCATACACGAATTGAATAGAGATTTTTCAACTAGAAAGCGGACCAAAGTAAATTTGTCTCGACTAAATTAAACTGAATCATAACACACATCATTATCATAGCCCGATTAAAGATTTCATACAATTCAGAGAAAGTTCCAAAATGAAGTCCAGGCTGTTCATCATTCTTCTCTTCATCTTCTGTTTTTCAGAACACATAATATCGTTGTTGTCTTCAAGGAGAAATATACATAGAAACGTAAACACTATTATAAGAGCATAAAGTGGAAATAGATCTCACCAATTTGGGTTTGATTCAAAAACTCAAATGATCCGATTCTTGAAATGAACAATCTGAGATATGGATTGAAGAGATAAAAATCAGTAGATATAAATGGATGGATGGATTAAACATAGCAATATAGTAGAAAAATGTATCGCGAATCATACGGAGTCTTGTAGAATCCCATACCATTCAGCTGAAAACTACTTTCTGCCTGAATATTTCACATGTTACTAGCTACTACTTTGTTCATCATTTCATAGTGGAAATATCATCCAAATAAAATACCTAACGAGGAGTTCAAATACGTTGTTTAACACCATACACGAATTGAATACTACAAGGATTTAATAGAGATTTTTCAACTAAATTGAACTGAATCATAACACTCAACATTGCCATGAACAGAAGATTGCTCAGTCTGATTGAAGATGCCATACACAAATCAGGTGGAAGGCTCCAGAGTGAGGTATCTACCTGTCAACGGAAAAATAGCGGTAGAATAAGAAGATGCGCATAAGAATAGCTAGCCAACTGGTTTTGATACAGGGATGGAGCGTACATTTGATATGAATGGAAAAGGTTGATGCTAAGCGTACCTTATTACAAACACTTCAATGGAGTAGGGGTGGGACTCTATTCATCCCGTAAGGTTCCGCGTTCATGAAACTGCAGAGCGGAATTTCCCATTTCCTTTTGAAACTCGTATACTTTCTTTACTAGGCTTACGACATCTTCTCGACAGCCAATGACCTCAATTGTTTCAAGGGTTGCAACATTCTCCAAGCATTCTGGAATCTCTTCCAAACGATGACAACCATTCAAAACTAGCTTCTCAAGATTGGGAAATAGATCGTCGGAAGCAGCTGTCCAGTTGACAAGGTTCAACCCTTCCAACTGGAGAAACTTCAGTTCTGGGAAATCCCCTTCTTCAACGTGCCAAGTATCCCCAACGAAGGACGCCTCGAATAACTTGAGTACCTCAAGATGCGGTAGCTTTGCAATGCATGGAATCTTGTTCCAGGGGATTTCAGTCTCATACAAAGTCAGCTTTTTTATACTCTCTGGAAAAATTAACTCATACGCCGTAAGATTGTACCCACATGATAAAGAGAGTGATTCTAGCTGACTCGGAAATGAGAAATCCATGATATAGCCGACAGAACCATCCTCATTATCATTCACAGAGGCATCCTCGTTATCGACAGAACCATCTGCGTCAAGATATAGCTCACAATTCATCTGGCGGATGTTGGGAAACTTCCTCAATTGCTTTTCCATGGCGCACCAATCCGTAACATAAAGGGTAGACAGAGTTTCAAGTTCAAGCAAATTGCAGGAGCTGTCAGAATCAGCAGTGGGAAATTTAATTAAACCAAACACTGATTGCAAATGTCTCAATTTTTGCAGAGTCCAAAACGCATCAGGCAGACTAACAAGTCCTCCTACCACATTAAGAATGAGTGTCTCCAACTTAGAAAGCTGGCCTATTTCTGGGCTGATATCTCCAGATACTTGGATTGCCAGATATCGAAGTTGGGCAAGAGCGCCTATTTCACTTGGAAAACCAGTGAGTTTAACTTCGTCCATAACCAACACTCTAAGAAGTTTCAGCATGCAAAAGATATACGACAGATCAAGCTGTTGGCCCCATTCTGTTGGATGAAAGAATAACAGTGATCTCAACCAAGGACAAAACACCTTCCCTTTCAAATACTCTGCCTTTGAGTATACGCATAACCTTCTCAGATTTCCCAAATCAAGACAAGATAAAGTCTGAGATTCATCACAAGATATTTCCTCTTGCTCTTTTAATATGTGATAAAATGAATCTTCACTGGCTTTCCTCGTACAAAAATCACGTAACAAATCATGAATTCGGCAAGTTTTAAAACCTCCGACACTTCTTCTTTTTCCAGCATTCATAACTAAGCTTCTGCCAATCAGAGTATTCATGTAATCCCGACCAACATCTTCTAAGCTCTTAGACTCACTTTTCCGGACAAGGCCTTCGGAAATCCACAACCAAACCATCCTCTGGACGGAATACTCATGGTCTTCTGGAAATGCACCAAACCAGAGGAAACATGGCTTCAAATGATCGGGTAGATGTCTGTAGCTGAGCTCTATTGTGCTTTCACATTGATCTGTAACATCGGAGATGCTTGACCTCAATGCCTTAAGTACATCCTTCCAATCCTCTTGCTCAGTAGTTTTTAGAAGTCCAGCTATAATGACAACAGTGAGAGGCAATCCTTTACAACATTTGGCAATTTCCACACCAAACTCATGTAATTCTGAGGGCCAATCTTTCTGTGCTGCGAAAAGCTTTTTCCTTAGTAACTCCAAACTCTCATCGTCAGTGAGATGAGGAAGAAAAAGAGGCAAGCCATCAAGTAAAGCTTCAGGAACAACATCACCATGCCGACTGGTAAGAAGAATCCTACTTTGATTAATATCATCGGGTAATGATCCTTTCAACAAATCAAATGCTTTAGTGTCCCAGATATCGTCTATGAATATGAGATATCTCCGTTGTTTCAGAGAACGCCAGAGCTTTAGGGACAAGTCGTTTTCATCCATTGTTGAATTATATTCACCAGGTTGAATCTGATGTAGAAGCTCGAGCAGAACTCTTCTTCTATCAAATACTTGAGAAATGGAACAGCAAGCCTTAACATGAAAGTGGTAAGTGACAGATGAGTCCTTGTAGATGTTTGTAGCCAAAGTAGTTTTCCCCAATCCTCCCATGCCCACAATGGCAACAGCCTGCAATTTCTTGGATCCTCTCATAAGTCGATTGACAATTGAAGCTTTCTCACTTTCATATCCGACAACTTCATCAGCTACTTGGCTGCCACTTAGTGATCGCTCCTGAATTAATATGTAGAAAAATTAAGGCAAATTTTAGCTAGGTACACTATACAAATTGTAATTGTTGTTGGATATCTTCATACCACCTTATGGATCTTTTAAAAAATAAATAGACCTGCAATACCTTTCTTGAAATAAGTAAAACTGAAAACTCTTTCCATCTTATAAACAAAACAAAAAATCATCATAAAATCAATAAACCCTAAATGTGGCTATATACATGTACCTTATCAGCAGATGGCCACTTAATATCCAGGGCGTTCTCCAGTTTTCCTTGATCACTGAAGACGTTCAAGCAGTCAGCCTTAACCTTAAGAATCATGATGTTTTCTGTGATGGATTGTAATGACATTGAAAAAGAACCGAGAACATCTCCCAGCACCAATTGGTCGATTAGAAACTCTATCTCGTAAGCCATCTGTACAGCAAGATTCCATACATCTTGGTGAAGGTTCTCTTGTTCATTCCTCAACTCCGTCAATCTTCCCACAAAAGCTTTAAGGAAGACAAGATGTTCCCTGATTTTTGGCACACAACTCAGGCTATTCAAATTAGCTTTCGAACTATCCACTTCCATCAAATAGTCTTCTAAGAGGAAATCAATAAAGCCCAACACATTGGTCTTGAATCTTGGTGTTTCCACTACTTTTTCTTCAAGAACCTCAGCCCAAACCACCTCACTTTTGTCCTCAAAACATTGATCGCTTATTAAATCTTTTCGGTAGAGTGAAAATATTCGGACTCCAGCATCAAGTATTGCATCTGAAGTGAGATCCTGTAATCTATCATCATCGAATCTATGTGGCTGCCTCTTGAGAAGGGTTCTTAACAATCGTAGTCTATCATAGAGCTGCAACTCTTCTAAGGACACCTTGGTAACCACTTGTAGCATCTCCCTATGAGTAGATGATAGAGAAACTATGCAATTTTCCATTTTCACTATGAAGGGATAATCATTCAAGTCAAGAGTATAATCACATAACTCCTGGGATTTTTTAAAGCTCGCTAGGGCTAGACTATACTTTTCAAGCAAAAGAGTATTGTCAGCATGGTTTATCTCCAAGAGCAATGCAGAAAGCATCGAGCTTATTACATATGTAGGGAGTCGTGTTGGTCCTGTGACATGAAAAAGACGCAGTGTTAAATGTGCTGCACCGATTACTAGAGGTTCAATGTAAGTCAATAGACATTGAAACTCCTGGTTTTCAGTACGAAGATGAGTGCAAAAACAGATGATGTTTCTCATGACTGTGATGTTCCTTCTTAAAACTTGTAGCTTTTCCTTCATTCGAATACTCAAGGAGCTCGGGTAATCCTTCAAATTCTCTAAAACAGAATCTATGATGGCATTGATTTGGTTGGCCACAGGAGAGGTAGAATATTTCTTCAAGTAGTCTGACAAACTTGTGTACCATTCATCCATATCTTGCTCCCAAGATTTCATGTCATATCCAAAGTAAAATAGATCATAAGGAATCTGGTCGTCCATAACACTATGAATGACATCTTCAACCCTGACCAAAAGCGATCCCAGATCTTCCCTCATTCTTCTATGATCTTGCTTCCTCATCATCTGTTTTTGAGAGCTCATAACATCATTGTTGTCTTCAGTCAACTGTGTTGAACAAAGAAGAAATGTCCTGACAACCCTCAACCCCCGAATCATGATTTCTAAATCCATTTCATCGGAACGACTAATACTTTGTTTCCTCCGACACTGCAGCTTATCCAAGGCAACAGCAATAGATGCAATAAGTCGAGAAGAATCCATCTAGATACCAATTACATAAATTTGTTAGGATCCATTACCTTTACTAGTTTTAAATAAGGGCCAAGAAAACATAAATCCAAAAACATTCAGACATAAAAAGATGCATAATCTGCTAATTACACAAGTGGAAATGAGGGATCTTACAACTTAATCCCGGCAGCCCAAGACAATGACCAGATTCTTCAACGAAGATATTAATTTAACTATGACAATAGAGAACAGATCATAAGCATATATAGGAAGTAGGAAAACAATTAAATGAGAATGTATGCAAAATAAAATCTAGGACCATTATTTGGACAGATACATCATCTATAAACAGATAGAACATAATCTGCTAATCATAATAAGGAACAGAAGAGGAAATCGGATATCGTTGAAGGATAAATAGGTATATAAACGCAGTTATGAGAGTGGAAGTAGACATATATCTCACCAGCATAGGTAGAGGATCCGAGTTGTTGAAGAACTCAAATGATCCGATTCTTGAAATGAACAATCTGAGATTTGATTGAAGAAATGAAAATCAGTACATATGCACGGATGGATGGACTAAACAGACAGGAGAAAACTGTAATCGTACCGAGGTTTGTAGAATCCGACAGCTCAAGAACAAATTGCTAGATCCTGCAGAATAACAGCATACTGAAGAGCAATAAAGGGACAAGGAAACACAAATCAAACAACTTTCAGACATAAAAAAAATGCATAATCTGCTAATCACACAAGTGGAAATAGAGGATCTTACAACTTAATCCCAGCAGCCTAAGAACAATGGCTGGATTCTGCAACCGTCTGTCAAAGGATACGAAGATCGAGTGGGGTAAACAACTGCAACAATGGAGCATTAACAGGAAACGATGATCAGTTGGGAACCAAGAAAGTATGAATAGTAAACAAAACCTAGGACTAAATTATTTGAAGCTGTAAAAATCAGGCATAACAAAGGCCATGTCAAGTTCAGCTTATTTCAAATAAACTTCAACTAAACTAATCTCAGTCAAAAAGAATAATATAAGTACAACATTCAGTTCCACCAAAATAATCTCAATTCAACTAAACTAATCTTAGTTCAACTAGAATAATTTTAATGCAACTAAATTGGCAAAAATAGAACAGAATCTGTTACTCATCCCTAACTACACCTTAATAAGAATTTTTTTTTTTAATATATTTGAACCAAAATTTTCGTCCAATTGGACAGTGGAACGGCACAGTTTCCCCCCAGGTTTCCTAAACGACGCCATTTTGCCCGATTTAACCAATCATTTGGATCAGAATTAGAGAAACGACTGTTGTTTTAATCTCTCGCTCCTCCTTTTCCCTAATTGACGCTTTAATTTTTCCTCCTCATTTATTGTGCTGGTGTTTCAAATATTTGATATATTAAAATTACCTATGTATTCATGCAATTTAATGATCAGTGTTGGCTATTATTGACTAATGAATAATGTGTGGAAGCATTGGCTGGGGAAGGAACTGGTATGCTCGAGTCAAAATAGTCATTGGCTGGGGAAGGAGCTGGCTGCGAACTTTGGAGGTACGTGTTCTTTTTTCACAAGGTCTGTTGTAAAATGGTGTTTTTTATGTGAGGTCTTCTTAATTTGCTATGAATTCCTCATTTCCAATTCGATTTAGCCTTTTTGAAGATTCTTCATTAGTGTGTGTGTGTGTGTGTGTGTGTGTGTGTGTGTGTGTGTTTGAAAGATTATATAGAGATTTTGTGTGCTCATAATTTTGAAATTTTGAGTGTTCTTCAGGTTTGATGAGTTGAGAATGCTGTCGATGGAAAAGACTGGTTTTTGTTGGAGATTCTTTGAACAGAAACTTGTGGGAATCCCTAATATGTGCTCTGAATTTATGATTGTTTTTGTACATATCAGGTTTTTAAATGTTGAAAATCAAAGTATATTATGAGAGATTGATCAGAACAGCTTATACAAGTCACCACATATTATAAAATGCGTGCACTTACTTAACTTGAGCTTCATAAGAAACTACAATCTTAGATTGCATATATGGAACTTTGGCTGTGTAATACCTTTAAGTTTTTGCGCCTGTGTATATATATGAACTTCAATCCTTTTTTGTTAGGACTTTTCTCATAGAGTTATATTAGTCTATCCTAATATTTTCACCTGGAAACTTGCTCACCGTTTCACTCTCTAACTATTTTGTATGGCCGTGTCAACGAATTTTTTTCTTATTCATATGGATTGAAGAGTTTTACTGAATTCTAACAGAAAGTAACGAGTTGTAATATTGCAGCAGTTATATGATAAGAATATCTTCTCAAAATTCTTCAAGCAGACCATGATTTGATATGAGACACCAAACTGTATTTCCTTGCTATCCCCTCACTTAATCATCATTATTTGATTTTTTTAATATGGCATTGAAACTTTTTTAATTTTAGCATCTCTTTTTTATTAATATTCTGCATCTTGTACTATGTCTTTCGACAACTTTCAGACATCAAAATATGCATAATCTGCTAATCACACAGGTAGAAATTGAGGATCTTACAGCTTAATCCCAGCAGCCTAAGAACGATGTCTGGAATCTGCAACTGTCTGTTAAAGATCGAGTGGGGTAAACAACTGCGACAATGGGGCATTAACAGCTGGAAAAATCATGCATAACAAAGGCCAGTATAAGTTCAACTTATTTCAACTTAACTAATCTCATTTCAGAAAGAATAACATTCAGTTCAAGAATTATCTCAATTCAATAAAACTAATCTCAGTTCAGAAAGAATAACATTCAGTTCAAGAATAATCTCAATTCAACTAAACTAATCTCACTTCAACTAGAATAATTTTAACTTAACTAAACTGATCTCATTTGACAGAGCCAAAATAGAGCATAATCTGCTGCTACTCATCATACTAAAAAAAATAGAAGAAGAAATAAGAGAACGTACCACTTAAATGATCTGAATATCAGTTCATGATGAAGGCAAAGGTGTAAGGGAAAAACCATAAGAACAAGCAAGGAAGATGTAATGTGCTGCTGGCCTACATTGGCTATTATATCTTCTTTCACCACATATCTTCTATCCCATTGCAAACCACATACTTTGCTCTCTCAGACTTTGAAATCAACTCTTTTCACTGTTGAGGATTTGTCTTCGTCGTGCTGCAAATGCAAATATAGTCGGATATTTTACTCGTGATAGTCAAAAAAAAAAATCAAGTATTGCCAAGTTTTTCCTTGAACACGATAATTTAGAACATTTTCATACATTCAAATAATATTTTGGACTACAAGAACAAATTACTGAACTGAAATTAGCCACAACCTAAACTAATCCCACGGGATAGCTATAGGTTATAATCACAAAACTTCTCGACTTTATTTACCTGCATTGCGATTCATTCATTCAATGTTTGTAATGTCGGGCGGGTGGGACGCTGCGGGCGAACGTAATCGCCTTTTTGCTCAATGCATTGCAATTCATTTGATATTATGCAAATTAACCAGGTGACTGTAACTAGAAATAACTTCTATTAAGCTTCTGACTGTTCAGCAAAGTTGTCATTTTGATCAACTGGAAAAGGCAGCATTTACACACAATTTGTAGCAAACATACATTTACCATTGAATATTTACAAATTACAGCGCGGAAAGATGCAATTTCGAAACCAAAAACATGCTTTTTTTTATCCCAATTGAAGAAATTTGATACCCAATCAGTCGTAGAAATGAATCAAAAAAGGTCCACTGGAGTTGAGAGCTTGTTTATTTACCTCGGTGAGATAGTGAAGGGTGGTGTGGTTATTAACCTCACGCGCCGCCGCTCTGTGGAGATTGATACGGTTATTAACCTCACGCGCAACCTCATTGTTGGTCTTCTCTCAGTTGAGTTTGTTCGTTCCAAACTTTGTATGAGAATCTGTGTTTCATGGATAGCTTGAGGGTGTTGGAGCAAATAAAGAGCAGGGCTAAGTTAAGTTGCTAACTAATAATTTAACAATCAGTATATTTTCGGTTCGGACAAATAATAATAATTGGAGTACTTTTTTTAATAATCAAAATTAAACCGCACACTTTCAAAAAAAAACAAAACTGTACACATTCAACTGTATATGAACTCGTACATTGATCAAAATCACTTTTCTTAATATTATATACCAGTATTAATATATTCAAATCAAATTATGCTCAACTCGTTTAAAAATATAAATCTGAACTAGTATATTAATAATAATATAATTATATATTGTTTTAAATTGTCCATAACATGTATTTTTTTAAAACATCAAAATTTTGTTGTCGAACAATATATAAAATTAAAGATCGAAAACATATCTTAAAAAATTGAACGATGTGTTAAATTGAGATAAAATGAATGAAATAAATGGAATCAGTATAAATTGTAAAAATAGTAAGTTACTCATCAAGAATACTCAAAACTAAAAGCCCTCAATTGCAATTATCCACAACATTTTTCACACAGTCACACAGTAGTTATTAGACATTTCCACACTACCCTGTGTTCTTCTCCCACTTTCTAGAGACATCCGGAAAACCGCCACGTCACATTCCCCGCCCTTTTTTCTGTAACCATAAAATCCCCCCAACCAACCCTTCCTCCTCCGCACATACCACACCATAAACACACAGTCACGCAATTTGTACACTCGTAACTGTTTTCTCCGGCGATCGGAAAATGTTCAGTCAGGGTTTCGGCAGCGACGGCGGTGACTCCAGGATGAAGATGAAGAGGAAGGACTTCGATCTCGAGGACTTCAGCTGCGAGGGTTCGGACTTCCCGGTGACCTCTCCGGCCCGGAAAATTCGTCGCCTGGTATATTCCTCCCTAATTTTGGTTGATATTAAGTTAAAAATTGTTGTGGAAATTTGAAGAAAACTGTTAATTAGGGCTTTTTCGTAGCTTGTTTGTGTTAGTTGAAATTAGGAGGTGGATTATCTCTGTTTATGCTAGAGAAGTTGATCGGAAATTCGGAATTCTTATGATCTGTTTTGTGTGTGGGTGTGATTAGGATGCAGAGTTGGCTGGGATAGTTGAAGAGCGGGGTTGCTGTTAGCCGTTAGGTTATGTTGTTGTGAATGATTGAAAAGAAAACAAGCTAAATAATGTGTTAATTAGGCCTTTTTCTCTTGTTTTATGATAGAGAAGTTGATCAGAAGCCTGATATTTTGTGTTTTGTGTGTGTTTAGGATGCAGATTTAGCTCCGATAGTTGAAGAGCCGGGAGATATTCCGATGGATTTCCAGCATGTTCAGCCGGAATTTGATTTAGGAAGCAGCACTAAATCAGGAGTGGTGATTGAGGAATTGCCCAGCGAGGTGAATGAGGAGAGAGCGATTGTGCTATTCAATCCTGCACATGCATCAATTGGGCGAGCTCCGACTAGCTATGCTCTTTCGGTCCACCCCAACTTCATTTCAAGCTTCAAGAGTGAGTATCTGCTTCCAAAGTAACATTATTTCTGTTTATGTTTTGCTTGTAAATTTTCTTTTTTGGCAGCATTGAATTGGTGCTTATATGATGATAGTGAATTATGAAAATAGAATAAAATAATGGATAAATATCATTGCTGAAGCTTCGTGGAAAAACAGGCAGGTTTCGAGTATATCGAGAGGTGTCTTGTTATCTGTGTGATGGGTCGCTAGCTTATCTGTGTTTTTTGTTGCTATTTTCACCTTGTCTTAGTGATGGAAAATGTTATTTGCCGAAAGATTAGCTCCATCCCCTTATGGGAGCATTAGATACGGTTGGTAATGTCCTACATTTTCTCAGCTGACTTACATGGTCTGCTTCTTGTGCTTCATTTGGTCTCACAATGCTTACATGAAACATGCTGATGTATGTCTAAGTTTTGTTTTTGGTACACTCTATTGTGTGGCTTTGTTTGATTAAGATGATTGGTACTAATAGTTGCTAGTTCATTCCATCTTGTGGTAGATAATGTGCTATTGACAAGGCAGTCAGTTGGATGGGGCACCTCTGGTGGAGAAGAACCCGAACAAGAGAAAAACGAGAGTCTTGCAGTTGTGCCTTGGGCACCATCCCAGCTGCCATCCTCCAATGAAGCTGGGAACTCAAAAATGGAGGTGTCTGATACGATGGAAGCTGACGAAATGGAGGTAGAAACAATGGATGTTGAAGAAACACCTGCTGGTTATAATCCAGCAACCGGGATGAACATGAACGATGGTTTACACCAGTGGCAAATGCAGCAGCAGCATTGTTTGATTCCACAGCCTCCTCAGAACATTTCCACACCAATCGTATGGTATCGATAGGTGCCTAACTAGTGGCAACTTACATTTTGTAGACCACTTGGGCCTCTTTTTGGGGATGCATCGTTTTAGGACACATGTAGTAACATATCAGGCAAGGCGGTATATTGTTAGAAGTTCGTTAGTTCAGCTTGTGCAATGACTCCCCGATCTTATGTGTGAGATGACTACTAGTAGTAACTTTGCGCTCGAAATGTCCACTTTGTTAAGTTAAATGCTTGTGATTTATATAATTCGAACTTGTTATCTCTCATGTTTCGCTAAAATATCTACCAATGAGGCGAAAAACCTAGTGTTGAAAAAGAGGGAACAGATAGAATGGGTTGAACGAAAACAAATGAGAAGTATTTATTTGCAAAATTCTGGGCAGGAAAATCCTCCCAAAGAAAAGCAGTTTCATAGAAAGTACATTCCACAATACCAAAGACAATTAACAATCTCTTTGTCAAAACATCTACAAAGACGGGTTTCTGACATTATACATCGACCAAGAATATGGCAAAAAAATATCACCATGGTTGGTTAATAGCTGAGGAGAGGCACCCCTCAAACAAATACAGGAGGTATAATCTTATCACAGTATACCAAGTTTCTAAACTAGCTCTGATTCTACATTCTTATATTCTCTCTTTCCTATATCCTTCAGAAGCAAAAAAAACAACACAGGTGAACTAGGTCAAAGAACGGTAATGGTGGTATTACCGTTGCTGATGTCCAACTACCTTCAGTTCAAGTCATCACAGGGCTTCAGTCTCCCGAAACATATATCTTTTCTGCATAATATTTCTTCTCACTAGCTTCTTTCTTGTTGTTCCGTTTCTGTTAAAAGGTTCAAAAATTAATCGAGTGGGGTCATCATAAACAGGATGTGTGTGTGAGAGATTAGAGAGAGAGAGAGAGAGAGAGAGAGAGAGAGAGAGAGAGAGAGATGATTACCACATATATGTCATGATTAGCAATTATCCTTTGGGCTACTGAAGTGGTGGTGATGTTCTTTGGGCTCTCTAGCACTCGGAATATGCCCATGCTTCTTGGAACTTCATATGGATCAGTTTTGGTCTGCATTGGGAATTTAATGTATTTAGTATCGTTATAGGTAGCTAAAACCTCAGAAAACATCTGCTTTGGAGTTAACTCACATTGAATGGAGAAGTTTGCTCTGCTACCGTCCCATGAACAACCAGAGAGATATTAAAAGTCTTGATCTGTTGACCAACAGAATACACAGAAGAAAGGAAAATGTCAGAATCGCTACTTACACAATTAGATTGGAGCATTTGAGGAATGAAAATGCACAATTGATTTAGATCCTAGAAAAGCAAGGGTAAGTGGCACGGAACCTATAAACAAACATACCATGTCATTTGTGACTTCCCAAGGGGCACCTATGATGACCTCATCAACATGACGGCAGGCCAGCACACTCAAACTCCGCTCGTGAAGATTCATTAATGGAAATTGTGGTCCACGAAGTTCACTGCAAACAAAAGGCTATCACTTTCCTACATCTAAGCAGCTCTGGCAATTAGTTTGAACCAATTAGACATCAAAACGTACCTAGCAGTCTGGTCAGAGTATATTCCAACTAAGAGAAAATCTCCTTGCTGCCTGGCAGCCTTCAGTATCTGTGTATGTGTGATGGAGTATTAGAAAGTGATAGTGCGAAGCAGATGTCAAGATTTAAACTCAAAATGTCAACTTTCCAGATGCATGTATGAAATCTGAACCTTTAGTTTCAATGTTATAATGTACACTGGGCACATGATGTTGGTATTACTAGGTCTCGTTATGATGAATTTTATTCAAAAAATACTGTATGAATGCACTATTTACCATCTCCATTATTTCACAAGAAGTAAATGGGGTCAATGTATATCTTATCGATAATATACATATGTAGTGCACAAATTTAAGCAAGAAAAGTATTCAATTATACAAGTAATGCCCAAACCAGTAAATTACCTCAACATGGCCTGCATGGAAAAGATCAAATGCCCCATCAATATATACAACTCGAGCATTAGGTCCAGGTGCCTACACAAACAGCATTTAAGGGGAAAAAAATCAGAAATTTACATTTTCAACTAGCAAATGCACAAAAAAGAATTTATTCATATGTATGAACAAAGTCAAGTTTTTTCCCAACATAACAGTGTATAATGAGCCATACCTTCCCATCTGAAAATTGTACTATTCTTCGTGAAGTAGGAAGAAAATGGGTCTGTCTATGCTTGGCGGCAGCAGCGTTTTTGCTATCTGACAGAGGGGAGCTTTCATGGCTTTTGACATCCTTGAAAGCATTAAGTATCCTCCCTAACATAGAAACATAAGTCATTAAGGTAATATAAAGCAAAAGGCATTCTAACTCAAGTTAGGCTCTCCGAAAGCAACATGAAAATGGCATTTCACTGATTCACTCAGGGCTTCTTCCGACTAATACTTAAACAGTAGTTCACATTGTCAATTAAGGTTTTTTAACTGATTGAGTCAGGGGCAAATCTCTCCCCCCATCTAGTCGTACACTATCCTTCTTTCAATTATCCAGGCAATGAAGAATAGCACAATATCACAAGAGGATATATTACCTACGATGTCTGTGCTGGAGACACCTTCAGTGCGTTTTATTTGTTTGTAGCGACCAGCTTTCTTTGCCAGGGCATAAGCATCAGTTCCATCTGGAAGCAAGCAAGGGTCGTCACCATGGATAACATAGTCAATCTTATGTTTGATAAATAGCTGATTCATGAACTCTTCAGTGATTTCATAAGGAGCATCAGCAATAACTTCATCCACCCACTTCAACCCGCTTACAAGGGCTAGCCTGAAAAGGACTAATAATCAGATCATGGGTGAAGATAGAAGAACATATGACTATATACTTGAATGCATCTCAAATATTTGACTCGTGTTTTGAAAAGGAGGGATAAATGTTGAGGACATCTTTTTCAGCCCATTTCCTCTTTAGTTAATTCAGCACTTCGTTGACTATATAATGGTGCAATGTTATGTATGTTAAATTCATAAGGTGTGAAGAAAGGTGCCTCGGCGTTATTGGAGTAAATGTATCCTACTCAACTACAAGTAAAATAAGCTCCGAATAAAACAAAAGAGTAACACGATGGTCAAAATTAACATATGTTTCCTTTCTATAAAAATCCTTATTTTACCAGCATAAGCATAGAAACAGGCCTAACTCAAAATTTACCGGTGAAAGCAAGGATAAAGATATGGATCATAGTAGTTGCACATATAAAAAAGCTTATCCTTCAACAGAAGAACTCAACATCAAAAAACAATGCCAGTAATCTTACCTCTCCTCCATTAACAACACAGGTGGTCCTTTATTTGCTATGATCTGCTCATCACTCACTATTCCTACAACTAGTTCATCTCCCAAAGCTTTTGCTTGCCTCAAGGCATTTGCATGGCCATAATGCATGAGGTCAAAGCAGCCATCCATATAAACACGAACCGGTTTCTTTCCACGTCTCTTCTTGTGAAAAATCCCGAAACCGGGTAATAAGAATGGCATGGTGGGAACAGTAATCCCACCCAAATAGCTTGTGGATAAACCAAGTAAAGCAGCCGTTAGCATTATGCCACCAAACACATGGGGGTAGTAATACATACCATCCCAAATCCAACTGTGGTGTTCATAGTCCATCTCTCCACCACCTAACCCGTTCCTTCACCTAGCTCTATCTATATAGAGAAGACACAAACCCTGCAATTACACGTTGAGATGGAATCCATCAGCCAATTCAAAATAGATATCGCCAACATTTGTATCTTCGCACAGTCATTAGACTCATTACAAACTACAAACAATACGAAATGAGACTACAAACAACAGTCATTGGAATTGCCAAAAGAACACGCCTGTAAATAATTAGATCTGCTCTAATACTTAATTACAGCTGAAAAACGTGGGCAAAGAGTGCAAACATCTGCCTTAAGAATCGGAACTGAAAAGGAATAACAACAAATACTAAGATGAAGGACCTCCAAGAAGGCGGGATCATTTTAAAACATATTCCAAATGGGATATCCATAAAAAAAATTTAAGAAATAAATCATGTAAACCCCTCCCCACCTGCCTCCCTCCAACAAAAATGGAAAAGCTTAAAAAAAATCTCATTTTTTTTATTTTAACTCAAACTTCTGAATCTATGATGCTCCTGCTTATCTTCAAATCCAGCTGGTTAAAAAAAGCATTTTTTCGATATCCTACCATCAAAATTCAGATGAAGAACAGAAACTAGATGCCATCAGGATCAAATTCAGAAACAAAGACTCAAAAATGGGATCTTTTATAAGAAAATCCTGCTTCTACATCTAGCTGGATTCACATTCATCTTCCGTGAGGGAAACCCAATGAAACACATTAAAATCACAACAAAATCACAGAAATCAAAGCCTGAGGAAAACCAAGATCAAATTTTTAGGCCAATTTTTGCAAAATGGGGTCACCATGAAAACGTACAATTGTGGAAAAGAGAAAAATGCTGGAAAAGATGAAGAATTTATGCTCCCATTTTTACGTAACAGACAGAAGAAATGATCAAATGTGTGAACAACAGGCGCCTAGAAAACACCGACCCACCAGAAATCAAACGCTTTCCACAGAGAATGGGATTCTGGCCAGATCGAAAACTTTTGTTTGTACCTTTTTGTAATTGGAGCAGGAGGAGGTGTTCGTGTCTGATCTCGAGGCAGAGGACAGGGCGATGTGTGAATGAATTGCCAGACTATTATTTTCTGTGTAATTTACTTCTTCAAGGACAGCCAAACATTTTTATACTTTTTTGAAACAAAAAAATATCAGTCCAAATTTCAAGGATATCATCAACGAATCGGCTTTTGTTACAACTGTTGTAATTTTGGAAACATATATCATATTTTGTATTTTTTTCCATAATAAAAAAGTTGAGGACTTTCTTTTCAACTATGTTATTATTACTGTAGGAATTTACTCCGCTGTCCTAACTATAATTTTTGACATTTCACATTGAATAATATATATAATTATGTGTAATAAAAGTTTAGTTTTTGAAAAGTATGCATTACGATGAATTGAACAAGATTTCGTATAATTATATTTGATTGATAATAATAGTTGAATATAGATTTTAGAAATAATAAATTTGATTAATCAATATAGACTTATGTGTAATGAATCGGGACGAGATTGATTATGTTATTCGTTATCAAATAAAATTTTATGTCTTTTGCCTGTAATTTTCACATTTATGTGTGACAGTTGAATTGTAAACCGCAATGTTTTAGGATGAAATGATGAAATTTTTCTTATATGAAATTCATACAATACATGTTATTGTTCTTTGTCGTAGTGTAAGTATGAATCTAATTCAACCCAAATTATATTCCAACTTCTTGATTAATAAGTTCGATTGTTAATGGTCTGTTACTCTTGACACTACATCAACGCCAGAATAATTTGTATTCTACATCGTGTAATAGTTAATTAGGCATAGAAAAATTAAAAATAGTTTGTTATCAAATTCTAGTTCCCACACGTTTTCTTTATAGACTTGAGGTCACACACGTAAAATCTTACAAACAAATAATATTAATGCATTTGTTTGATTTGAATGTGTCAAGTACGTAAACCCTACAGATGTCTAAATCAAATTCATTATGTTGTCTTAATTAATAAGTTTCAATTTATTTTATTTTTTTAGTTTTTCTATGAGTTTGAGGAACCCAATTCTTCCACGTTATATATGCCTTTGAAAAGAAAATATGGAATTTATTTTACGGCTTTTGACCTCAAAAGTGATGAATATACCTTTCCAAAAATAAAATAAAAGTGATGAATATGCCTAGAGAATTGGATTCTTGATGTGATGTTATTATTATATTATATAGATCCATATAAAAAAGACACTAATGGATATATTTTTATTATTTTTTAGATATGAAAAAATAATTCTTTCTTATTCCCATAAAAAACTTTCGAATTTGGCTTTTGAAATAAGACTAATTTAGTTTTGATAAATAAATATATAAGATTATTATGATACAAAAACAATTAGACACGTATACAAAAATATTAGTATTTTTTAAAAAATGAAGCAAAGGGTATAGAGAATATTATAATAAATTACCTATTCACATATTATTGTTTATTAATAATTCGTTAATATTGAGGCCATAACATTTGATTTTGACTGTTTTGGGATTATTATCTTTCGAGGGTTTTTATTGGCCGTTGAAGATAATTTTGGAGCAAATGAAAGAAACAAGTAAATTTAATTGAGAAGATTTCCATTAGTGTCCGATTCGGCATGTCACATGTGTTTATTACAAAGCAAAATTAATTGACTAACTTGGAAGCTATTGAATGAGGATACTTTAATTAAGAAACTAATTTGAGTATTTGACCAATGACATTGTGTGCTTTGTAAAAAATATCAACAAAATAATGTTGTTATTGGGAGAATAAATATGTCAATCTTGAATAAGGTGCATTATAGTTCTCACATTTATCAAATTTACTAGTTGGTTAAATATACAATATTTCAATTGATATCAAATCATACTAGTCTAATACAAGGATAATTGAATTACATGATAACTATATTGATGTACTATCATAAACGACACAGTTCAAAATAATATGTAACACATTCTTGTGATTATTGCAGTCGTTGGCGATGAAAAGTGTCTCGTTGACCAAATATTTGAATAAATATATAATCATCAATGATGACAAATGTGATATCGTTAGAATCACTGCAATGCATAGTATTCAAATGTCAAATTTTTAGTTTCCAATAGTATACGTAATGAAATATATTAATGATCAAAGTCGTGTGTTTGGAAGTGTGAAAAATTTCCATGAAGAATAGAATTTGACAGAGTAGTATTTCGCTAAATCTAAATCTTGAAAAAAAACCAATTCTGCAAATTTTATCCAATTTGGACCTGTCTACTTCAACGTATTCTGATAACTTACAACACGTTTTAGTTTAGTTCAGTTCAATATGTTAGTTGAGTTTTGCAACTTATTTTCTCAAAGATTCAGTAACTTCATTTTAGCACCTTTCGCTCTAGTACTTTTCAACTAAACTCAGTTCCGTTCGGTTCAGTTCATGTGAAGTGGACTGGGGCTTGTTCTAAATTTCTAATATGCAAAGTCTTCACCATAGCCCAATACTGATCCACTAGCATTAAAAGCCCAAACACCATCAAACTAGGGTTTCTCTTTCTCCACTATATTACCCAACCACAGTCTCTCCAATCAAAACCCTTCCCAACTTTCAGCACACACAGCACACCAAGAACACGCACTAGGAGATTCATCGGAGATGGGTGTGTACACTTTCGTCGTCAAGGGATCCGGCGAGGAATGGAGCGCCAAGCAGTTCAAGGGCGACCTTGAGGCCTCCGCCGGCTGCACTTTCACCCTCTGCAGGAAGCTTGTCCAGGTCGCTTCCGCCGCCGACTCCGCTGCCGCCGCCGGAGTCTCCTCCTCGTTCTCCTTCGTCACGCCCACTTCCGCCGTCTTCCAGGTATGAATCACTCTTTTTTAGAGTTTGTATTGTGTGATTTGATGCCAAGATTGCGATTTAATTAGCTACTCTGTTGGATTTGTGATTGATGAAATTTTTGTATTATTTGTGTTTCTAGTACTTTTGTTGTATGTTGAGCTAGCTTGGTACGATGTTGTTACTTGCACAGTGGTAGAAAGCTAGAATTTGTCGATAAAGAGGCAATCTTTTTGATCAGAAATGCCGTTTCAAATAAAAATGCAATCTTTTTAGTTAGATGAAGGGAAAAAGTTGATCTTCATAGCTGAACTTGATGTTGATTTAGATGCAAGTTTATGTTATGCTCTGTTTCTTGGCTGTTGAGCTGATGCTTGCATTCAGTGCGTCATAGACTCGAAGTATATGATTAGTTTAAGTTGTAGTAGTTGCCCTTGTATTGGTTAGAATAAAAGGGCTATCTTTTTCATTGAACAAGTTGAAGGGAAAAGTTAGATCTTTGTTTCGAGTTGGATGAATGTTTATTCTATGCAATGTTCTGTTTCTTGGGTGATGCTCAGTGTTTAATTATCTATATAATGTAGCTCTTTGTATATTGTAGCATGTGGTTAGTTTAATAGGATACATGTTAGTCAGCAAATACGTTTAAATGCGGTTCTTTCTCTTTGTAGTTGATGCCTGTGTATTCTGTCCAGGTTCCTGCTTAATGTTTTAGTTTTTGATTACGTGAACGAGTGGCTAATGCTTGTTCATGATTCAATTCAATGCTCATGGTTGGCATTTTATTGCTTGTTTTTTGCTTCACTGATCTCAAAATGTTTGTTCTTGAGTCAGTGAATGTCATTATAGTGCTTGTTCTTGATTTTGTAAACTCCTGGTTGATATTATAGTTGCCTGTTATTGATTTGGTGAACTTCGACTGAGAGAGTTGTGTTTTAAACGGTGCAGGTTATCGTTGGTGGTGGAGGTGGTGGTGGCGGCTTCGTTGGAGGAGCTGCAGCATCTGCCCCGTCTGGTGGTTCAGCAGCAGCTGAAGCTGCCCCAGCCAAGGAAGAGAAGGCCCCTGAGAAAGAAGAGAGCGACGATGACATGGGATTCTCCCTGTTCGACTAGATCGGTACCAGCTTAGTAGTGTAATAGCTTGTTGGTTACGAGTTTTGGCAGTAAAGATGGTTGTTATTTGTGTCTTTGCTTGGTTATATCTCTGAAGGCTCGCCTAATCCTTGCAGTTTGTTAAGTAAAGTCTGGAGTTTTATGTTACCACCACTATGACATTCGTATTCGAAGGCCTTGCATTTGTTAAGAAAGAATTGGTAGTTCTATGTTATGCTGGTATCCATTTCTATTTCATATAGTATTGCAAGTTTACATAATTTTGATGCTTTATTATTTCATTTATGTTATGTTTACATAATTTCTAGCCAATTTTTCATGAAATGTTGGCCGAAGTCGGGATTTTAGCAACTAGGTTTAGGGCTTTTTTCTTCACCATAGTAATACCGGGTAAGAACTCTGTGTCGATATCTTCTGCCTTCATTCTGTTGGGTAGTTCCCAGTCGAATGAGTGCATAAGATTAGCGAGTAGGAGATGCACAAACACGAGCCCCATAGCGTAGCCTGGGCAGCTTCTTCTCCCGGATCCAAACGGAATGAACTTGAAGTCATTTCCTTTCATTTCTATGCTCGAATTCAGAAACCTCTCTGGGATGAACTCATCGGGATGATCCCAGACTTCTGGATCTCTTGCAATGCTCCATGCATTCACATAAACCAGAGTCTTCGGTTGAATCTCGTACCCGTTTATGTAGCATTTTTCCAAGGTCTCTCTGGGTAGCAGAAGGGGAACAACTAGGTGCAGCCTCATGGCTTCCTTGACAGTTGCCTTGAGATAAGGGAGTTTCTCGATGTCATCTTCCTCGACAACCTGTTTTTCCCCGATGACCTGCCTGATTTCAGCCTGCAACTTCTTCATGACAGTCGGGTTCTTCATCAACGCCACCATCGCCCAGGTTACACTCGCTGCACTTGTCTCTGTCCCGGCTGTAAACACGTCCTGCAAGGTAAAACATGCTTCAATTTAACCTAAATTTTGTTTAGATTGATTGAAAAAAGGGCTGAAATTCAGTATGATTACCAGGAGCATAGCTTTGATGTGATCCATGGTTATACGAAAGGAAGTTGAGCCATCTCGCTGTAGCTGAAGCATGATGTCGATAATGTCATCATCCATGGATTGTGGCCGGTTGGGATCAAGATGCTCATCGATAAGTTCTTGAAAGAATGTATCAAACTTCTTGAATGTAGTCTCGAGTCGGGAAGGCAGGCCAGTGAGGCTATCAATCCAAGCAAGGGAAGGGAAAAAGTCGGCGAAGAAGAACTCCATGGCAATGGCTTCAGCATCATGAAGAAGCTGATCAAACCGCTTCTTCGCATGGCTTTCTTCATCAAGCCTCTTGCCAAAGGCCATCCTACAAGTGCTGGTGCTGGTGAAATATGATAAGGTCTCACTCAAGTTTGTGACCTTACAAGATTGAGCTTCTCTTGTTATCTTCTGCATCATTCTTGACAGTTCATCTTCGCGAATCGGGCGAAATTGCTGGATTCTCTTCAAGCTCAAGAGATGAAGAACACATATCTTCCTCATTTCGCGCCATTCCTGACCGTATGGTCCTAGGGCAACATCCATACCATTGTAGGTCAGTTTCTTGAGTGCCTGCAATTGAGGCCTGCTGCAAAACGATGTATCCTTCTGTTTCATCATTTCTTCGGCTAATTTCGCCGATGAAATGACTAGTGTAGGGATTGAACCGACTCTCAACGACATTATAGGACCATATTTCTTTGAAAGCTTCCATAGGCATTCGTGAAGGCGTGGAGTGTCGAGCTGGTGCAAGTTTCCGATGAAGGGAAGGCCGGAAGGTCCCGGCGGGGAGTGTATTTTGAAGGATTTAGTGTTTTTCCGGCGTCGGAGGAGGAAGATTAGGGTGAAAAGTAAGGGAAGAAATGCAACACTAAGAATAGACATTGTCTTATCTTTGGAAATGTTGTTCTATATGAAATGTGTCACAACATGTGAAGTGCTATATAGCAAAGTAATCTTGAAATCAGGTTATCCTCTGCCCAAAGTCAATGTACTTTAGTCATAATCAATCAGTTTCAGAGTAAAATGATAACTTTCTTGTATGAATTTTCTAAGCTATTTATTCATGATTTTGAAAAATCACGTTTAACTATTTAATGTGTTCTGTTATGATAAACTTATGAATATGTCACATGATAGGTTGATTATCTTTATTTTAGAGTAAATATATTACTTAGCTTTACTAAATTAAAGTCGGAAAACATAAATGAATTGAGAATGATGGAGTAGTCGTTATTTACATAGTAATATAAAATTTCAAATAAAATATATTTATGATAGATCAAAGATTTTACTTAATATATGTTAATATTAGTATATCATAGATAATGTTTGGAGGGTGTCTTTCAAATATCACTAAAATCACAAATGCTAATAGATATGGATTACATTAGTTGCTCGCAGTCGCAGGTGGCAGCGACACCTCTCAAATTTTAGGGTCGATGGGTAATTTACTGTAGTTCAGGTGGTAGTACGGTAGAATTATAATGAAGAGCAACCTCCGATGTGCCAAAACATAGCCCATTTCAACGATTTCATAAATTTCTGTCTGATTCTGCCACTAATCGCATGCTATTATCAGTGTAGACTGAATAAGGAGTATGATCACAAATATACTATGCATCTCAAGTGAACTCTAAAACCTATGTGTGGATTAGATAGCACTGAGATTAGGATTAGGTTATTGTGGACTAAATATGTCTTTCTTGGTATAATGCAATTGAAATGTGACAGCATTATATTATGAATGGACAATATTTGCCAATGTTTGTCAACGGTGAAAACGTCATTAAGTGCATAACCTTTTGAAAAAAACAAAGTAAAAAGAAAAACAAAGCAACATATATATGAAATTAAAGTTGAGTTATATGGAGATTGGTAGAAAAATAAAAATAAGTAAAATATGGAGATTGGCCTTGATGCAATTATTGAAGTATCTAGAAGGCTCAGCCGGTCTGATTTCATTTTGGATCATCTAAATTAAACTATTATAAGTGGTGAAATAATAATGGATTATAATACAATTAGATTATTTGTTTATCTTTATCAAGGTTGAATCTAATAATTTTATCATTATAACTTTTTATTGGTGTAATGTTATGATGGGATCTTGCTTAAATATTATTTTATGACATGTGATTACTTAATACATGTATTTTTTAAAGCAATATTACTTCATAATATATGGAATTGATCGCCCAATTATGATTAAAATAAGTGAGATTAATTTAGTTAAAATAGAGATCATTTTCCATGATCATGATATTGTTAGGAAAGATCTTGATGTTATATAAGAAAAAAACTTCATATAAATCCAGAATCCATCAGAAATATCTCGATCTTGTATGTTGTGTGGTTTCATCATCTTGTTCGTAACCCTAGTTGATCTTCCTCATTCAAATGTAAGAACGATTCAATAAATTAAAAGTCAGATCCAAGGATTATTATTAAGATTTATTAATTTCCACAAAGTTGTTTCGTCCACATGAAATTAAAGTCCCGTTCCAGAATTCGGACTACTGACTATAACAGAGAAACTAGTACACATTGAAAAAATGGAGATTGTGGGTATGCCTTTAATGTTGTAATAGGTGCTATAGCGGGTTACGGTTCAGTGAAGAGAATGTATAAGTGTGTATTTTTCTTGTAACCCTAAATTCATTCAGTTTCTCGGCATTAGACGATAGAAATATCTGTACTTATCTAATGCAAATCCGTCTATTCCCCGTGAATGTAATAAATCATTGGTGAATCCCGTAAATTCATTGTTCATTCTTTTTTTTTTTTTTTGCTTTTAGGTTTATTTGTGTTTTTCTCAATTATCTGCACAATACAGATATTATTATTGCTACCCAAAAACAAAAAGGATCTTACTAAAATTTACTATATGCCACTTTTTCCCATCTGACCATGATCTTATTTAACATATAAATTATAGTCTATAACCAGAGGTACTATATGTAATTTAGGGTTTAGATTTAGATCTCCGCGAGACAGGTTAGTTTTGCCCTACAGACCTGGTAGTTTTGTAGGGATTCTTGCTACAAGTTTCAAGGCGTTTTTCTTGTTCACAGTGATTCCAGGTAAGCATTCAGTGTCAATGTCTTCCACCTTCATCCCATGAGGTAATTCCCAATCGAAAGAGTGCATAAGATTCGCGAGCACCAGCTGCACTGTCAATAGCCCCATAGAGATTCCAGGGCACATTCTTCTCCCAGATCCGAAAGGAATGAGCTGAAAATCATTTCCTTTCAGATCTATGCTCGAGTTCAAGAATCTCTCAGGGAAGAACTCATCTGGATGATCCCACACTTCTGGATCTCTTGCTATTCCCCATGCATTTACATAAACTAGGGTTTTAGGCTGAATCTCGTACCCATCTAGGTCACATTTCTCCATTGTTTCGTGGGGAAGAAGAAGCGGTACCACTAGGTAAAGTCTCATCGCCTCCTTGACAGTTGCTTTGAGGTAAGGGAGTTTTTCGATATCTTCTTCCTCGACGACTTGTTTTTCCCCGAGAACTTCCCTGATTTCGGTTTGCAGCTTTTTCATGGCATTAGGGTTCTTCACCAATGCTGTCATTGCCCAAATTAGAGTTGCTGCACTTGTTTCTGTCCCAGCACCGAACACATTCTGCAGTGAGCAAGCTTGCTAGTTATAAGAAAGGAATACTGTGTAGAATTATTTTTAATTTCTATGAAATGATAATAAAATAGATTAAATTTTCATGTGAAACGTTGTATATATAAAATATCTCATATATCATTTCAAGTATAGAATTTTATATCATAGTTTGATTCTATATGCTAGAATTTTATATCATAGTCTTGAGTATACTAGTAGATCTATTTAGTAATTTTGTTCAAGTCATCGAATATAATTTGATGAAATTCAGATAATTTTAGTCATTCGAATTCTATTTTCAATACATTTTAGTTTAGTTTAGTTTAATGAATTCATTCTAGTTCAACTAGAAAGGAGTTCTAAATAACATGGCCTTATAGTATGTTCTTTCCAGCTTATCTGATCAGAGTTGAATAGATCTGAACGGAACGAAATTGATCTGAATAAAAAATTAATGTATTGAAAAAGAGCCAGTCTCCTAGAAGTTCAACTTTCTTAATTAATGTTAGAATTTTTTTTGAAACTATGAAAATTTCAATTTGAACTGTGTATTTTGGAGCTTAATTTTTTTTAAATGTATAAATTTTCTTACATTTTTGCGTTGGATTAAAAGTTTTTATAAATTAAAAGTATAATGTTTGATCTTACATGAAGATAATTGAGCAAAGCTATGAAAGTTGAATTTTCAATAAAATTTGTCATTGAGGAATTTTGAATTTTGATCTCTTATACCTTTTAAGTTTTCTCTCTCTCTCTATATATATATATTATCGAGGGTGCTTACTCTATATATACCTGTTAAACTCATTTCTCACCAATTAATTAGAACAATGAAAAGTCTCTCATAGTAGATGGAAATGTACGTACCACATAATTAAAAAACATTAATGTGAAAATTAAATTATTTAAAAGACGTGAAGGAAAAGATTACCATGAGCATAGCTTTGATGTGATCCATTGTAATGTGAAAGGAAGCCGATCTGTCTCTCTGTAGCTGAAGCATGATATCAATAATGTCATCATCCATGGATTCCGGCCTATTGGGATCAAGATGCTCATCAATAATCCCTTGAAAAAATCCATCAAACTGTTTAAATATTCTCTCATATCTTGAATTCATTCCGGTGAGATAATCAGCCCATCCGATCGCCGGAAAATAATCGGAGAAGAAGAACCCTACTACCACAGCTTCAACCTCTTCGAAAAGACGATTAAATCTCCTTTTCTCCTGGTTTTCATCTTCAAGACTCTTGCCAAAAGCAATCCTATACATGATGGTGCTAGTAAGTAATGATATTGTGTCACTCAGATTTGTGACCTTACATGATTGAGCATCATCTCTGATCTTATCCATCATCTTTGACAGTTCATCTTCGCGAATCGGGCGAAATTGCTGGATCCTTTTGGCACTCAGGACATGAATGACACCAATCTTTTTCATTTCTCTCCATTCTTGACCGTATGGCGCGGCCGCGATGTCTGAGAAGTTGTAGGAAATTTTCTGCAGTCCTTTCATTTGAGGCCTGCTGCAAAAAACTGTATCCTTGTTTTTGAGCACTTCTTTGGCCAATCTTGCTGAAGAAACCACTAGGGTTGGGATAGAACCGAGCTTGAGTGACATTATAGGGCCATATTTTCTTGAAAGTTTCCATAAGCTTTGGTGAAGGCATGATGTATCGAGCTGGTGCAAGTTTCCGATGATTGGAAGCCTGCGAGGATGGGGCGGTTCGCGAGCTATCGAGGGTTTTGAGGTCTTGTGGTGATGGAGGATGAAGATCAAGATGAGAAGTAGAGAAAGAGGTAGAATGATCATAAGAGACATTGTTTACTCTATGATGGTATGATATGAAGTTATGAACTATCTTTTATTCTCTTGTAGAAAATGGAAGATTTATAAACTGGAGTATATATAAATGCTCTATATATATGTATATTTAAATAGAAAAATTTGTTTTTAATGATTTAATTGGATATTAATAGCTCATAATTGGATTAGATCCTTGTGGACTAGATCTTTTCAGCTATTTTGGGTGGCCTAACAATGCCAATTAGTGGATAATTTTTGTTATGGCCATATCAAGATGGTAGGTGACTTGTTATTTTAAACAATACAAACAATTTGTGCTTAGTAGATGGTAGAGAATGGTGAGATTGTATAGAATGAAAATGGTGAGAGTATCAATATTGATAATCGATTTGTGCTTAATTAGTTAGATTCAGATTATACGAGAGTACCGTTGATTATACGGCTATTATATTTGTATTTATTTTTTCCCTGTTCTATGTTAGAAATAGGTAGATCTGGTCTTTACTCTTTACTTCCAGTCTTGATCGGAGTAATCTATGGACAATTTATTGGTTGAAGAGTTATGAATAAATTTTCCATCATTTGGATGACTAAACATAAAAAGAGACTATCATTCTTAATATAACCAAACAGATAAAATATTTCTACACCAAAAAACACTATTACTAATTAGTGTTATGAGAGAAAAAGGGTCCTGATTTTTATTTGTGTTTGTAATTTGAATCCATTGAATAATAAGATATTATTACAACAGCAAACAATGAAAATTAGTTTAACAATTACTATGCAGCTTAATTCCATCAAACTATCTTATAGGGTTTAAGATTTAGACCCTCGGGAGACAGGTTAGTTTTATCATACAGATCAGACATTTTTAGGGATTTTCGCCCTAAGTTACAAGGCATTTTTCTTGCTCACAGTGATACCGGGTAAGCATTCAGTATCAATGTCTTCTACCTTCATCCCAGGAGGTAACTCCCAATCAAAAGATCGCGTAAGATTCGCGAGAACTAGTTGCACTGTCAATAGCCCTAGAGACATTCCAGGGCAACTTCTTCTCCCAGATCCGAAAGGAATGAGCTGAAAATCATTTCCTTTCAGATCTACGCTCGAGTTCAAAAATCTCTCAAGGAAGAACTCATCTGGATGATCCCAAACTTCTGGATCTCTTGCTATTCCCCATGCATTTAAATAAACTAGGGTTTTTGGCTGAATATCGTACCCGCCTAGGTCACATTTCTCCATTGTTTCGTGAGGGAGAAGAAGCGGCACCACTAGGTAAAGTCTCATCGCCTCCTTGACAGTTGCTTTGAGGTAAGGGAGTTTTTCAATATCTTCTTCCTTGACTACTTGTTTTTCTCCCATTACTTCCCTGATCTCTGTTCAGCTTTTTCTCACATACAGTTTCCGATGATCGGAAGCCGCAGAGGGTGGGGCGGTTCGCGAGCTATCGAGGGTTTTGAGTTCCTGTGGTGATGGAGGATGAAGATGAAGATGAGAAGTAGAGAAAGAGGTAGAATAAACAGAGGAGACATGGTGAGATGTGTGAAACTATTTGTTGCTTTGGAGTATGATATGAAGAGAGGATAATATAAATGAATTATTTAGATGATTTGATATAACATCATTCACAATGGGATTGGGTTCTCGTGGACTGGATTTACTTAGCTATTTGAGTGGCCTAACAAAGGCAATTTGTAGATGATAGTTTATGCTATGATCAAAGATATCAAGATTTGTTAAAATGTAAAAGAAGATATTAAAAGGTGGTAAGGCAACATCTTCTTGGTAGTTTATTTGAATATATTTTTATAGTTTAATTCAGTTTAATATCATTCAGCTCAGTTCAATTAAGTGAAACATATTTTGATAAAAAAATAGTTTAATTTAACTTTTTTCCCAATACATTCAATTGTTACTCCATTTCAACGTAGTTCATAGTTAAATAAAAATAAAACGTAGAGAACATGCAATAAACTGATTGCACTATTATAGGTTGAGAAAAACATTCATCCGGATGATCCTGATATAGGCCTTATCAGGCACCAATAAGATAATGACACGTGTACAATTGTAATGTTTTAATTGGTTAAGATATTTTTAGTAAAGTTCTAATACCCTAATTTAGAATGTTTAAACCCGTCTGGGTAATGATTGAACACGTGGCCCAATCATAAATTAGTTAAAGATGATGTGTCGTTATTTAATTGTTGCCTGATATTGCCAATATCAGGATGATCGTGATATATATTAAACTGTTATAGGTTATAGAGAACATGCATTAAAACGATTGCACTAATATTAAAGGTTATTCTCTCAAACAATATTAAAGCTAATTTTGAAAAAGTTTTAATGTATGAGATGACTTACAATATATTAGTGACTATTAGTAAATACATTATTTTACAATAATAATAAAATAAAAAATGCAAATTTGCTTACAGTTAATATATTTTAACTATAATATTATTTATTTTTAGTTAGTATATAATGACTATTATTTTTTTAATTTATTAAATATTTTCATTTTATTTTAGTTAAATGATATAGTTTGGCTATTGAATTAAAATGGCGATTCTCTAACATAAAGCGTTTTTCGAACCTATTAATTAATTTATTTTAGCAATCAGCTAATGTAATGAGTTAATAGTTAACTGTAACCAACTATCCGATCAGCTACTTAAATCAATACAATCAACTAACAACCTAACAACCGATATCAAACACCCCTTAAATCGTAACCACCAACTAACAACTTCTACTAATGAATGGATGATCGGCGGTAAAAATCATATACATTTAATTTTAATCGAAATTAACCAACTCGACTTCACTATAAGTACAGATCGTCATGGATTCAAATCTCCAGAAAAACTTATTATATTTATACACATCATGGATCTTAAACCAGTGGTTCTTATGCTAATATTAATGATCATCGCCCATTCTGAAGCTGCCATGGGACAAGAACAGTTCCAGAACACTGGTGAATTAATGGAAAAATGTGTTATAGAACTGTCTTGTTTTAATATATGTATGACTGGATGCACGAATACTCCTCAGGGTTGTGAGCTCGTCTGTGTGGCAAGTTGCAGTCGTTGCCGCCGGCGATTAGCCAATCCCCGTCGCAGTGAATTGTTTGTAAATAATTAGATGGACATGGTTTATGCTACAATCCATTATTAATAGTCAAACATGTTATTAATAGTATGATTTTGAATTCTGATTTCATTCAGAAAATATAAGCTCAGAAAATATAAGCGGTAGATATGATATGGTTTATTAGGGATTGTATAGTACATCAGGTTTTGGGTGGTTTTGGATCTTGATTTCGTCCAGAATCCAAAACCTTGTACGGTTAAAAAAAGAATCAAGTTTTGAATAGGTTTAGAGTTTTTTTTTGTAAAAATAGTTTTTAATCAATTTGAGTTGAGTTTTGAACAACATAACATATATTATTATAAGTTTTGAATACATATATTTGTACGATAGTAATTTTATGATTTTGAGTTTGGTTTCATTTAGAAAATATAAACGGTGGAAAGGATATGGTTTCTTAGGGCCTGTATAGTTCAACAAGTTTGGGGTGATTTTGGATCTTGGTTTTTATTCGGAATTCAGAATTTTGTATGGTTGGAGCTAGTTTTGGTCAAAGACATAATCAAGTTTCGAATAGATTTAGATATTTATATAAAATATTGTTAATAAATTTGAGTTGATTTTTAAACAATATATATGAAATATATTATTACACATGTAAATTAAATTGAAACTTTTTAAAATAAAATTATACATTCTAACAATAAAACACACATTTAAATTAAATATATAATTTTTCATTTGCTTAAATCAAAATTGTCTACGTTTGGATAAGGCGAAAATAAATACTCCATTAAATGTTTCTAAAAAAACTCCATTAAATGTAATATGCTCAAAATAACATATTTCCATTTCAATACAAAATTTGAGACGTGTCGAATCTTGTTCCAAGTTTGACCAAATCACGTTTGATATTTTTTGGTTCCGGTAAATCGAATCTATTTTTTGGTTCCGGTAAATTTTTTGATCAAATTTTTTGATATTTTCATGATTTTTTTGTGTAATTCTGGTATTTTTTTTATGCATTCTATTACTATTTGCGAAAATAGCCTTTTCTAAGTGACAAAAAAGTGTCAAAAAAAGCAAACAATTCTTATTAGAGGAATAGGAGGAAAAAAAGGAAAACTATCCATGAAAGGCTAGTGTTAAAGATACAGATTTAACCTTAAAATTTGATAAAAAGCGACAAAAAAAAGCAAACAATCCTTATTTGATTACAACTAATTTATATGAGAAGATATAATTTATATGAGAAGATATGCTGAACTCCCACATCACAATATAAATATTATTTTTTATTTGAAAGTTCGGGTTATTTTATAATTTTGGATATTACTAATATCATTCTTATTAATATTTATTATTATAATATTTTTGTTTTATTTTTTAAACTTTTTAGTTAAGCACATCATAGTTTTTAACTATTAACATTTATAATTATGCTAATATATTTTTGTTGAACATTCAAAGTAACGTGCCAAAAGATAGAAAGCTAGTTTTTAATAATTAAAAAGTAGAGCCGTTCTGAGTAAGAAAGTTAAGCACTTGGTTTGAGGCCTCATTTTTTAAGAAAAAGGTGCTCACTTTTAAAAATATTTTAATATAAAAATATTATAATCTTTAATAGTTTTATCAGTGTTATTTTTAGAATTGTAGAAATTGAAATCCTGAAAGTACATATTTTTTATTTTATAGTTCAACTCAAAATATAATGAGTTTGAATAGATTTGATTTTACATAGAAATGATGTATATATTATAGTCCTAAAAAGTATTAAAAAGTTTAAAAAATGTATATATTTGCACATACATTTAACATAATTTAAACATAAATAAAACCCAAAAAAGAAAAAAAATTAACAAACCATATCATACAAATTCTTTTCTTGATCCAAATGGATGTTTAAACATATAAAATCATAAAATTTAGTTTGTAAAGAACCGAATTAGGAACTGAAATCCCATTCCACAAACCACAAACAACACAGATTATGAAAAGTTACACAAACTGACACACAAAATCACACAAATCAAGCAAAGAAAAGAACCATTCTCCAGGTTCTCAAGGCAACAAGCTTCAGATGATTCACACATTTTATGGTTTAGGGTTTCAGTCGCGAACACGGAACTTCGGCACAAGCATCAGATGATTCTTCCTGAACAAGGCAAGACCAGGCAAAGCTTCAATATCAACATCTTCCTTCTTCACTCCATCAGGCAGCTCCCAATCAAAAGAGTGCAGAATGTTAGCAAGCAAAAGATATGTAGCCAAGATCCCCACTCCATATCCAGGGCAGCTTCTTTTCCCTGAACCAAATGGCAAGAACTTGAAATTCTGCCATTCAACATCAGCTTTAGAACCCAGAAACCTTTCAGGGATGAAATCAGTAGGCTTCTCCCAAACCTCGGGATCTCTTCCAATAGCCCACGCGTTCACATAAACTAGGGTTTTGGGCTGAATTTCATATCCATCGAGCTCGCATTTTGTTATGGTTTCTCTGGGAATGAGAAGAGGTCCAACTGGGAACAGCCTCATTGTCTCCTTGACAGTTGCTTTCAGGTAAGGGAGCTTTTCGAGATCATCTTCTTCTACTATTTCCTTCTCACCCATTACTTGTCGAATCTCGGCTTGTATCTTTTCCATGACTTTAGGGTTCTTGATCAGAGCTGTCATCCCCCAAACTATTGTTGCAGCTATGGTATCTGTTCCTCCCAGGAGTATATTCTGCATTTCCAAAAGGGGCTTAATTAGGCCAATTTAAATGTCACATTATTGAAAACCATGATATCTGTCTATATATCATGGTTAATTCTAATGAATTAGTTGTGTGATCAGTTCTTCTAAGTGCACTTTGTTACCATGTCCTTCTAAGTTTATCACCTAATCAGTTCAATTTAATTCAGTAAAATACAATTTCTTGAAATTTGTTTGCTTTACTTTAGGCCCTGTTCTTTGTAGCTTATAAGTATATCAGGTTAGTTCAGCTAAATTCAGAAATAAGCTCGGGAGAACAACTCATAGTCATACCTATTCAAAATTTCAATTCAGCTCAGATCAATTCAGGAAGAAATAAGGTCAAGAGAATCAGATCTAATGAATCGCAACAACTA
The DNA here is from genome assembly GCA_948330725.1 of Sherardia arvensis. NCBI lineage: Eukaryota > Viridiplantae > Streptophyta > Magnoliopsida > Gentianales > Rubiaceae > Sherardia > Sherardia arvensis. The sequence goes on from OX415235.1 coordinate 52,596,108, forward strand.
CAAAAGTTATGTCTTGAAAATCTTATATTTAGTTCAAATCAGCAGGTTATACATATATAATGAAAGCATGAAAAAAAAAATTCATTGAATGGTGAAGAATAAAATTACCATGAGAAAAGCTTTGATATGATCCATGCTTATCTGAATCGGCGTTGATCCATCTCGCTGCAGCTGAAGCATGATATCAATAAAGTCACCATTCATACAGCTTGGCCTCTTCGGATCAAGATGCTCATTAATGAGTTGCTGATAAAACGAATCGAGCTTTCGAAAAGTCGAATTCAGTTGAGAATTCTTTCCAGTAAGGTAGTCGACCCAACCAATGCTCGGAAAATAATCTGCAATGAAAACACCGATGAACATCGACTGGATCTCTTTCCGAAGGCCATCCAATATCCCCTTCTCATCTTCTCCGAAATCCTTCCCAAACCCCATTCTACATATCATCGCATTAGTAACCGCACCCATCAGGTCATCCAGATCAGAAACCATACCCGATTGAGCGTCTTTTGTGAGCTTTCTCAGCGTTCTAGCCACCCCTTCCTCGCGAATTGGGCGAAATTGATTGTTCCTTTTCGCAGAGAGTAAATGAAGAACAGTAATCTTTCTCCTCTCTCTCCATTCCTGACCATATGGTGCGAAGGCGACGTCTATGCCATCATAGCTCAGCGCTTGCTGGCCGCGCATCTGAGGCCGGCTACAAAAGACCGCATCTTGATTCTTCAGCACCTCCTCAGCCATCCTAGCCGAGGAAACGACTAGTGTCGGGACTGTGCCAAGCTTCAGCAGCATCACAGGGCCATATGTTTTTGAAAGCTTCCAGAAGTATTCATGGAGGAGGCGTGAGGATTTGATTTGGTGCAGGTTTCCGATGAATGGAAACCTTGGAGGGCCCGGTGGATCCCGGGAATTAGAGCGTTTTTGGGTGGTTTTCAGGCGAATGAGGACGGAGATTGCGATGATGAAGAGGGAAATCGCTGCAACTATGAGAGTAGACATGGTTGGGGAGATGAAAGAAGGCTGTGGAGAGAATGAGAGAGAACAAAGTTATTAATGAAGAGGGAAATGATGTATAGGTGTCTCTGGATAAAGGTTTCGGTTACGGTTTGAATTTGGATTTTTTTTCTTGTTCTTGAGTCACATATGTCATATGAATAGTTTATTATTGTGTAATAATAAATGGGAAATATCATCAGAATTCATGAGTTTTCTCAAGAATTCCATGTCCATTCAAGTATGTTTCCTTCACCAAACAAACCGTTACTTCCATATTTTATGGTAAAATTAAAATGACGTTGATGATTGACTGATGAGTATTTTATTTATATAGTTTGATGATTAGTTATGAGTTGAAAATTAATATATAAACTATTATTAATAAGCTTTATAGTCTATAGTAATTGAGAGTCAAAATTAATAAGCTTTAACAGTAAAAAATGAATATATAAATTATGAACTTATAATATATGAGATATGTTTAGATTCGTGTAATAATATAGCATATGAAATAATATAGCTTATTGAAATTAATGTTTATGGTTAAAAAACTAATTTTCAAAAAGTTGTTAAAAAATGTAGTATTTTATAATCAGCTGATTGTGTTTACATTATACATTTACACAATTGTCTTAAAAAGTTAAAAAATTGTATAGATTTTCACATACATTTAACACAATTTATGGATGTTTAAATATATAATAGAATAAAATTTTGTTTGTAAAGAACTGAATCATAAACTGAAATCCCATTCCATAACTTAACCACAAACAACAATCCACAAACAGTAACATACAAAAGTAAAAAGATATGAAAAGTTACACAAACTGACACTCAAACCCACACAAATTAAGCAAAGAAAAGAACAATTCTCCAGGTTCTCAAGGGAACAAGTTTATTCAGATGATGCACACATTTTATGGTTTAGGGTTTTAAGCGCGAGCACGGAACTTAGGCACAAGCATCAGATGATTCTTCTTGAACATGGCAAGACCAGGCAGAGCTTCAGTATCAACATCTTCCTTCTTCACTCCATCCGGCAGCTCCCAATCAAAAGAGTGCAGAATGTTAGCAAGCAAAAGATATGCAGCCAAGATCCCCATTCCATATCCAGGACAGCTTCTTTTCCCAGAACCAAATGGCAAGAACTGGAAATTCTGCCATTCAACATCAGCTTTAGAGCCCAGAAACCTTTCAGGGATGAAGTCATAAGGCTTCTCCCAAAGCTCGGGATCTCTTCCAATAGCCCACGCGTTCACATAAACTAGGGTTTTGGGCTGAATCTCATATCCATCGATCTCGCACTTTGTTATGGTTTCCCTGGGAAGGAGAAGAGGTCCAACTGGGAACAGCCTCATTGTCTCCTTGACAGTTGCTTTCAGGTAAGGGAGCTTTTCGAGATCATCTTCTTCTACTATCTCCTTCTCACCCATCACTTGTCGAATCTCGGCTTGTAACTTCTCCAGGACTTTAGGGTTCTTGATCAGAGCTGTCATCCCCCAAACCACTGTTGCAGCTATGGTGTCTGTTCCTCCAAGGAGTATATTCTGCAATTTAAAAGGGGCTTTATTAGGTAATTTAAAGATCACATAGTTAAAAACCATTGTATATATCTATCTATCATGGTTAATTTTAATGAACTACATGTGTGATTATTCTTCTATAAGTATGCTTTGATACCATGTCCTTCTAAGTTTATGAGCAGATCAGTTCAGTTTAATTCAGTACATAGAATTCTATTGAAATTTTTCTTTACTTTAGGCTTTGTTCTCTGGAGCTTATTAGTAGACCAGGTTAGTTCAATCTAGTCTAGCGAAAATATAATTTGATGAAATCAGGTAAATTTAGACATACTAATTCTATTTTTAATATATTATCTTTCAGTTAAGTTCAATTCATCAAGAAATACACTCAATAGAACAACCCTTAGTCATATCTATTCAAAATTGCAATACATCTATTTTCACTTTCTAATCAATTCAGTAAGAAACAAGGTCAAGAGAACCAGATCTAATGAATTGCAACAACCCAATGTGATAAAAATTATGTCTTGAAATTTTTGTAATTAATTCAAATCGGCAGGTGAATTATACATATAATTGAAGCATGAAAAAAAATCATTGAATGGTGAAGAAATAGATTACCATGAGAAAAGCTTTGATATGATCCATGCTTATCTGGATCGCCGTTGCTCCATCTCGTTGCAGCTGAAGCATGATATCAATGAAGTCACCATCCATACAGCTTGGCCTCTTCGGATCAAGATGCTCGTCAATGAGTTGCTGATAAAATGAATCGAGCTTCCGAAAAGTCGAATTTAGTTGAGAATTCATTCCAGTAAGGTAGTCGACCCAACCAATGCTCGGAAAATAATCTGCAATGAAAACACTGATGAACATCGCCTGGATTTCCTTCTGCAGTCCATCGAATTTTCCCTTCTCATCTTCTCCTAGATTCTTCCCAAACGCCATTCTACATATCATCGCGTTAGTAACCGCCACCATCAGCTCACTCAGATCAGAAACCATGCCAGATTGAGCTAGTTTTGTGAGCTTTCTCAGCGTTCTGGCCACCCCTTCCTCGCGAATTGGGCGAAACTGATTGTTCCTTTTCGCAGAGAGTAAATGAAGAACACTCATCTTTCTCCTCTCCCTCCATTCCTGACCATATGGCGCGAAGGCGATGTCTATACCATCATAGCTCAACGCTTGCTGGCCTCGCATCTGAGGCCGGCTACAAAACGCGCCATCTTGATTTTTCAGCACCTCCTCAGCCATCTTAGCCGAGGAAATGACTAGAGTGGGGACTGTGCCAAGCTTCAACAGCATGACAGGGCCATATGTTTTTGAAAGCTTCCAAAAACATTCATGGAGGCTTGAGGTTTTGATTTGGTGCAGGTTTCCGATTAATGGAAACCTTGGAGGGCCTGGTGGATCGCGGGAACTCGAGCGTTTTTGGGTGGTTTTCAGGCGAATGAGAAGGGAGATTGCGATGATGAAGACGGAAATCGCTGCTACTATGAGAGTAGACATGGCTGAGGAGATGAAAGAAGGTTGTGGAGAGAATGAGAGAGAACAAAGCTGTATTTATAGGGGAAATGATGCAAGGGTGTGTCTCTGGATAAGGGTTTTGGTTACCGTTTGAATTTGGATTATTATTGTTGTTGGAGTCACATATCAATAATTTATTATTATGTAATAATAGACGGAATACATTATCAGAATTCATGCATTTTCTCAACAATTCCATCTCTATACAAAGTATGGTAAAAATGGCGGTTATAATTGACTGATGAAATTTTATTTAACTGGTTTGATTAACTATGAGTTGAAAATTGTGTTAAATCAGTTGTCAATGATTATTTTCTAAATAAATACTACTTTGGTGTCACACTTATCAGCACAACTGACTTTTCAGAGTCAAACTTGATAAAATTTTATCGTAAAATAAATTAAGATATAAATTATGAATTAAAATAACTTATCAAAATGACTAATTCTTCATGTTATGGGTCCAAAATAGTACTTAAACCTATTTCGTATACATAATTAGACATGCCTTAACACAAGTCCATCTTATCTAATTATTTATCATAAGCTAATATAAGATAACTTTAAATTCATTTTAATATATACTTTTCAATAATTAATTTTTATATTTTATTATCACATATAATTAGATATATTGACAATCAAACATGATCATTAAAAATCATGAAAATTCTATTTTGTACATAGTTGAGACGGATGGAGTACAATATTTTATTATCTAAATTTTAAAAGCCAATTACACAAGGTTTTGAAATTTGGTAAAATAAATCTTTGTTTGATATTTTAATATAAAAATATAATTCTTAATTTCTCAGATAAGCAGATAATTAAGAATTACATTTAGTATTAAATTATCCAACAAATATTTGCTTATAAATTTCAATAATAAACAAGATTCTTAATTTTTAAGATAAAATCATTGACTGAAAAACAATTTTCTGGTCAAAGAATAACGTAGATAGTCAATATATGATAAAGTTCCCTTTAAAAGCAATAAAATAACATTTTGTTTGGTGCAAGGAAACGTATGTAGATAGTGATAGAATTCTTGAGAATAGTCATGAATTAAATCTGATTTTGTTCAAGAATAATATTTGATATTAAATTATCCAACAAATATCTGATAACAAAAATTTAAAATTAAAAAACTGTCTTGTTTAATTAATACAAAAATGTTATTAATAGAATATAAAAATTTAACCAAACATTTTATGTGAAATTAGATTTACACAAAATATTTTTTATATAATTTAATACCAAATGTAATTTTGTAAACTACATAAGTTTAATTTTGGGTTACTGTTAAATAAGTGTGAATTTTCTATATTGATAGTAATTTTCTTAGACTTGTTATTGAATAAGTGTGTATGCGCACATTAGTATTGATTTTCTATTTGATCGATTAAATTTTATGTTCACAATGACTGATCTGGATTTTTCAAGTCGATATGTAGTTCTCGACCAAGTTGTAAAGGTCGTATCATTTTCAAGACATACTTGTCAAGGTCGTATCTTTTTCTCGATCTGATATAGGAACGATGTTTTACTAAAATTAGCACTAATTTAACTCACTAATTTATGTAATTGTATTTTAACCTCACTAAAATTATTTCCTAGATCTAGGGTACAGATCTGAGGGAATACATACAGTACGAGAGATCTGGTTAACATAGTTTTTGTTGATATCGATCTAGTTCTTATTCTCGAAAGCGGTATTATAATTTTATAGATCTTTTATTTATAACTGGACAAATAGTCTAATTAAGAAATATTTTCACTATTTTTTTGATAAGATTCTTAGATGAAATATTAATTGCACTATTTACAAATTTTATTTGGGATTTTGAAAGCAATATTTCATAGAAACATGGACCATTGATAACCGACATTAAAGTATTGTGTCTGTCTGCACCACACACATTACACATTTTAAACAAAATAAATAAATATATGAACAGCCACAAAATTCGATAGTACATTGCAGACCCCATCTGTTTTTTCTGAGATCTTCAATGCCACATATAGTGTCATCAACAATTACTCAAAGAAATAGGATGCTAAACGTGTTCCATTCTTTCTCCATTTCAGTCGAAATTGTACATTTTTATCTGACTGTTCTAATTTAAATCGCACACTTTTCTTCTGTCGTAATGCTCGTTTATTTTTCTTCAAGTCATTTCATCACTTTTCTTCTCAAATTCAATATCTATCATTCATTTTACGATCACTAATTCATCTTTCATTTTATATTTACGCAAATTTCACTGAGACGGAGAAAGTATATAAGTTTATAACATGTTTGAAATGATTGTACTTTTTTCTTCAATGCCACATATAGTGTGTAATCAACAATTAATCAAAGAAATAGTCAGCTCAAAGTACAACCATTTCAAATGTGTTATATACATTCGATCAATTTTCCATTACTAGTTGGATGTATTTATTTCTTAGTATGTCTATATAAGGCATTGTTTCCTTTGCAATATTATCAAAAAAACCAATCTCATATAATTAGCATACAAAATTTTCAAATGAATCTCCTCATACTATTAACAATCTCCTTACTTCCTCTCATAATCTTCCTTCTGCATCTCAAGAACAAAATGAAACCCTCACAATGTAATCTTCCACCAGGCCCTCCCGGGCTTCCGTTCATCGGAAACTTGCACCAGATAGATTTTTCATCTGTTCACAGATCTTTCTGGCAGATTTCACAGAAATATGGCCCTTTGATGTCACTAAAGCTTGGATCTGTTCAAACTCTGGTGATTTCTTCTGCCAGATTGGCTGAAGAAGTGCTCAAAAACCAAGATTCAGCATTTTGTAGTCGGCCTAAACTGCTAGGGCTGCAAATGCTGAGCTACAACGGGTCAGATATCGGGTTTGCAGGATACAGCAAAGAGTGGAGAGAGAGGAGGAAGATCTGTGTTCATCATCTCTTGAGTGCTAAGAGAATTCAGCAATTTCGCGCGATCCGAGAAGATGAAGCCTGCAAAATGGTCCAGAAGATCAAGAAAGATGCTGAACTTGGTAAGATCACAAATCTGAGTGAGACAATGCTTTCAATCACCAGCTCAATGATATGTAGGATTGCTTTTGGGAAGATCTTGGATGATGGAAGCAAGGAAAGAAGAAGATTTGACAGCCTAGTGCATGAAATCCAGGCAATGTTCATGGGATTCTTCTTTAGGGATTATTTTCCATACCTTGGTTGGATTGATCATCTCACTGGAATGTACTCTCGACTCGAGAGAACATTTAAGAACTTTGATTCATTTTATCAAGAAATTATCGATGAGCATCTTGATCAAAATAGGCCAAAGTCCATGGATGATGACATTATTGATCTCTTGCTTCAAATGCAACAAGATGGATCAGATTCAACCAGCATGACCATGGATCATATCAAAGCTATTTCCATGGTAATCATTCTCTCTCTCTCTCTCATGACATTGGGGACGGGCTTGCTATATGCAGGACCAATTTAGTTCAGTAGATCTAATCAAAGTGGTAAATTAGCATAACTACCTTTTATTAGCTATTACAAATTAACGTAAATACTTAAGGAAAACATTATCTTCACTTCAAGACATCATTTCTTAAATTATAATAAATGTTTAATTATCATAGCTTTAGGTCTAATTTGGATCTGTTAAAGTAATTTGTAATTTGGTCCTGCATGCATATATATATATATATGACCACCTTATTATTTTTAAATATGTCTTAATTATTGGTTAATAATACTCTCTTCGTCCCAGCTCATTCTTCACTCTTTGACTTTGGGCTATTCATATTTAAAGTTTGATAGTATATTTCAATAGATATGTAAACATCAATATTATCATGTGTTATTATTAGATTCATCTTAATATATATATTATTTAGATATCAAATTTTTATTAATCACTAAGTATGATGTTTATATTCCAAGAATATTTCATATTAATCTTTCTAGTTTTTAGTAGTTGTAACATGATTTAATATTTAAGGGCATGAATTATAACATTTTTTTGTATGAATTGCAGAACATATTCCTCGCAGGGACCGATCCAACTTCAATAGCACTAGTTTGGGCGATGACAGCACTGATCAAAAACCCTCAAATCCTGAAAAAGTTGCAGACAGAAATAAGAGAAGTTATAGGGACAAAAGAAACCTTAGTCGAAGATGATATCGAAAAACTACCTTACCTGAAGGCCACTGTGAAGGAGTGCTTCAGAATGTACCCCACTGAACCGCTTCTGATTCCAAGAGAAACTCTTTCAAAATGCACCATAGATGGCTATGAAATCCCACCTGGAACACTGGTTTATGTAAACGCTTGGGCCATCGCGAGAGATCCAAAGATCTGGGATAATCCAGATGAGTTTTCTCCAGAAAGATTCTTAAATTCTAAGATCGATGTGAAAGGGATGGATTTCCAGCTGATTCCGTTTGGATCTGGGAGAAGAGGTTGCCCTGGAAAATCCATGGGGCTGTTGATAGTTCATCTTCTGCTAGCGAATCTTCTGCACTCTTTTGATTGGGATTTGCCTCATGGGTTGAAGAATGAAGATATTGACACTGAATCTGCACCTGGTCTGGCCGCTTTCAAGAAAAATGCATTGAAACTTGTAGCGAAAAACCCCAGATTTCCAGGGGGATTCAAGAACTGAAGTTTTCTAGTCTAAATTAAAGCCAATGTTGCATGTAATATAAGAAAAGCACCCCTTCTAGGGTTTTCAGGATTCTCTAGTTTATGAATTACAGGTGCAAGCAGATGATGCAAATGTATACTTGAAAAAATGTGTACTTGAAACTATATGTGTATCACTTCTTTATTAAAATTCTTTTTTACAAGATTTTCTGAACTCCCAACTTCCGTAATTTTTCAGGGAAGTGTTGATACGTTTTAACTTATATATTGTACCTTTTAATTTGAAATGTATATTTTGTTTCTTATATATGAAAATTCTTGAATTTTTTACATTAAATATATTAGACTATAAATTTTTTACATTAAATACTTGTATAAGTAATTATATCTTTCAAACAAATAATTTTTATGTATGCATAATTTTATATATTTGAAATATGGATTAAAATGTTATAAAACACTATGTATATTGCATTTTCATAGCATCAATAATTCATAATGTTCCGTCACTCTCATTTCGGACTTTTATGTTCAATCGTGATCTATTAATCCCCCACAAATGATATGAAATCAAAAACAAATATTGTAAGTCACTTATTTTTTATCTTATCATCATTATTAGTAATAAATATGGCCTACCACATAAGGAAGAAAGAGAGGCTGAGATCTGTACTCATGAACAGAATATTCAAAGGGTTGCCAATTTTAAAACCTGATTATTGTTGGTCAGATCTGATATCTATTTTTTTTTTGCCTACTAGAAATCAGTTACACTAAAATTAATATTCAATTTAACTGAATAATTATAAGAATATTTAAATTACATATCAATCAGATATCGATGTATATTATTATGCATTTGGAGTTCTAATGAAACTATAATGCAGTCCTCACGGATACTAACTTGCTTGCCACGAAAATCACTAAAACCGATTGACAAAGAAGAGATTTTCGTGCATCAATCACTAAATCAAGCAAGGATTTGCAACACCTGCTAACACAAAGACACAAATCACAAACATTACACGATCTGTAAATCAGATCGAGCATAAAATATGACCTTTAAACTAGATCGAGAGCAAGACAGACATCTTTATACCCGGACCAACGCCGAAATTGCTTATACAGACATCGCTTAAATTGAAGAACAATACGAATGTGGACAATTCACACTTATCAGTAACAAAATTACTGGACAATTCAAACTTATTCAACAAAAGAACAAATATACTTAATCAACGATCGTTTTACCATTTCCTAGATGGGTAAGAAGATAGAAAAATAGAAAGGAGGGAGTTTTGATGGTTAGGTCTAACACCTTACTTGATTGTTCTTAGCTAGTTATTATAGTCTATTTTTTGCCAATATACTATTTCAATTATTAGGCAATGCCAATTATAGTACGAAAATTATGATTGAAAATTAGAGCTAAAAATGGTAATAGGGAAATTTAATATAATGGCGTGGTACTCCTCGTCATCACATATTCTATGCACGCAATTAGACAAAAATAACATAAATAATAATTCAATGATGACACGATTGAATGACCACGTGAATAATGGGAAAGTTGATGTTGCCTTCTAGCGAATTCTTAATTGGTGCTACTTCTCTTTGTCACATAATTTTAATTCTTGTTATTAAAGTTAATGTATAGACTAATTTTAATTTGATTAGGTTTCATAATATTTGTTGGGTGGAATATTGAGAAAGAAGTAAAGAAACATAAATTGCGAAAACGAAAATATATTACGTGGTTCATCAATGATTGGTTACATGCACGAGAATGAGACAAACTGCATTACATAGGTACTCAGAGACTACAAATGTTCCTATCGAGTGATAAGAGTTACAATAATAGAAAGACGTCTTCTAAAACCTCTTCCGGTATTGGATCCAAAAACACACTTTCACCCCAAATTACCAACGCCGAACAAAGGAGTAATCCATACCATCGGATCGGGCCCTTCTCCAATAAAATTCTCAAGAGTACCCTCTGACCCTAGATCCCGACTCGCTAACCGGATAGAGAGACCCATAATAACTCACAAAAACGGCTATAACAATATTCAACATATATCAATAATGTATAATAATATAAATTAACTGACATATACTTTCATCATTTCTTATTTTATAAATATGTTATAATTTTTCATAGCTGATTTAAAATTTACATATTTTAATACATCGACAAAGATAGAAGGTATGAAATTAATTTTAATGATTATTTTTTACATGTCCTTTCATTTGGCCAATCTAAACACGGCATCGGTTTCTTCGTCAAGAATAATTGGAATTTGTAATGATTAATGATAACTTAAGATAATGTACAAAATCTGATCTTAAATTCGTGATTGTAGGATTCTGGGAGAGCAATAGCGTGCTTGAACATTATAAATGTGTGATCAGAAATAGAACTATAAATGTCGGCAATATTGATAGTGATGGAGCCTTTTGTCGATTAAAAATCAGAGGTGACAAAACTACAATTCATGAATTCATCTAATTTTTGAAGTCGATATTTTGTCCCTATTTGGCTTGTTAAGCTCTAATTTTCTTTAGTTGCTTTAAATGTTGTGTTTTGTACTCGACCTGATTTACAGATAATGTATCTTGTCGTGATTTGTATTTTTCAAGATATTATACTAGTTTAAAGAACATAAATCATATTCTAAATTAAGTGATGTTGCTTGACTGACTTAGTAACCGATGCATGAGAAATTCTTCTTTGCAAGTGATTTTAGTGATTTTCGCGACCGGCAAGTTAATATCAATGAGGGCTGTAATACAGTTTCACTAGAGCTCCAAATCCGTTATAGTTAGTATGATTGGCATGTAATTTACTTATTTTGGTAATAGATTAGTTAAATTCGATATCCATTTCAATATAAGCTATTGGGCAAAATTCGACACGTGTGTCAAGCGAGAATTTTACCCATTTCAGGAGCTGATAAATTCTAGACTCGGATTTTATGTACTAGATTAGATTTTGTAATGAAAAGAACCAAAACAGATTAGCATTATCAAATTTGTTTATGAATCATAATATACTTGAAAATACTTTAATTATGATATTCTTACTTATATTAATCATAAATCATGATTAAAAGTGTTTTAAAATCTAGTGAAAAGGTAGGACCTTAATGTATGTCATTATAAAAGAGAGCAACATCACTGGTTAACTTCATATACAAGCTTTCAAAGAAAGATGGAACTGATCTTTCTGTTTTTGCTCATACTCCTTCCTTTTGTTCTTATCATCTTCTTCAAATGGCACAAATCCAAACGGATTATTCGCCGGCCACCAGGCCCTCCGGGGCTTCCGTTCATCGGAAACATGCACCAATTTGACAATGAAAAGCCCCATGAATTCTTGAAAAAACTGTCTGATAAATATGGTCCTCTCATGTCACTCCAGCTAGGGCGAATCCCAGTTCTCGTCGTTTCCTCGGCGAAAACTGCGAAAGAAGCCCTGAAAACCCACGATGCGCAATTTTCCGGCAGGATGACACTTTCCGGCGCCCGGAAGTTATCCTACAACCGCCTCGACGTCGGGTTCGCTCCATACGGAGAATACTGGAGAGAAATGAGAAAGATAAGTGTTCTTCATCTCCTTAGCCCTAAAAGAGTTCAATCATTTCTCCCAAACATAGAAGATGAAGTTTCCGTCTTCATTTCGAAAATTTCCCGACTTTCTTCCTCTTCTCAGATCATCAACCTGAGTACGATGACTATCTACTTAGCCTGCTCGATTATCTGTCGATTAGCTTTCGGAAAGAATTTCGATGAAGAGAGCCTTGATCAGAAGAGGCTGGATCAGATCTTGAGAGAGAGCCAAGCAATGTTTTCTGGTTTTTTTGTGGCTGATTATCTTCCTGTATTGGGTTGGATCGATAAATTTTCCGGGATGTCGAATCGCCTTGAGAAGAATTTCAGGGATCTGGATTCGTTCTACCAAGAACTCATTGAAGATCATCTAGATCCAAACAGGCCAGATACGATGGAGGATGATGTCATTGATATCTTGATCAAGATAAAAGATGAGAAATCTTCACTCTTTGATCTAACTTGGGATCACATCAAGGCAATGCTCATGGTAATTTCCTAGCACTATTTGTTTTTGAAATTGGTTATATAGCGTACTCCCTCCGTCCCAACCAAAAAATTAGCGGGAACGAAGCTCAATTCTTAAGAAAAAGGGTAAAAAGGGTAAAATGGACTTTTCTTTGCGCTAAAAGAGGAATTATTAAAAGTAAGACTCTTTAATTAGGGCATCCCAAAATAGACAGTAAAATCGTTTAATCGAGACGGAGGGAGTATTTTTTTTAAATTGTTACATTTTTCAATGTTATTGGAACTCCCTTTTAGATATACTCTGTTTCTCAAAGGTGTCAAAAGAACAAAAGTAACGTGAATTTTGTACATATACTCTGTTTTCCCCTGTCATATTATTGTATGAATATACTCCCTCAACCTTTTCACTCCTATCCAAAATAAAGTATGTAAAATTGTAAATCTAACTAAACTGAATTGATCTAGATGTTCGGCACTAGTTATAATAAGTAAGATGTACAATACATATATTATAAATGTGTATTTCAGTTATAATATTTATACAAAATTACATTTCAAGTAATTTTAAATAAGCTATTAACGGACCTTTGTTTTATTCTATTTCAATTTTTTTTGGGTCGGGTTAAATTTGGGTAATTTGTCTTTTTAAGATGGTGTTCAGGCTCTCGGGTCAGAAACTGACAGCAATGTAACCTTTGTTGTGCTCAACAGATTCTATTTATTGCCGGAACAGATACAAGTGCATCATCGATCATTTGGGCGATGACAGCATTGATGAAGTCTCCTTTAGCTATGAAAAGAGTCCAAGCCGAGATCCGAGAAGTGGTAGGAAAGAAAGGAGCCATTGGTGAAGAAGAACTTCAAAAACTTCCTTACTTAGATGCAGTGATAAAAGAAGCCTTCAGGTTATACCCTCCAACACCAGTCTTGGTTCCAAGAGAAACCATTGAAGATTGCACCATACAAGGCTATGACATTGAAGCAAACACCATGGTTATTGTCAACGCTTGGGCGATCGCCAGAGATCCTGAAATCTGGGAAAATCCAGAAAAATTCGCGCCTGAGAGGTTTCTGAATAGTAAGATTGACATGAAAGGGAACGATTTTGAGCTGATTCCGTTTGGATCGGGAAGAAGAGGTTGCCCCGGAATAAATTTAGGTTTGATGAATGTGAAAGTTGGTCTTGCCAATCTTCTTCATTCTTTTGATTGGGAATTACCACCTGGGATGAAGATTGAAGACATTGATACTGATACAATGCCAGGAGTAACCATGCATAAGAGAACTCCTCTTTGCCTTTTTGCTAAGAAATACAAGCCCTAACTACTGGAAATCCCGATGTTCCTAAGTTAGGGCTTGTATATTGCCGGAAACATGAATCTTGTCAATAATGTAAAGACCTTCTTTCCCAAAACTATATGTTATATATGTTGTATAAATCGATGAACATAAATATTTATTGAAGTTTATAAGTCACTCTATCTCTATTATATGGTTGAATAGAACAAAAAACGGTAATGACGACGGATTAATACTTTTAAATAGCTAAAAAATTTCACAGCTCAATAGTTATCAACTAATTCGCCAATTTCAATTATGTCTCAATGACAAATTAATAAATTAGAATAGTAAAAAATGTCTACATCTAAAAAATTATTAGGTATTCCGTCAATTTTTGACATTGATGGAGTCATGCCAATCTTATATATAGATCCACCCAATGTTTGTTCACTTGTTGAGTTGAGCCAAAAGGTGAGAACCATATAGTTAGGGTTTTAAAATGGCCATTTCTTATGCATTTGGAATAAACTTACAGTCCTATATACAAGTGAAAATCAAATAGAATAAATCATATAATATTCAAATTTCGATCCAAAAAAATATTATTCAAATACATTATTAATACCCACAAGATTATACATTGAGTGTTCTGATACACGACCAAAACTATAACACATTATTTGTGATGTAAAAAGGGACATTCCGTGGTAAATAAAGCATTATTTTTATTTATTTTACATCAAAAACACGTTTTATAGCCACAAGAGAAAGAGGGTTTCTTGGAAGCGTGGTTAACCCTGGCAAACCTTCAGTATCAATGTCAGTTGCATTCATCCCATCAGGCAATTCCCAGTCGAAGAAATTCAGAAGATTCGCGATCACGAGCTCCACAGTAGCCATAGCCAAGTACGCTCCCGGGCAACCCCTCCGGCCCGACCCGAACGGGATAAGCTCGTAGCACTGCCCCTTGATCACATCAATGTCTTTTTCGAGGAATCGCTCGGGCCTGAACTCGTTGGGGCTTTCCCACGTGTTCGGGTCCCGAGCGATGGCCCACGCGTTGATCACGACGAAGGTGTCGGGTTCAATGCCGTGGCCCGCTAGGTTGCAGCTAGCTGTGGTTTCCCTTGGGAGGAGAAGGGGGACTGGGATTTGTAGCCTTAGGGTTTCTTTCACAACTGCATTTAGGTATGGGATTCGGGTCAGCATATCCGGGTCGATTCGGGTTTGGTTGGCGAATAGGTCTCTTATTTCGGTTTGGAGTCGGTTCATGACCCTAGGGTTCTTCATTAGAGATGTCATTGCCCAGATGCTTGTTGCTGCACTTGATTCTGTTGCTGCTATAAATATGTTCTGCAAAAGAATTTGAATTCCAATATACAGTTATATATAGCTAGGTATATATAGTAAACACTAGTAATGTCGGTCCAAAGATTTTAGGGGACTGAAACAAAAATAATAACAGACCTATATTTTGAGTTGATTGTTATAAAAACGATTCTTATTTCTTAGTCATTTTCAGACTCGTTATGTGCAAGTTTTTTTTACTGTCTAAATACACATTAAATACACACAAAATTTAAATAAATTGGATTTTTTTCAGCCCAAAATTTTGGAGCGTGAAGCGGTGTTGTCACTCACGACACTAATTGGGCCGGGCCTGAACACTAGTAATCTTACTTTCAAATTGAAGTTAATTGGTTTGGAAAAAAGTGTACAGATCGAGTAACTTCAATTTATTTTGCTGAACCGAAGTAAAAATTAGTGCATCGATATAGTACTAGCGCGACTAAATTAAAATTGAATTTCACCAAACCATATTTTAACAGAAATGATTTTGACCTAATCTGAACCGAACTAAAAAAACTCACATGAAACAAGACGACAAACCCTAAACAAGACTAAATACGTAAAGTGAACTGAATTGAACTGAAATTACCGTTAAGATGGCTTTGATGTGATCATAAGTCAGATCAACCAAGGCTCCTCTCTCCTGTTTGAGCTGGATCAACATATCAAGAATATTGTTCTTCAGAGATTCAGGCCTGCTTGGATCTAAATGCTCCTGAATCAAATCTTGGTAGAATGAATCCAGCTCCTGATAATTTCTCTCCAGGCCCCTCATCATCCCCCTGATTCTATCCAGCCACCTCAGGGAAGGAATATAATCTGAAATGAAAAACCCTCCCAGCAGCTCCTCAGTCTCAGTCAGAATCTGGTTCGCGCTCCGTTTATCCTTCCCGTGCGCCACATCACCGCTCTTCCCGAACGCGATCCTGCATATTATCCTGCTGGTGAGGGACACCAAATGAGGCCTCAGCTTTATCAGCTTCCCGGAAGCTGATAAAGCTGAAATGTTCTTCATCAACTCAATGATTTCCTCTTCATGGACATGGCGAAATGAGTTGACCTTTTTCAGACTGAGGAGATGGAGCACTGTCACCTTCCTCATTTCTCTCCAGTAGGACCCGTATTTCGCGAACCCGATGTCCAGGCCTCCATAGGATAGCCTCTGGGTGCAAACTAGGGCAGGCCTGCCTGAAAAGGCGATATCGTTGTATTTTAGGGCTTCTTTGACAACTTCAGCAGATGAAAGAACAAGAACATTTAGTTTCCCTAGTTTCAGGGAGAAGAGAGGTCCAAATTTCTTGGCTAGGTTTTGTAGGTAAATTTCAGGGTGTCTGCTATCGAACTGATGCAAGTTTCCGATCCAGGGAAGTCCTGAAGGACCTGGAACTGGATTATGAGTTTTTTTGGAGGGTTTTTTGCTGTTTGAAAGAAGAAAAATGCCTAGCAAAGGAAGAAGTATGAGAAGGAAAAACCAGGGCTCCATTGTTTTTCCTTTCTCTGGAAATGATGAGTTCAGTTCTGATGTGTTATTTGCATTTACATGCATACCTATATATAGACAGTTCATCTAGCCAGAACTTGCCTTTTGAATTTCAATTTTTATTGAATATTTTTATGAAGTACTGCTACATAAACGGTCCGAAATTTTACTCAACATCGTCTAAAAATATCATTAAAATTACAATATTATGCTAAATTTTCCTATAAACATAATAAACATGGATATATATTTTCATAAATTTACACCGTATTTTAAATTATTAGGAGCACCCTATTTTTAGTAACCACATATATACACACATAAGAGTCAATGAACTGAATATTTTTAGGGTTTTTAAATTTTTGATTCAACGTGGATAGTCATGAATCTCTCATTTTTTAGTATACTGTTGGACTAAATTTCGGGTAAGTTAAAAAATACATGAGACAAAATATGCGAGGTTATACATAATCCAGTATTTAATCGGTGTCGTCCAAAATATATATGAAATGAAATGACATTATTGCGCTCTGTAGGTAGATTAATAAGTTTTTCAAAAAATCTCAAATATTGATGGATATTTTTGTACTTTCGTACAGTTTCAGATTATAGAAATAAAATATCGGATTGGATATAATAAGCTCCGACAAAATCTATATATCGATCAAGATCTACATTCAGTGTATGAAGGAGAGAGATCAGCAGCAGTTTCTAGTGAAATTGTATTCATACAAAATTTCAAAGACTGATAAATATTCCAACCTGAAAATAAGCCAGAAATAGATGCAGATATGCAATGTTTACGTGAATATGACGATGAAGAAATCTGACCAAAGAATATGGTTGTGAAGTCAAAATAAAATATTTTTCAAATGATTTTCTCGAAATTATCTTTTTCTTTTTGAAAACAAGAACTTTCATAATTTCAAATTATTGTTCAGAAACGAATGACAATTTTCAATTAGTTTATTAGGAAAAAGTTTTACTGCTTATATTACATTAATTTGTTGCAAATAAAGGTGTAAATTATTTTTTAACGCTCAAAATTTTCTTGTGGCTGCTAACATTAAATTATGAAAAAACTAGAGAAAAATATAAGATGGATATTTATATAGTACACTTGCCATGTAAGTTTCTTATTGAGAGCATCTATATTAACAGTTTATTTCATGATGGACTTATTTATCAATTTAACTTTTAACACATTCATATCTACTATATACTTAACAACCAACCATCCTTTTAATTAAATTATAATGTTTGATTGGTATAACTAAATTCTTCATTCAATTGGAAACGTGATGATCCATGTATAAGTGCTAATTTAAAATAACCATAAGTTCATTAACAATAAATCAAAGAAAACAATATATCTAGTTGCATGTCACATGTGTTTAATACTTAAAGGAAATTTGATTGTAATGTAAACATAATCATAAAAAACTATGGAATATAAAAAATTTCTTTTAGGCCTAAAACAAAATTGGATGGCCAATACATCACGAATTAGTGTAGGCCAAAATATCGCGCAAGTTTTTTTTATAGAGCACTGGTTTTGGTATATTGTCTATCATTATATTTTCTTGACCGGTTCTTTACTTGAATACTGACTTCTAATCTGATTCAATAGATAGGCAAGAGATATATGAGTCAAGAAAATTTTTGACTCTCCCTCTCTGTCTGATCAGATTTGTAATCTGTAGAGGCAGATATATTTTTTGACATCTCTGCTTGATGAGGGTGAGCGGCTCTCTGGCGCCTTTCATTGTGTGTGAACGAGGTATGTCTCTTACTGTCATAGCGAGCCATACTGCTAGAAATGACATGATGTCCTACTAGCAGGCTTTAACTGGCCTGAGACTACAACGTAAATGAACAGTATCGCACCGCATAAAGAAAACGATAGTATATATGAAGAAATGAGACTTTCTAGGGAGTTATCATATTGTTTGGGATGTCAAGACAGTATTGTAGCATGTATGCAGTCTGTTAGTCAAACTGGCATTTTTTAAAGCACTACTGGTTTCAACCGTGATCTTGTTAGACCCATTTTTCTAGTATTAATTTTACCATTAGCTAGAGGATGTGTCCAAATACTAGATAGGCTAGAATTAATCTTTTTTTGTTTGTGTGTTTTTTGTCCAAATGACAAGTCTATTCTTGATTCTCTTCTCTCAAACATTACACTTCACTATTTTCTATTTTTGTTTTTTCCCCAAATGGTCTATTATGTTGGTTTATTAAATTCCAAATTCAACTAAGGTATATTTCATGACTTGTTTATTTGTTTCTATTTATGACTTATTTCAACCCAAGTTTAGACTATGATTGATTATTTTTAAACTACTTGGCTTTTTCTAAACCTATATTGATTAAACTATGGCTCTATGAAAAGAAAAGTAAAAATATTGAATTTTGTAAAAAAAGATTAAATTACTATTAATTGGTAAAGAATTTGATTTGATGGTCTAAATTAATTTGAACAATGAAGAGCAAAAGCTCTTGAACAAGAACAAGAAGATTGTAACTTGATTTGGACCCATTTTATTGTACATAATTAATTGTGAATTCGGTCTTTTTTGTGATATGACCGAAGTACTTAAGTTAAAATAGATTTCTCTCTATAACACGCACAAGTTGGACCCATGACCATTACATAATGATATTTAATGGAAAAAACCTCATAGAAGAAAATCCATGCCATATTATTAATTAATTTCTATAGGTTACACAAACTTTGACTATCACTTATAATATGAATCTTATAAGTTCAAATTGCATTATTAATAGGAAGAACATCTTCTTTCCCATACATGTATTTATCAACCAATTTTCTAGCCAACTCCCAACAAGTTATACATTTAACTATTAAGAAAAGCATGAAATCATTTAAACTAAGTAAATGATGAAAAATATGAAAACAAATCAATCATACTAGAAGACGCGTTTCTTGGCTACTAGACACAGAGGGTTCTTAGGGAGCGAGGTCAATCCAGGCAAACCCTCGGTGTCAATATCATCAACGGTCATCCCTTTTGGCAATTCCCAATCGAAAAAGTTCAAAAGGTTTGCAATCACGAGCTCGACTGTCACCATGGCCAAAGCTGCGCCGGGGCATCCCCTCCGACCCGACCCAAATGGGAGAAGTTCGTAGCATTGTCCTTTCACAACATCGATATCATTTTCAAGAAATCGCTCGGGTTTGAACTCATTAGGGTTTTCCCAGGTCTTTGGATCCATTGCGATGGCCCATGCATTGATCATGATGAAGGTGTCAGGCTCAATATCATAACCGGCTATTTTACATCCTGCTATGGTTTCTCTTGGAAGGAGAAGTGGGACTGGAATGTGAAGCCTTAGGGCTTCTTTCACCACTGCCGTTAGGTAAGGAATTTGTGACAGCTGATCTGCATCGATCTTAGTTTGATTAGCGAATAGATCCCTAACTTCTTTTTGAAGTCTCTTTAGCACCCTAGGGTTTTTCATTATGAATGTCATTGCCCATATAGCTGATGCTGCACTTGAATCAGTCGCCGCTATGAATATATTCTGAAAAAAACAAATCATCATCAAAATCAAAACTTTATACATAAACTAATATAAAAAAAACATCTTGAATCAGTATGTAGGCATTTATTTATTTTTTATTGTTTTTGTAATGATATTGTTGTATCGAAGACTAATCTTGAAGGTATTAGTATAAGCTGAATCGTCACTACATAGTTCTAATTAGTTATGTATATAAGAAATGAAACATATCTACCTCGGATTAAAGAATATTACTCTAGTCAAAAAAATTATAGTTAATAAAATGCGTGACTAATGCGTGTAACTAACTCAGTTACGTGTTAATTCCAAATACCACATACGTTAAATATTAGTTTGACAAAGTGTTATAAGTAATTTAGTATTTTGCTTAAAAAAATCAATAAAATCATCTGATTTAGTTTTAAAAATTAAAACATTGAATAATATATTTCTATTTTTATACAGTATTTTGTATTAGAAAAATAAAATATTAAACTATAAATAGCAACATCCCATATAAATTGACAAAAAATTTCCAGGTTTCTGTCTTATTTATTAGTCAAAGGAGTACCCTGATTTGCTATTTATGTATATCAAAGAGTACACAGTTTGGTGCATATTTTATTTCGTCTATTCAGATTTTTCGAAAAGTCAAATAAAATGTCTTTGAATTCTTATCTTGTAAATCGAAATTTAAATTATTATATTAATATTTTGAAGTTTAATAAGAAAATGAAAGAGTGAGAGAGTCATAGACGTTTCTGTTTAAAATTAGTTCACTTTCACCATTTAATTGGTCATTATAAACTTTGAAAATCATACAGATTATAACATTTAGTTTAATTTTACTATTTAAATGGTCATAATTTGATAAAAAATTGCAATATTAATATTTATATTTCATTCTTCTTATGAAATACTCAAAATAAATGTATTTAATTTATTAAAAAAATAAACCTTAAAAATGGGGACATACCGTGAGTATGGCTTTGATATGATTATGGGTCAAATCAACCAAGGAAGATTTATCCTTTTTAATCTGAAGCAACATATCAAGAATATTGTTCTTCTGAGATTCAGGCCTGTTTGGATCTAAATGCTCCTCGATCAGATCCTGGTAAAATGAATCCAGTTCCTGGTAATTTCTCTCCAGATGACTCATCATTCCCCTGATTCTGTCCAGAAACCCAAGTGCCGGAATGTAGTCGGAGATGAAAAACCCTCCGAGCAAATGCTCGGTATCCGTCAGGATCTCGTCGGCGCTCCGTTTGCTATCGCCGTGGGCGACATCGCCGCTCTTTCCGAAGGCGATCCGGCAGGTTATCCGGCTAGTCAGGGAGACTAAGTTGGTTCTCAGGTTGACAAGTTCATTAGAAGCTGATAATCTGGAAATGTTATCCATCAAATGAACCATTTCCTCTTCATGGACAGGGCGAAATGAGAGGATCTTCTTCATGCTTAGGAGCTCGAGCACCATGACCTTCCTCATTTCACGCCAGTACGGACCGTATTTCGCGAACCCGATGTCGAGGCCGCCGTAGGAGAGCTTTTGGGTGCAAGTGAGAGAAGGCCTGCCGGAAAACGTAATGTCGTGGTCTTTTAGGGCTTCCCTCACAACCTCTGCTGAAGAAATCACGACCATATTGAGTTTCCCCATCTTTAGGGAGAACAATGGGCCGTATTTCTTCGCGAGTTTGTGAAGGAAGATCTCGGGGTTTCCAGCCTCGAACTGATGCATGTTCCCGATCCATGGCAGACCCCGCGGACCGGGAACTCGATTATTTCCTTTCTTAGAGTGTTTTTTGTTGTTGGAAAGAAGAAAAATTCCTATAAATGGTAGAAGTACTAGGAGGATAAACCAAGGATCCATTTCTTTGTTTGGAGGGAAAGTATATTTGATTTTCTTGTATTGGAATATGATTTTGATTCGTGATATTGCTTCGATTTATATACAAGTGTCGTTGGATGATTTGCTAAATATAAATTCATAAAGTCATCGACGTCATTTTCGTTTAATTAGTTGTACTTTGGTGTACTATTATTTATTTTAGAGAAATTTGCCACTTATTTCCATGCGTGCGGTCAGCCAAAGAGTAAATAGTTATAAGAACACGAATAATATAGATTTTATTTTGTAACTACTATTTTCTTGGTCTTCATATTTACAAATACAAAGATTAAATTAGTTGAGATCGGATCATATATAGTGTGAAATAAATTAGTTAATACTTTTATTTAATTATAACATGTGTTTGTAATTAATGTTTGTTAGGATCTGTTTTCATGAATTTGTTTTTTACTGATCTGAACTGAACGAATTAGAGAAATCAGTGTGTTAATTAGTTAATATATTTGTATCCAAGTTAATTCATATAGTCAATTATGAAACTCTAGTTTAATTATTACAATTTGTGATGGCTAGATTTAGTTGCATTATTAATTGTTCCTGTCATATAATGCTTGGGTGAATACTAAATTATTCACCCAATTAAATTGTAATACTTCTTTGAAATTTATGAAAGGGCCGAAATAATATACAGGTGTGGAACGGAGATCTATTATTCGAGATTTTGTAAGTTTATCCTGAATATGAACTTATGAGCTTCTTAAGAAAGATCCCATCATATGTTTTCTGCGAAAAATTCTCCGATATTGATAAATCAAATTTCATTAAAATCATTTAATATAGAAACACGAGAGTGCTCATTTTACACGGACTACGAAGAAACTTCAGAAAATCTAATTTTAGAAATTTTTGCTAGCAGTCTCTGAATGTCTGCCAGCAACGATCGTATTTGAGTCCTCATTGATCTTCCTGGAACCAAATGAGTAGCTGGGAGTCAGACTTGATGTGCAGCCGAGTAGGTTAGTGAAGTTTCGTGTATTCGAGCGCCTTCCAATATTCATAAATTTCATCATGCAATGATGAAAAAGCTCTAAAATATTCCTCTCCGAGGTGCTGCGACTGATTCAAGAAATTATGCGGACTACAAGTCCAAGCTGAAGCTGCAGCGCCTGTTTATTTTTAGAAATGTTGAATCGAATTTAATTTCCTAGAAGTGACCGATGCTCAAGTTAGTATTGTAAACGATATATGAATTAAAAATACTCTGATGATCTTCTCCATATGGTAGGTAAGTTATGCTCATTATTAAACTTTTTACAGAGATAAAATTTAATCAAGGTATATCTTTTTAATCCGAAATTAAATTCAATATATAGAAGATTAACTTAATTAAAAGTAAAATGTCAATCAATTCCATTGCAAACCAACATTTGATAGATTTGGATTATTATCCAGTTAAAATCATTCATTCAAAATGACAAAATTCAAGAAAATTTAGAAATAGTTATCTTATTTAAGAAATTCATAAATATATTTAATATTTTTATGAAGTAAAATCATTCGAGAAGTCTAAATTTTAATTTTTGACACAAAATCCCGCCAATCTCAGGAATATTCATGCCGCACGGGGAGGGTTGACATTGCATAAAATCTGGTGTGGAAGAACCAGAAATATTTTGAATTTTCAGCAGCTTTCTAGCTAGGTAATCTATTTTCGAGATTATTCATATACCAATAAATGCATAATTGACTTTGATTATTATATAATTTGAACATATCAAAATGTCTAGTAACATATTTATTTCTACCAGAATTTAATTATAATAAGTAAGAATTTATATAAATAAAATATATTAACACACAAATATTCTAATTGAATCTTTCCTTTGTAATAGGACCTATAAATGAAGTACCACCGGCTATTACTATCGATTCCGACTTTATACAATTGAGAAGGATAAGTTTTTGGGATAGATCCAATAAGATTACCCTTGCAAGATCGCGACCCTTTATGTGTGTTGTCTAGGGTGTAAGGGACATGATAACTTGAGTCACGCTCACCTTTCTCCGTGTCTGTTCCAATTTTCATATTCAACTATGACTAACTTAACGATGACAGCTAAACACGAAAATTGCGCTTGTTGTCGAACTTAATCTAACACCTTACTACATGAACGGATGACAGCCATACACTACCTTTATCAGCGTTTTCGAGGAAACCCCATCTTCAAGAGGGTAAATTAATTAAATAAACATATAAACTATTCGATGCAAAAATGAGAAAGTGCGATACATATATACACGACATATAATACACATAGCTGGTACATATATATCACTGGAAGTCTGTTTATATTTCCATATTCAACTATAACAAACTCAACGATGACAAGTAAACACGAAAATTGCACTTGTTGTCGAACTTAATCTAACACCTTACGACATGAACGGATGACAGCCATACACCACCTTTATCCGCATTTTTGAGGAAACCCCTCACCTTCAAGAGGGTAAATTGATTAACTTGACGTCACACTCACCTTCCTCCGTCTTATCATTAGAAGTATGTTAAGATTTTCATATTCAACTATGACAAACTCAACGATGACAGCTAAACACGGAAATTGCGCTTGTTGTCGAACTTAATCTAACACCTACGACATGAACGGATGACAATCATGCACCGCATTTATCCGCGTTTTCGAAGAAACCCCTCAACCTTCAAGAGAATAAATTAATTAAATAAACATATAAACTATTCGATGCTACCATAATAGTTTAATTTGTTCGTTGACTATATATATGTCTCTTACAACTACCACGCGTATGTTCTATTAGGAAGAACTTTTAATTTAAAATACATAATTTAATCGAAACGCTGTTATTAATTTTCTCACTAAGAAGTAACAGTGCTAATTAACCTTAAAATATATGGACATCTTTGAACGAAAATTATTCAATTTTTGGGAGATAATATATTCTGTCAACGTGATGGAATGTGTGGACTTTATCGGGTTTTTAATATTTAAGGGCTGTTGACTGAATCTTGAGCTTTGAAAAATTCTCGTTTTTGTTTGTTTTTATTCACAAACAAATTAACAAGTCTAATTTGTAAACGTAATATTTGTATTAAAGTCAATAAGAAACTGTTAATTAAACTGGTTAGATTGACAAAAGAGTTATGGTATTTGCATACATATTATCTTAGAGTTTGTGTTAACATGGATATATATTTTCAATTCATTTTAGTTCAATTCGATTTTGATAAATATATTATATTTAGGTGTTTGATATATAAAGGTCGTTTTTACTTCGGTAGATGTGGGAAAATATCATAATTACCCTTCATTCGTTTATTAATTTTTACAAATATATTTCTAAAACCTTACATTGAATGCTTAAACCCGTCTTACGTAATGATTGAATACGTGTCCAAATCATAAATTACTTTTTTGAGAATTAAATATGTAGAGGAACATTATTGTCACTTTAAATTTAACTAAGATCTGAATAAGTAAATTGGACATCCACACTTATTTAATACGTTAACTTTTTACTCAATTAATACGTTTCAGTTTATTTTTGTTAGGTGGAGCAAAAACAAGTTTTGAAACATATTGTGAAATTATTATTTAGCATGGAAAAATTCTAATATCTTATATAAATTGAGCTCATCTAGATATATAGCATCTTTTTCCAATGTTTTGAAATTCAGTCTATATATTTCAACAACATTAATTAAGCCATCTAGCCGGTGCGACTTTTTTCCCGCCACTATTTGAAAATAATTAATTATGTCAACTGCGTTTGAGTTCTGTTTTCTTCCTCTTCAATTAATTTTGGGAGAAAACTAATTAATAAAGGAGTAATTATATTTACCAGCTGTTTTACGCAAATAAAATTCTTTACGTAACCTTGTTTTTTTCTCAAGATAATAGGAACACCTTCTCCGATTGATAAAATTGAAATCTGAAATATGAAGTGTTAAGTCTGAAATCTGAAGTCTGAACGATTAAGTGCTGAAAAACTAAAAATAGTAAAGTTCATATGTTTGAATCTGAAGTCTGGATGAGAAATGTAAACTAAATTTTCCAAAATAGTAAACATTTCATGCATTAAGTGATAAGTAAAAACCAAATCACTTATTTGAAAGGGTATTTTTGTACTTAACAATTAAGACCCACTTTTTTATTAGGATATTAATTTTACCATTATCAAACAACTCAAATTTTAATTAAGTATTTTTTCATTAAGTTACCCACCTAATTGGTTATCAAACAGAGTCTTATAAGTGTTACATATTCCTCTTTTATCATTAAAAAATTAAAATATAATATATAAAATATTTTCTCATAAATATCCGAATCAAAATCGACTAAGAAATTTTGATCGGGAAAACAGCGGGATTACACGCAAGAGGTTGACATTTGTAATCAGCATGGCCGTTTCTATATGTATTTACGTTATCATGCATGTATGCAGGTCGTCACAGAGTCTAGTTTAACTTTGCAGTCAAATGTAGATAAAACCGATCGAGTTTATATATATACTGTCTCTGTCTATATATATATATATATCCGATGATTATTTGTCTTGGACCGGCCGGTCGAAGTCTGCGGTCCTTATTATATATATTTATTATACTAGTCTTCTGACATAATTCAGTTGAATGTATTATTGTATGTATTATTTATTTTGAAAATATATAGAATTAATGCAAGTAATGAAATTCACAGTATCTACTGATTGAAGATTGATGTTTGAACTAAAGCCCCATCTGGTGGAGGTTTTATATCTCCCAACCTTTATTAATGAAAATGAGAAGAAGTAAGGAAGCGGAGGTCAGAGGATCAAATTCACTCAGGCGCATCATATTAAGAAATCATTTCTCCTCTAATTTCCCGGGTCAAACTCTCCAGAAGTGCTCGATCAAGCTGCATCGAGGATGCCCACATCAAGGGAGTATCAAAACTGGTGTAAGTGGGATTTTCACCCCACTCTAATTAGTATGGTGATCACCTCGACATACGGAATCAACAGAGTAGAGTAGGGTTAGATTAGGATAGTTATTAGAATTCTTATACAGATTAGATCATTGTAGTGAACGCATTAAAAAAACAAAACAAAAAACAAAAAAGTAAAAACCGAAGTTTACCATGAAAATTGCCATTATGTTTACATGGTAATTCCAGCATATCAGAGATAAGATTGATGATGCAGCTCAATTTCTTTATTCAACAGTGTGAGAAAACTTCTGAAACCTTCTGTCATTCTGATGAAGGCCCAATTTATTATCTCCAAACAACACTAGTAGCCCAATTTAGTGAAAGGTCCATACATTATCAATGAATAAGGTTTGGAAGTGGGGATTAAAGTTTATTAATTATGTACCCAAACACCAAGAAGCCTGCAATAATAGAGCCTGCAATAATGTCAGAATTTTGAAATTCAGGTGACCATCCCATATTAAATATCTGCATCATACATCAATTTTCATGTTAAAAAATTCTCCATATTAAGTGTTTAGTTGGATTTTAGTTTGGTATTTTGAGAGCCTGATTTTGCAAAAACTTGTTTGGTTGGGTTAGGATTTTGTAAGTATGGAACAAAATTTTTGTTTGGTTGGACGGATTTTTTTTTGAAGGAAAAAAATATCATAATCATGTTACTGGAAAACGTCCAGAATCGTTTGAGAAGAAGAATGTGAGAGAAGTATTCCACTCTAGTCTACTAGCTGTCTATTCCCTAGCATATCCGGCTAATGAATCGGCCAAATTATTGTTGTTTCTTGGAATCCAACATGGGAAACCCTTGTCAGACTCAACAATCTTCCTCTTCACCTCTTCGACTAAATTATGGCACGTCACTGTAGGTGGTTCCATGTCTCTCACCATGCGCACTTATGGTTGGACGCGATTTTGTAAGTCTAGATAAAATTGTTTGATTTGTTGGAATTTTGTAGGTCTAGCACAAAAATCTTATTTGGTAGGGGAAAGTATTGATATGCCAAAAACTGAACTTTATATGCTAAAATCTGAACTTTCAAAAACCATTTAAACTAGATAAAATTTTTCAAAACTGAACTTTCAAAATTTAGTTTTTCAAAAACTTGTCCAGCTAAACGCAGCCTTATCTTTGTTAGAGGATCTTCAATTTTCATGTTAAATATTATCCATTATGCATACAATGATCAATTATTGGTGCTAAAAACTTCTCCATATATTTTCATGTAAAATATATCTCAATTAATTAGTTCCCATTACCCGAAAACTCATGTTTCACGCCATCAACTATATGCACTTTTTTATATTCCAATGATTATGTGTAGTACTTTGTGTGATTAGTTTTGAAAACAACTAATTTGGTTGGTTAGATAAGCATTTTATAATAATCTAATTAACTAATGACTAAAATTGTTTATAATAATATGTTTTGTTTCATGAAATTGATGTAATTGGCTACTTCACAAAAAAACATGTAACACGATTAGGAGAAGAACCCACTTTACACACCTCACTCTTCATGTGACTTCTTATATCAATTAATATTTTTCTTTGGTGTAAACTTTTAAATCAACTAATATCTTCTTCCTTATCCTTTATTTAATTTATTAATAAACGTACGTTACATTAATTATTCCGAGTTTGAATAAAATTTCTGATAGTTTTTAATTATTGCTATGGTGTTGATTTTTAAAATATTTTCAGCATCTCCCACTATGATTTTTTTATATATAATAATCTTATCTTAAAGCGTTATGAAAAAAGTTCAGTTTCGTTTGACAAAATGAACATTGAAAATGTTCACATTCTATGATTAATTTTTAGTGAACGGCAATTATTGTATTATTCAAATTTTATGATAATCTAAGAAAATTTTTATCAAATTATACTTTAAATGAATTAAACAAATTTGAATTGAGATAATATTCTTAATGTAAATTCATAAATGGAGTATTTGTAACGTTTGAACCTAAATAAATCTAATTACATGTCTAAATCAGATCTTCACCTACCATCATATAGGCCGGCTGATATATACAAAATCATTGATCTAAAATTGTTCTCTATAACTATAAGACAATAAGTTTTTCTAATCAAACAATAAATTCATTATTTCTTAGCAATGGAGTTCTTCCTTGTCCTTCTTTCACTCTCTCTATCAGCTCTGCTACTCTTAATCCTCCATCACACCAAGAACAAAAAAACCGTGAAAACTCGCAATCCACCAGGCCCTCCAACACTTCCGTTCATCGGAAACTTGCACCAGATCGACGTTTCATGCCTTCACATATACTTATGGAACCTCTCAAAGAAATATGGTCCTTTGATGCTGATGAAGTTCGGCGCCATTCCAACCCTAGTCATTTCTTCAGCTAGATTAGCTGAAGAAGTGATGAAAAACCAAGATCTAGTGTTCTGCAGCCGACCTAGAATGGTTGGACAGCTGAAATTGAGCTACGACGCTCTGGATATCGCGTTCTCGCCATACAATCATGAATGGCGAGAAACGAGGAAGATCATGGTCGTTCATCTCCTCAGCGTGAGAAGAATTCATCAGTTTCGCCCAATTCTCGAGGATGAAGTGTCGAGAATGATAAAGAAGATAAGAAATGACGCTGAATTAGGGCTTGTGACGAATTTGAGTGAGATGCTGATATTCACAGCCATCACAAACATTTGTAGGATTGCTTTTGGGAAGAGGCTTGAAGCTGATGATGATCAGAGGAAGAAATTGCAAAGCATTTTGTTAGAGTCTCAAGGAATGTTCATGGGATTCTTTTTTTCCGATTATTTTCCTTCCATTGGTTGGATGGATCATCTCACTGGGATGAATTCTCGACTCGAGAAAGCATTCCAGAGATCTGATTCGTTCTATCAAGAACTCATAGACGAGCATCTTGATCCGAATAGGCCGAGCTCCATGGATGATGACGTTATCGATATCATGCTTCAATTGCAACGAGATGGATTGACCTCCTTCGACATTACTACGGATCATATCAAAGCTATGCTCATGGTAATGAACCATTTTCTCCCCCTATTTTTTATTAAAATTTTTTTTTGAAAAAATCATTTGCTCATGATTTAATTATGATCGAGGAGAGAGAATTAATAGAATTGAGTGAAACAAATAAAAGAATGATTTCTTGCTACATTTTATTGGGATATATTTTGTAGTGATTTAATCTTATCTCATCGTTAGAATATTTTGTTATGATTTGATCTTATCTTATCTTATATTATAATTTTCCAATTTACACACAGTAATATAAGATTAGATCATAAAAAATTATTATAATGCATTTATTATAATATATTACTAGTGAGTTTTCTATTTCATGTGATACTTATTTTACCATAGCTTCTTGATTAGTGCATGATGATTATATGATTTATCAATGTTGTCAAATCCCTCCAGTTATGTTCTTTACTTAATTTGCTTTTCTTAAATTTTAAATCAATCAATCAAAGAAAGTAACTATAATTAATTGTCCAATTATGGAGCATTACTGATTATGACCACTTATAAAATGTGTTTTCTTGCCCATAAAGACAAATATATTGCCTGCCTGTCGCCCCTGTCACCATCTTTTTCTTTCTTGTAAACTTACTGCATTATTGAACTTAATCGTACTTTCATACAATATTTTGCACTACGGAACTAAAATACCGCTCTGTATATAGCAATATTCTAAATTTATTGTTTAAGGATGATGATAAATTGTTCTCGCGCAGAATGTGTTTCTAGCCGGGACAGAAACAAGCGTGACAACAGTTATCTGGGCAATGACTAATCTGATGAAGAATCCATCAGTCATGAAGAAGTTACAGACCGAAATCCGGCAAGCCCTGGGAAATAAACCATTTCTAGACGAAGATGATGTCCAAAACTTGCCCTACCTCACTGCAACAATCAAGGAATCGATGAGGCTCTATCCCACAGTCCCGCTTTTAGTTCCCAGAGTGACAATGGCGAAATGCAACCTAGACGGGTACGAGATTCAGAAAAATACGATGGTTTATGTGAACGCGTGGGCTATCGGAAGAGATCCAGAGATCTGGGAAAATCCAGATGAATTCAATCCAGATAAGTTCTTGAATTCTGAGGTAGATCTTAAGGGGCAGGATTTTCAGCTGATTCCGTTCGGATCTGGGAGAAGGGGCTGCCCTGGGATTCTGATGGGGCTTGTCATGGTTCATCTTCTCCTTGCTAATCTTCTGCACTCTTTTGATTGGGAATTTCCTCATGGAATGACTAAGGAAGATCTGGATGTGGAATCAGCGCCTGGTCTTGCAATGATCAAGAAAAATCATCTGAAATTTGTGGCGAAAATCCCCGTCGATATTGGAATTTAAATTTCAGTATATGTAAAATTAAGGTGAAATGAATGTTGGTTTATTTTAAATGTTTAATGTTTATTCTTACTCAAATTCATATTTGTATAAGAAGTGTAATTCTTAATTTGATGCGGGGAGATTTTATTTTTGAATTGAATAAAATAACAATCGTTTATTTCCAGCATATTTGTTTTTTGGAGTGGAATGAGTATAAAAGCAGGCAATCTGAGATCGTTTAAGCTCCTAAAAATTAGTGTTTTAATATTTTTAGATATTTAATTTCTATTTTAAAATAGTTTGATTTTTAGGTTAGGGTTTAAGAATAATATATAGGCACTTCTTGTAGCCACGAAAAATTAATTTATTATAATATATTATGAGAGTTTTCTCTTCTTTTTTGGTGATTCCGGAATAATTCAGATGAAAATCAGAGTTTAACCATTACATTTTACGCTAATGATTATTTTTCAGATTCGTATTTACTTATCATTTTACATCACTCACGATCGTTATTTTATTCAATTCACACATAAAATCTCTCCGCATCATAATTGCTAGATATAATGTTTTAATGTTAGATCCATGCTTGGTGAGAGCTGGAATGTCAAAAATGAATCTAAAAATAAATAAATTTGGGTTCATGGTGACCACTGGCAATAAAATAAATACAAGTATTTCTAAAAGATAAGGATTTGTCAAAAATGAATCCAAAAATATAAATAAATTTTATGAATTTGAAAAAAAGAAACTAAATTTTATTTCGCCCATCTACAAACCAAGAAGTTTATAAACAAAATTATAATAGAACCAACATAATTTATGCTGGAGATCGGAAAAAAAAGTCAGAAATTGAATTTTGTTAACAGAGAGTCAATCATATACATTTTATTATTTGTATATCCATAATAACAGATGGCCAGGAAAACACAGTACTTGGAAGGCGGGATGATCGATATCACATTGGTGCTGATGAAGAAGAATTTATATCCTCCAGCAACCAACTGATCCATTTAATGCATCTTACTAATTAATTTTGATTATATATATATATATATATATATATATATATATATATAGAAAGCATCTCAATCGTATAATAAATCAAACTCGAATTATAGCTTAGATGATATTAAGTTAAGCAAGATAGAAATGATCCGAAAATAAACAGGAATTTTAGGTGTAGGTTCAAATGGATTATATCTGTCCAAAAATATGATTAAATGTCTGAAATATTCCTGTAAATTTAGGGTTAAGATATGAAAAAAGAAATTTTGAGAGAAATTTGATCATTTAACCATATTTTTGGACCTGCATAATCCATTTGAATCTGCATCTATCAGATCTGATAATAAATCTACCCGATCTGATATCTACATGATGAGAACTCAAATAGACCAGAAATAAAGTAGAAACATTTCAACTTAAACTGTTTTGATATGAATGCGAATAAATTTTATTTATGTATTGCTAATAATACTTCAGAGTTTTTTTAAAAATTATGACTACCTCAACATCCACCCATATTTTTCCTACTAATATTTCTTGCTCCTTAATTATATTTTATACATTTTTTAACATGCTAGGCCAGCTAACATGAGAGAAAATAGAGTCACTAGAAATACAATTTACTTAATTTGGGGAAAATACTTGAAAAAAGAAAAAACGTATCTTCAAGAAGGATGGGGAGGACTGAAAACCACCCTAAATTAGCAAAGTCAACTTTAACCCCATCCCAAGAACAATAAAAAACATTTCCCCCTGAAACCTTGTCAGTAATTAAATTCCTTCTGATCTTATGCCAAAGTCAAACCTTAATCCCATGCCAAGAACAATAAAATAGTATTCCCCCCTGAATCCTTTTCAGTACTTAAATTCCCCTGAGATCTTGTTCTTTTCAACCAAACTTAGTTGAACTGAATCAAATCCTACTACACAGATGGACTTTCTCATGTTAGTTTCACTTCTTCTGCTGACTGTCCTATTTATTCTTCTGAAAAAAAACATCTTTTACAGAAAAGTTCATGATCTTCATCCAGTTCCAGGTCCTTTTGGCCTCCCACTCATAGGAAACTTGCACCAATTTAACCCATATCACCTTTGGAAACTCTCGGAAAAGTATGGCCCTATTATGTCTCTCAAGCTTGGATCTCTACCGATCTTGGTGGTTTCATCGGCAAAAATGGCGAAAGAGGTCATGAAAAACCTCGACCTGACATTTTGCAGCCGGCCTCCAATGGTGGGACAGCTGAAGCTGTCATACAACGGGTTGGATATCGCGCTAGCTCCATACAACGCGAAATGGCGGGAAATGAGGAAGATCTGTGTTCTTCATCTATTGAGCAACACTAGAGTCCAATCATTTTGCCCTGTTCGCGAGGATGAAGT
Organism: Sherardia arvensis; assembly: GCA_948330725.1. Classification (NCBI taxonomy): domain Eukaryota; kingdom Viridiplantae; phylum Streptophyta; class Magnoliopsida; order Gentianales; family Rubiaceae; genus Sherardia; species Sherardia arvensis. Next base: position 52,630,081 of record OX415235.1, read on the forward strand.
GTTGCGAATGATCGCGAAAATACCTTCCTCCAAAGTAACAAATGTGAGTGATATTGTACTTTCTTGTACAATCACTATCATTTGTAGAATTGCTTTTGGAAAAAGGTATGATGAAGGAGACCATGAAAGAATAAGATTCATTGAGCTATTCAACAGGACTCAAGCAGCATTTGTGGGGTTTTATTTTTCAGATTTTTTCCCAAAGATAGGCTGGTTGGATCATCTGGTTGGATCTTTTTCTCGACTTGATAAGATATTTCATGATTTTGATTCATTTTATGAAGAAATTATCGCTCAGCATCTTGATCCAAATAGGCCAGCTTCAATGGACGGAGACATTATTGACCTCATGCTCCAGTTACGCCGTGAAAACTCGGCTAATTCCTCAATTGACATCACTATGGAGCGCATCAAAGCAATGCTTATGGTAAATCTTTTAAACTATAGAGTGATAGTTTTCCTTTTAAAAATATTTTTTAAGTTAATTAAATCTAAATTACTCTTGCAGAATGTTTTTGTTGGTGGATCGGAGACATCAGCCGCCACGGTCATCTGGGCGATGACAGCCCTAATGCAGTGCCCGGAAAAAATGAAGAAGGCGCAGTCTGAAATCAGAGAGATAATTGGGAAGGAAAAGCATAGAGTTGAAGAAGATGATTTAGGAAAGTTTCCTTATCTCAAGGCAATTGCAAAGGAAACCCTAAGGTTGTATCCTCCAGCTCCTCTACTCGTACCAAGGTACACAATGAATGATTGCATCGTCGAAGGATACAAAATTAGACCTAACATGACGGTTTACGTGAATGCGTGGGCAATCGCGAGAGATCCCGAGTTTTGGGAAGATCCAGATGAGTTCTTACCTGAAAGGTTCTTGGATGGAAAGAATGTAGTAGTAGATGGAAAAGGCCAAGACTTCCAATACCTCCCGTTTGGCGCGGGGAGGAGGGGCTGTCCGGGATATACCATGGGGATACTTACGGTGGAGCTCGTGCTCGCGAATCTCTTACACTCGTTTGATTGGGAACTGCCTCCAGGGATGAAGAAGGAAGACATTGATTATGAGGTTCTGCCTGGCCTTACAATGGTCAAGAAAACTGCCCTAAAACTTGTGGCAAAAAGGATTTACCCTTAGGATGTATGATCTAGAGATCATAGTATAAGTTAAAGATCTAGAGATCATAGTAAGTGTGTTTTTTTTTACTTTTACATTTTCCCTTGTTGTAGGTTTTTACCAATATGTGACAATATTATATATGTTATATTATCCAAGAATTTCCCAATATTTAATTTTAATTAAGGGATAGAAAGGGGTGTATGCAAGACTTGGTTGAGTACTTCATCTTATCTTAAGCTATGTTGATTTTATTATATTTTCAATTTTCTTTAAAAACATATAATTTTTGAAGTAATTTATAAATAAATATTGAATACCAAATTGTGTATTCACCCATACAATTTTTTTTCATAATTATCTATTAGTTTGTCTCATACCTATATTAATAGATTTCTTAATATGTGTGCCAAGAAAAATGAGGAGACTATAATATCTTTTTTTGAAACAATATCATTTTCTAACTGTGGAGATCATATTATTGGCAAGCAATAAAACACTATATGTTAAAGATGTTATCTTGAAGATTGGTAGGGGCTGGTTTGATAACCCCCACTAAAATTGCTTGAGTCAAACAAAACCAGTCAAATAATGTTGTCCTCTACTGTTTTATTTTCTATGTACTTTATTCTTATAGTGTTAAATATAGTAAAAATTTATGAAAATATTTTTAATTATTTGTTTATGAGAAAACTTAGCAGTATAAGGAGAGCAAACACTACAATAATTTCAATAATACTTTAGAATACAGTGAGTAATATACCGGAATGTGTATAGTATTTCGGTTATTTCTTTTTTTGAAATAGTTGCCCTCTACTTCAAAACTGAAACAAGTCTACTCTTTTGCAACCAAACATGTATACTTGAAAGGAAACCAAAGGTCCAAAAACCAATCCACAAATGGAGTTTCTCATTCTATTACTAGTTTTGCTTCTTCCTCTTATCTTTTTATTGTCTATTCTGCACAAAAAAAGCAATATTTTCTCCAGAAAACATGATCAAAAATCACTCCCAGGCCCTTTTGGCCTCCCAATCATTGGAAATTTGCACCAATTTGACAATTCTACTCCTCACAAGTACCTATGGAAGCTCTCCAAGAAGTATGGCCCTCTCATGTCTCTCAAGCTCGGATCCTTGCCGATTTTGGTGGTTTCATCGGCGAAAATGGCGAAAGAGGTCATGAAAAACCAAGATCTCGTGTTTTGCAGCCGACCTCCAATGGTTGGACAACGAAAGCTCTCATACAATGGCTTGGACATCGCGCTATCTCCATACAACGCCGAATGGAGGGAGATGAGAAAGATCTGTGTTCTTCATCTGTTGAGCGCGAAAAGAGTTCAATCATTTCGCCCTATTCGCGAAGATGAAGTGTCGCGAATGATTGGAAAGATACCTTCCTCTAAAGTGGTGAATGTAAGTGAACTTGTTCTTTCTTATACAAGCACAATGATTTGTAGGATTGCATTTGGGAAAAGGTACGATGAACAAGATCATCAAGGGATAAGATTTGTTGTGCTGATCCATCGAGCTCAAGCAGCATTTGTGGCATTCTACTTTTCGGATTTCTTCCCCAAGATAAGCTGGTTAGATCATTTCATCGGATCTTTTTCTCGACTTGATAAAATCTTTCATGAATTGGATTCATTTTATCAAGAACTTATCGATGAACACATGGTTCCAGATCGGCCAAGTTCGATGGAGGGCGACATGATTGATCTCATGCTTCAGCTACGCCGGGAAAACTCAGAAAGCTCCTCCATTGACATGACCATGGAGCACATTAAAGCAATGCTTATGGTAATTTTTCTAAACTTTAGAATCACATTTCTCTATTAATTTTTCTGAAATACTCATTTTGTACATTAATTAGTTTGATTTGTGGATTATTAATTTTTAATGAACAACTAAACTTTTCTCGGGACTATGTTTTATGCATTAAAAATCTCTATTATTATTTCCTTTTACAAAATCTATCTTATATTGATGATATAATCACGTCCACAAATTAGATTCAAAGCAACACTATCAAATTATTAATTTAAAGTGTTATCTAAACAATTATTTCAATTTATATTATTACATCCGCTCCAATTTGTGTCATGTTGTGTTCTAAAAATATATAGTTAAAATATGATAGAAATATTATTAGGCCGGGTAAATATATATATATATATATATATATATATATATATATATATATATATATATAAATATATAATATATATATTCGTGTTAGTTGATCGATCACAATCATGCTACAATTTCTACATGTCGGTGATCACAATCATGCTACAATCATAGGGAATCAAATGCCGTATAGTTGTGCATGTGGTCATAAGAACAATACCGTATAGCTAAGGTAATATACACGTTTTAAAAATAATAAATAAATTATGCAATACATATTTGTACTTACAATAATTTTATTCATCAATTATTTTATACATGTCATACTATGAATCATATAATGCTGCATGATTTATATACAGGACTGTGAAATAGTCATTAAGAAATCATGCAGCATTAAAATAGTCTATAGGCTCACAAATATCAATTAATATTATTCTTTTATATTTGTGTTTTGCAGAATGTATTTTTTGCTGGATCAGATACATCAGCAGCCACAATAATCTGGGCAATGACAGCCCTAATGCAGTGCCCCGAGAAGATGGAAAAGGGACGATATGAAATCAGAGAAATAATTGGGAAGGAAAAATACACAATCGATGAAGATGATCTAGGAAAGCTTCCTTATCTCAAGGCCATTGTAAAGGAAACCCTAAGATTATACCTTCCTGCTCCTCTACTCGTACCAAGGTACACGATGCAGGATTGCATCGTGGATGGATACGAAATCCGATCTAAAATGACAGTTTATGTGAATGCGTGGGCGATCGCGAGAGATCCCGAGTATTGGGAAGATCCAGATGAGTTTTTGCCTGAAAGATTTATGAACGGAAAAAATGTCATTGTTGATGGAAAGGGTGAAGATTTCGAGTATATCCCGTTCGGTGCTGGAAGGCGAGGCTGTCCGGGATATTCATTAGGGATGGTGACGGTGGAGCTTGCACTTGCTAATCTTTTGCACTCATTTGATTGGGAATTGCCTCATTGGATGAAGAAGGAAGACATAGATTATGAAGTTTTACCTGGCATTTCAATGCTCAAGAAAAATGACCTACAACTTGTGGCCAAAAGGAATTACCCGTAGGTAAAAATTTTAATATTTCTTTCTCTATATACGGCGATTAAAACATTATCTCTCATCAAATATTATATTTATGGAAAATGAAATAGAGATTTTATTAAATTCCAAAATCTCTATAATTAATAATTATCTTTATTATGTAAATATTATTGGACTTGCTCTCAGGATCGTTGGATGTTGGACTCTCTTTTATTCTTTCCTAAAAAAAGAGCATTATTCATGATCGTTTTCATTTTCTTTTTATAAAAAAATTTTCCAGTACTCTTTTAAGATTATATTTGTTATTTTCCTATGCTATATTCTTCAAATTAGTAAATCTATAACAAAATGTATCATTTTTATACGGCATATATTCATCGGTAACACACATTATAACATTAGTAACCATTTTAGTAATAAAATAGTTAACTGTGTAAAACTTATGTAATTTAGTAACAAGTGCCCCCGTTAAAATATATTTCTAGATCCGCCCCTGAGTGCCACGGAATATTTTTACGATGAGCGGTGCACGAAGAGCTGTTGGTATCTCTACTGGTTTCTTTTAACCTAATGAAGATGGAAAGGTTTAAGAATATTGGAGGCACCATTCTCTATCATCTTGACCAGCTCTTCAGAAAGGCGCGCATAGACGACCCAACCTCCATCATCAGATGGACTTGGCAAGAGAACCACATAACTAAAAGGTGTGCGTGGAGGGCAAAGGTATGATCCGAAGATCGGGTCGCCCCACCCGAAATCCATTTCTCCCACCGGAAAACCACGGACAGAGGTCACTAGCAGTGCCGGATCTTTCTTACTCACTGCATCCACATGCTTACATCCCACAATCGGCTCCGGCCGATGAGCCTCCACAAATCAATCAACCCTAGAAAATGCTCCTCGGATGCGGCCATGTCGAGAAATTCGCGGATCTCGTCGGCTATCAAGTTTAGCGGCATCTCCTTAAGCTCCCCACAGTTCTTCTTACCGTATGCGTATGATACCACATTTCCAAAGTAATGACGGATTTCTGCATCAGCAAATCTTGCCCTCCCATCAAAGACAATCCCGAACTGAAGATTATTATCATTCCCGGTGCTTGTCTCGGTGGCAATTAACTTCCATAGAAACGCGCAGAAAGCTTCAACCTTGGTCCTCTTCAAAATAACAGAGTTAGGGTTCGCTGACAGTTGTAAGCGGCGGATCTGGTCGGAAGAAATAGAATATGTGCGACTTTGAGTGATATTTTTTTGGTCTTTTTCATATGGTGTCACTTTGGAGATCGGAATATACAAGTCGGCGATTGATGAGGAGTAGATACCAGGCCGCCGTGCGGCCAAAAGTGATCGCCGGAATGTGGGGATGTTGGATATCGGCAAACCTAGAGCCATTTCCGCCCATGACTTCCAAAACATGTTGGCTGAGTAGCCATCAGCGACTCGGTGGTCGAACGTGCATCCCACCACCACCCCACCACAGCTCAACTGAGTTGCCTGTAAATGATGGCTCTAGAATAATTAATATATATATATATATATATATTTAAATAGTCTATGAGTTACTATTTATTCATCATAATTATATAATTTTGATTACATTTAAAATGTATTATTTATAACAAATTTAGTCGTTCATCTTAATAGAGAACGAAGTTATTATTCTAGACTGTGAAATTTATTAACATTTATATTTATATGATAATTTGAATTAATTTGATATTACTTTTACTCAATTTAGATAAATAGTTTAGGAATTAATGGCTATTTATAGTTTTAAAACAATTATAAATTTGATAAACTTAGATTATACATTAATATATAAATATAATAAAATATGTATAACTATAGAATATCTATTTAATGATTTTTATTCATCATTTAAGATAGTCTTATTATTAAAATTATTCTAAAATTATTCTTAGTAAAAATAATTTTAAGAACATTAGACAGTGAAATGAGTACTTTTTCTTTGTTACAATTTTTCTTTCTCTTTCTACATTTCATATATATATATATATATATATATATATATATATATATATATATTAATTGTAGTGAGGATTTTAGTCATTTTGAATATATATATTCAAAATGACTAAAATTCTCATTACAAATAATAGATAGTAGAGTGAAAAATAATTATAGGAACTGGATTTCTGAGAGGTTATTGTTCAGAGTTAGGATCACCTGAGCAGCCAATACACCATGTTCCAATTCGGGCAATAGTTTACCATGAATGCTCTCATCCGGTTCGTGCAAATTCAGATCCCGGAGCTCAACATCGGCATATGCTTCTACAAAGTCGACCCCTCGGTTGTTGCAGAGAAGCTCCGGCTCTCCGGCACCATTCTCGACCATTTCTCCGGCCACTGCATAGTACGGAACTAATGCTTTGCTTAACGCATTCTTGAGAACACTTACGACGGAGCTGAAGGAATGCGAGGGCGGTTTCCGGTAGCAAAAGCAGACGCCCATGTCGGTCTTATCGGGAAATAATAGGTCGAGGTTTGACTGAGGTAAATAAACCTTCTGCTGTGGAAGCGCCGCCGCCACCACCGTCTTGGTTAGCTTATTTACCCGGAAAGAAGCCATCTTCGTTCTTATGACATATACAGAGATGAAAGGATGTTGTCGATTCAATGTGTATTAAATGGTGTACATTCCTTTATTTTGGTTTGGCACCGAATATGTGTTAGTTGTTTCTTTCAATCACCGAAAAATTGGACCATTTCTCGACAGGGATCCTAATCTCATATCTGCATATTCCAAATTTTGAATACAGAATTATTGTAAAAAGAATTTTAAGAAATTTCAAAATTTACAGAAATTTTAGATAAGAATGTAATATATACTAAAGAAACACTAATATTTAATGGATTGAAAACACTATAATAATGTGGAGGAGCCATGCTAATTAATCTTCTCTTTACCGTTTCAATTTTATCAATCTTAAAAGGGACGGTAATTGAATAATAATTATTCAATGATATTCAATTTATGTCAAATGGATAAGTTATTACAAACATTAGGTCATAAGATTTAATGTCAGATGGATATGTGGCTATAATATTAGATTATTCATTTTGCTAAAATTAACCAAATTTGAATATAAAATATTATCATTTATATGTTGATAATAATAAGAAAATTAGTAGATATTGATTTTCTTTTTAAATTTTAAGAGTTCATCAACTATTTAAAGGATCAGGACCATTTTTTTCGAAGGCTAGTATATATAGCTACTGAAGCGGGGGAAGTTAGGGTATATTTTGGGCTTTTTATATAAATTAAATATTAGACTCTTGTTGTGCAAAATATGGTATGAATTTATAAAAATATCCTCACTTTTATTCTCAATGGTAAACTTAGCAATGTTCACAGTATTATAATTTCAATGATATTTTGAACTACGATGAGTAAAATATCAGACTGTGTATAGCATTTCAGTATATTTTCACACTGAAATTACTCCAGATCTAAACCGAACCAAATGTCTGATTTATTCTCATATCAATCAATTCTAATAATAGATAAAGCAACAATGAGGCCATATGGATTCAAAACCAAGCTGATGGCACAAGTTTAAGATCATTCTTCTTAGATATGACTACACTGGGAAATGATTCAGTGTCTATATCCTCCTTATTCATCCCAGAAGGCAGATCCCAGTTAAAAGAGTGCAGAAGATTTGCAAGCAACAGATGCACTGTTGATATTCCCATGTAGTATCCAGGGCAGTTTCTTCTCCCAGATCCGAACGGGATTAATCGAAGAAACTCCTCGTACATGTCAGAGTTCAAGAATCTGTCTGGTAAAAACTCATTCGGATCTTCCCACATTTCTGGATCTCTTCCAATACTCCATGAGTTCACGAACACCAGAGTTTTGGGTGGAATTTCGTATCCATCTAGGTTTCCCTTTTCTAGGGTTTCTCTCGACATTAGTGGCACCGGAGGATACAATCTCATGCTCTCTTTGACAGTTGCCTTTAAGTAATGGAGTTTTTCGATATCATCTTCATCTATTAGATCTTTGTTCCCCATGGATTCTCTGATTTCTGCTTGTGCCCTTTTCATGATGCTAGGGTTTTTTATCAGTTCAGTCATCGCCCAAATTATTGCTGATGAACTTGTAGTTGTCCCGGCGAAGAACACGTCCTGCAACAACTCATAGTTTAGTAGAGAATATAGAGTGATAGGGTAAAAGCTAGTATATATAGACGTTTAATTTATTTTCCCATTCTCTACTTGATCGATTTGAATTCCATATGTAATCACATTATTTCATAATAGGGACAGTCGGAGCGATCATATTGGTACACTTTGATCAATATATATGTACCCGCAGTGGCAGATCTAGAAAACCTTTTAAGGTACGACTAAATAGCATTAAGAACGGTGATAATGATAGATTAATAAACTAAAATAACTAAACATTTCCACAGCTTAATAATATGGGCTACTCCGTCAGTTTTTAGTATGGCTCCATAGCAAATTAATAAGTTGAAATGGCTAAAAAATCACATCTCAATAATTATTAGCTACTACGTCATTTTTTGGTATGGTCGGAGCCATAACAACTCCCTGCATAGATCCACCCATGCATGTACGTGGTATCAAGATCTTAGGAAATTTTTGAAACAAAGTAACTGAAAATTTATAGCCTTTACTCTAAATAATCATGATGATAAAATGAATATATGTTACCATGAGCACAGCTTTGATTTGTTTCAAGCTTATGTGGAATGAATTTGATGAATCTCCTTGTAATTGAAGCATGATATCGATGATGTCATCATTCATGGAGCTTGGCCTATTTGAATCAAGATGCTCATCAATGAGCTCCTGGCAAAATGAATCAACCTTTTCAAATGCTTTATCCAGTCGAGAACGCATTCCAGTGAGATAATCCATCCAACCAATGGAAGGTAAATAGTCGGAAAAAAAGAACGCCACCAACAATGGCATTTCTTGTATCAGAGCATCAAATCTTCTTCTCTCCGGGGCTTCGCAGTCATGAAAACTCTTCCCAAAAGAAACCCTACAAGTCATTGAGATGGTGATTGACACTATCATTTCACTCAAATTGGTAACCTTACCCAAATTGGCATCTCTCTGAATCATTTTGACCATTCTGGAGGCCTCATCTTCCCGGATCGGGCGAAAACTCTGAGTTCTTTTGGCACTCAGGAGATGAAGAACACAGATCTTCCTCATTTCTCGCCATTCTTGACTGTAAGCCGCCATAGCGATCTCAGAACCATTGTAGCTCAGCTTTTGCCAAGCATAGAATTTAGGTTTGCTGCAAAATGCTAGGTCTTGGTTTCTGGTCACTTCTTCAGCTAGCTTTGCTGAAGAAACCACAATCAGTGGTTTTGAACCAACTTTTATTGACATCAAAGGACCATATTTCTTGGAAAGATTCCAGAAACAGATGTGTAAGTGCTGAATGTTAAGCTGAAGCAAGTTTCCGATGAACGGAATCCTCGGAGGGCCAGGTGGATTAGGAGTTTTTGAGGATGCTGTCTTCATGTAGTTATGATGAAGAATGAAAATTAGAAAGGTAAGTAGAGAGACTGAGAAGATAACAAGTATACCCTCCATAGCTTAAAATGGTGATCTACTTAGGAGAAGCAATGTGCTATTTAAGAGAATTCATAGATTATGGTTGAAGATTATGCTTGCTATATTTGGGGGGTTTCTAGGTGCATGACTAGTTTATGGATGAGAGTCGGAAAAGATAAATTTACTCCTCTTTATTTCTATATTTTTATCAGTATACGATACTATAAGAGAATAATATTCATCGAGATGATCCAGATATACCCTTTATCAAGAACCAATAAAAATGCGATACGGGTACAATAGAGATGGTTTAATTGGTTAAGATATTTTTAGTAAATTTCTACAACTCTGACCTTAAATGCGTAATCCGTCTGGGTAATCATTAAATACGTGCTCAATTATAAATTATTGTAAGATAATGTATCGTGATCTGATTAGTGTCTGTTACATGCGTATATCAGGATGATCTTATAAATATTAAACTGGTATTAGAAAATGCCCAACATTTTTTTATGCCCACTAATAGTTAGGTACACCGTAGTTGCCAACAAATTTTCTTTAAAACTTGTACGCTTGTAAACCAAACATTGGTGAAATTTAGGGTTCGGTGGATTGCATATAATGGAGCATAATCTATATATTTTACCAAAATAATTTGGTGGAACCTATGTCAAAAGCCTCCTTAGACCAAATTTTATCACTAATGAGTGATTTTTTTAGAGTACAAATCACTTGCTATTTTTTCACTTTTGCATAAATTTTAATTAACTTATATCCTTATTATTGAGTGTCTATTTATTTACAACTATTTCTTTTGGTTTTTTTTTCAGATTGATGTATATAGAATTTTGGTCTTTTTTACAAAAATAACCTAACCAGTTAAACGGATTTTAAATAATTTATAATAATATTTTAAGGTGAAAATGGTAAACTACGGTTGAATTAGTTTAGTTTTGAAAGACCATTAAAATAAGGGTGTTACTGTTTGCAGTTTAATATTTTGCTCATTGTAATCCATATTTTTGTAATAAGTCAATAAATTTATATAACATGTAAATTTCTTTCACATTTAAACGTTGATAAATTAGATAAGATATATCGCAGCATTGCTAAAATTTATATATATTCTTTGCTATTCTTATCATTGAAAAATAAAATCAATAAGCAAAATATTAAACTACAAATTAATAACGCTATAATTCTTATGCTCTTCAGAGATTGAAAATGGATTAGGCTTATTAATAATACATTGTAATTAATAGAAAAACACAACTCTTCTTCTTATAATAGAGTTTACATCAGAATGCAAATTAGCCACAAAAACAGAAGCTGAAACGATACAATCTTGTATTTCTGAGCTGAGATCCAACATCTAGCGCTCTAATGGCACAAGTTTCAGGTCATTTTTCTTAGAAATGACGATACCGGGTGACGATTCAGTATCTAGATCCTCCCTCTTCATCCCAGATGGTAGATCCCAGTTAAAGGAGTACAGAAGATTTGAAAGTAAAAGATGCACTGTTGATATCCCCATGGAGTAGCCTGGGCAGCTTCTTCTTCCGTATCCAAATGGGATTAATCGAAGAAACTCGCTGTTTCGCTTATCATCATCAGCATCAGAATTCAAGAATCTGTCAGGTAAAAACTCATCTGGATCTTCCCACATTTCTGGATCTCTTCCAATGCTCCATGAGTTGATTAAAACCATAGTGTTTGGTGGGATCTCATAGCCATCTAGGTTTCCTGTTTTTAAGGTTTTTCTTGGCCTGAGAGATACAACAGGGTACAACCTCATGCTCTCTTTGACAATTGCTTTGAAGAATGGAAGCTTTTCGATATCGTCTTCATCTATCATTTCTTTGTTTCCCATGACTTCTCTGATTTCTGCCTGTGCCCTAGCCATGATGCTAGGGTTTTTTATTAGTTCTGTCATTGCCCAAATTATTGTTGATGAAGCTGTCTCAGTCCCAGCAAACAATAGGTCCTGCAACACTCATAATTTAGTAAATAAACTGAAGTGCCATAAGCAGTACAATATTTTACTCATCACCAATGAAATGACAATAATGCCCTCTATAAGTTGGCTAGTTTCTTAAAAATCAAATCAGTTGAGGATATTTTTTGTACTTTCATACCGTATTCTGGACTGTGCACGTATAGCAACCCTGAATATAATGAGAGTAAAACACCAAAATTGATTTATTAAACTTGCGATAGACTTTCATTTGATCATCAACTTTTAAAATTCCTTCAAGTTTTTTAAACAATTTCAAAGATAAATTTATATTTCATTTCTTTAAGGCAAATATCTTTCTAAATCAATGAGTTAAAGTGATCAGATCATTTCAGAAGTTTAGAGAACGTAAATCATACTCTAGATCAAGGGTGTTGCAGTTATAGCAGATCTATGTTCGGGATGGTGATTCATGCATGAAAAGTTTCTATTTACCAAGTTTTTAGGTGATTTTCATCCTTAGCAAGTTAATATATCCGAGAGAGATATTACACATTAGAGATAGTTTTATACTTATATTGGATCTCTAGATCTGTATAATAGTGAGTATTAGTCGGATTGATATGTAATTTAATTATACTTGTAATAGACTATTTAAATTGGATGTCAATTGCTCAATGACGTTAGTATTAGACTATAATAAGGAAAAGAAAAACAGATGCTCACAAGAAATTAAAAGAATGTTGTAAGAACATATCGATTACCATAATCGTAGCTTTGATATGATCCGAGGTTATGGGAAATGAAGATGATCCATCTCGTTGTAACTGAAGCATGATATCGACAATGTCGTCGTCCATGGAGCTTGGCCGATTCGAATCAAGATGCTTATCAATGAGTTCCTGACAAAATGAATCAGCCTTTTGAAATATTCCGTTCAGTCTAAAATGAGATCCACTGATGTAATCCATCCAACCAACGATAGGCAGATAGTCTGAGAAGAAGAAATCCACCAACACCGACGTATCTTGTAAGAGGCCATCAAGTATTTCAGAGGCTTCATCATCATGATAACTCATCCCAAAAGCAACCCTAGAAATCATTGAGATGGTTGTTGATACCAAGATCTCACTCAAATTAGTAACCTTACCCAATTTGGCATGTTTCTGAATTTGTTGTACCATTCGATAGGCCTCATCTTCGCGAATCGGGCTAAAGATCTGAGTTCTTTTAGTACTCAGGAGATGAAGAACGAAGATCTTCCTCATCTCTCTCCACTCTTGAGTGTATGCAGCCATGGCGACATCGGAACCATTGAAGCTCAGCTTATGCATGGCACAAAAGTTAGGTTTGCTACAAAATGTTAGATCTTGGTTCTTCATCACTTCTTCTGCTAGTCTCATTGAAGAAACCACCATCACCGGTCTTGAACCAACTTTCAGTGACATCAACGGACCATATTGCTTTGAAAGTTTCCATAAGCTGATGTGTAAGGTTGGGATGTTTAGCTGAAGCAAGTTGCCGATGACCGGAAGCCGAGGAGGGCCTGGTGGAGAAGGAGTGTTTGAGGATTTTGTGTTCATATAGTTCCAATGAAAAATGAAGATTAGGAGTGGAAGTAGAGAAAGTGATACGAAAATAAGGATGAATTCCATAGCTTAATATGATGCTTGCTTTGATTTGGAGAGAAGAATGTACAATTTAAGGGGATTTTAGTAATCAATTTGCTCCTACAAGTGTTATTAGATGTTTAAATGAATCAATCAACGAAGCACCACCAAAACCAACTTGCAACCATAGGTTATAGACCTGTTCAGTACAATTTATCTGAATATTTTTAAATTTGGTATTTTTCAGTTTTGTTTGGTTCAATTTAGTTTTGAAGATGTGTCATTTGATGAAATTTAGTTTAATTTAGTTATACTATCAATATTTTCAATACACGTTAATTTTTTTAATTCAATATTTTCAGTTTATTTCAGTAAACGTACCCTTATAATAGGGCATTATTGATTAACCACCGAAGTTATAAAATTGTTAAGGAATATACTAGAAATATTTAATTATGAACATTCGATCATTTCTAAGTAATCCTTTTTCTAATGTACTATATATTATTATTTATTTTACATGGTATCACAACATTCAATCCTAAAACCCTAAAAAATTATTACCTTCTTTTACCGCCGCCGCTAGGTCACTTCACTGCCGCATCTGTACAAGAGGATATTCCATCTACAACTTGATTCCATTGTCGACGTTTTTCCGACCTTATGGATAATCAAAATTTTCATAATGATGTTGAGATTGAGGATACGGGTCACAATAATGGTGGGATAAACGTCATTGGCGCCACTCACGTCGCTCTAGATCTTGTCGCCCTTCTATAAGTAGCCGGAACTGGACTGTTTGCCGGCGCTGACCTCTTTAGACCTCGTGCCTTGTTTCCGACGTGGGTTTAATCTCCAACTTGCAACAATAACAACTTGCTAGTATCATAACATTGAATTTCAAAAATTAAAATCACTACATTGATGTGTATTTTCATATTATATAATGGTCAAACTTTTGTTAATGAATCCATTAGTATTGGAGAAGGCCATTAAGTAGCTAGGTACGGCCACAAACCAAACACTATAATAAAACAAAAAGTGGTTAATTTTAGGGTACGTCGGCATTCATATTTAGCTCTAGATATCTGATTTTGCCAAATTCGGTAAAAGCTATGCCAATTAAATTATTGCCATTTATTTTGCTTAGATTTTAACTAGTCTTTGATGTTTATTTATAACTAATTCGAAATGTTCACGGAGATAAGTAGCATAATTAAGTGGAGTACCCAAATTTCTTTATTTCAAGATCGATTATTAAGTGGAGCATAATCTTTCACTTTTATATCGAAAAATATGAGAATTTAATATCTCACTCGCTTATTAGTTAATTGAAAACGAGGTTAGATGATATTATTTGGAAATTCCATCATTATTTGTCCCGTCATAAACGTTTTCTAGTAACTTGAAATTAATATAACTATCAGACAAATATAATTAGAGTTTTGTTATTTGTTTAAAACATATTTTGCATATATTTAATTTGTTTATTTCAATATTACAAGATGGTAATAAGATTTTATTATTTAAGCATAAAGTGTTATAATATTAAAATTAGAAAGTCTCCTATATATGAAACGATGACATCATAATTAATTTTTTTCCTATTAAATATGAACATAGAAGGTACTGAAACTCTAAAACTCCATCACCACTAGAAGAATCATTTCAAAATTGATGTCTTTTATGTTGTTGTGTAGATGTGACAACCACTAAAATCTATTTTGATGAGATTACCACTAGAAGAGTCATTCAAAATTCATATCTTTTATGTTGATTTGGACATGACAATTAATTATTTTAATTCTATATTTTATTAATTAATATCATTTGAAATATACTTTCCTAATTATTTGAAATATTACTAATTTCTAAAATATTAAAATAGAAATTATTTTAAATAAAATTGCACATTTAAAATTTCTAAAATCATTAGAAAATGTTACGTTGAGAAAATATTGAGCTAATCTAAGATCTATAACTCACAATCCCTTATCTGATATTAAGAATATTTACAGAAACTCTTGTTACAGATGCTCGCAATAATTTATTATTTATTAGCGATTCAAAAACATTTCGTTATTATATCTATAAATAAATAATAAAATATTTACATCATATATTATTACGTATCTAATGAGATCGCATAATAAAAAAAATATGATGTAAACATTTTATTATTTAATGTTCTGCAGTGTAGATTTAAGAGATTTTGAATACTCAAATAAATTTAAAAAATTTTAACTAAACAAATATTTAATTATAAATATAGGAGATTTTGAATACCAAACAAATTAAAATAATTTTAACTACACAAATATTTAATTATAAATATAGATTGGATAGACCATAAAAGTCAAGAGTGAGTGGCACAAGTCACCGGTCACCGGAGTACACATGATATGACTAATTATTGAGGGGAGGGTCCGGCCGTTTTTTCTGAATTAATAAAACAAACGGCACACATTCCAAATAATGATTCCATATCGTGAAAATGATCAGAAAACACCAAATTCTCCGGCACAGAGTCTCTTAATCAGATCCAACCAAGTCACAACACAACAAATCATGAACAGGCATGCTGATTTTGTAAAAGTCTGTTAGTGTATGGCTTCTCACTGAACGTTGGAGATTGGAATTCTATAGATCACACACAGTGGCGGATTTAAAAATTTATATTAGCCCAAATTGAAATAGATTAATTTGAAAAAAAATTAAACACAAAACGGGAGAAGACGCGTCTGGCTTGAAACTCATCACATCAGCCCGATGAACAGTAGTTTACGGCTGTTCGGCCGACGAAAGACCAGACGGACACGTGATCTAGCCTGAAGGTAAGTCCGCCACTGATCACACTAGTAAATTACTCGAATTTGAATTCCCTGAATGTATGTAATTCTTCTTTTAAATATTTTGGTGACTCGTTTCTGGACGGTTTTCCTAAAATGTCCAATGTAGCAATGGAAACTAACATCTGAGTAAAATAAGCAGTGTCGAAACTACATGGCAGTCCGGGAGATCAGTGTCTACCTTAAAACCCGACGCTCAAATATAAAATATTATTTTTCGATGAGAGTTGATCAACTTTCCAACCTAAGACGGGTCTATTCTCTAAATTGTTTCGGTCATTTAAACTTATCTCAATATAAATTCATGGTTCCACCACAGAAAAATAAGTACTGAATTTCAAACTAAATTTACTTTATGTTTTGATTCAGATGGACAAGTGGAATCTGAACTTCAACTCTATTAGTTAAGTTTATCATATTGCAGAATGAACAGGAGACAGGATAATGTTAATTTCATTTTGTTCACATTCAGTTAATTATGAAGATTTTGCTAGTTTGCGCATATATATAGATAAGAGATATTTTAATTTAGTTACAAGCTTGTCTCTTTAATATGTGAGGAGACAATAATGTGATATAATATATATATATATATATATTGTAAGAGAAAATATTCAGAAAAAAAAACAGTATAAATATAACACATTTTCTCCTCATTTTTCCCACAAACTTTCACCTTTCTAAGATATGGAACTCCTCTTAATCATTCTCTCTCTTTCCCTACTTCCTCTTCTACTTTTCCTCCTCCATGGCAAGAAGATAAAACCCTCAAAAGCTAGAAATGCACCAAGCCCTCCAAGGCTTCCATTGATAGGAAACTTACACCAAATAGATGTTTCATGCCTCCATGAGTACCTATGGAAGCTTTCTAAGCGATACGGCCCGTTGATGTCGATGAAGTTGGGATCCATCCCGACCCTCGTCATTTCTTCAGCTAGACTAGCTGAAGAAGTGATGAAGAACCAGGACTTAATCTTTTGCAGCCGACCAAAAATGATCGGCCAGCAAAGATTAAGTTATAGTGGTCTCGATATAGCCTTCGCGCCATACACTCAAGAATGGAGAGAAACGAGGAAAATCGGTGTTCTTCATCTCATGAGCACCAAAAGAATGAATCAATTTCGACCTATTCGCGAAGATGAAGCGTCAAGAATGATCAAGGCTATACAAAAAGATGCTGAACTTGGCGTGGCTACGAACTTGAGTGAGATACTGGCTTCTACAATGATCACAAATCTTTGTAGGAGTGCTTTTGGGAAGAGGCTTCATGTTGATGATCATCAAAGAAAGAGATTGGATGGGATTTTGAAAGATTCTCATGCAATGTTTATGGGATTCTTCTTCTCGGATTATTTTCCTTCCATTGGTTGGATGGATCATCTCACTGGAATGTTCTCTCGACTCGAGAAAACATTCCAGAATGCTGATTCGTTCTATCAGAAGCTTATTGATGAGCATCTTGATCCAAACAGACCCAGCACCATGGATGATGACATTATCGATATCATGCTCAAGTTACGGGAAGATGGATCGACCTCCTTCGAGATAACCATGGATCATATCAAGGCTGTGCTAATGGTAATCATTCATCTTTAGTTTCATTTTTTTAACAGGAAGGGTCTGTTTTTTGGAGCTTGTTTTTTTTGCTGAACTAGACTGAAAAAAACATATACTGAACTGAACTGAGTTGAACTGAAAATATTTAAATAAACTGAATTAATGTAAAAAATTAATATAAAATTGTATGTGGTAGAAATATAACAAATTTAGTGAATTTTAAATAATTTAAACTGGTCTGAAAAGGTAAAAAGTATTTAACTAAACTAAACTAATTTATAAAAAAAACCTATATACGGAACATAAATATCTATATATGGAACATGCCTAATTAAGTGTTAAATTTATTGTATTTAACTAAATTGAACTAATTTACAAAAAAAAAATCTATATATGGAACATGCCTAATTAAGTGTTAAACTTATTGGACATTTGAATACATGGCTAGGCTATTTTACATTTGTATTAGTGATAGAAAAAAATTAATTGCGTCTCTTACCAATTACGGGTTGTTTGTCTGAACTTATTTTATATTGAACTGGACTGAATTGAACCGGTGTGAAATTTATGTATTGAAAAATAGAATTAAAATGTCTAATTTACTTGAATTTGATCAAATTATATTTTACTGAACTGAACTGAATTGAATTAAATTTAATTGAACTGAACTGGTCTACTTATAAGGCCCAGCAAATAGGGGCTTATTGGTTCAATCCATAAGTGTTTTGTTAACTTCCTAAGTGATACAAGTGTCGTTTCGCACTTAATAATGGATATATTATTCTATAATTCAATTTAAATTAAACGTTTAATTTTATGTCATTTTTTCTGATTTATAAATAGATCAATTTAATTTAATTCAGTCTAGTTCAAATCAACTCAATTCAATTTAATTTGATATCAGATCAGATCAGATCAGATCAGGCTCTTTAGTGTACACTTCTTTTCAATTTACGTGCCGACTTATATTACTTGTACTTACGTGCTTATCTTTTCTTCAGTGATTTCACATAATCATCACGTCTTCACTAACTTCAAATCATTGCAGAATGTATTTCTTGCTGGCACGGAAACAAGTGCAACAACAGTAATCTGGGCCATGACATCACTGATGCGAAACCCATCCATCATGAAAAAATTACAGACTGAAATCAGAGAAGCAATGGGGGAGAGAGAATTCGTAGACGAAGACGATGTCGAAAAGCTGCCCTATCTCTCAGCAACCGTCAAAGAAACGATGAGGATCTACCCGACTGTTCCACTTCTAGTTCCCAGATTGAACATGGAAGATTGCAGCCTAGATGGATATGAGATTCAGGCGAATACGATGGTTTATGTGAATGCGTGGGCTGTGGGAAGAGATCCAGAGGTCTGGGAAAATGCAGAAGAATTCAATCCGGATAGGTTTCTGAACTCGAGGATCGATCTGAAGGGACAGGATTTTCAGTTGATTCCGTTCGGATCGGGAAGAAGAGGCTGCCCCGGACTTCAGATGGGGTTAGTGACGGTTTATCTTCTGCTTGCGAATCTTCTTCACTCGTTTGATTGGGAGTTTCCTCATGGAATGAGTAGGGATGATCTGGACAGTGATTCGTCGCCTGGTATTGTTTTGATCAAGAAAAATGCTCTGAAATTCGTCGCGAAAAAAGCTTCCCGTGCATCCACCTAGTTTATCAGTCACTTATATTTTATCCTTAATCATTTTTGTACGATAAAAAGTAAAATATGAAATGCATCTAGCCGGCAGTTTTTTCAAGATTTTATGGTGTAGTTTTTTTTTATATATTCATAAACCTCAAGCAATTCTTGGTATCACTCATGGTTTAATATATATATATATATCATTTACTTCCTTCGGTCTAACATTTCTTAGTTGATTTTGATTCTAATATTTAGAAGAAAATATTTTATATGTTAATTTTAATTTTTTTAGAGAGTAGAACAGAAATATCACTTTCTGATCGAAAACCCCAAGACCTTTTGGATCGACACTATAAATCCAGATACAATTATAATGAAACCATTTAGACTCGATTATCTCAATTAGATCTGGACTTTGAATGACTGGTTTCGTATTTTCAATACTTCTATAGTTTAGATCAAGGTGGGGTACTTACACTTGAACAACATAAGTCAATGTGTTTATGATATTGCAAATGTTGAAGATCCGTGGTTTACAAGGTTGATTAGTCTTGGATATGGATCCCTTTGTTAAGCGACTCATGACTATTGCGGTAGATAGCGCATTACTGAGTGACAGTATGTATTACATTTTTATTAGATCTCTTATTTATAATAACACGATTCATTTACCAGCATTCTTAGATTAAATATTAATTAATTTAAACTTATTATAATTATTTTTGAGCGATTCTAAACATATTAGAATGAATTTCTTCGAAATTAAAAATATTAGCAAAGTCGACAAAATTTTAAATCAGACTAAATCGAACCCACACATTAAACGTTGTGAGGTGATCTGCCTCTACATTATTGATGGTCCTGGATAAGAAAATTAAAGCCAATACATCTATTATTTGTTTTGTCTTTGAGGAAAAATTTCATAGCGTGTAGAAATGCCCAAAAAAAAAAAACAAAAAAAACAAACCAGTGTAAGAATTATATCTTATGCATTCATATAGAATTTTCAGAATTTCACAATAATTCATTAAAAGCGACTTGACATATATTGGGTATAAAAGAAAATCTTTACAAAATCTATAGGAATGCCCCTTGCGCTTTAATGTGAGCCAGTATTCCTTTATATTTTTGACAGTTCTCATCTGAATCTGCACGTTTTTTTGTCAATTTTTTCAGAACATTTTTGAGCGTTGAAAACTTTATTTATATATATTAACAATGTTTTAAAATTCAATGCTTCACAAATAGAGTGCGCTGTGAATTAGAAGGATATTACATTATAATATTATTATTAATATACTTATTGAAATTTATGATTAAACATGATCCGAAAAAATTGTGAAAGAACAATGTGTGTACAAAAAATGTTTGCAAGTTGCAGTATATATAGATATAAGATGTTTTAAATGCTATAATCATAACAATTGATGGTAGTTCAAATATGAAATAATCTCCTCATTTTTTCAACAGTCATTCTTATCAATGGAACTCATGTTCGTTATTCTGTTACTCTCCCTGATTTCTCTTCTTTTTTTCTTCCTCCACAACAAGACCTCACAGTCTACAGATCCACCAGGCCCTCCAAGGCTTCCATTCATCGGAAACTTGCACCAAATCGACGTTTCGCGCCTCCATGAATGCTTATGGAAGCTCTCAAAGCAATACGGTCCATTGATGTTCTTGAAGTTCGGTTCAATTCCAACCCTAGTAGTTTCTTCAGCTAGACTAGCTGAAGAAGTGATGAAGAACCAGGATCTAGTATTTTGCAGTCGACCCAACATCGTTGGACAGGTGAAACTGAGCTATAACGCTTTGGATGTCGCCTTCGCGCCATACAATCAAGAATGGAGAGAGATGAGGAAGATCTTTGTCATTCATCTCCTCAGCACGATCAGACTTCATCAGTTTCGCGCGATTCGCGAAGATGGCATGTCAAGAATGATCAGAAAGATAAGGAGAGATAGTGAGCTAGGCCTTGTGACAAACTTGAGTGAGACACTGATGTCTGCAACCTGCACAAACATTTGTAGGATTGCTTTTGGGAAGAGGCTTGATGTGGATGATCATCAGAGAAGAAAATTTACTAGCATTCTCTCAGAATCTCACAAAATGTTTGTGTCATTCTTCTTTGCAGATTGTTTTCCATCCATTGGTTGGATTGATCATCTCACTGGGATGAACTCTGAGCTGGAGAAAACATTTCGAAAGGCTGATTCATTTTACCAGGAGCTTATTGATGAGCATCTTGATCCAAATAGGCCAAGATCCATGGATGGTGACTTTGTTGATATCATGCTTCAATTACAAAAGGATGGATCGACCTCCTTCGATGTGACCATGGATCATATCAAAGCTATGCTCATGGTAATTTTCATTCTTCACTTTTCCTTACCATTATCAAATGTCTTTTTTTTTTTTTGTATAGTCTGTATTTTGCTTATTTACAGTCCAAAATTTAAAATACGTCTTCAATATATATTCATATGTATCATATATATTACTTTGGTTTAAGTAACAATGTTGGTGATTAAAATGGCAAGAGTGTCTACTTTGGTTTCAGAAAAGGATGATTATGGGCCGGATTAGGATCTAATTTAGCTAGATCTAGATTCGATTTATTAAAAAAAAAGATCCAAAATTTTAATGGATCTAACTTTCCTTGTCACTTTAATGTTGGAGATTTCAAAATGAACACAAATAATAAGCTCAAATATATCTACTTTCTACCATAAGTTCAAATGTTACCAGATATTGTGAAGTATCAATACATAATGCACATCAAAATGCACAACAATTCACTTAAATAAAAAGTAATCTAGTACTAGAATGTAGTACTAGAATGTAGTACATAGATACATATATAGCATACATAGAAATATAATATTTATAATATTTATGATATAATTATAATTAAATGGATTAAATATGTACACGGATATGGGTCCAGATCCGAGTTTGATATCTAATATTCATATCCGTTTTTAAAATCTAAAATTTAGATCTGATAGCTAATCAGCATTCCTTATTTTTAGTATGATCCCAAACCCATAATTATTTTTGGTTTGAGATACTAGCTAGTTGTAATTATTGAAAATAGCTACTAGTTTATTTTTGAAAAAAATAATATTAATACATGTGCTAGTGTCGATACCCCTAGGCTTTATTCTCTTATTTTTAATTGAATAATTAATAGATTAAACTGAAATGAAAATTATGCATTGAAAAATAGCATTATAATACTAAATTTCACCTAAATTTCATTAAATTATTATTTTGCTAATCAAACTGAGTTGATCTAGTAATTACATAGTTTGTAGAATAGATCCTTATATTTACTATACCTCTCCTTTTTTTCAGAATGTATTCCTTGGCGGGACAGAAACAAGTGTAACAACAATAGTTTGGGCGATGACTTCATTGATGAAAAATCCACTTACCATGAAGAAATTACAAGCGGAAATTCGAGAAACCATTGGGAAAAAAGAATTCGTAGACGAAGATGATGTCGAAAAATTGCCTTATCTCATAGCAACAATCAAAGAATCCATGAGATTGTACCCAACCTTGCCACTTCTGGTGCCCAGAATCTCAATGGAGAACTGCATCTTAGACGGGTACGAGATTCAGGCGAATACGATGGTTTATGTGAATGCATGGAGTATTGGAAGAGATCCAGAGATCTGGGAAAATGCAGATGAATTCAATCCAGACAGATTTATGAACTCGACGATTGATTTAAAAGGACAAGATTTCCAGTTGATTCCATTTGGATCGGGAAGAAGGGGTTGCCCCGGCCTTCAAATGGGGTTGGTGACAGTTCATCTTCTACTCGCTAATCTTCTGCATTCATTCGACTGGGAAATATTTCCTCACGGAATGAATGCTGAAGATCTGGACACTGAATCTGCTACCGGCCTCGCGATGATTAAGAAAAATGCGTTGAAACTGTATGCAAAAGTACCTTCTTGTGCTTAGCGGTCGAGTTATATGTTGCGTCTCTTAATCTGATTGTACGGATCGTATTTTTATTTGAGATTTGTGTTTTTCAAAATGTTCGCGGACTATTATAGTGATAGCGAATATTTCGCATAGCAATTAATGCATGGAATACTCCGCTCTTTCAAGCATTTATGATTTTTTAGTAGCAAGTATAATATACCTATAAAATATTATATTTTTTACTCGTTCTCTCTTAATTATTATTATGGTATATAGTACAAAGTGCTACCAGGCTGTGATTTGATTATAATTATATTATATTATTATATAGTAGCCTAATTCCAATAATTGTTGTTGATATAAAGTATAAATACTTGTAGTCCAATAATTTTATAATGCTCAACAGAACTTAATCAAACTTTTGATAATCTTTACGTAGTCATATATAGAGAAATACACGTGAAATATGCAAGATGTTTAACAATGAAATCCAAAGGAAAGATCAATTGATGAGCAAAGATAATCCTTTACTTTTTGGACAGTCCAAAATTATGTAATCAGGCCTCACTAATGAATTGTCCCCACCCATACTATTAAACTTTATCTTCATTGATAAATTGAATCATTTAATTCATTGTGATCCGTCTAGTTCAATTTATTTTTACTAAATTTTAATATTTTATACTGTTAGTCAGAACAACATTCATCAGTGCAGATAGACATATCGCATATCGGTCAGCACTTATCACGATCAGCACTTATTAGTTCAGTACCTTTTAAAATAGCACTTTCTAATCTAATTTACAATATTTTAACTCTAGTCAATACATTTTAAATTAGTTCGGATTGAAGAAAATATAAATATCAATTGAGTAAAATTATTACTTTTTTAACGTAATATAATCATAATTATAATGTTTAACTGATTAATTAATTTGAATGAACACTGTGCTTGATAAAATAAAAATGACTGAATTTTGTAATCAAATTAGTTTAATTGCATTTAATTTGGTATTTTTTAACTAAAGATCGACACTTTTTAATTTTAAACATCAATCATTACATCGGAACCACATTCATCAGTACAACACAATTCATCATATATATCAATATTAATTTAACCTCAATTATACATGGTCTACAATTTTCACAAAGAAAGGATCATCCCTATAAATCCAATTTTCTTCCATTCCTTATAATGCACTCCTCAATTTTAATAATGAAGTTTGTTTGCACATACTAGTACATTATTAATTTGGAAATTTTCCTTAATCAAATCTTTCATGGACTTTTCTGTCCCTCACTTCACTATCTACCTCTAAACAATCACAAACACATGATTCAGCAACCATGCAAACCCAAGTCCTCAAGTAATCTTAATCTTTCGAAATGTGTATACATACCTGAATTATTTCTATTTGTACATCTATATTCTCAACCAAAATAAGATCAACAAATCAACCTTTCTGCCAAAATGTGCCTTCTTATCCTTCTACTTTCAACTCTTCCTCTTCTTTTCTTATCTATTCTATACATACATGGCAAGCTTAAGAAATCTTTCAGAAACATTCATCATCATCCTCCTGGTCCGCGCGGCCTGCCTTTGATCGGGAACTTGCATCAATTTGATACTTCAGCTCCTCACATCTACCTTTCGCGGCTCTCCAAAAAGTATGGTCCTCTCATGTCTCTCAAGTTAGGATCTCTTCCAATCTTAGTGGCTTCATCGGCAAAAATGGCGAAAGTGATCATGAAAAATCATGACCACGTATTTTGTAGTCGGGCACCCATGGTAGGACAGCACAAACTGTCCTACAATGGGCTGGATATCGCGTTCGCTCCCTATAACAAGGAGTGGAGGGATATGAGAAAGATAAGTGTTCTTCACCTATTGAGCAACAAGAGAGTCCATTCATTTTGCGCGATCCGAGAGCATGAAGTGTTGCGAATGATCGAGAAAATATCCCAAAATGCTGCTTCCTCAAAAGCTACTAACCTGAGTGAAGTAGTCATGTGTTGTGTAAGCGTGATTATTTGTAGAACTGGATTTGGAAAGAGTTATGATGAAGAAGAGCATCAAATGAGGAGATTCAAGCACCTCCTTCAAGAGGCTCAAGCAGCATTTGTGGCGTTCTATTTTTCGGATTTCTTCCCCAAGATTGGTTGGATGGATCATCTTGTTGGATCTTTTTCCCGACTTGATAAAATATTTCATAAATTTGATTCATTTTATGAAGAGCTTATCGATGAACACATGGATCCAAATAGACCAGTTTCAATGGATGGGGATATTGTTGATCTGATGCTTCAATTACGCGAGGGAAACTCAGCCAATTCTTCATTTCAAATCACCATGAAACATGTGAAAGCTATGCTTATGGTAAACATCTTATTTAACATTATGTTTGATATATCTTTTTTCTTTCTATGCATATTGGATAGGACCAAGATTATTGATTTAGGCTCTCATATATCCATTATATAAATAAATCATTTCCATCTTTTTTGCAGAATGTATTCGTTGCTGGATCGGAACCTTCAGCAGCAGCAGTTATATGGGCAATGACCGCTTTGATGAAAAACCCCAAAAAACTAGAAAAAGCACAATTAGAAATCAGACAGATCTTTGGAAAGCAAAAGGGATTAATTCATGAAAATGATCTCGAAAAGCTTCCTTATCTCAAAGCAATTGTCAAAGAAGCTTTAAGGCTTTACCCTCCTGGTCCTCTACTCATTCCAAGATACACTATGGAGAAATGCACCATAGATGGGTACGAAATTCAACCTAATACGACAGTTTACATAAACGCATGGGCGATTGGAAGAGATCCAGAGTACTGGGAAGATCCAGGTGAGTTTATTCCTGAGAGATTCTTGGATGGCAAGAATATCATTACAGAAGGAAGAGGAAAAGAGTTCCAATTCATCGCATTTGGCGCTGGCCGGAGAGTCTGCCCAGGATATTCCATGGCGTTTGTTACGGTGGAGCTGCTGCTCGCGAATCTGTTGCACTCATTTGATTGGGAATTGCCGCCGGGGATGAAGAAGGAAGACATTGATGATGAGAGTTTGCCTGGCCTTACAATGATCAAGAAGAATGATCTACATCTTGTGGCTAAAAAGATCTACACATAGATCCAGCAATTAGGGTTTGAAATTGAATTAGGGCAAACTCTAGATTTAAAATATGTTGGATTTCAATAATTAGTGGATGTATATTGAAATAATGGTCTTGTACACATTTGAACTCCACATTTAAAATAATCCTCTTAACCTATATTTTAATTTAGTTCAACATATTTATATTTTTGCAATTCATTCAGTTCTATAAATAAATTTAATTTATTTTAGTTCAGTATATTACATGTTCACTAAAATTTGTTATGTTTCGACCACATATGGTGATATATAAAATATTTAAAAAATTATGTCAGTTAATTTCAGTTAGGTTAAAAAATCAATTCAACTCCACTAAATATATTCTTTTCGGTTTATTTAAATTTAGTTCAATCAGTTGAGTAAAAATAATAAACAGCCCCTTAGTCCAAGATATGATTGAGGATAATTTAGTCCAACAATCATCCCTCTAAAACCCAAACTCAAAGCCCAACTAATATGCACTAGATAACCCGGCCCAGAGAAAAGTCGTCTTCCTCCTCGCGCACGTTCTGTGAAAGGGTTTTAGGGAAACTCCCCCTCTCCTTCTTCTTCCTTGAAGCCCTAACAATGGCGGAATCGGATAAGGCTAACGAACTGACTCTCGTGATCAGGAAACCCTGTTTCGGACTACCAACTTCTTGCCCCGATTGCTTGCCCGTGTACATCTTCCTTAAGCTCGCCCGAATCAGCTTCAATGTCGAGCACAATCTCGTCTACCCCAATTCAGGTGATTGTCGAACTTCTTTTTCAGCTGAAATTGTTGATTCTGTGGTGCATTTTGTTGATTAGTTCATCTGCTTTGATCTAAAGTTTGTTTTTTGAAGATTCCTTTGGTGTGTGTTTATGTGCTGGAAATCTATGTTCATGTTATTGGGAACTTTATGGTGTTTATGTTTATGTGTTCATTGATTTTGTGGGATTGTATTTTGAGTTTCTTTGTTGTATAGGTATTTCAGCTGTGTTTTAGGCTAAAATTGTGGATTCTGTGGTGCATTTTGTTAATTAGTTCATCTGCGTCGATCTAAAGTTTCTTTTTTTATGAATCTTTGGTGTTTGTGTGTTGGAAATTGAGTTGCGTCGATGTGTCCATTGATTTTGTGGGATAGCATTCGAGTTTAATTGATGCTGGCAGTTGTTAGCTCTATAGTTCTCATTGGCAGGTGTGATTGTGATTTTGTTGGTGTATTCAGTTTTCTTGAAGTAGTATTGTTAGGATTAATATTCTGGTCTGTTTTTTCCCAGATCAACTACCCTTTGTTGAATATGGTGATAGTGTGGCTTATAATAACGAGAAGGGTGGAGTTATCGAGTATTTGAAGAAGGAGCGTTTTGTGGAATTGGACACTGATGTCTTGCTCAATCCTGATTGGGTATCTGCAAAGGCGATGCTGAAAACATGGCTTGCGGAGGCTGTCATGTATGAACTCTGGGTGGTTCCCGAAGGAAGTGCTTCAGCACACAAGATTTATTATTCGGATCTACCATGGCCAGTAGGGAAGTGTTTGTACTTGAGGAAGGTTCATGGGGTGAAGCAGCTACTTGGAATTGGCAATGATAATGCTGACAGAAGAGAAGAGGAGGTGCAATGGCTTTGCTTTTTGTTCATTTATGGCCTTCTGATGAACTGTGCTTGTGATGATAAAGATCTTTTTTTCTCTCTTTTTCTTGCCTTTATAGATATATAGAAGGGCTGCTGATGCATATCGTGCTTTGTCAGCTAAGCTGGGTGAGCAATCTTTCTTCTTTGAGGATAGGTAATTTCTTGAAACCATTCGCTATTTTTTGCGTCTCTTTGGTATGAGACAATGTGCTGAATTGGTGTTGTATTATGCTCTGTTGTGCAGGCCTACAAGTTTGGATGCTGAATTTCTTAGTCATGCACTTATCACTCTTCACGCCTTGCCTGTAAGTAATGTTGCTGGCTATTTACACTCTTTTTTTAGCAATAACTGGAATTTAAAACTTTTAAAATACGAATTCATCGTGTTGAAAGTTGTGGAGTCTGCCTTATTTTTCTATTTCATTCCGTAGTCTCAAGATCAATCATACACCTAGATTCTGATGCATATTTGTATGCTATGTGCCAAGGTGTAGTCCAGTGACTAGCTTACATGACGAAATTTACTGGTTTTGATTTAATATCTTATGTGAATGAGGAAAATAACTCTTCACTTCAACCTACGTGAATATGTGCTTATGAAGTTCATTCTTTCGTAGCAAGAATCGCTTGATGGAAAATGATGAAATAACAAGGATTGTGATAGTATATCTGCTAAATCAACTTTTGTTGCCCAACTATTTCTTTATTTCGGAGACGTTTGTCTGACTTTATTGTGTATCATTTGCCTCTAAATAGGAGACGTCTGTCCTTCGGAGTAAGCTGCTGGAGCATACCAATCTTGTAAATTATGCTGAAACTCATAAAACCGGGTACATAGACTCTGCCCCAGAGCCTCAGTCCGGTCCCTCCTCATCAGCTCCAAGAAGGAAACCTTCCAACTGGAGTAAGTTGCACCTTTCTTGTCTTGAATATTTTACTTCATCCATATATGTGTCTGCAGCAGTGCTTGTTTCTCTTTAAGATTTCTTTTAAAAGTGTAGCAACTTAATGGGTAGTGAATATACAAAAAGCATGTCTAGGACAGTTGTAATGCATTATACCAGACTACATTGCTTTTGGCAAGTTCATTTTAACAGTTGTAGAACTTGAACTTACTATGTATGCTATCATTTAGAGTTAATAGTGTCAAAATGTTGAACTTGGAAAAACATCATCCCAAAGTGATGCCATATTACATATCTGCAATTACTAAAGCTCTTTTGGTCTGTTCGTGTAGAATCAAACCCGAAGCCTAAACCTAAGAGGGAGAAGACTGAAGAAGAAAAAAAGTTCAGGAGAAGAGCGAAGTATTTTCTGGGTACACAAGTGGTTGCCATTTTGGTGTTCCTGTCACTTCTTGGCAGGTCAGACGATACAGAGATAGATTTCGATGAGGATGACGAGTAACTCATTTTTTGTCCATTAAGCTCTGTTACCAAGTTAATTGAACGTAGTTTTCGAGAGATAGCTTGTAACGCTGTTGCATAGCTCAATAAATTCTTCTGTTTCATTCACAGAGCTTGTTGTTTGACTTGAAGTAAGAATTACGCTCATTTTGTAAATGCGTTTAAAATCATTACTTTCAGCTGCATTTGGTTTCATATTGTGTGAAAGATTTTGTAACAATGGAAATCATAAAAAGTGAGATTTTTTTTTTGATACACCATAAAAATGACAAACCAATCTTTACCAACACAAATGGATAATTTCCAGAAAATAAACAAAAACAACCTTCACACCCCCCATTTATAAGTGCCATGGGAGTTCACATTATGAAGTGAACTCAAATGTAAAAACAAACAGCTAGCCAATGGCGTGTCGGGTCCAGGATGATGTGAAAGACGATTTCACCCTTTTAACGACACGCCATATGCCAGGAAGTAATCAACACTTAAAATAGCAGAAGGAAGCAAGTAGACAATGTCATGTCGGGTCCAGGATGATGTGAAAGACAATTTCACCCTTTCTCGACACGCCATGAAGTACTCAACACTTGAAATAACAGAAGCAAGCGGCGCTATACCAGTTAGTCTTGTGACAAGCTCCATAGAAAGCGTTCTCCAAAAACCTGCATTGCTTGTCACAGTTGTTAGTTCTGATGCACATCCCTGACCATGTCCTGCTGCGCTTTGTGCAGAGTTTGTAGGCTTCGGCGCTCTCTAACCCTGTTGGGAAAGATAGAAAAACATGCATAGAAATAGATTATGCCTGTGAAATAAGTCGTTTCTTTGACAGTTTACCAGAACGCTTGCATAAGTATATAAAGAAAAGAGAGCTGACTAACCAATTGAGGCAATGAGGAAGAAGCATAGAAGCAAGACAAGGAAGGCTTTGCTGATGAACTTAGCCATTTTCAGACAAATGCTATTGATTTTCTGGATTGGTGTGTGAGAAGAACCAGCAAAAATGGCCTCCATTTATAGATGGGAACACTCATAGGTAAATAATGCATGCTTAGGCTAGTTGAGAGGTTATAAAAATGATAAAAATGTCACTTGATGGATAATTAACATTTACTTTGGATCATAATTTTTAAATCTAGCCATATTTTTTGAAAACAACCATGCCATGTTACATTACAAAGTTGAAATAAACATTAACATTGAGTCAGATCATGTTGACAACTTGACATCTGTACACTCTATAGCTTTTGTTGACTATGAGTATGTTAAGAAAACTGAAGTCTTATACGCACTCGGGTATTTTACTCAGCTTAGCAAAAATACGACTAAAATTATAATACTGTGCCTGAATATTGTTAAGTTTCCAACAAACATGAGAAGTGAAGATATATTCGTGCCTTCAAAAAAAAAAGATATATTCGTAAATTCATACCGTATTTTGTACTACGTGAGTAAAATACTGAACTGCATATGACAACATCGAAAGAAAAATAAAGCAAAACCAATTTACTATGAGCTTTGAGTCTTGACTAATATAGTCCAGATGATGCAGTTGACAATTACCAGAAGGAGAAAATTACAAGGATAATTTTGAACATTTCACCCCTTCATCTGAAAGTTTTACCAAATCAAGGCCTGGTTGATTAACAAACTAATGGTTTAAACCCCAAGTTGGACTAAAAATTTACATTAAGTTCCTTCCTAGTGCACTAGTTTAACTGATTAAACTAACAAAAAAGCATCAATTTCCTGTTATCTTGGCACCCCATTTGATGCATTCTGAGACAGCCTTTTGAGTTCATCCATTGGTTGCTTCAACAGCTCAGCATACCCTTCTGCAGATCCAAGTGCAAACTCTGTGAGTGAGCTCACCGCCACCGACATGCCGGCACACAAAACCCTAATAGCAACCTCAGCCATTTTCTCTTCACTCATCATTTCCTCATCCTCCAAGTTCTGCCCTGCCTCCACCATCTCCATGCCCCCTGAGTGGTCCCCTCTGTACCTCCTCGACCCGCCTGAGCTCCGGCGGGAATCTTCCCGGAGTTGCTGAGCGTAAAGCGAGCCAACTCCGGCTGCAAAAAAGTCCAACCCATCCAGAACTGGGGCCTCGCGAACAGAGTCCAAAAATCTTGTCCAGTGTATGCAAATGCTGAATATCTGAGGTGCTCCTAATGACCTGCGTGGAGAGAATGCAAGTTTTGAAACGTCGGGTTCCATTCTGACACATCTCAGGAGCCATCCGGTCAGTGCATGAATGTAGGAGCGCTGTGAGACGATCCAAGATTCAAAGGAAGCTCGCCAGTTTCTGAGCTCTGTCTCTAGGATGGCAGCTGACCGAGCTAGATGGTGTGGCTCAGATGGTGAAGTTACGGTGTATTTCTTCATTCCATTGTTCTTCGGTGGCATGTTAGCTAGCAAGATCTTAGCCTCGTCTAGTGTGCGCTTCTGTGACATGTGGCATTCTGCCATAGCCTTCCACATTCTAGTCAACCTGATCATATAATCAAGCAAGGCAAAATACAGTCATCAAGCGAGAAAAATTACAGTCATTCTTTTTAAATGTTCAAATCATAATAAACAGGTAACAAGTAACCACTCAAGTGATTTCAAGGGCATAGGACGGTGGAGATTTAATTTGACTTACATACCCTTGCACCAATTCTAGAAGTTGAGGCTGTAGTTCTTCGTCCCTTAAAGTTTCGATCCTCTTCGAGATGGCTTCAACTGAATGTATCGAGACCTTCATCTGAGTCTGCAGGTCTCTTATGGCTGCACTTGTTTTGCTCGCTGAAGAAGGGTCTGCACCTTTAACATCTTGATTTCGCAGTTGTTTACACTTCTTTTCATATGCCCCTCGAACACGCTCGCCTTCCTGTAAGACATTAACAGTTAAGTAACCATAATAGGCACGAAATATGCAACCAAGAATACAATCATTTGTCCTTGAGAGGAAAATAGGTGAAACGACAAAAAAAAATGCATTCAGAGATACATACCCTGACTTCATGGTAGAGCTTTTTCTCCCAAGCAAGTAATCTATCTAGGGTTGACTGGTGACCGTAAAGAAATGAGGTAGAATCCTCAGACAAGTCACCGCTGCTCTCTGAACTTGCTTCTTTTAAAGCTGATGAATTCAGTGCGAACCTTGCTGAGGATGTTCTAGATGAAGCGGACCGGATCAATGCCACAGGGTTCAACATCTTCAGAGCTGCAACAAAAAACGAAAAATAGGAGGTTATCATCCAAATTGTAATAGCAACCCGAACTCTTAAATGATTAGCAGTTTTACAAAGCACGGGCTTAAGGAGCCTAACAAAGAAGAAGACGAAGAGGAGGAATCTCTAAGCTCATCTTACCTGCATGATCATTTGATGTTGATGCATATTGAGCCCTCCTGGCTTCTAGGATTGAAGAAACTTCATTAGCAGAATCGCAAGCAATCTTAAACTGAGCTTCCAGATCCTTTATAACTTCTGCCATGCTTGTAGGCCTTCTGTTTAAATAAGCTGTAAATCCAGTTGTCTCGTCCTTTGGTCCAGGATTAGCAACAGACGTTTCTCTGCTAAGAACTCGACCTGGATTTTGTAATTTCGCCACATCAACATGCTGGTGATTGGTATTGGAATTCACTTGTTGCACTTCGTGATCTGTATCTGTTCCACCCGTTTCGAAGTCACACTCAGTCTCATCATCCTCATCTTCATCATCATCATCCTCGTCGTCATCAACATCTTCCACGACTACTTCTTCTCTATGAATGTTTCTCTCTACCACCCTCGGCACCTCTCTTTTCACATCCACTGCCCTAGGCACCTCCCTTCTCGAATCTACAGCCCTAGGCACCTCCCTTCTTGCATGTATTACTTGATCGATATCCTCATATTCAGTGTCCTCTTCAAGTTCTGGAATCCCTTCTTCTTCCCGGACCTGCCTAAGCTCAGCAATGTCATCTTCAAGAGTTGAGTGGTCAAGACTGGTTCTTGTTTGATAGCCATAGTAGTCCAGTGAAGAAAAGGGGTTCCAGAAAGAATCCCACTGAGATGTCCGAGGCGATGGAGGAGGAAAGCGCGGTCTGTTATCTGGTGAATAGTGGAATATTGAAGAAGCTGTGGGAGGAGACTGCATTGAGAAATACCCATCCATCCCATAATGCTGAGGATGCACAGGGGAGTAAGATTCAAGTCGATATGTTTCAGGAGTCTGAGGCGGCCTTTGTTCGACAGAAACAGCAGGATTACCGCCTGTTCTAAGGTAATTCACTCTGACAGAAGGTTTTTTGCGCCGAGAAGAAGAATGCACTGGAGAGACAGAGAATGACTTTGGCGAAATGGTGATAAATCCCGGGGTTGGAGGCTTCTTAATGGCTGGCGGAGGAGTAGTAAACGAATCCATCAAGAATTCACGAGGCTCGTCAACTTCAATGTAATCACGAAGGGCAGCCGATACTCTTCTCATGGACTCGATGTAAGCATTATGCCCTGCTGCAAATTTCAACCTCTGCTCGACCGCTTGTTTGATGAACTTCTTCCTGTCTTTACAAAGCTGGACAGCTTCCTCATCATCTAACTTCGACGAAGAACATCCCATTTCGCCTTTAAACTATGTCTCCCCGCCTCTATGCAGTTCTAAGTCTAGTATCAAATTGCAAGTCAGGAAGGATTTCTCTTCTTGTTCTTGCCAAATTCATAAGTGTTCACTTTCCAGATCCAATTCCAGGCCCCTTGCTCTACAACAAAGCAGTTGCAAAAACAGCATGTTATAAAGACGGCGTTTTTGACAAGCAAAACGATTTACAGGCTGACAACAACAAACATTAACACGACTCAACCCGTTTATCAAACAAATCCAAGCATCAGTTTCCTCCATGTTATAAAAATCATTGCAGAAATCTCCCACCAAGTAAAGACGGCATTTTTAACAAGCCAAGATGATTTAAAGGCACGCCACAACGATCATAAACCCGACTCAACCCGATTATTACCTCCCTCTTGCCTCTTATACTCAAATTACTGAAATTAGATAATGCAAACAAATTCAAGCATCAATTCCATGAACTAAAACTGTATGACCTTCATGTTATGATTATACAAATCTCCCACCATATAAAGACAGCATTTTTAACGAGGCAAGACGATTTACAGGCCAGACCACAACTAACATAAACACGACTCAACCCGATTCTCAGTATATCACCTCCCTCTTACATTCTGGATAATGTATACACATTCAAGCATCAATTTCATGAACTAAAACTGCATAACCTCCAAATTAAAGCAAAAAAAAAAAGTTATTTTAAAAAATATACAGCAGGAAATCAGATCAACATACAAACAAAACCCCTAGATTTAACAATTACTAAACAACAAAACCAAATCTAATGAGCTGATAGAAGTGGGGCCAAAAGAAGATAAACCCAGGAGCAAAGCAATCTCCCAAGCACCAAAAACCCCATCTTTTTCACAAACAAAAAAAATCAAAATAAATTCTTCCATTTCAACACACATGCAGATAACCAAATCAAGCTCAGATTACAGCAAAATGTACAGAGGAAAAAAAATCAGCAGGAAAATTACCTCAGTGCAGAGCGCCTTAGCCACCGCAATGCAGAGCGCCTTAGCCACCGCTACTGTGTGTGAGTGTGTGTGTGTGTGAGAGAGAGGGGAAGAGAGACGTTGTGAGAGAGAGACAGAGAGAGAAAAGCAACGGTCAAAACAGCTCTTTCTCAGTGTGGGGGGGTTTAAAGCTGGGGACAATGAAGCTAAAAAGATAAAGAAAAGTGGAATTAAAGCTAATTGTGGGAAGCCATGGAGTTAAAGGAAGGAATAAACTAGTTGTTGGTCTGGTACGTACTTTGGCGAAGAAGGACATGGACATGGGAATGGGATGTGTAAATGTAATGACTTTGTGACATGTATTTCATGCCTTTCGAATTACTTTTCCTAATCACATTATATAAAATGTTTTGGTATTTGAATATCTTGTTATGATATGTTTTAACTGATCTTTCACTGACATTAAAATCTGTTATAATTTTTTGACAATTATAGGTAAAACTTTGATTCACCGCACCAAACACCTGATTAACATCAGTATATAAGTCTACGATCGATGGTGAAAGCGTAGTTAGCGAATGTTTTGTGAAGTGTAGTTTATTCCAAAATTTTGTGAGTGAATGTTTATTAACGAGCGAAAAACTTATTAACTACTTATGCTAAGGTGCAAATAACTAATAGTAGTGAATGTGATAAATATTGGGAATCAAATGATCAATAGTTGTGACAAGGTTGGAGTTCATGTATAGATGAAGAGTCAACAGCGAAAATTGTGAAGTTTGAAATCGTGATCTATCGATCGACAGTGAAAACTGAGTGGTGGTATTCAAACAGTTTTTAAAATATATTAAACCACTAACAGTGGGGTGATTATTATTGCTTCACCGCACTCAATAAGACATAATTATAATATTCAGTATCATTATCGATGCATATTATAACTTTAAATCTAATCTATGTCTACTTATGGAAGCAATTCAAAAGATCGATTGAGTGGAACTCTATTAAGCGTCGCATGAACTTACTGGTTAGAGTTAATACGAGTGAAATTATGCAAATATTCATAATTAAATATGATGAACGTCACACTCACACAAAATAAATTTACACCAAAGATAATAAATTCCCTTGAACTGTCTCAACTGCCACCCCACCGGAATCATAAACCAAAATATTGCTTGCATATGAGTATTCAACACACCACAGCTCCTGCGTGAGAACGCAACTTTTCTTCCTTTATATTTTTTGAAATAATAAATAAAAATGTCTGACGAATAAAGATGACAAATACCCAATCATAATTTTTGCCTTTACCTTTTGCTCCCATTATACAATTTTCTGACGAATAAATGAACTTATGGTACAAATAAATGATTTTAAAAACTCATCAATTTAAATTGTTAGGATTATGATTATGAACCAGACCATGCATTTTGTTTAATGACTCGAATGCTAGAGGTTCCTAGTTGAGCTAATGATGGTTAGTTCATGGATGTATATATTGGAACGTGCTATTTCTTTGATCTTGGAGCTTGGATTAAACTACTCCCTCCATCCCAAACTTAATTGTCAGTTAAAATTTAAGTGGTAAAATAAATGAAAACGATTTAGTTTGAGATATTGTGTATGAATGAGTAAAGAAAAATAAATGAAAGTACTCTAAAAGCAAAGCATACAGATTGATCTGACATGGAAGTAGTACTAATTATGAAAAAAGTGAAATATATATAAAGTACATGTTGTACCATAATATAATTTCGGAATTTCTATTTGCAAGTTTTATTTTACTAATGCAATCTGTATTTTGATTAAAACTGACAAGATTGTCCTTATTAATTTATTTGGTTCAAACTTTAGCCACTTGATTAAGGGCGTATCCATATTTTCTATAAATAATACGGATTGCAAAAGTAAAATACAACCTGCAGTTGTTATTTTTGGTGAATTAAGAAAGTTTTAGATAAATAAGAATAGTCCAACCTCGTATCTTTAGTGATTCAGTACAAAATTTTCCACTTTGTAAACCAAAATTTTTTATAAAATAACTTTACCGTCCCCTATATAATGTTAGGTTTCTCCAAAACTTAAATAATTGAGTATATTTTCATAAATTATGATGTGAGTATGAATGGAAAATTAAATTTTATTAAGAAAATACGTATCAAATTCATATCATATTTTACACTATAAAAATAAATATAACAAATGGTATATAGCAACACCCTATCTTAATCGTTTAAATTCTTAATGTGCAATATATGCATAGTTTTAGTGTTAAAATGTGTATAAAAAGTATTAAAGTACATTATCATGCAAGGGACGATTTTGCAGTTTTGGGCAATTCTTACTAAACGAGGTTTCCTGTGGGCTTTTTGATCTATGGCCCCTCTATTCTAATGCTTTTGATCAGCCCACTTTCTTTTGATTAGCAACTTTTTATTGATATGTTTTAGTATGCTTTTACATATTAATCTAGTATTTATTTATTCATATTTTATTGTTATTTTAATTCATCTAACCAAATCTCATTGTCTTTAGAAATGAAGGTTATCACCCCATTACCATGAATTGACCAATGAAGCAAGGCGACTTACACATCTTGTTGCTTTTTGTAAAAAGGATAATTTAATTAACTTATCATATTTGGTACTGATTTTTCATTTTTATATTTCATTTTAGTACAAAAAAGTTATTGAGCTCCTTCTTTACCTCTTCAAGGTAGGCTTAAAGTTACATAACACAAAGATATGAGTGAAAGGGGTCAATAATAAATATTATCACAGTCTAAACAAAGAGATAACTCCTGAAATTTTACTTTTCCAATCCAAAGAGATATCAAGAATTTGATATATACAGTCTAATATTTTATTCTTACAGTCCAAAATATGATATGCATTCACAAAATAATATCCTTCCTTACAAAGTTCATTGAAAAATTTAGCAATTTCAAAGAACAGTATTATAATTTAAATAATATTTTGAATTATGTTGAGTAAAATTCTGTACTGCATATATCACTTTAGTTATTAAATGTACACATGCTATTTAGATTTGAATTCGTTTGATCAAGAACAAGAAAATCGGGGGAAAAAATGCATGGTGAGTCCACATACAGCCATATAATTCTTTAAAATAAAAAACCTTGAGTCCGACTAATTTGTTATACATTTAAAATTAATAATTCGAAGACTTAAACGTGTTGGAGGAATGCTGTTTCAGCACCCACTACAAATTGCAGGTAAAATTTTTTCTTGAGTTTTATTTTTGTGGTTCATATGGTATAAATATATAATTTTCTTTTAACGACGATAAGATTTATCGGTGAAAAGGTAAACAAACAAATAAAAAGAGTCAAAATAATGGAAAAATACAATCATTGCCGACATTGCTCTTTTGTTGTGTAGCTCAAACTAATGGGCATCCGAGCATGCAGTCCAACAGTAAAAATAATTTACTTTCAAGTGACATGCAGACGTAGATAGCAGAAATAACAAATCGCATTCTACAAAACATGATTTTTTTTAATTTTAAATTAAAGTGCTATACTCGATCTGATACGATCTTTTATTCATCATTAACTTTTGTTTATATTCGTTCGATAATTCTCCTAATTTTACTGGCGAAACTTCTTTCAAATTCCGTTTGTTCTGTGACGATGGATTCGAGCCGGATCTGTCAATCAAATTCCCTCAAATCTCGGTAGTGATATGGACGTCCCAGACAGTCTAGTCACCACGGGAAAGCCGTAGGGGTGTAGGTGAAAGTGGGTCTGAACTTTGGGGGTAGAGATTAAGTGGAAAGATCTAGGCTCTGTATATGGGGTGGAAGGTCATCTCCGGGCCGGCGAGGGGCGCTGACCGGAGCGTCCCGACGACGAGAGACAGATCGAATTTGGGGTTTTGGGGAGCGGAGCAAAAAAGGAGGATTCTCAAATCACTGAGGTTGAATTGAACCAACTGCGTTTGATTATATATCATTCCATCTTTAATCGAACCGACCCCAATATTATTCATGTAATATTATATATTAAAAAGAAAGTGGTAATAAAATACAAAGTTTAAAGTTTGAATGAATTCCATGGAGTAGACTAATGCAAGAAAAGAAGGTGACATGTGAAGAGACCTACAAGACTTCAACACGTTTGGATAATTTGCACAATGAAAAATTGGTAGTGCTTTCTTTGCTCACTCCCCTCTTATTACTAATTAAGGTATTTTGAGTGCAAATTGTAACCCATTTAATAGTTTTTTGTACCGCACGTTTAATTCATTTCCTTTAGGTAAAAAATGCATTTAACTTTCCTAGCTCAAACTCAAGTTGTTTAGAGAAAAATGACAAAATAAGTGTGGCCATGTGCAGTTCAGTTTAAAATCATCTTATTATTTCAATTTAAATTCGGTAATTTTCAGTTAATATGAAATCACCTTATCATTCTTGTCACCTCTTTCTTTTTTATTAAACATGTTTTAATAAATGTTTTTGAAATTTGTTTATTTGTGATGTATAGCGTCGTATTATATCAACCCTAGCTCCCATGTACAATTTACAAAGTGGTTTTGATATAATTGTTGAACATCGTCTCAGTTTTCAATTAGTGTTAAATTCGGAAATATTCTGATTTGGCAAATAGATAAATTTGGTAATCCGATATAGCATATTTAGAATAGAACGTCATTCTATTATTATAACAATTGGGGTTTGTTTATCTGGCATATACAAGAAACAAGATATAGAACACTGTAGTTATACGGAAATTGTATGGTTATAAAATTTATGGTATTTTCTAGTGAGTGTTTGTGAGGAGAAGATAATAGTATAGAAAGTGCCTGACAATGGAATTTGCTAGAAATGAAGCTTTGCAAGTTTATTATCCTTCAATATTTTCACAGATTTCATCTTATAAGAGGGTTTATACATACGGATCCGATTTTACTAATACAAGTATGAAAATTCAAAAATTCAAATTTTTGAGTGCATTAGCACAATTCAGAATATAATAAGATCTAGATCTTACAAAGAACAGGGAAGCTGTGCTCTATAAAATAAATTATTTCTTGAGAAAGACAAATTTGAATATTAAAAGTTAGCCAGAAAATGAAGCTTTGGGAGATACCATATCTGACCTTGGTTGGCACTGATTCTACTGAATCCAAAACTCAAGAATAAAAAATGAATCAAAATTGGAGGATTGTGTGTTTTTTTGTTCGTCCACAGCTGCAAAATCCGATTATATTATTGCAGAATTATTTGTCATATCACATAACCATTCACATTTGTTCAGACTCCGAATCAAACTTTATTCAGCAAATCTGGATAGATGATCGAGTTTCCCAGAAAAAAAAACTTCATTCATAAGAAAAATACAACTTATAAAAGGTTTTGACGTGAAAAAAATTAACGGCCAATTTAATATTATGGTGTTTTAATATTTTATGGACTTAAGGTCATGTCTGGTTGAACTTATATGATGATGTACTGAGCCGTGAAATGCTGATCAGTCTTGTGTGGAGATGTGTTGTGCTGATTAGTGATCTGCTGTGCTGAAGAGTGATGATCTTGTGTTGAAAGGTGTTGCATGACGTGAATACTTATATGAGTTGAAAACTGATGAAATAACTCAACTGCACTTATATGAATTCGACTGTAGTAGTTTATATGGATTTTTTGGTTAAAAATTCACTCAATTTTAGCTTTTTTTTACATAATCTTCATATAAATTATGTTCAATTCAACCATTTGATAAAAAATAAATCTAACATTACGATAAAAACAACATTTTTATCAATATATATTTATCGATATATATTTATTTTGTCTTGAAAGTTAACTAAATTTAAAAGTGTTTATTGAAATTGAAACGTGATGAGTTATGTAATATAGTGAAAGGTATTGTGCTGATTAGTGTTGTTCTGTGGTGATTAGAATTATATATGTGGATATAATGATCAGTATTGCTGATATATATTCACATAAGTTGAAATGAATTTTAAGTAGCCTACATTGCTCATGAATCATGATCTTCATCAAACGATTTTATGGAATGTGGATGGCTGTTGAATTTCCATTTAATGAATTTTTATAAACATTTATGTGTAAATGATTGCGTTTGCATAATCATTTGTCAACAACATTATTGTATTTGTCTGCCTTTCTAGCTTCCACTTTTATTTAGGCAAACATTTTATAAATACATTACCACATTAATTATATATTTTCGCAATTACCGAAATAAAGAAAATATCTTGGTGATATACTATGTTTGATCGTTTTCAAGAGCATTTTATTGGAGACAATAATATTCTTGAGACCCAACATCATTTCAAATGATTGTTACTCTTTTCGTCCCAATTTAAATCGCAGAGAAGAAAAGAAAAAAATTAAGAATAGTATATTTGAAAAATGTTAAAAATATTTATTATACAAAAAAAGAATATATTAGGTCCTTAATTTGAGACATATAACTACGTAAATATGATGAAGTTTTGAGTGAGATGAACATATTATAAACATGTCGATGCAAACTAAATCAAGCTAAATGTTATTAAACTTTTATCACGAAAACTATTTTTATATTATTTTAATTTAAAATGAACTAAATTGAAAAAAAATACACAAATAACTAAAACTAGAAACATATATATCCACTCACATTTTATTAGTATGTTTAATTTTGAATCTCCATGACAATAATTATGAATCCACCACGGATGCACTACCTTATTCATCAATAATTCAAAGGTCACATTAGGGTTTAGTGTCATATGATAAGTTCACTTTTACCATAAAGCTTCATGATCCCAAATAAAATGAATCACATAAAACAATAAATAGGAAAAAAAAACTAATTTATATATCTTGGTTTGCTGACCCATTTTACACCGAGACTGCTGGAAATTAACAAGCAAAAAAACGGCTGCTCGACCTAGCCAGAGGCCATTAGTTTGGATCCATTTTATAATTACTTTTTTACAATGACTTTGGAAATTGACTGATTAAAATGAGAATATAACTTTCGTAGTAATCATGGTCAGATTGTGGTTTATGATGTTTTTGATCATTTGAACTCAACTACCTCGATTGGTAAAGTACTATTTTCGATTTTTGTTTTATTTTTAAACTTTTTATATCATTCCACGTTTTTGATGAGTTCTGCCACTGCTTTCTTTAGGTCCACTGCTGACTCCCGACCTAATCTTAACCACTACACCTGGTGTTATATGGGGAGATCTTATCCAGAAGTAAGTTTAGGGTCGAGTTTTTCAATGGTGGAGGAGACTGAGTGGGGCGAATGACGGCAAGTATTGAAGAAGGAATGGATCGCCGGAAGAGTCCAAAACAGTTAATTATAACTTTCACATTCGATGTCAGAGTCAAGCAGTTATGGTAACAGTTGATCCGTCTCGACATCTCTACAATGCAACGCGACTATTTTGGCCATTTGAGAATGTTTATTTACAACCTCCGAACAACCATTTACTATTTTTAGGTATTTTCTTTATATTTGAATTCTCATTTTCATCGTTTTAGGGTTATGTTTTACTATTTAAGACACCTTGTAATATTTTGGAAAATAACTTTCAAAATAATATTTTAGACAACTATTTTCTATTTCGATGGATCTCGAACCCAAAATTAGGGTTTGTACTTGTGACTCTTCAGGGATTCGTGTTGTAAATCTCACATCGATTTCTGTTTTGCGTCAACTGAAATATATCACGAGAATCAAATTTATTAAGGGTGAAACGATATTTATCTTGGTGAAGAAGTCTATACTTTTATATTTAACTCGGCTGACCTAATTAACTATTGTAATTAGAGATCTAATTCCAGATCCATCCGATCATAAACT
Organism: Sherardia arvensis; assembly: GCA_948330725.1. Lineage (NCBI taxonomy): Eukaryota > Viridiplantae > Streptophyta > Magnoliopsida > Gentianales > Rubiaceae > Sherardia > Sherardia arvensis. Next base: position 52,673,058 of record OX415235.1, read on the forward strand.
ACCTATCAGAGCTGAATCAGATATGATCGAGTTCAGACTTACGCAATATCATATTATATCTCTATCATAACTTAATAATCACAACTTAAATTTGTGTTTGCAATCTTTTAATTGTTAAATTTGACTATGGAAGTAAATTCCTTCAACAATTTGTTTATGGAAGAATCATGTACTCCACTAATGAGTGTCTGAAAAACAAAATGCGAACAATATCTGTGATCACTTCGAATCAATTATTTTTTTTGTGAATTTAAGGAAATTGAAAATCATGTTCCAAAATGATTCACTTGTACTTTTATTTTGGGTGCTAAATGTTGAGAGTATGTTGCCATAGATTCCCCGATCGAATTATTGCACTCTCTGGAAATTCGAACTGCAAATTAAAGTGTCTGAACTAATTAGAATATTCTTTCGACCAAGAACTCAGAACTGTACTGAAGTACATCCTGAAGATAAAACATCATTTTTTTTTTTTTCATTTTTCTTATGAAATGTTTCCTTTTCTATTCCTACGTACTCCCACCGTCTCATCCTAATCCTAATGTAATATTATTTAAATTTTGACCGCTTATTTAAAAATAGATATATAATTCATATTTGGTATCGTTAGACTAATCACAACATAGAGTATTCAAATATCAAATTTTTATTTTTCAATAAAATAATTAAATAAATACCAACTTACGGTTGGTCAAAAATGTCTGTTGGATATATTGTGAAAAGTTAATTGTGCTGATTTGGGTGATACAGAGATAATACTACAAATTTTATAGAATTAATGTCATGTTTTCTGCATCTTATATTATGTTTACTTGACTGAATCAAATTGAAGTTAAAAATTTAGATAAATTGTAGAGTATGAGTTACAAGTTTGACCAAAACTATAAACTGTAATTTGATTAATGTTGTGAATATCCATTTACACTTAACTGAATCGTATACTACTCCCTTTGTCCCAACCAAAGTGTCTTACTTTTAATTTTGGATTGTTCCAATCAAAGAGTCTTATTTTCAATATTTCCTTATTTGGTAATAAAAATAAAGTAAAATTATCTATTTTACCCTTAATGAATATTTAAATATTAATTGACCCGATCCACGGGTTAAAATTATGTTTTGCCATTGTTTTACTCATGTATCTTACTGTCACTTTATTTTTCTTAAGAATTGAGTCTCTGTCCCGCAGACGCTTTGATCGGAACGGAGGGAGTATACTACTAGATTACTATGATTAATCAATTTCAATGATTAAAAACAAAAAGATGTCAACATTGTGAATTGAAATTTTACCTTCAGTTGGTAAAACAGTTAATACCCCATAGGCGTTTCTCATATGACTCCAAAAACTCCTCCAATAAAAACAAATAAAAATCAATTCTCTTTTCCGGTTATGGCACGGCTATTAATAAAACACTAAAAGTGGTGCTTTTCCATGTGGATTCCAACATAGTTTTCAATAATTTTTTAATATTTTCTATTATAAAATAATTCTTTAAATGTTATAAAAATAAATAAAACATCATTTTCTATTCACCCATCCCTCCCCATTATATATAGGAGTCGCACTCTTTAAGCTTCATATTTCTTCGTCCCGTCCCAATTCTCTCACTTTAATTAGGCAGAAAAAAAAAACACGGTGGCCGGAAAAGATGGCGTCGGAGATCAAGAACTTGCAGAAGAGCTACTTCGACGTGCTCGGAATCTGCTGCCCGTCGGAAGTTCCGATGATCGAGAACCTTCTGAAGAACCGTGAGGGGGTGAAAGATGTATCGGTGGTGGTTCCGACCAGAACCGTCGTTGTCGTTCATGACGTTCTTCTCATTTCCCAGCTGGAGATAGGTACGTTTATTTATAGCTTCAATTATTATTCTTTTTTTTTGAAGCTTTTGTTATGGTTGCGTGGTGGATTCATATTGCATTTTGAGGACTCCGGATTCTTGAGTTTATCTGTAGATCAGTTCAGTTTCAAAGTACCAGCTTATCTGTAGATCAGTTCAGTTTCAAAGTATCAGTTTATCTGTAGATCAGTTCAGTTTAAAAATATCGGGAAATTAAGTGTAGTAACTAATGATATTTGAGAATGTTACAAAATTCCGTGGAAATTCGTAACATTTTATTTTATAAATTTAGTTATGAACCAAAAAGTTGATAGAAAGGGAAAGAAAAGGGGGAGTTTAATTTTAAATGCTCTATAAATCACGTTTTTGTTCCGTTCCGTTAATTTCTTTTTTCTAAGAAAAGCAAAAAAGTGAATTTTTAATTTTTTAATAAATCTAAAAGAGAGGATTTGTGATGAGATATATATCATGCTTCCTTTGCTTTCTTGATAATTCTTTTTTGGATTTATGTCAAATATAGTAAATACTTATACTAATTATAATTATAATTAAGAAGAATATTAATGCTAATAATAATAATAAATTTGTTTCAACTTTGACTGGTTTTTGAAATGTGACCTAACTTTGAAACCTGTCCACTCGAATTTTGTGTACGTCAGCTGATGGTGAAATTGTCTGCAAAAGATAACGTGACATTACGTGTACGGTTATTTATCGATTCCCGTTTCACTTTTTACCCCCTATTTTTCCATACATGAAAATTACGTGCATTTATACATGAAAGTTACGTGTAGTACTTTTATATTTATCGAAATAAGAGTCATTTCATTAATTTAACACACTAAGCGACGTGCAGCAGTGCCGGTCCAAGAATTTTGAGGGTTTAAAATAAAAATAAAAAGAGGCCTATATTTTAATTTAATTGTTAAAATTGGGCCTTTTTTAATTATTTTGAA